>CM023952.1:5610796-5700884 GCA_013407115.1 Glycine latifolia
TGATAGTGGAACAAGGAGGCAAAATAATTGTTTTACCTTTTTGAGTCAAAATAGATCCATGCCAATAATTTGTTTTAGAATGAACCCATGTTGATAAAAAGTTTGTAAAAGTGACCCAAATGGGTCAATCACTCAAAAAGATCGTCATGTACTATTGTTTGTAATTGGTGGGTATCGTTAAAACCAAAGTCTTACACAGTTGATGACATCTAAGATAAGATAACAGGAGGGGAACTACTAATGGCATCCCCTATGTTACTATTTAAACCCCTCCCTAAGTAAAAAACCAAAACTATTCTTTTGGTATTTAGTTAAAATTACCTCTATCAAAAACATGTTTTCCATTGATTAAACTTAACATAATGGATACTTGTTTTTGTAGTGTTAATTTTCTTTTAAAAAAAATTAACACAATAAAAACAAGTTTTTGTTGTGTTTTTTTTTTAAAAAAGGTTAAATTGTAATTATTGTCCCTTATAATTTTAAATTCAGAATTTTGATTCTTCTATTTCTAAATCAAAATAGTTAGTCTTTCTATTTTTCAAAATAAGTAATTTTGGTCCTTCTGTCATGTGACTGTTCAAAGTCAAATGTTGACTTTGACGTGAAATATTAGCGGCGACGGTTACACTTATGTAGATGGTTGATATGGCGCTTATGAGACTAAGGGGTTAAATAAAATGAAAAATAATTTTTTTTTGGTAAGAGTTAAACTCATGACCTTTAATTTAAAAACTAAATAATAAACCACTAAAACATTTGTTTTGTTTAATTAATATTATAGATATCATTTTACATGTATCATTACTCAAGAATTATTAATTTTTTCGAATTATAAAAATTTATAAATTAAAATAAAATATTTAATATTGAAATATATTTAATTTTACATGTATTGATTTTATTATAAAAATTTGTTTAAATATAAATTAATAAATTATTGTATATAATTATTTATTATTTTATTATAATTTAAAAAATTACATTAACTAATATATAGATTATTTATAAATTTATTTTATGTAATTTATACAAATTATGTAAAATTTAAATATTTAAATAATCTAAAAAATAAAAAAAATTTACTTTTATAATTAAAATAAAAATTAGTATTATTTATATATAAAAATAAATCTACATAATTTTATAAATTACATAAAATAGTTTATATGTAATTTATTTAATTTTCTTGATTTATATAATTGGTATTAAAAAATTTATTTACTAAATAATTTTTCTACATAGTTAAAACAAAAATATTAACATGTAAGTTTCTTAAAATATTAAATATTAAATTTTTAACAATTTATATAATTAGAATAAAAATAATTTATATATTAAAATAAATTTGCATAATTTGTATAATCTTCACATTAATTGATGTAATTATATTAATTTATATAATTAGAGGAAAAAATTATGCATATTAAAATCAATTTATAAAATAATTTATGCAAATAATTTATATATTAATTTATGAAATTTAATTTTAAATTGATTAAATAAAAAAATGTAAACTATTCAAAATAAAATTATATCAAAGGATATAAAATAAAGTTGAAAATATTTATATATTAAATATTTTTTAATTTATAAATTTTTATAACTTGAAACAAATTAAGAATTCTTGATTAATGATACATACAAAATAATATTTATATAGTTAAATAAACAAAGCAAGTATTTTAGTGGTCTATTATCTTATTTTTGAATAAAAAGTCATGAGTTCAATTCCTATTAAAATGCTTTTTTATTATCTTTGGGGTTTATTATCTTATCTTGGTGTCATAGGTTATTTTCGTATAAATGAACTTTGGAGTGAAGGGATTAGAGTCGGCTAAATATCAACATAACATACTTCCAAAGTTCCAAATGTAAGGCCCTGTTTCAGGTGTTTTCTCATTTTAAGTTTTAAAAATTAAAATCAATTTTAGTTTTGAGTTTTGATTTATTCTTTATATTTAATTTTTAAGAAAACGTTACAGATTAAAGATATATAAAATGGATCAATTGTTTATGTTGTTGCTATGATATAAAATAATGGTGACGACAAAGGTAGCATAGTGGGAGTGGCGACGGTGGTGGTGTAATAATGGCGGCAACAATGATGCAGTGGTGGTGGTATGGTGATGGCGACGATAGTAGTGGTGGAATGAACATTAGAGTGTTTTACAATTCAGACCGATCGATTTGATCGTGACCCGAAGATTTGGTCGGGTCAAGTTGCCTATTGGATTAACCATGCATTGAACCTTATGCAACCCGATACGACCCGATCACGTTTGTGGTTAAACCAATTACCCACTAATCTGGGTCAGGTCATGCCTAAGGTAGGAAACACTTTGGATTATGCAGGTAAGGTTGGGTATAAAGTTTTAACTTTTTTCTAATTAAGATCGAGTCATGCTGATTAATTAGTGATCCACTGATTCGACCATTGACCGAGTGACCAAACACCTTGATTGGGTCAATCACCAATTCGATTTTAAAAATTATGGCAATGGCTGCAACAATGTTGATGGAGGCGACAAAATAGTGGTGATGGTGACAGTAGTAGCGGTGGAATGATAATGACAATGATAACGATATGGTGGTGACGTTGGCAGTGGTAGTGGCGATAATAGCAGCGGAATGATGGTAGCAACGATGACGGTAATAGTAACGATAGCAATGATGGTGATGGCGACGACAACAATGATGGGTGAAATAGTGGTAGGGGAGGCAACAGCGATGATGGAGGCAGCGGAATGGTAGCGGCAACAATGGTGTTGTGGTTGTGGTGGTGGAGGCGACAACAACAGGTGTGGTGGTGGTGGCGGTGGAATGATGCTGGTGGTTGTGGTGGAATGGTGACACTGAAGGTTGGGGCAGGGGCAATGTTGGGGCGGTGGTGATGGTTATAATATATATTTTAAAACTAAACCAAATTCATAACTTTTTTTCTTGGTTTTGATAATGAATGTAAAATCATTTTGAAATTGAATTAAAAACCAATTCAGCTCTATTTTTGTCGAACACATTTTGTTTTAAAATTTACATTTCAAAACTGAAAATCAAAAACTAACTACCAACCCGAATGGAGTCTAAGGTTTACATTTTTAAGTTAATAATATCAAATTGTCAAAATAAAAAACCTAAAAAAATTAATCTAGCATAAGAGACAACGGATAAAAAAAATATGTGTTCTTCACATGCAGCAAGGGTCACACTTCTCAATTACATTGTAACGGAAAAAAAAAAAACCCTGTAACGAAGTTGAAGATGTAATGGCAATAAGCCAATAACTATGTATATAGGGTTCCTTTAACCAAGATGTACTCCCATCTTAGTATTTACTGCCCAACTAACATCAATTTGCTAAAGATCAAATTTGCTTCAGCAATGACTGGGTAGTCAAAGGCTCAAATAGACTCGACACTAAATCAAAGTCTCCTCATCATTGAAGTTATAGAGGGAGCTCAAACTTTGAGGTTCAGACAGACCTGACACTTCTCATTAGGGGAAGCTCAAAACTTAAAATTCTAGACTCAAAGTAAGAAGACAGATTTTAATCTGGAACATGCTGATCTCAATGTCTTGCCATTAGATCTCTTATCAAGGCCAGGATCTCGCCTCGCATGCTGGCGACAGCAGATGGGGAAACCTGTTCCTTCACAGCAGAAAACCACAGATCATTTGTATCAGCATTTTTATGATTTACATGCCAGTTGCATATTACTCTGGCTATGGCTGTGGCATACAAGCCACAATCATACCCATTGTCTTGCATGGGTGAATTAGTGCATTCCAGAAAGCTAGCCTCAGAAGCTGATCCAGAGGATCCCATGTATCCAGCAATGCCTTTATAGAGTTGCTTGGCGGGTGCTGCATTCATGCTTCTGCAACTATCGTGGTGAACACACAAATTAGCATTGCGGTAATATGCAAGTAAGCTCCAATGAGAACCACCTTCAGCTCTGTTAACGTCGTCATTGTCATTGACGGGAAATATAACCAGTGTCTTATCAGGCAAATGAAGGGATTCTATGATATCACCGAGATCCTCAGCGACAGGGCATTGTATTATCCAAAATGCAATGGATGATGGAACCAGCAGGATATACTGAAAGGGATGACATGAAGAAAGGTAGCTGAAATAAAACTCGATAATCCCGATCTTTCAAAAAATATGGACCACTAAGGATGTGTAAATCAGATCGCCTAAGCACCACATCGTTGTAGCTGAGAATCTTCTCGTCTACTTTTGATTTCCTCATCCCAGTATATAGGTTATCCTGATGAAAACAAATTAGGACAAGCTTAGCTAGATCATTATCACCTATGCAACTTCGAAAGGAGAATAAAAGGGCATGCACACACACAGAGCCAGTACTTATTCTATTTAATGGTCTAGTTTAGATAACACACAACATACAATGCCTTCTCAAATGTTTGAGTAAAAGGAATAAGCAAACTACTCAAGATCTGCGTCACTTGGGATTTACTCTACTATGCATAAAATGAATATATTATTTAGCATAAAAGCCTAGTTGTCAAATTTTCAGTTCAAAGTTGAAAAATGCTTTCTTAAGAGATCAAAATTTCTGATGTTATAACCAATTTTTACCATTAAAATTTGATTGATCGAGTCCAAAAGATGAGCAATCTCGTTCCCTACTTATCAAAACTTGTCTTAATTTATTTTCATCTGAAATTGCGGGACGGAAAAGTAAATTTGGGGATAAATGACTAACCTGCAACTTTGGAGAATGAGAGAAATTCTTATTATATATCAAACCTAATTTTGCAGTGATGTTGGAATTTAAGCTTAAATGCATTGGAATAAATATGAAAAGAATAAAAAGATAGAGAAAACGAAAAGAATCAATTATGGTTACCGGAGAGAATGACTTAGAGAGATTGAGCGAGTGAAGTCGAACAAGCGCTACGGATTCAGAGAAAGTAAAAACTAAATTTATATAGCGAAACCGAACTGCCAAACAGTGTTCGTTTAGAAACAAAAGCTTCGGGGCTAGCTTGGCTGTTAACAGAATAAACGCAATATGATAATAACATAAGAATTTTAATTTTATTTAATATTTAATGCGCAATAAATAATAAATTCATATAACATTAAAAACTAAATATCATTTTCTTCCTCATAACTATATAAATATTTGAAATTTGTTTTTACAATTTTTAATTTTTTTTCGTATAAAATTGAAATGTGCCATTTTTTGACATATATATTTAGATGAATCCGAATCTACTATTGTCATTTTTAACATCAATTATGCATATAATTGATATGAAAAGATAATACACATAGATTTGGATATTCAAACCTTGCCTCAGACCCAAAAATAATATAATTTAATTTTATAAGAACAAAAAATATACCAAAATTTGTATAAGAAAAAATTCTAAATATTTAGATATAAGAACGAAAAATATATTTTAGTCAAAACTAAAATTTGAT
The DNA here is from genome assembly GCA_013407115.1 of Glycine latifolia. Lineage (NCBI taxonomy): Eukaryota > Viridiplantae > Streptophyta > Magnoliopsida > Fabales > Fabaceae > Glycine > Glycine latifolia. Next base: position 5,616,255 of record CM023952.1, read on the forward strand.
TTAGTTTTTTATAAATTATAAGATTTATAAAAAAATATAACTTTAACTAATTTATACAAAAAGTACTTTTCTGAAAATATAAACAAATTATAGAAGTTTTTTAATAATAATTATTCAAATCTTTATCTTTAAAAAATATTTGAATAATAAATATTTAATAATATAATTTAAATTTATGTGTCAAAATTATTGTAAATATATACATAAGATAATATGTTGATTTGAAAAATTATAATATATATACCCACACATTATAAATTAATATATTACTATATATTATATTTATTATGATTTTTTAAAATAAAGTCAAACTTAATGTATTAAGAATTTAAGACACAACTGTTCCTTTATTTTCTCAAACTAAAGTACTGCTAGTAATTTGACCAACATAAATTAGCAGTACATTAGCAGTACCAACATATTACTATTCCTTTATTTGACCAACATAAAGCTCTTCGATTTTCCATTTCCATTTAACACATACATTAGCAGTACATTACGTCCATGGGAGAAAATGGAGCATCTAAGCGACACAAAATAAAAATAAAGTGAAACAAAATTTATAGCATTTCAAATTTTTGCGAGTAAAATAAAAACAAAAACAAGAGCTACTTTTTCAAGTTAATAACGTAATTATTTTTACTTAATTTTATCCATTAAAAGATATTGCCTTTTTTCTTCTTCATAAACACATAAAAGAATGTTATGCATCCAACAATAATTTTTACATTTCATATTTAGTTAAATTTTTTTATATATTGTTAGTGTAAATCATTTTAATCTATTAAACAATTAGAAATCATCTTAAATATGGATTTTAAAATAATTATGAAGAGAGGTTTTTATTTTTTCACTTTTTTTTATTAATTGTGTTTAACTTCTTTTTTTATTTATTACTTTTTAAAAAATAACAATATAAAAGTAGTGGAAATTTATTGGAGATTAAAAGAAAAATATAAGTTTAAAAATTATTGTTAACACCAAATGGGAGATATTCCTTTAGGGGAGAGTATTTTAAATAAAAAGAAAAAAGAAAAAAAGATTTAGAAGTTAAAAAATAAAAAATAAGACTAATAAAAAAAACTAACATAAGAATAGTGGGGGTAATTTTTAAAAGAGAATAGTAGAAATTTAAAAACTAAAAAATAGTAAAATTGTCTAAAATTTGTGGATATAAAAAAAAGATATTTTCTTTATTAACAGTAAAGATATAGATGTCAAACTATTATTAATTACTTTAACCAAATTCCCAAAAAAAAATTATATTGTAATACATATCTTATTATATGTTTTTCTTCCTATCCTATCTCCTGTGCAGTTGTGTTTATACTTTATAATTTATAGTAAAAATTTAATCTGTCCCAACACTGCATCACATAATAAACACATATGAGGATAAAAGGAGATTCAACTATAGAAAGCACTTGCACTGGCTATGGAAATAATTTGTTTCAATGAATGAGATTCCGTGGGAATAATGCGAATTTTCCAATGGCAATGGCAGTTGCGGAAGGGAAACTGAAGCAGAGTGCTCTAGTTTAACAAACCCCAAACGCACCCGAATCAAATTCAAAATAAGAAACAAACATAGCATAGCCCCACACAACACACTGACACAGGAAAACAAAACAAAACAAAACAAAACGGTTTTCTGAGATCTGGAGCCGAAGATCCATTCCCGGGAAAATGGATCGGCTCGTTGGAAATTTGCCGCCAATGGATCTGATGCGCTCCGAGACGATGACCTTCGTCCAGCTCATCATCCCCACCGAGTCCGCGCACCGCGCCATCAACTATTTAGGCGAACTCGGCCTCCTTCAATTCCGCGACGTAACTTTCTCTCTCTCTCTCTCTCTCTCTCTCTCTCTCTCTCAGATCCAATATCCGTTCCTTTCTTTGAATTGCGTTTTATTGTTTTTGGCGCATTTTGTTTTCTTCGTTTTGCGGAAACGTGTTTTGTCGACGATAGTTTTCGTGTTTTGTGCCATTTGTTCGAATCGAGTGCGTGAAGAAGGTTTTGCGTTTGCGGCGGCATTGTTTGAATACGTGTGTTGAGTTTAGGAATCTGGCGCTGGTGCGTGGATTTGTTCGAACTCGTTGTTCTATTGTTGTTTGTTACGTGGTTGATTTGGATTTTGGATGCTGGATGCTTCACGCGAAGAGTTAATACTAAATATGATCCATCCAGCATTGAAGTGCAATTTTTGTGTTTTCTTGACTCTAATTATGTGAGAGATTGGTTGATGAACAGTTTGGTTGCATTGTTGAATCTATAATCTACTTTGTGTTTGAATGTAGACAATTAGGATTAGACTGCTCTACATAAAGTGAGTTGAGGGTAAACTGAGTAATCTCAGCCATTGATTAAGTCCTCATGCGTAACAAATCATGGATGCAATACAATATCAATAATTAATTCAGCAACGATTAAGATTACTCATTTTATCCTTATTCACTTTAGAGTAGTCAAATATACACCACTAGACTACTATATGTTGTTGTTGAAATTCTGAAATGATACTATTTACTTTTCTCATTTTCGATGGGTGCGGGTTCTTAGTTCCAAATAAGATTGGCGTTCTCTGTTCATTGTCTTGCATTATTCTTTGTTGCATTAAATTTAGGTTCAGAAGGCTAATTTTAGAAACCTGATAATGTTGTTTCCTTTTTACTTTTTGTGACTATGTGTATGCTGCAACTATTGATAATGGTGAATTCTATTGGTAATCAAGGACAGAATGATGTCACTAACGAATGGTTCACTATGCACATAGTCGTGTCTGAGAACTATGAAAGGGTGATCTAGCGCATGAGGCTCTCACCTAATAGGGTTTGGAGGTGGAGATATATGCAGTATTAACCACACTAGCTGAGAGGGATCTGACCCTGTGACCTCCAAGTCACAAGGCAACAAGGCTTGCCCTTGTATTAGACAACCATGCTGTTTAAAAATTATTATTCATCATTACTGTAGTTTGTTTCCCGTCATTAGCATGTTTTTCGTATAATAGGACTCTCTTTACAAGTTGCTTCTTCATGTGTGATCTTATTGTAAAAATTGATTCTCTAAAAATTGTTGGAAAACCATACACGTAACATGGGACAATTGCTGTATATCTAGAGAATTGCAGCTCTTTTGGGTTTAGAGTCCTGGCGGATCCGGATATGCGAAAACTTGGATGTTAAAGTTCAATTCTGGTCTATTTTCTCATACATTTTTGCAAGAAGACTGAAAGTGGGGATGTTATTTAAAATTGTGAATAATATATCTTCTTTGCAATATCATATATGATGCTGTATCCTTTTATAAATGATATTTTGAGTGGCAACTTGCAGGTGTGTGTGTGTGGAAATATTCAAAGTTTGTTTTAACCTTTCTAAAACTTTTGGTTTAGATGTTGATCTTGTAAAATTCTTCTGTGATATTAATCACCGCATTTCTTATCGAATATATTTTCTCATCTGTAGTTAAATGCTGACAAAAGCCCCTTCCAGAGAACATTTGTTAACCAGGTAATCTACACTGCGCTAATTATTCCTGAATGTCCTTAATTTTGTCACCTTTTGAATTGGTAACTCTTTAGTAGATTGTTTTGATGTTAGGACTTAGTCTGCAGTTTGTATTTGAGATTTTTCTAAGGGGCCAAATGTTATGACACTGTTCTCAATTTACTAGATAGATTAAAAAAATATAAGAAAGTCTTCTGTTAAGTACATAGTTTATTTCATGTGAATCAGATTAGTATTTTTCAAATTCTCCATATTTGATATTAAAATAAGGAAGAAATAGGTTCAGACTTCAGGAAAGAGTTTATTTTTAATGTTTTCCCTCTCTTTTTCTAGAACTAAACTGAATTTGGTTTTTAAAATACTGTCATTGTTGAAATTATTGGGATTAAGGTAGAAGAAATGGAAAAGAGAGATAAAAGAGTACGCAATATGTTCTCTAATGTATATTGATGTGATGTGATATGTTACTTGAAAGAAGAGGCATTAACCTTTGTTTATATATTTGATTCATAATCCTTATTAAATAATGAAACAAATCATGAAAATGGAAACACTCCTAAGAGATCATCAAAGATATTTTAAATGATATTATGAGATGTTTTTGTAATCTAACAGACAGATTAGCTTTTCATAGTTTACTTGCACTGGATATATTGTTATGTATCTCCAGAAGTCCTGATTAGTAAAGCGATAAGCTTGGTGGAGGGTTAAACCCATTAGTAACTCTATGTTCCAGTCGTTCCCTTGTTTTTAGTCCTTCTCCTCCTCTTTTCTCCCTTCTTCCTCTCACCATTCTGTTTTTAGCCTTTTTTTTTTCTCTCATTTGTCTTATTTTCGATTTATCATTGGGTTCATCTACCACCGACCCCAATTAACTTTGGTTAAAGGTGTTGTTGATGTTGATGTTGATGTTGATCTCCAGAAGTCCTGATTGTGATAATATCCTCTAACTATATATTTTTTATTTACCAACATGAACTGTATTTTGCTTGAAAGGTAAAGCGATGTGTAGAAATGTCAAGAAAGCTACGATTCTTCAAGGATCAAATCAATAAAGCTGGTCTAATGTCTTCTCCTTCAGTCTTGCAATCAGATATATATCTGGAGGATTTAGAGGTCCTTCTCTATTTCACTTTTTTTTTCCCCATCATGTGATCATTGTCCTAGGTTGTTTTCAATAAATATATATTTTCTGGCTCCCAGCAATAACATGATGATGGAACTTAGTTGTCTGCAGTTTTACCAGTTTACATGGGTGGTTATCACTATTGAATCTGACACTGTAAATTCTGTTGATTTCTCTTAAAACAGATACAACTTGCTGAGCATGAACATGAGCTAATTGAAATGAACTCTAACAGTGAGAAACTTCGGCAATCATATAATGAACTACTGGAGTTCAAGATTGTATTACAAAAGGTATTTTCCTTAGATATTTGTGGTGAGCATACTCTCTTTTAAAGTACTGGAGGTTATGATATGCTCCCTGTTATTTTTGGTTATGCTAGTTTCTCCTGTTTGAATTCAATTAGCCAATAGGGGTCTTTCTGATTGTAACTCAGCATTAGTTATTGGAGATTCTTTTTTGTTGATTCACTTTTCTACTATACTTCTTATATTAATGTATTCTGTCAAATATCAATGATATTTTATTTTTAATTATAAATGTAATTCTGTTCTTTTTGATGAAAAGTACTACCTACACACTTTCTCTCATGTACATATGAGATATAATATTGTGGCCATGTTTCAGGCATGTTGTTTTCTTGTTTCAAGTCATGGCAATGCTTTTTCAGAAGAGAGAGAACTGGAGGAGAATGTTTTCTCAAATGGAGACTTTATTGAGACACCATTTTTGTTTGAACAGGTTCCTTGTAACATCTCTTATTACTTTTGATTTTTTCTGCTATAAAAACTGTAAATTCTGTTACAAGTTTTTTTTTCTCCCTATTTTATCTTGTCATGTAAGTGAACTGTTATAACTGGTTTGTTTTACAGGAAATGAGGCATGCACCATCGGATCAATCTGGTTTAAGATTTATCAGTGGAATAATTTGTAAATCCAAAGTTCTTAGGTTTGAAAGGATGTTGTTTCGTGCTACAAGAGGCAATATGCTTTTCAATCATGAACCAGCTGATGAACAAATCATGGATCCTATTTCAACTGAGATGGTTTTCTTCCTTTCTTATCAATTTAAAGAATATTGATAATTTGGCTGTAGCTCTGTTAATCTGTATTTAATTTGTTATTACTTTAACCAATCCCGTGCCCAGTTTGTTTATTTCCCTAATAATTTATCCTCTATTCTCCTGATGACAGATTCCTGATCTTTTCAGGTTGAGAAAATTGTGTTTGTTGTGTTTTTCTCTGGGGAGCAAGCAAGAACAAAGATTCTGAAAATTTGTGATGCATTTGGTGCAAATTGTTACCCTGTTCCTGAAGATATAAGTAAACAGAGGCAAATAACTTCGGAGGTATGTATGCTCAGATTAAGATATTTTTTCCTGTCGATTATGCACACTCTTCTATCATGACATAAGGACCATGTGTACTCTAGTTTCTAGTTAAAACTGGGTTTTATTGCTGCTACAGTTTATGTGGGGAAAAAATTGTTGTCTGAACTTCAATATATTTATATTGTTGAGATCTCACATCAACTAGAGATATATGACTAATGTGGTCCTTATAAGGCTTGGACATTCCTCACCTTATAAACTGGTTTTGTGGGGTTAAGTCCTAATTCCAAATTTTAAGATTGTATCCAAGTCTATCCTAAATCCGTTTTTGGGTCACTTGTATTTGTCTACGCTATAGATTTTTATTCCTAGGCATGGTGAAGTGTTGTTATTGGTCTGCAAATAATCAAGTACACAAAGAGATAGAGAGAGGGTGCCAGAAGTAGAACATGGCAAGAGAGATGACTAATTGGAAAAAGAAAATAATCATGAAAATAAAGTGGAGCTCCATATTTAAGGAAATACAGCAGCTGAATAGTGGCAGGCCACTGGTACTGCTCCAATATCATCTTCAGATTATAAGGTTTAGGTAGCGAAAAAAGGAACAGAAAAAATGGAGTTTGAATCATCTGAATTTGATTTGATGCGATACAAAAGACAAAGCAGTAAACCCTATTGATAATTTAATATGAATGCTAGACTCCTAAGTTTAATCATTAAGGAAACAAATCATGAAATATGAAAACCATTTCTAGAGATATTCTAAGCAATTCTAAGATACAATAGTGATATCATAGAATATTTTTCTCAATATTCTAATAGAGATTTTATGATTTCAAATAGAGAATATAGTTTATGGTTACAGGTTTCATCCCGTCTTGCTGAGTTAGAGGCAACTCTGGATGCTGGGATTAGGCATCGGAATAAGGCTCTAGCTTCTGTAGGAGGCCATTTAACAAAATGGATGGACATGGTAAGAATTAGCTACTGAATATATTATTGTTCCTTGTGATGTAGCTGCAAGGCATTCCTAATACTTGATCCGCCTTTGCAAGTGATGGGTATTTTATTATGAACCAATAGCTCTCATTCTTATCATCTTGTCCTAGGTAAGAAGAGAGAAGGCTATGTATGATACACTGAACATGCTAAATTTTGATGTCACCAAAAAATGTCTTGTTGGAGAGGGCTGGTGCCCTATATTTGCAAAAACACAGGTATCTTTCCCCCTTCAAATTTGTTGGATCCTCACTAAATTTTTTCCCCTTTAATTTTTTAGGAGTTCAAAACATCTTTGATTCCTATTGCCCATTAAAGAGATTGCATCTTTTGATTTTCCAGATTCAGGAGGCACTGCAGCGTGCAACTTTTGACAGCAGTTCTCAAGTTGGCATAATCTTTCATTCAATGGATGCACTGGAATCACCACCTACATATTTTAGGACCAATAGTTTCACAAGTCCATATCAGGAAATTGTTGATGCATATGGGTGAGCCTAATATATAATGTGTTTATTAGCTGCAACATGAGTATGTTAATGTATTGAAATAAATTACTTTCTTTGAAGTTTGAAATGCATGACAATGTGCTATGCCCATGTCAATAGATCAATAGGATAGAACCGTTATTTTGCGATTTTGCTATAATAACTGAAAAGACTCCAAGTCCTAATGAGCCCTTGTACTTGGCAGTGTTGCAAGATATCAAGAAGCAAATCCTGCAGTTTATACAACTATTATATTCCCATTTCTTTTCGCGGTTATGTTTGGCGACTGGGGTCATGGAATTTGCTTGTTGCTGGGTGCGTTGGTTCTTATAGCACATCAAAGCAAGCTCAGCACTCAGGTAATGCCATTCTAACTTTGACATAAATAAAGTAGCAATGGGAGGTTTATACCAAAAAATATAATGAGTGTGTTGTCATTATGGTTAGTTAAGCTTTGCGAAAAAAACTTATCAATGATATATCAAATTTGATCGAGATTCTTTTCCATCTGATTGAAGGATCATCATATTAATGTTCAGAGTTGAGTATGCAGTGTTTTCTATGATTTAGTTGATAACACCACAATAGTTGACATTTTTTTTTATAATTATTATGATTTTATGTCCTTAAATATCTTTTGAAATGTATTATGGTTGGTAAGAAATCTATTGTACTGCATACAAGTGCAACTGGGTTGCACAATATCCTTTATTATTGTTCTGTTCTTGGCATTAGAATTAAGTACCTAACAATTATATTTGATTTCTGCCAGCGACTTGGAAGCTTTATGGAGATGCTATTTGGTGGGCGTTATGTGCTACTTTTGATGTCACTATTTTCAATCTATTGTGGATTAATCTACAATGAATTCTTCTCTGTTCCTTATCACATATTCGGTCCATCTGCTTATAAATGCCGAGATAGCTCATGCAGGTGTCTTTTATTTCTCTCTCTCTTTTCTGCCAGTTTTATTTCTTTTTTTTGGGTACCATTATGTAGATACACAATGCATTAGTTGTTTGTGTTTTAGGTTGCCCTTTCTATTTTATGTTTTTTAATTGAAACACACAATCAACCATTCAATTCCTGGTAATGACTCCTTGATTACTGAATTCTATTTTTGCTAAAATACAAATGTTGATTCAAATCATTCTGCTATGCAGCAGTCATGTATCACCAATTCCATCCTTGGAAGAATCTTTTGGTTTGACACCATCAGATGTGTTTAGTCACAGTTCTAAGAGAGTTGCCTTAATGTCTAATTGTCTGTATCTTATGACTGTTTACCTTGAAAAATGGAAGTTCTTAAATTGATTCACATTTCACTTAAAAATATTACCTTCAAATCTACATCATCCGAAATAATTTGAATTGCATCTCTTCCACAGTCTGCACTCTTCAGTTATGCTTTCTGTTTTTGCTCCTTTCCTCCTTCAAATTGTGCTAATTTTTTGCTATATTGTCAGAGCTTGCATTAATTGGAAAGTTGTTTTTTAGCCAGGTTTTAACTTGGTGTGATTTTTTTATCATTCTCCACCCCAGGGATGCGCATACTATTGGCTTAGTAAAATACCGAGAACCATATCCATTTGGTGTGGATCCCAGCTGGCGGGGAAGTCGTTCAGAGTTGCCTTTTCTAAACTCTCTCAAGATGAAGATGTCCATTCTGCTGGGTGTGGTGCACATGAACTTGGGAATTCTTTTAAGTTATTTCAATGCTCGTTTCTTTGGCAACTCGCTGGATATAAGGTGCTCGCTTTTCTTCTAACTTCTCCCAGCAGTTACTTTTTGCTTTCCTTTGAGAAGAATGTTGTAACTTAATCTTCATGATGCTTTTAGGTACCAGTTTGTGCCACAGATGATATTCCTTAACTGTCTATTTGGGTATCTTTCCCTTCTTATCGTTGTCAAGTGGTGTACTGGCTCTCAGGCAGACCTTTATCATGTAATGATTTACATGTTTTTAAGCCCTTTTGACAATCTTGGTGAGAATCAATTGTTTTGGGGCCAAAGACCACTTCAAGTATGATTCACTTCTTTGCTTCTTTATTACTCAATAATTGGTGTTCCATTTCCTATTTTACATCATTCCAAATTACTGTTCATGATATGCAGGTCGTGTTATTGCTTTTGGCTGTAATTGCAGTACCATGGATGCTCTTTCCAAAACCTTTTATACTAAAGAAGCTTCATAATGAGGTGCCACTTTTGCCTCTCATGTGTGTGATTTTATTGCTTGAATATTGAGAACTTTGTTCACTAAAATTCTTGTTTACATGTTAATATGCCTGCATTACATATAAATCCTTGTTGGTTCGATTTCCCCTTTCGACTGGATTTTTACTTAAGGTTGTCAAATTTAAATTCTCTTTTGAGGTCCATTATAAGATCATTTTTCTTTAGACTAAAATATGCTAGTTTCAATTCACTTACAACTTCTATTGGCTATACAGACATTGTTTTAGCTATATAGTTGCCCTTGTCCTATACTTTTGATGGAAGCTAGTTATTAAAGAAGCAATGCCGGGAGTTTGTGAAGATTATTAATCTTTTATCTTTGATGATAATATAGAGATTTCAAGGACGCACTTATGGTGTGCTTAATACCTCTGAGGTTGATATTGAGTTGGAACCAGATTCTTCCAGGCAACATCATGAGGAATTCAATTTCAGTGAGGTTTTTGTTCACCAAATGATTCACTCCATTGAGTTTGTTCTAGGTTCGGTTTCAAATACAGCCTCATATCTACGACTTTGGGCATTAAGGTTTGGTCAGCTATGATTGTCTCATTGCATGGGGTCCTTATTATATCAAAAACATTTATCCTTGGTTGATATTTTTCTACCTCATTGCAGCTTGGCTCACTCAGAACTTTCCACCGTTTTTTATGAGAAAGTCCTGCTACTTGCTTGGGGGTGAGTTTGATTCATAAACTTTCATTAATGCGAAGAACTTTTTTTTTTAGATCTTTATTGAGATTCTCTATTATTTATTTTGGATACCTCCGCATCCAATGTGCATCCTGTAATAGACAACAAAACTGTAATTTATAATTAAACTTATCTGAATGGTTATCATGAAATGCCAAATAAAGGAAGGTTTTAATAGTCCACAAAACTTACACTTGATCTTTGGGCAGAGAGGAATCCAAGTACAGCATCAAGAAAATGTAATAGTTTTATTGTGTGAACATGAAGAAGAAGGGTGCTGGCAATAAATGGCATCATTTATATTTATCAAATTGCTTAAGTTTTTTATGTTAAAGAACTATTTTATGTTTGGTCTTGGGTGGTAATAGCATGCCTTAGTTTTGATGAATTTTCTTGTTACTGCGAAAGTAACCTTCATAGATATTAATATTCCTAGTTTGAGATCATAGTATGGAATGAGTATCATTGTTGCGGACAGTTAGAAACTTTTTTCAACAGGGATAAGTCAGTTAGATATTTCTATGGTGCAGAGTAGTTTTTGAACAGATAAATGTATTTGTGGCTTATTCTATTGGTGCTGTTGTCATTAAAAGTATGGCTGACAAAAGTATCTTAATCAATACCTATGTAGCCATTAATGTATTTTGCACGAGCCACTTGCTAGTCTTTTTTTTGTTTAATTCTTCAATTGCTAGTTTAGATTAGTGTGACTTCTGATGAGCCCCTGATTAGGAGTTGTAAAGATACAACTATGCAACTAGTCTCCACATACTGTAAATATAAAAAATTATGTATGTTTTTGGAGTTAAATTGAAGAAAATTGAGTTAAAACTAATTCAGAGCTGCATGAAAAAACCCTTTCGTGTCTGCATTCTTTTGTTGGATATTTTAGGCTTATGACTTATCCATGTATTATGCTTGCATTCCTTTTTGGCATTTTTCTTTTTTAGTATCATTTTTCTATATTTAATTGTTGATATCATCGTTGATTAACAGGTATGACAATCTTGTCATTCGGTTAGTGGGGCTAGCTGTTTTTGCCTTTGCAACTGCCTTTATACTGCTAATGATGGAGACTCTCAGCGCTTTTCTTCACGCCTTGCGTCTTCACTGGGTAGAATTTCAGAATAAATTCTACAGCGGTGATGGCTACAAGTTCAAACCTTTTTCCTTTGCCTTCTTAACAGAGGATGAAAATTGATCCATGTTTGTCTTTCTTGGTCTATTGGCAAATATGTGCGAAGAGTATATACGTAACTAGAAGGAACACGGCAAGAATTTGTGGGATTCAATTTAGTGGTTACTGTGGGTACTGGGTTTGGCCTAGTAACCATATCCAAGCTCATTTTTCCCGTGGCTATTGCTGGAGTATTGGACTGCATCTAATTTTTCTTTTTCTTTCTTAGAGTAGGAAAATGGGAAGAGATTAGGGAATGGAATTGTTAGACCAATTTTGTAAAAGAGAAGTCCATCTTAGTTTAGCTATTGGTTATTTGGGATTACACATATACACATAATGTAGCGCGGGCTTCCTAGGATTTAGTCATGTAGGTATTGACTCTGATTTTTTTGTAATGATTAATCAAAGTTATAATCCCATCTCTTTTGCAAGGTTTAGTCAGAAAACATGATGCCATCTGTATGAGTTGTCATGATAAACCGGCCGGACCCTAGGATTAAAATTTTAATTAGTTTGTGAGTCTCTTTGAGGGTGAGTCCTGGCACAGTGGTAAAATTGTATCTTGGTGACCTTTTGGTCATGGGTTCGAATCTGAAAACAGTCTTTTTGCATATGCAAGGGTAAGACGGCGTACAATTCTATCTAGTTTTGTATTATTTGAGTAATTCATTCGACAACAATACATGCATTTACATTTTATATACAGAAAATCATATTACCATGTCCCGTTAAAATAAAAGATTTCATGTAAATAGCATTTCAAATACTCATTTTATAAAGAAATAAAAATAAAAAAATAATCTAATGTAGGATGAAATGGAGTTAGAATTCCAAAAAGTATATGAATTTCCTACTTAATATCTCTAAGCAATTCCTATTATGAATGTTCTGAAATTATAATTATTAGTTATTTCAATCCTGCAAATTATGAAGAGAAAAAGTCCTTAAAATCATCAACACGCTTAAACTAAAATAACTAGCTTTTGGATCTTTTGTGCGGATTTGGGGTGAAAAAATTGAAATACGTGGGTTTTTAAATTGGAACTAGACATGTACTAATTATTAGTCATTTAGTTTCTAATAATAAAAATTTATCAATTTGATCTTAACTTTGACCATTATTAGTCATTTTAATTGGTATTACTCTAGTTCCTAATTTTGTTTTGCATTAGTCAACTTGAGTCTTAACATTATAAATTGACTTATGATTGCAAATTCTCAGTCTAGATTGAATTTGTAATGTTAAGGACTAAATTCACCAGTGGTACCAATTTCAGGGATTAAATTGGATGACAATTGCAAAAGTAAGATTCTTAATATGAATTATAAAAAAAAATAAATCTATACTATTACATGGGTGGATTCTTAAATATTCACATTCTTAAATATTCAAATTGTGATGAATACTAGAAGGAATTACGACAAAGGAATGAATACTGTTAATTCAATCTTAAACTAATATTCGTAACTTACTCTTGATAACCATTTTATCATTTTTCATTGAAAATGCTTAGAGATGTCTCTCCAAGTATCGAATTTACAAAAGAAAGAAAAAAAAAAAAAACGTTGAACGAGTAGTAAACAAGAAAGAGATAAAAAGAGGCCAATGGATCTATTCCTCCCTCTCACCTTTCTCCACCTCCCTATCTTCATTCTCTTCTCCCTATTTTGCTTTCTTTATTCATTTTTCATTTTGTTTTCTTTCCCTCTCATCCCTCTCTTCATTCACACACTTTCAGGTATTTTTTTTCATTTTCGTACTCAAAATGGAATGATGATTCCATTTTTTTCACAATGGAGTCATAATTTCTTTTTTTTGTTGTTGCTCAATGAAATTACAGGATTTGTTACATAACAAAGTCAAAACTTCATTGTACAGTGCATTATATAACACATTTTTAAAAGAAAAAATATTAAACAGAAGTATGATTCCGTTGTATGATGTGTAATGGAATTACACTTCCATTGAACTATCATCTTTTAAGCCCCACTTATAACAAAATCATGATTTTATTGTGTCATTTTTCCTCCACATTAAGATGCACTATGAAATCATGATTCTGTTACATAATAGGGGGTATGAGAATTGTACACAATTCTCACATCTTATATAGCTAACTCACGGTTTTGTAATATTTTTCGGGGATGGATAATTTTTAAATTTTGAGGAATTGCAGGAACAATAACAAAACACATTGGGGCCAATAGCAACTCCCAACTAACTAACAACCAGATCCGGTGTAGCCCAATCACATTTATCACCCACACTCACACTACCGTTGGATGGTTTTCCGTAAATCCACAACACTCTCGTGCCTTATCTCGTAAAATCCGCATCACTAACGTGCCAAAACCACAATGGTTGTTCCCGCTCGGCATCGTTTGAAATTGCGAACGAATTTCCAGAAGCACACACACTCACAGTAACCGATTCAATCCATTTCACACCAAATTCAAAACTGCAACTAACACAGAAGAAAAGAAGTGATATCATATTATCATATTCATGGATTCCATTTCTAACCTTCCGCTCCTAGAGATCGCAGGCGAAGACGATTCGTTGCTCTTCGGTTTTTCGGCAGCGTCCTCCACCGACGTTTTCTCTTGCTCCCCTCTCCTACCTCTCAGATCCAATCCTCCTCAATCCGGTTAGGGTTTTTCTATTTCGTTTTCTTTTTTGAATTTCTGGATAATTTGTGATGAGTAATTGTTTATTTGAGTAATGCACCTGCAGAAGGAAGAGAAGGTGGCAGTGCGGATTCCAGAAATCGGAGTTCCTCGTTCAGTGACAGCGCGAGCAAAGAGAACGCGGATTGGAACACACCGCAGAAGCTTAGCTTGGAGCCTCAGCAAATGAAGAGGAAGAAGAAAGGAGGCGGTTACAATTTGCGCAAGAGCTTGGCATGGAATCGAGCTTTCTTTACCGAAGAAGGCATTCTCTTCTCTCCATTGTCCATTAATTAACTGTGAAAGATTGATTAACATTTAACACTAATTGTTATCCATTAATTAATTAATTATTTGATGGATTGATTCCGAACCCTACTTTTCAGGTGTTTTGAACCCGACAGAGCTTTCTATGATTAGTGGCACTGCCACTCCCAAGGCAGGGTTGAATTTGGAGGTAATCCATGAAGAAGAGTCCGTTGGCACTTCGATAGAGTTGCAGGACATTGAAGAAAATTTGTTCATGCATTCATCCGATGCTGTTCCTGTTAAAGATAGAAAGATTGGCTTATCTCCAAAGCCTGCTGCATTAGCTAAAGCTTCTCCAGCCCCGGTTTTCAAAGTCAGTCTTTATATGCTCTTTGCGCAAATGATGATAGTTTATTGAAATTGAATTCTGTCTGATTTCTGTCACATATTACTTTGGATGCTTGTTTGTTAGGCAAAGAGGAAAGTGCTTACTGTCAATGACTCAGTTGGCAACAGACCTAAACGCAATGCTTGTCCTCCACAGATGCCAGTAGCTTCGTCCTCATATCCTTCCCATTGCTTGTTTAGGATAGATATTACGTGTCTTATATTGTGCCTGTGCTATGGAAATGAGTTGTCTTGTGTTTCTTTATCTGTTACATTATGGAAGAGTTTACCTTAACCCCTTTGCAAACTAAAAAAACCTGACACAGTAAAAGCGCCAAGTAAAGAATTGAAAGTTACTAGGATACCTGGTCTGAAATCAGATGTTTCTGCAAGTGCAACAACTGCTAGGAGTGGAATTTTGACCGCAGGTTCCTTGAAGAGAAATCAGAATGCTCGTCCTGGTTTGTTCTGAAACTTGTGTTTGTTTCTTTTTTTATCCTAGGAACTTTGACAAGACTGAACAGGAGAGAATCAAGAGATATAATTTCAAGTATATTTATTGTACTATTGCATAATACAATGTGAAAATGGATCATATAACAAATTTAATTTTGATTGAGGTTTGTAATCTCAATGAACTTCGCAAATACAGGTTTCTCTTGAGTAACCAACTATCAAATTCTAACCTTAACATGAGATGATTTTATTGGTTATATTGTGTTAATTTTGTTCTCTTCTACAGCCACTAATCTTCAGAAGCAAGCTGGAGTAAAAGGCCTATCCAAAAATCCTAAAACTGTCCCAAGTAACCCAAAAGTTGGTCTGGCTGATAAATATTCAGTTACTAGAACACTTACCAAGCAGGCTAGGAAACATTTGGTAAGGAACTCAAGAGTCTGTAATTTTTTAACATTCATCACTTGTTCCATCAAGTTTTCAATTCCTTTTATTTAACTATTAGGCACATGATTTGTCTCTTGAAATTGGTTGACTGCACAGGATAACTCAGTTTCAGAAACACATCTACCATCCAGAATGCATCAATCAGGAACTGAAGCAAACAAGGAGTCAGAAGCTTGTCTTCCACAAGGTGTTTCTGACATCGGTGAGAAAAAGCAACAGACACAGATTCGAACAACAAAATTGTCAGGCTTACGTATGCCATCTCCCTCATTGGGATTCTTTTCTCTGGTATGTTTGTTTTGGATGGTCCTTATTTCATACTTAGGGGCATGTATCAGTAAAATAATGCTCATATTCATGCTTGTTACTGCTTTTGCAGGCAAAAACTCCCAGTTCACATAGCCAATTACAGAAAAGTTCTAAACCTTGCAAACCTGATAGTAGTAACATTCCTAAATTACAGAATTTAGAAACAAATTCTGTTAATGAGGCAAGACTACTGCATGCACCTGGAATAAGGTCTCAAATTGTCAAAGGTGCAGCAAAGAATTGCACTGAGGTATTAACCATTTTAGATGTAAAGTCAGAACCGAGGATGCAAGTGGATAATAAGCAAATAGCGGGTGTAGAAGTGGAACATAGCTCTATGGGCTCTGAAAAAATAAGCAAGCAAGAAAAGGTTGAAAACAATCTTGAACATGTCAACATAAAATCTAAGGATCAAGGACAACTACATAGAAGTGAGAATGCCTCTTGCAGGGAGAATGTGATATTCCCTAGACATGAAAACAAGCTTCTTTCAGTGAGTCAAACCCAAGAGCAGTCAGAGAAAGAGGCTGATCACCCTGATGTTTTGTCAAACGAGTATCAATCTGTATTTCAGGAATCACAGTCTATGGACTGTCATGGCATGCAGAGAAACTCAATAATGAAAGCTAGTATTTCAAATACTGTGCATAATGCCGTGGGACAAGATGAAGATGAACAAATCAAACTGCTGGCTTGTGATGTTCTTGCTTCCAATGAAAGTTTTGTGCTACAGGCGAAGCATGATACTTCTTTTAAGGATAGTAGACTCTTTGAAGAGTTCAAGGAATACAATAGTGTCAAGACTGCACTTTTAAATTCTAGTCTTGTTGATTTGAGTGAAACTGTTTTGGGAGGATCTATACAAGAAATCCCCCTTAAGAATACTGAAAGTAATTTAGAGGCAGTTAATCAGCAGTTACAGGGGGAACAACTCAAGACTACAAGTGCTGGTATTGTAGGAGAAATTAGTTCATCAAAAGATGAATCACATGTAAATAGTTGTCAACTAGTTCATATGACAACCTTATCTTCCAAAGGTTCTCCTCAGATGTCTATACCAGAAATCAACTGTCCTGCTAAAAGTGAACCAAAAATAGCCGAAATTGAAGACTGCCAGTTTCCAGTAGATGATCAATCAGGTTTCATTCAGACCAGACCAGTGTTGGAAGGATGTGAAAAGGTTATTGACTCAATAGCTATGCATGAGAGTTCTCAAGCATTTGAATTGGATAGTTTAAGTGAAGATTGTGTGGCTGGTTCTGCACCTGCTTCCAACACTGTGGTAAGCAATGTTTCTCAGGAAAGCAGACCTTTTCAAGAGAATCTCCACTTTACTTCCCAACTATGTCCAATGGTAAAAACTGATTTTGATTCAAGTAAAAATGAAATGTCAACCAATAACTGCTGTAAGATTTCTGAGTTGCAGCTTAAAGATGAGGATTCTTCTAAGGATGCTTCAATGCACTATGATGTTCCTTTTGATATTCCTGGACACTTTGAGCAACAAATTAGCAAGACCATATATTCTAAATCTAGCGAAATGCTTTGTGAAGGTGAGAGTTTAGAGCTAAATCATGGTCACTTGCTTGATCAGAGTGAATTTTTTGAAGTAACTGCAGATTTCATTTCAAACACCAAAGATTCTATCATTATTGAAGCTGGAAAATCCTCTGGCTGTTTACAACATACACTACTGGCTCAGTTAGTCCAAGAAGTTGATCACACTAACAGAGATATTGAAGAATCTCATGTGGAAGATGCACAAGTACATTTGTTCAATGAAAATCCAGTGGCATACAACTGCAACAGTAAGCACTGCCTTCTTGTTACAAATGATAAGTTTCTATTGTAAGATAACAATAACATAAATGTAATTTCTCATCTTTCTGATTTTCATAGACCTGGTGCTGTTGGTGGTGTAGGTTCAGAGAATGTTAATAACATACAACACTTGGATGGTGACTGGCTGCCCACAAATATTGCTTCTTCTGAAGAAATCAAGAAATCAAAATTATCTGAGGGTGTCCTAGAAGGATGTGATATCCATACAAGTGAGCACAATGCTTCCAATCATCATATTCAGGTTATGCCTGAAAACAAAGATGAAAATATTGATGTGGATGAAAGGGAAGAGCTTTTACGAATGGAGGATTTAAAAGAAGGTTCTTCTGACATATTGCCATTAGTTGAAGTTCAACTCATTGACAACATGATATCTTCTGAATCCAATTCTTCTATAGAAGTGAGCAAAGATTCTTCTACAGACATGGTTGCTTGGAAATCTGAGGAGCATTGTTCTTTGAGTGAAAGGTCAAACTTCCTGGCTTCAGATAATTTAACCTTCAACACAGGAATCCCGCAGGTCTGTGAAGTTAGTTCATTGAACACTAAAAAAATTTCAGATGAAGCTGAAACTAATATCTTTGAGAAAATTGAATCTTAAAATTTTAATAATTTTTCTTTTGGTATAATTTTGTTGCATGTTAGTCAAATTGTTTGTGTTGCATGTAGAAGTTGAATCAAAATGCCCCCTATGGAGATTGGCCGGAAACTGTTTCTGCAACTGCTTGTGACATTAAGGTAAACGATGTTACTCAAGAAAGCACACCTTTTCATGAGAATGATGTAGACAATCTCCACTTTACAGCCCAACTATTTCCAATGGTAAAAGCACATTTTAATTCCAGGGAAAATGATATATCAAATAATAACTGCTGTACCATTTCTGAGTTGCAGCTTAGAGATGATGGTTCTTCTAGGGATGCTTCAATGCACTATGATGGTCAATGTGCTGTTGCTGGAAACTTTGAGCAACAAACTACCATGATTACATATTCTATAGCTAATGAAATGCTTTGTGAAGATGAGAGTTTAGTGCAAAATCGTGATCACTTGGTTGATCAGACTGATTCTTCTGAAGTATCTGCAGATTTCATTTCAAACACCAAAGGTTCTATTGATAATGGAGCTGAAACCCCCCCTGGCCATTTACAACATACACTATTGGCTCAGTTAGTACAAGAATTTGATCACACCAACAGAGAGATTGAGGAATCACATCTGGAAGTTGCACAAGTGCAGTCATTTACTGAAAATCCCGTGATATACAACTGCAGCAGTAAACACCGTCTTGCTGTTACTGATGATAAAATTCCATTGGCTGATAACAATAATATAAATGAAGATTTTCATCTTTCTGAGTTTCAAAGGCCTGGTGCTGTTGTTGGTGTAGATTCCCAGAATGTTGATAACATACTTATTGCTTCTTCTCAAGAATTCAAGAAAACAAATTTATCTGAGGGTGCATTAGAAGGATGTGATATCCATTCTAGTGAGCACAATGCTTCCAATCATCATATACAGGCTATGCCTGAAAACAAAGAAGGAAATCTTGATGTGGATGAAAGGGATGAGCTTGCACAAATGGATGGTGCAAAAAAAGGTTCTTTAGACATATTGCCATTAGTTAAATTTCAACTTAAAGGTTCCCAGAATGTTGATAACATACTGAACTTGGATGTTGATTGGCTGCCCACAAATATTGCCTCTTCTGAAGCATTAAAGAAAACAAATTTATCTGAGGGTGCATTAGAAGGATCCGCTATCCATTCAAGTGAGAACAATGCTTCCAATCATCATATTCAGGCTATGCCTGAAAACAAAGATGGAACTCTTGATGTGGAAGAAAGAGCAGAGTTTTTGCAAATGGATGATGTGAAAAAAGGTTCTTCAGATATGTTGCCATTAGTTGAAGTTCAACTCAATGATAATGTTGTATCTTCTAAATGCAATTTTTCTATAGAAGTGAGCAAAGTCTCTGTTACAGACGTAGTAACTTGGAAATCTGAGGAGCAATGTTCTTTGAGTGAAAGTTCAAACTTACCAGCTTTAGATGATCTAACCTTCAACACAAGAACCCCACAGGTCTGCGAAGTTAGTTTGTTGAACAGTACAATTTGTTCAGATGAAGCTGAAACTAATATCTTTGAGAAAGATGAGTTTCCAAATACCGACATGCAGCACCAGTCACGTGGCAATATTTATTCTGCAGAAGACAGCAGCAAAATAATTCGTTTGTGAGTGTCTTAGTTCTTGAAAATATTTGATCAATTACGCTTTGGAAATCCTTCCATTTGACAAATTGAGTGATATAATATTAATTTTTTGAATGGCAGGGAGGATTCTGCAACTAAAAGCAAGCAGGAAGTTCCTACTGTGAAGCCTCCACCAAATGCTGCTCCGTTTTCAGATGAATGGTTAGCTGCAATTGAAGCTGCTGGAGAGGTGAGTAAGATTTCTTGACTGCACCTGCATATTTTTTATGACTGATTAATAGGTTTTTGCATGGCGTGGTGTTTCATGCCACTTCAGTGTGGTAGTGTTGTTTTCCTGTTTGTATTGCATGTGAAAGTTGAATCAAATTTTTATGTTAGACTTAGCTTCACTATATTTTGCCATTAGTTCTTTGAAATGTGGTAGACTATATTTTGATATTAGATTCATCTTAACCCTCGTGTTTACAGGAGATTTTAACGATGAAAAGCGGTGCTGTACAAAATTCTCCCCCTGACAAGCCTCAGCAAGAACCAGGTCCTTGGTCCCCGGTAGGTTCATTCTTCAGTATCTAATTCTGATGCAAATTATAAGCATAAAGCTCTAGCGTGAATAGTTGACGTTTTCTTCTTCAAATTATAAGCATACCTACGGATTCCCTCACCTGAATTGTGTTCAGATAGATCAGTATATCGTTTTTCGCGGTTTAAATATTGGAAACCCCATCAATATTTATAAATAGTCTTAAATATGTTATTAATTTCTAATAAATACCTATTTTTTGTGTTTTCTTAATAAATTTTATTTTATAATGAGTCCCTAATAACTTGATATTTTATTTTATCCCCTGATAAATTGCTGAATTTCGTGTTTGTTTCCTGATAAATTAACTAATTTTATTTCAGTCCCAACTAATAACAAATAAATTTTTTTTATCAAGAAACAAATACAAAATTCGTTAATTTATTAAAGATTAAAAAAAATTCAAAGACAAAAAATAAAATTATTTTTTATTAGGGACTCATTTGAAAAACAAAAAATTTATTAAGAAATAATCATAAAATTCAGATATTTATTAGGATAAAAAAATATTTAAACTTTCTAAATATTCATGGAAAGATGCACACAAAATTTTGACCTAACGAAGTCACGTGAAAAATCTAACATGTGAGATGTATTTCCTACAAACAACACAACCTAAAAGAACTTGTAAAATAAAAAGACCAAGAATAAAGCAGCTATCCACTTCCACTGCTGCAGTGCCTGTGATTCCAAATAGTGCATCACGTCTTTGTAGTTTCAGAAAATATGAAAAATAAACAAGGAAGAGACATCGTTTATTGTAGATGTTCCCTGGACCAGAATGGGAATATTCTCTATATTCATTTCATCCTCTTCGATGGTGATACGGGACAACCTCTGCCTGCTCTATTAAAATGGGATTTTTTGCAATCTATTTTTCACGTGTCATCTCTCCAGAACTTAATCCTTCTTAACTTCAAAAGATGTAATTTGCATGAGAACAGCATTTGATATTGGAATTCGTGTGATTATCTTAACTTCAAAATGCCTTTTCCATAGCTTTACACCAATGTAACATTAAAGTCTACCCAATCCCTTTTCATTATGTTTGATGTCTTGATAATCAACTCAGTTTCGCTTGATTCTTCTTTATTGCTAACTAATAATAATATGTTCTAGTTGAACATCTAAGAAGTTGCATTATTACTGTTACTTTTCCTATTTCGTTCGTTGTCTCGTTTTATCTCTATGCTTTGCATTTCGACTATATATTATTGAGTATTACTTTAATTTATTTGTTTCATTTTGGTTTTTGCAGGTGAGACGTAAGAATCAATCGATTGGACCCTTTGATTGTACCAAACACAATATCCAGCATTCCAGTTCAGAATGATATAAAACTGGGATTTAATCTTTATTAATCACTAACCATTTTTTCATTGCTTGAACCAACCCTTCAAAAGTTAGAAGACGTTGTACGGAGCAAAGTGCTACGCACGTAGAATTCACAACTATGCCTTACTCTGAAGATGCTTAATAAATAAATAATACACTTATTGTTCCCAAATTGTAAATGATATTTGTGTACTTGTTTTTACTTTATAGAATTCTAGTTTTAAAAGTTTCCCACGAGGTATTAGGTGAGACATATACTTTGGTGTCCCATAAACTCTAGTTTTTTCATCACATTTTCATGTCCCTGTGTTTATTGTCTTTTTGTAAATGAAATTTGAAAGAAAAATAAATAAAATGTCCTATCCATTTTTACTGTACAAAAAACAGAATCTTCACATGTTAAAGAATTTAATTTTTACAGGCTCGTAAAACTCACATTATTATTTAAGGATATGCTACTACAACATATTAATTAATTACATAATAGCCCAAAACTCTTTTACATTGACATGCGTTTAAGTTAAACTATTTTGCTTCCTATGAACTTCACCCTTTTCCTTCCTCTCAAACAACCCGAGATTGAGAATTGTTAAAAAGCTTTCCTCCTTACCATGATAGATAAAGATATCAAAGTTTTTTTTTTTTTAATCGGTAAACCAATTTGTTAGAATGTTAATTTTTTTAACAGAAGATATCAAGTAATACATACCCTTAAGCCTTAAACCTTCTGTCTGCACATCTCGTGTAGCCATTCCAAGTAGCATTTTTTTGTTGTTGAGTTATCTGACGCGAGTATTACAGAAAACTATGAAAAGTCATCATGCATTCAATTTTCTGAACCATAAAGGAAGTACTTTTCTATAAAAAAAATGCTCACTATACAGATAATATAGCAGAAAATAGCTAAAATCAAGGTAGCAATAAGTTACGATGCAAATAACTTGAGCAAGATACATGATGAGTTACCCGAGTAAGCAGTCACAAAAGAAAATAAAAATAAGACTTAATATGTTTTTAATCCTTTAAATTGGAGATATATTTTTTTAAGTCCTCTGAATTGATGTTTATTTTTTTCGTCTCTCAAACTTGAGAAATGATTTTTTTAGTCTCTCTCCCCATATGGCTTTGGTGTGTGGCAAACAGGGAATATTGTTACATGGCACTTTACAACAATAAGCCTTCAGGGTTAAAAAAAATTATGGAAATTAATATAGTTACATGGCACTTTACAACAAAAGGGCGCTCATCAAGCGGTAATCGCACCTACCTAGTACCTAGTCACACAGATTGAATAAATTACCTAAGGGAGTTTGATAGGCAACAAGATTGAATTTTCATTCAACTTTATCGTTTCCTGCTTGTAAGAAGGGAACTTAAGTGATAAAAAAATTAAAAACAAATTATTATTTTTCCTTCTAATCTTGCTTCAAGTCTTGAGTCTTTCTGCTTTAAGCATACTCAGGATTCAGTGCTAATGCTTCCCTGTAGATCATCTCTTTTATTTGCTCTTCATCCAATTGCTGTTGCTCAAAATCAAATGAGAATGGCTCCATGCAGATTGGTTCATCAGCTACATCATGCAGTTTTTCAAGGTATGGATGGGCTAGTGCTTCTTCAACTGCCAATATTTAAACAAAATAGAAATGAAAATTTGCCCAAAACTATTCTTTATGTAGCTTTACTGATGCTAATGCAGATATCATCACTGTTCAAAATGGAAGCAAATGTTGCTTTATCTATCTACCGAAACATAAAAGAATGAAAGGAATGGAAAAAGTACCTGTAATTCTTTTGGTGGGATCAACTGTCAGCATTTTATCAACAAGATCAATGGCTGCGGGATGAACATGGGGGAAGACTTGAGCTAAAGGTTGGCGAGGATGTAAAGGAAGTTGTTTGATATATCTTCTTGCATCTTCATTTTTCACTAACCCAAGGTCAGCCTCAGTTGGGGTGCCAAGAAGCTGTGGATAAGAGAAGAGGGATAAGTAAGCATGGAACCAGAATTACAATTTATAATTAAATTATTGGTTATATTCATGATATTAAATAACTTGAACTATATGATCATCAATGTTTTATATGAGCAGCTATGGGAGCATAATGCAATTTCTTACATCAATGTTTTATATGAGCAGCTATGAGAGCATTTAATGCAATTTTTTACATCAATGTTTAATTTTATATTTTCAATCTCACCTCTGTCAATAGGCGCATCTGATGCACGTGGTCTTTGCCCGGAAACAGAGGCTTTTTATTCATAAGCTCCATAAAGATGCAACCAACAGACCACACATCTATAGCAGAGGTGTAATCAGAGGAGTTCAACAACAATTCGGGAGCTCTGTACCATCTTGTGACTACATATTCTGTCATGAAGTCACTTTCCAAAGTTGGTCTCGCAAGACCAAAATCAATAATCTTTAAGTCACAGTTTGAGTTTAGCAGCAGGTTGCTTGGTTTTAAATCTCTATGGATTACGTTTGCAGAATGTATATACTTAAGCCCACGAAGAATCTGGTACAAGAAGTACTACAGGTACAAGAGCATCCAATAATCAGCAAAACAAAGAAGTTCCAATGTGTAAACATAATAATTATGATATAAATTTTATAAATAAAAAAATAACAATTTGAGAGCTCTCACTTGGCAGTGCTCCTCTGACAGATTTTGATTGGAGCGAATGATATGATGAAGATCAGTATCCATGAGTTCAGTGGCTATGTAGACATCATTAAACTCTCTACGCAAGGGTGGAGGAATAACATCTCTCAAACCAATTACCTGTTATGGAAACACATTTTAATCACAACGAAATAGACAACGGTGTGAACTCTTTTATTAATGTGGACTTGGCTGGCTTTAAACTACAGTGTAAACATTAAAGCCGTACCAACACAAGTACACAACCAACTTATTAAGCATAAGTTAAATTAAATTCAATGTTATGAATAGCAAAAGTTTATAACTAAATCGAGTACCATGTCATCGTGTGTTCCACAAATTAGGAAGTCATGGTCAATTGGGAGATGTGACTTAACTCTATTAAGTCCCTACAAACGTGTCACCACTCACCACATGTATTTTACTGACAGTGGCATTTTATGTTGCTACAACCTTTTCTAAAAAAGTTATATGAAAATTCACAACAGTTTTTTGGTTTTAATTTTAGAGAGCACTGATATGGTAAAGATTTTCTACATTATTATTTAATCATAAAATGTCTCGTATCTTATGTTAGTTGCTTTTTATAAAAAAAATTATTGTAACAGTCACATAAAAAAATTATTCTGACAGTGCTGCATGTATATTGTATTCTTAATTTTAATTGACTATTTCATGAAAATATATGTTACACAACGTGTCATAATCAAAACAGTGTATTAAAAAAAATTCCACCAACCAAAACCAAGCACGAATTGAATTTGTATCATATGATACGATATATCTAAAATAAGTCAAACTTAGCAAAGGAGAGACATCACTCACATTTTCATGATCCAAATGCCTAAGAAGCTTAATCTCACGAAGCGTACGCTTAGCGTCCATGTGATTGTCGAAAGCGTTCGCTATCTTCTTCACAGCCACCAGCTCGTTCGTCTCGGTATTCAACAGTGAGCTTCAAAAATCACATCAACATATTCAGATTTCTCAAAAATAAATTTTTAAAAAAAAGTCAACGATAAACAATAAACACTCACGCACTAGCTAACAGATTAACATATCATCCACAATCAAATCCGATTCATCGAGGAACGAAAAACCGAATCAGAGAGTCACACAATTTCTAAATTAAATAAATCGCGTTTTCAAAAAAAAAAAAAAAATCGAAGAAAACAAACGAATCAGTACCAAACGATTCCGTACGCGCCGCGTCCGATAGGCATGATCGGAGGACGGTACTTCGTCGTAACCTCGAAGAGGTTTCCGAATATGTTGTATTGAATGAACTGTCCGCCGTGCGTCGGAACCGCCGCAAAATCGGCGACGCCGTTTGGATTAACTCCGGCCATCACTTTCTCTCTCAAGGAAACTTTCTCTCTCTTCTCACTGTCGAACCGTAGCAGCAGCAGCACCGCGCTTTCTCTCTCTAGAAACTGTCAAAGTAAGAACGAGAAAGAAGACGAAGACGATGAAGAAGTGGAAGGAAGAGGTTTTTAATTTAAATGGTGTCCGCAAGGAGCGAGAGTCAGTGCGTGCGTGCGTAAGTGTGAGTGATTTTTATTTTTCACTCGGTCAACTCGGCCGGGTAAGCAAGCATGTTGAGTCTTCACTTCACAATCTTTCGGAGCAGGTGCCACGAAGAAGGTGCGAAAACGCGCCAGGGGGAGAAAAATTAACGAAGCGAACCACACGGGTGACCCGTTCGGACCCTAATCCGACGGCTCAGATCGTAGCCGCCTCTTATCTACGGACCTCGTTCGTTCAATTATTTCAACAGCCATCAACCTTTTCTTTTCCTCTATTATTATTACGTGATTTATATGCTCGTCAAAGCCACCTCGTGTATTTTTTTTATACTAACGTGAGATATAATAATGATAATAAATATAATAGAATGATGTTACTGTCCTGAGCCAGAAGAAAACTGAATAATTGAGTCAGAAGCGTGTTAGTATATGTGCAAATTTTGACTCATGCATGCCTATATCTATGTATAATATACAAACCTATAAGATGATTCGATCCCATTGTTTCGGCATTTGGACCCTTTCAGTCACCAAAATTAATAATTTTGGTTAAATTATTTTTGACTTGAGGATAATTATTTGCGCAAATAATTGATTAGGTTTATAAAGAAATTTATTTGTTAATCTCTAACTAACAACTACTTTTAATAACTTCCCTGCTACCAATTTTTTAAACAAATTACACTTGTACTTTTGAGCTATTTTTTAATTATATATAATAATACTCTTTTATTTCTTTCTACACTAACCTCCCGTGTATTTGAAAACACTATAGGGTCATTTTCTTATATATTACTCTCTCCGTTTCTTTTTATATATTGTTTAAGTTCATGTAGAAATCGAAAAAGATAATAAATTTTCTTAATTCTAATAAAATAGTCATAAGGTTTCTTTTTTTACCATTTCTTCCTCTCATTTCATAATAAATGCATATGTAAAATAATTAAATATTCAAAAACTAGTAAAGGATATAATTGATGAAAGAGTAATTAATATGATTTTAAACTTTGTAATTGACAAATAAATAGAAATATTTTTTTTCAAAAATCTGGCACTTAAAAAGAAATGAAGAGAGTATAATAATATTCTTTTATCTCTTTCTACAAAGAAGGTTACTCTGATGATTAAATAAGTTGAGATGTATTTGTGTAATTTCAATTCCATTAAATCTAAAAAATAATTTTGGGGTAATATGCTATTTTTTATGAGATTGTCATAAAATATGATCATATAAAAGTTGGTGTCTGTATCTTTTTGTATGAAAATTAACAAATAAAGAATAAGAATTTGTGAATATTTAGGATAAGCGTTTCGTTAACCAACTCTAAAGCTGTTATAAAGAAAACAAAATGTTAAAAGGGAAAGTATTTATTATATTAAAAATGTGTGAAATATTTATTTTTGTAAGTAACAAGAAGTGTTTAGTTGAAAAGTGTAGCATTTATTTTGTTAAACCAACCTTAGGAGTGGTTACTGTAATTTGCTATTTATTTTATGAAATTGTCATGAAATATAATTATGTAAAATGGAAATTAACAAATACATACCGATAAGAAATTGTGAATATTTATGAAAATCTCTTCGTTAACCAACTCTAAAGCTATTATAAAGTATTAAAAGGGGAATTATTTATTATATTAAAAATGTGAAAATATTTTGTAAGTAACAAGAAGTATTTATTTTGTTAACCAACCTTAGAAGTGGTCAATGTATTTTGCACATTTTTATTTATAAAATTGTTGTAAAATGCGATCATGTAAAAGTTAATGTCTATATCTTTTTGTTTGAAAATTAACAAATAAAGACCAAGAATTTGTGAATATTTATGAAACCCGTTTCCTTAACAAACTCTAAAGCTACTATAAAGTAAACAAAATATTAAAAGGAAAAGAATTTATTATATTGAAAATGTGAAAAAGATGAAATGATATATTTGATTATCTACTGAATGAATTGTCCTTTTAGTTTGTTGAAGTATCAACTGAGTGTACTGTCCTTCAAGTTTTTGAGGTATTATCAAAGGAATAAACAAACTTTTCATAGATTATGAAAACCGATGGCTGAATTAACGTTGATCATTAAGTGTATTCTTTCTTTGAGCCATAAAATCAAACGAGGTAAGCAATATTTCATAACAACTTCAATAATACCACTTAATATGTACACTTATTAATAATACCAGCCAAAATATAAACTCATTAAAACAAAGCATGTAAATATTACAGGCAAAACAACTTTGTCTCAACATGATCTCAACTACCCAGACGGCTGACCATTTTTCATCGATTTCAACTGGGCCCAAATCTTGTACTTTGGTCCGTACGTGGCACTTACAAGTGCAAATCCACTCAAGATTTGAATTGAACCCTCTTTACAACTCGGTCCGAAATCCTTACTTAGCACCCCGGCACTTAATAACACAATCCTCATTCACTTGCTACCAGACTAAGGCTTGCGTGGGAAAGCTAGCCAAGTTTCCCATGATGAGAATGAGAAAGTTGTTTTCAACCGTTGGATAAACTATTTGTTTCATCAAATGTTAAGATTTTATTTTTTTTTTCTCCCTTTCCTACTTTTGTTCCCGAGTTCCCATCTGCTCCGCCCACTAACAGTCCAACACAACCAACCACACCGCATCATCGCCACCAAAGGTCAACCGCGGCGACACCACCGCAACCACCATGGCAGTAGCAATGAAAGAAGGCAACTGTGGCAATGAACCAATGACAACGGCAAAACCACCACAACAACTCCCTTCAAAGCATACGAATGCATTACATCCATAACCACCACAACAATGGCAAACGGCAACAGTGCCTCCACCGCAACGACTCTCCTTTCCAAGACAGACAACAACGATGGTGGTCAAGACAGACAACAACAATGGCGCACCACCGCCAACACCTCCCTTTCTCAGATCTGAAAATCACAAACCACCCTCCTTTCTCAAATATAACAAAAAAAAACGCAACCTCATTTCTCAGTTACGCAAAAAGAAACACGCAATCAACACAAGCAAGAAAACAGCAGGGGCATTTTTGGCAGGGGCATTGTCAACATGGATGATTTTTTAGAATGAAGCGTCATTGCATGTGAGGTGGTTGAGACAAGCTTGACCGGTTGCTTATGTTCTTTTTTATCTTCTAATCGACATTGAGGGGAAAAAACAATGTTAAATTGTTGAATCTTCAAAAAACTTCGTTCTTGTAGGAAATGGGTTGCTGGAACTGGAAAGGTTTTGGCCAAAATAGTGAAAGGGAATTAAAAAAAAGATAGGGACAAAATGGTAAAAGAAGGGGAGAAAGAGATGGTAAAAACAGAAAAAATTTAATAAATCTAACGGTCCTAAATTTCTTTCGATAATGAGAAACTTCATCTTGCTACCTGTCAAACTGATCTCGATACAAACATTTGTCCAGTAATAGTTGATAAATTACTAGTTACTACGGGTAATGGTCACATATTACCCAAGCAATTAAACGGCATATATGAACCACCACACGCACAAAATACGATAATTAACAAAAGCTAGGTCCGAAAGGGTAATACCGTGATCGCTGAACAATGTTTATTTAACAAAGGGATCAACCACAAATAAAAACAACCCAACTCCAATCAATCATCACGTCCAGCAAAATACATTCAAAAGCTATCTAAATATTTGAGGAAATCATGACCATAGAATTTATGAGAGAAATATTATGGGCACCGTGCCTCTCCAACAACCCCCTAAAAGTTGCTTAGGCTTCAGCAAACCTGAGGTAACATTCATGACACAGATCAGAACCCAATTAACAACGCAAAACTTGTCAAGTAAAACTGAGAGAAAAGTTTCATAAAATCATGAAGTTATAAATTATCAATGTAAGAAATATCAAGACTTACCCAAGCTCAGAAAGCTTTTGGTGAGCCTCAGCGTAATCAGCGAAGAAGGCATCTTCGTCCTGAAGTCATTACCAAATCAAATACATCACGAAATGTTCAACATTCTAAAAATTCAATGTTATGCAAAATATTACGAAATACATACCGATGCATATTTCTCAACAAGAGGGCGGAATACAGGATCAGACAAAAGTGCCTTGTCAGAAGGTAGCTGAAGGAGGCCTTCTTTGTCACCACTCAACAACTCCCTAAAACATTTTAGGACAGATAAAAAGTTAGAACGAAAATTTCAACAAGTAAAAAAGAAGTGTTTTTTTTTTTTTGCTGAGACGTAAAAATACTCACTTGAAGTATGAGTTGTCGAAAATAAGAGGATTAGAGGTCCAGGGACCCTCGAATCCAGAACGCTCCTTGTGCGCAGCTCCCTACAAAATACATTTGGCAAAATTACACCAGTAACGCTACACGTTTAGATTATACATTTTTTCCAATATAATAGCACTGTAATTTGATAATGTGGCTAAAACAAATAAATTTAAAATTATAACTTACAATAGTGTGACCCCCAGATAGAGCAACGATATCTTGGTCACTAAGCCCCATAGCTTTGCCAAACACATCTCTCAAATGGTCAGAACCTGCAACAATCAGGAACAAACCCTAAGTAAAACAATCCCTACCAATCACAAACATTTCTTGAAGAAACAAGTTTAGAGTACTGACCCTTAGTGGCATCGGGCAAGCGACCCTCTGGTGGTGGTTCAGGCTTGTCCTGATCAGAAGAAACCACCACATTAGTCTCCAAAATGACAACCAATCATATCGCACAAAAAAGTTGTGACACCAAAATAGTGCACCGTAATTTTCTAAAAATTGGGTGCAAAATAATAATACAAGCAACAAATATGCTGCAAAAGCATCCAAAGCAACATTACATGCAATCAAAATTGGCAAGTATCCCAAACAAATCCTGTAGAATAAATTGCGAGTTTTAGCTATTAACGGAATTTTGTGGAAAAAATGTTAGCTTTTAAAGGAATTTTATGGGGAATATGCCACAGATTTTACACCATGAGAATCCAAGGAAACAGATTCAGTGCAGTCAAAATAATGCATTCACACGGTCACACCATGGGATGGACATCGGACAAATCAGATAAATGCTTATAATAAATCTGATTTGTTGAAATAAAATATGAACTGTTTGATGGTTCTAAATAGTTAAATGCCTGAATGAACCGTCTATCTTCGTCAAACAGTTCTAAATTGTTTAATGCGTGAATGAATAAAACTAAATGCAGGAATCTGAATCCACAATTCAATAGCTCTACAACAACTACCGTTTTTTAGCTACACAACCACCACCGTTTACACTACGAGCAAAACAAAATTCAGCATAAAAATTAAAAATACAATCAAATCAGTTTACAAAAATAAATTATCAGGTATTGTTATATACAATATAAAAATTAATCAAATCGATAAAAACTTGCAGTACGATACCTCTCTTCCAGGATGGAAGGGAACTTCAGGTCCACCAGTGACCTCAACAGCAACAACGCCAGCCAACTGCGTTAAACAAAAACACAGAAATAAGCGCACAAACACCAAAGACAAGCAACAACAAATTCTCAGAGCTAAAAAAAATCGAAACGAAAAAAATCATCACCTGGTAGAAATCAGCGTAGCTCAAAATAGGAAACTCCGCCTTGAGTGGCTCCAAAAGCCTAACAGCGATGTCAAGACCGTTGTTAGCGCCGTGAGCGAGTTCGGCAGGGTGCTTTATGGTTCCGAAGGGACCACCGGTCTTCGAGCTCACGTCGTAAGTTCCAGCAGAGTGCCATCTGCACACAAAACGCACAAAAACGCGTCAAAACGACAATCTACAAACTCAGAGTCGTAGATAATAGTGATCTAAAGTTAAACGGAAAAGAAAACGTACGCCAAACGGAGCATTAGAGGAGCGCATCTCTTCTCAGCGATGAAGCCTCTGAGCTTCTTCTTCGCCTTTTCAACGGCCTTCTGGTAATTAGCGCTCACGGTTGGGTAAGACTTTCCCATAGCTAACGATTCTAAACAAAAAAAAAAGTTAAAATGCAGATCGTGAAGTGAATCGTTGATTAGAGTAATGGAATTCGGAGAATGAAGCGAAACGAACCTTGGAAACTGAGAGGAAATGGAAATGGAAATGGAGATATGATAACCCTAGAGGCACGAGCAGAGCACAAGCCAGCAATAAAGAAAGCATGGGAGGGAAAAGGTAGATATAACGGGGAGAAGCGGAGAAAGTTCTAGTAGGTGATCATGGACCGTTGGATTGTTTTGATCACGCGGTTGTTGTTGATTTGGGAAATTGACGGTTGG
This sequence comes from Glycine latifolia, assembly GCA_013407115.1. NCBI lineage: Eukaryota > Viridiplantae > Streptophyta > Magnoliopsida > Fabales > Fabaceae > Glycine > Glycine latifolia. The sequence continues at coordinate 5,648,744 of CM023952.1, forward strand.
GATAGGTTTGCACGGTGGGGTAGGTGAGGAAAGGCTTTATGATTGACCAGTGAGGAGAAAGAGAGAGAGAAGAGAAACAAAAGATGGGATTGTAAAAGGCAACAATGGATTATTGTTATCGAAGAGAGTGAGAACGGATTTGGTGGCGTTATGTCATAAGCCCATTTGACTATTATAAGTTGAGGGTGAAATGACGATGGTGCCCTCGTTGAATGGATTAGTACATTCGTTGTGTTGGGGTGTGTGATAGCGCTTTCGTACCATACTGCCAGGCATGTTTTGGAGCGGCTCAGGATAATAATAATAAAATTTTATGTTAATATCGAATTTTATTTTGAATTTTGATTATCACGTGTTACCATATAAACTAATATTTTTATATTATTAATGATTATGATAATATCACATGATTGAATTTAAAACAAAATTTTTAATATATTTGATAAAACAATGAAAAATTTGCTAAAAGTTTATAATAAAATTTAATTATTTATTAAAAAACTTAAACATATTTAAGTTTGATAATAATAATGTTATATCGGGAATGTTTTAATATTTATAGAAGTAGATTAAAAGTTACGAAGAATTAAAAAGAATAAAAAAAATTAGATATGAAAAAAAAATTGACTGTAAATTAATATTTTGCATAGTAATTAGATGTAAACATGTTTGTAATATTTTTATGAATCTTTTTCTTAATGATTCAATTGAGAATAAAAAAATTGTATATCAAATGTAACCTAAAAGTAAGTTTAATTAAAAAAGAAAAGTAGTACTTTCACCTTTGACTAAAAATGTTGTGTGAAATTTTCTTCCAAACTTATTCAAAAATGTTTGTAAAAAAAACTTATTAAAAATGAAAACTTTAAAATATGGAGCATTTCATTCTAAACTCAATTTAAAAAAATAGTTTTATAATTTAAAACGTTTTAAAAATAAATTTTTATTACTCGAAGGCATTATAAATCGTTCATATGATTTTCGCTATGAGTACCTTATATATATTTTTATGAATAAATTATATTATTAAGTTGTAAAATTAAACTTTTCAATCATTTTTGCCTTGTATTTATGATATTTAAAAATTAAATTAATATTTTATATAAAGTAAGAATTTAATAAAAATGGAAACTTAGAAGGTTTGACACTCAAAACCACACGTATTTTTTACGACAAAATTACACATAATGCAAAAGTTTTTATATCTAAATTGGTGAGCAATATACTTTAACAAACTAAACCTTCAACAAGTGCGTAATTATGAGAGAGAAAATCAAAGAACTTGGCTCAAATGAGCGGATTGCACTTTATAGAATAAAAGTTTAATAATAATCACTAATTTAAAAAATAATTGTTGAGATTATAATTAGATAGATTTTAATATATATGTATTTAATTTTATCACAATTATTAACTGTTTGTCTCCTCTAAAGTGAGAAAATATACTTTAGAAAATAAAATGCATTAACAATAGTTAATTATAAAACACGTCGCAAGTTGCATGTTTTTAATTAATATATAGTATAATTGATTATGGTATAATAATAAGGGAATTAAGGTATAGATAATACCCAATGCGTTTTATATGATTTATTGGAGTAGGTAACCATTAAGGAAGGGAATTTGACAAATTATTAAAATTACTTCTTTCTACTATAATATACATTTAATGATTTAAATAGGAAATTATGACTGATTTGAATATATTTCATGATTTCAAATTAAAGAAATAAAAAATAATTGTAATGTCTAATTTGAAAAGCAACATATCTAAAATTCAAAATTCGCGTCCAGCGCGAGTCTCCGTGGAAGTCTAGGTACGTAAATTCAGCTTGAAAATTAATAAATTATAAACGGGCTGGTAACCTTCCGTGGCAGAAATAGTAAAAAAATAATAATTTAAAACTCGAGAGTGTGTACGCGTTCCACTTCAGAAGATTCCATTTGGGCAATATTAATGTCACCGTTGAGGCATACCCTCTTCCACACCTCCCCTACTTTCCGGCTGACGCAATCTGATTGTGACTTGCGACTTGTATGTATTTTAGAAACACAAAAAGGCTACTTATAATTGAGGAAATCTTCACATATTTTTCTTCTATATACTATTATATAAATTCAGCGTTTCAATTTCAAAGATAGTCTAAATTAGGAATTCTCATTGATATTCAATCATTTTTTGCATTAAATAAGATTAAAAATAAGTTTTTTGTTTAAATAAATTTAATTTGAATGGTAGTAATGACTCATTTAAAAAGAAAGATAAATGATAACTATTTTTTTTCTAACACACTTTTTATAATTGATTAAAATTTATTAAAAATCACTAATTTAGTATATTTTATTTCTCATATTTAATGATTTTCTATCTTAATTTATATTAAATAAAAAGTAAAATTTATCAAAATTAATATTTTTTAATAAATTCTAATCAATTATAAAAAAAATTCAAAAAAATGTAAGAAAGAATACTACTAACCTTCCTCTAAAAAAATATCATATTAATTTTTATTTACTGGAAAATCTTCTTTGTGTGTGTTTGTCTCACTCTCTTACTAAACTCCTCCAATAATGAGAGAGGAATCAACTCCCTTATTTAGAATTATCATTTGTGTTACATGTCCATCAAACATCTTACCTAAAATAAATCTTCATTTCTCATATGTCAACGTGAAGAAAAAGTGGTGTGCTGTTTGGTTTTGTCACAACATATAAGCCAAAGAAGAAGAAAAAGAAACAAGAAACAAGGTGGATCTGAATGGATAGAAGTGATATATACAGAGCAAGTAACAGTTTACGAAGAAGTTCAACGGTTTGGAGAAACAATGGTGTGGAGGTCTTCTTGCGAAGAGGATGACGAAGAAGCTCTGAAATCGACTGCACTCGAGAAGCTCCCTACCTACAACTTTCTTAGGAAAGGCTTGCTCACAGCATCCCATGGCATCGCCAACGAAATCGATGTCTCTAATCTCGGCATCCAAGAGAGACAAAAACTTTTTGAGAGGTTGGTCAAAGTAGCTAAAGAGGACAATGAGAGGTTCTTGTTGAAGCTCAAAGAACATATTGATAGATGTACTTACTTCTTCACAACGTCTTCCATCAATATATGTATATACTAAGTACTAATAAGATTTTTTTTACTTGCTATTTTTTATGTAGAGCTGGACTTTATATTCAACAATTGAAGTTGTTTTATGTGTAATGATTGTTGCCTTAACAACCATTCGAAATGTGAGATTTTAGTACATTTTTAAGATATATAATTTGGCCATATTTCTATAACAGTTCTAAGATTTAATTTGTGCAACACTTTATATCCAGACTGAGATTGTAGGAATCAAGATAAAACTATCGTGTGTATATGAAGTGGTTATTTGATTTAGCTTAATTATCTGTTTTATTTGCCATTAAAATGTTGGGAAAATCACAATAACTTTCTCTTTGATGCTAAAGTGGTGGCTTTCTCCTTAATTTTCCTTTAATTTATAGCACAAATATTGTTTAAATTATTTTATCAAGTAAAGAAACATTATAAAACACTTATAAAGTTGACATAAACGAGTTGTTGTCTTTATTTTAAATGTATGCAATTTGTGTGATTATAGTTTTCAACACCTTTGTTGTGATTTAGTTGGTGAAGAGCATTAAAAGGGAGTTAGATGATGAATCTGTCGAAGAACCTAGAAAGGAAGATGTGATATAAACTAAAGATGAATCATGAGATTTTCTTCAGAAAAGAATGTTATTCAAATTAGAAGGGTGTGATTCTTGGTTTAAGTAACAAAGAAATGGGGAATGTACATAAAAGTCTAACAGATTAAAGGAAAATGTGGAAACTCATAATGTTATTATTAACTTTTACAAGTAATGAATGTACTGTGTTATTGTTTCTAATGAGATAGCTGAATTGTTTGTTAAGTTTTCTCGTGAGTGAGGTGTTTCACTCATTTCTAACTCCATAGTCCACACTTATTTATGAGATGATAATGAGTGAAAACTTTGAAGTACGAAGAGTTGGTGTAGGTGTAATGATTCATTCTGTGTATATTTGAGTTAGCTTATTTTGAACGCATTTTTTCTAGTTTCGAGAGAGAGCTTTTGAAAGAATTAAAAAGTGATGCATAATTTTATCTTTTACCACAACTTAATTGGACATAAAGGAAAGTCTAAACCTTTCTCTCTTATCTTATTTTGCAATATTAAGTGAATCTTGCTACAGTTCGAAATTCTTTATAGTTGTGATCTCTAAATTATTGTGTTTTATGACTGATGGAGTGTCTTTAGTTAAATATTTTTCTATCATTCTTAGCTTATTTAACTTCTCTTTGACTTTTATTTTCTCATTCTAATTCAGTTTTAATCTTAGGCAAGTTAGTAGACTTAATTGCTAATTGTTGCATATTTTTTTAGCGTATCTGCCTTGTATAGGACCTACAAAGCTCTATGGAACTCCAAATTGAGCGTTCTTGTAGTCTTTGGAAAGATAACGAAAAAATCTACAAGTTTGCCAAAAATAAGTCAAGCCCAATTATGCCATTTGGAAGGTCATTTTAGGCTTTGAAGTCAGAATCACTACACTTGTATTTTGGGCTGCGAGTTGGACTTTTATTGGTGTAAATAACATAAATAATTAGAATTGATGGGTTGTTCATGGCCCATTCTTTTATTCATACTTAGGCACTATATATTAGTGACATTAGGAGGAATTAATATTTTACATTTCATTTTGCAAAAAAACAGTTTTACATTTCTCTTTTTAAGTTTTTAGAATCAAAACTCTTTCTCTTATTTTCTCTCAACTGTTCTACCTTGTTCTTCATTTTCATTTTCCCTTCTTTCATTTTCGTGCACTTATTTCATGGGGCTTTCATTGATGATGATCATGGAAGGCTAAATAATCAATCAATCCAAGGATCTAACCCAAGCAAGAGAAAAATTTGAGTTCTGGTTTGGTATTTCGAATTCTGTGTAAATGTTCACTTTCTTCTTCAATTGTTATTATGTTTTCATGATTATGAATGCATTTATGGATTCATTTCCTAATTTCGAATATAAAACACAGATTAATTGGATGATATTTCAATTAGGGTTGTGGTTTCAATTAATTCAGGAGTTAATTCAATTGAACTACTTCTAATGAAATTGAATGAACTTTCACAATAGGATAAATTTCTGAGAACAACGATGATTCGAATAACTTGGTTTGGTGAATTAGATTGATGCTCTTTAATCTGTTTTACATTACTTGTTATCAATTCTGTTAGTTTCTGCATTGATCTTTAATCGTAGTTTGTGTTTTTGCAATTTTTACTTCGCGTCTGCAAACTGTTTGACGAAAATCCCCTTTACTATTAGTAGTGAATTGAAGATAGAACCATATTAATAGTGTCTTTGAGTCGACCTAGGTTAATCTTGTGCTACAGAATTAGCGTAGTTTAATTGTTTTGAAGCGACACGACAAACGCTTATCAATGACTAATGAATCAATGTTAATCATAGCTTGATGGTGAATGATATAAAGTTAGTTATGACTTTGAATAATTAATATGATTTTAGTAGGAGTTAACAAAATCACGTTTTACTATACTCATTAGATGCATTTATCATTGGTATATTTTTTATGTTGTGTTAATTCCAATTATGACACTTTTCTTGCATATAATTATATGAATTTTGCACATAGTGTTTTTACTAAGCACAAGTGTTAGCAACAGGTCAACAAGTGGTTAACCAACAATGAATGATTTTGTTATGGAATTTCATAACTTGGATGCTCTATATTACATTATATATTTCAATTAATTAAGTTGTTATATAATTTCATAAGTTGTTTTGCATGTTAGGATTTCAATCTTGAAGCTTTTTAATTTGCTTGTGGTTAATTGGTGATATAGAATATTATGTTGTATTTTCTAACTTGAACAACTATTTGGGTGTTATTTTATGATAATGGTTCAAATAATGATTTTCATACTTGTGTGATTCAAAACTTAAAGTTATTTTAGTTACGACATCTCTTTTTTGTTGGTTCTAATATTCCACTAGATGCAATTTATTTCATGCACAAGATGTTGATTTAAGGAGCTTGTTTTATGCTTTTGGAAAATATGATTCGTACTAAATGTTGGATCAAGAGCTTGTTATTCAGTGATGGTGTTGGAGTTGTGCATCATGTGTGTTCCATGATGTTGTTTTTCATTGGTTGTCAAAATCATAATGTGGTGGACAAATAGACATTATAAGGTTTGCATTGTCATCATATGTCAAAGGCTTTGACATTTGAAATATTTTTTGATTTCATTTGTATTTATTTACATTAATATAAAGTATAAAGTATGTATAATTTATCTTCCATGGACTCTAGCATTTTTTGTGAAAGGTTTAGTTTATATTATAATAAAATTTTCTTTGTACAAAAATTGAAATTGTGATCCATTGGACATAGATATAATTTTCATTTTTTAGTTTTTTCATATTAGTTATATATATATATATATATAATACAATAAAAATGAAAATTCTAATAAAAAAACAAAAATAATTTTTGTTTTCTTAAAGAACAAAATTTTTGTTACCACAAAAGTAAATAGTTTTTAACTTGAGTTTGAGTCTAAATTTTACTATAATTTATGTCCTACATTTAGTTTGTAATTAACTCAACTTGAACCCATTTTATGAAAATAAGGGATTGAACTTTAAATACCAAACATTAATTAAACAAGGGTTTATTGACTCAATTCTTTCGTGTCCCAATTGGGGCTTAAGCAACACAAGATAGTATAGCTAGGGTTTTAATCGGGCATAAACCTCATTTAGAATATTAAATTGAATTTGAATTTTTTTACTTAAACCAACACTTGCGACTTTCATCAAGTTTGTAACCACCTGACTTAATTTTGCTAAATGAAATGTTGACTTTAGACTTTTAATTTTTAGCACAACTTAAAATATGGGGCTTTTAGCTTGATCTAAGGCTTAACTCTAAAAACTCATGCAAATCAAGCTCTCATTAGACTTGAGCCTCATTTTATAAACCAACGTCTAGTTTATTTATTTATACTATATTTGATATAGCCCACAACTGGATTGGCCTAAATCCACTCAATTGTATATAGGATTGTGCTTCAAATTTTGATAAAAAATTAAATGAGTCTTTTTAGCCTCATCTAATCATTTGTTAACTTGCATTTAACCTACAAAATACTCATACAAACTAAATTTATGACTCATTTTAGAAACTAAAATTAAATGCATATTTTGACTTGACTCACTATAATTAATGACTCATGTGAAGTTTATGACTGACCTAATTTGAGCTCATTCATTGAAAATATATAATATAGGGACAAACTAAAATGTTGACATTTTTTGCTTGATGTAGCTCACAAAAGCATGTAAAAAACTTAGATACTTAATTTTTTGTTTTGTTCTACCCTCACTCCATGTCCTTTAATCACAATTTCATGCAAAAATCTTCACATGATTTTAGTAAAATTTTTAAAAGAATATTATAAGATTATCAACAAAAACTTAAAACCAAAGAAAACTAAAACTAATCATATATATATATATATATAGATATATATATATATAAATTAAGCATAAAACTATATACCACATCAAACGAAATTTGAATTATTGAACCAAGGATAAGATCACAGCATAGTATAAATATATAATATCAAACATTTTGGCTTAAATGAGGAAAATGCTCGGTTCTTAAATATTTGGACTTGAGTCATTTGGGGGTAGCTGTCCCAAACACGCACGACCCATTCTGCTACATTACCCAAGTGAAACCTAAGTATTTATCATCATGTAATATATTTTTATCAAATATATAATTCACAATAAACTTTAAGGAAATTAAGTAAAGAAGGTAGGGAGATACTACAGTTACTATTTACCAATAATTTTTTTCCCTTCTTAATTTCTTAAGGCGGCAAATTTTTTTAGTACAAATTTAAATATTAATTAACAATTATCTTATAAAACAGTACACATTATAAAACTATTTTATAATAAGTTGAAATATCTTTTAACCTAAATTTATTAAGAATTTTAATTTATATAATTATGTAAAATTTAATCATTAATTGATATAATGTCCAACCTTTTTCTTCTGAGAGAAATATAATGCCCAACCTTAATTTCCTTAGATGTTATTTCTCCCCAAACTTTAAGAAACAAGTAAAAATACGAAGATATGGTCATAATCCATTTATCAATAAATTAAATTGAGCTGAAAATTGAATATTAACAAATACATTATAAATTATGAAACATTATGATATTATTCTATACGAAGTTGAAATAATATAGTAACTTCTAGCCAAGAAGTAAAGTAATATATTTAGGACCTATTTTGGATACAAGTTATAAAAAATGTTTTTGAAATTCTTTTTACTAGAAATATAAAAAAAAAATTAATAGAGAAACACTTCTATATCCAAACAAGATTCTTAAAATAATTTTGGTTAGATTATATTTACTATCATCATTTGTTGAGGAATTTTTTGTAATTTACTTATTATATTATTTTTTACTGATTGGCAAAGAATTAATCATGTAGCCAACTTAAAACACAAAAAAATTGTGGGCAGATCCGCATCCACTGTGAAGCCAACCAAAAAATCTGATGGTCACCAAAACAAAAAAGAGATAACAAATGCAATATAAAATATATTTTGTTTATAATCACTATATAGAATAGATAGATAAGCATAAAAAATTGTACCAAAAAAAGACAAGCATAAAAGCTATATAAATAGATAAATAGATATTGTTGTGTTTATGCTTTTAAATAAGCATTTATGTTTCCAAATTATTTTATTAATTAATGTTGATTAAATAATGCACGACTAAACAATAAATTATAAATTCAAGTTTTTATCATTGGTAAATATAAGCTTTTTATTTCGGATTTAACTATTCTAAAATAAGTCAAAGGCAATTAATTTTTTCAGTAACTACATAATTAAGAAAGGAAAGTAATTACAGTTATTATTAATTAAAAATAATAGTTAATATTATAATATATTAATGATAATACGGCTTAAACATTTTTTTGTCTAAAAGAAGTGCGTATCAACTAAATGAAGGAATTAAATTCTTTTGATTTTTGCCCCTTATCCCGCACCAAAAAACTTGTCCGCAAGCACATTCGTAGGATCGAAGGACTAGCCACGTGTCGCGCATCCAAAACCCCTCACGCGGAGGAGGAAGGAGTACGTGTACCGCAGGAACCCCCAACACTGGAACCAGTTGGGGTGCTGGACAAAACAAAACAGAAGGGAGAGAAGAGGTGTGAGGGAGGGGCAGCCCCAGTAATTAACTGAAAATCCGAGGCTATTTAACCGTGCAGATGACAACGACGCGCAAGAGATAGAGAGCCAAAAACCGAAAATGCCATCATCCAAACAGCGCCTTCTCTCTCTTAAAAGACACCCTATTACATTTCTCTGCCCCTCTTAACTTTTCGCCCTCTTTCTCTCTCTCCGCCTTCCCAACACAATCTCCTCCTCACAGTTTCGTCTTCTCGATCTCACCACTGTGAGTCATCAACTCTCAATTCCTAACCCTAATTTCCCAATCTAATACCATATCTTCATAGATCCCTAATCCCTTCTCAAATTTCGTTTATTATTTATTAATATTCTCACCGTCCAATATCCCCCCCCCCCCCCCCCAATTTCTTTTTCTAATCTTCAGAGCTTTCACTTCGTTCTCGTTGCATATTCGATTCCGATTGTAATTTTTGATGGTTGTTTTTATTGCATATCTATAGATTCTCTGTTCTGATTGATGATTTAGTTGATCTGTGGTGTCTCGGGTTCGCCGTACTTCAATGCATCTATGATTTTTTTTGAAGTGATTTGGTGTTATTATTGATTAATCAAATGTTGCCAGAGTCGAAACACTGAGGGTGGTTTTATTTGGAATTGTATCTAGATTTCCTGATGCTATTATTGTTATTTTAATGATTATGATTATTATTCTTATTTTTAACGTTGAAATTCACATATTCAACGATGCAATTTTTTTCACTGGTCACAATGTTCCTTAAGTGAATGCTTTACAATCTTAAGAGACTGTGAACTTGTATCGAGGGGTGTATGATAACTAGCTGTATTGAGGGGTATATCATAATTTTCACTCTTACAGCTGTGGTTTGGTTCCTTTTTTCTGTCATATGTTTCTTGGGTCAGAATAGTTTTCTTGAGTATGCTGGATAAGTGCTTTCCTCTTCTTTCAGGGTTAAGTTTCTGATGCTCATTGTTTGTTATGTTTATGTTTATTTGACGCGAGGGTGTTTTGTGGTTTATCCTGTTCTTCAAGGCAATCATGGGTGACGAAGGAGAAAGAACTTGTCCTCTCTGTGCTGAAGAGATGGATTTGACAGATCAGCAGCTGAAGCCTTGCAAATGCGGTTATGAGGTTTGATTCTACGTTTATGTTGTTTGTTAAAATTTTAATTAATTTTCTTGGAAGTTCTGTCACTACTTGTTCTTTGGTCTGTATAAAATTTCCCTTTTTTTTATCCTTTGAATGTTTATTCAGCCCGTAACTCTGCCAAATAGCATTTGTCTTTTGGATTGAGCGTAGCTATTTTGTTCCCTTTACCCCTAATAAAACCTTAATTCTTCATCTTTTGGAAATTGACTTGTACATGTGATGTAGGTACTGTTGTCCATGTTTTGTTTCTGGATGATAGGTCTTTATCACAAAGACTCAGTATGATAAATGTCAGTTTCATCTTTCCTTGATTGCAGATCTGTGTCTGGTGCTGGCACCACATAATGGACATGGCCGAGAAGGATGACACTGAGGGACGATGCCCTGCATGTCGTTCTCCTTATGATAGGGAAAAGATTGTTGGGACGGCTGCAAACTGTGAGAGGTTATTCAATGAACCCTATTTATTTCTGTAGGATTGTTTATGTTGTATTGTTTCTGTAGGTCTTTTCTTCACTTTATTATTCAATATACATCAATGTATTTGTATAACTATTTTATCAAAATGAGAAATGCTAACAACACACTCTTTACTGTTGGCTGAAATTTATAAGAACTCTTGAAATGATGTGAGTCCTACTCAGAATTTTGTGTTTCTTAACAAATTTCAATGATATATATATATATATATATAATATAATATAATATAAGGAACTCTATAAAGTTTTTCTTGTTTGAGAATGAAACAAAGGAAAATATCCGTTACTTAACTTTTTGTTCCTTAGTCCATTTTTTCTGTACATTTATCTAGATGATATTTTTCCTGTAGATTGGTGAATGGAATTAATATGGAGAAAAAGATGAAGACTCAGAAAGCGAAGTCTAAATCATCTGATGGGCGCAAGCAGCTCAGCAGTGTGCGTGTGATTCAGAGGAACCTTGTTTACATAGTTGGGTTGCCTCTCAATCTTGCAGATGAAGATGTAAAATTTTCACCTCCTCCACTCTCTTGAGCCCCTGAATGTTGCCATTCAACTTGTTTATTCTCTTTTCTTTGGAATTTTTTGGGCTGTTTTCCTTAGAGCAAATTTTAATTTTTAATCACCATTTATATAGCTTCTTCAGCGGAGAGAGTATTTTGCTCAGTATGGGAAGGTCTTAAAAGTGTCAATGTCTCGAACAGCAGCTGGTGTCATTCAACAGTTTCCGAATGATACTTGCAGTGTGTAAGTATATTCTCTTCAAGTTTGTGGTTTCCTTGATGGTATTATGGGTTTCTGTTAATTATCTGGCCACTGTAAATAGAACCTATACTGTTTAATCTTGTTGTCATTGATTTGAATTGGATAGCTTTGGATTTTGGGACATTTCTCTTCATACTAGAAGGAAGGAAGCAAATAACTAAAAAAAAAAAAAAAGCTATGTACCTTATTGCCTGGATGCTCCATGCTATGCGCAGGTAAGGGGGAGAGATATTGTACGCAACCTTACCCTTGCATATGCAAAGAGGCTGTTTCCAGATTTGAACTCATGACCAACAAATCACCAAGACACAACTTTACCGCTGTGCCAGGGCTCGCCTTCAATGAAGCAAATAACTAGCAAAAAATAATTTAATGCAATTTTTTCCTTTGATAAAAAAAAGAGAGAAGGAAAACATGAAAAAGCCATTTCTGTACATAGTTAAAAAATCTGAGAATGGGTGTATCTTCCCCCTTTCTCCATTTATTTCTTGCTGCTACATTAGCACAGATGATTATCTTTATATGATTCATTAATATTAATATTAATATATTAATATTAACACTACAGTTCCTAATCAAAGTTTTTTTTTTCCAGATATATAACTTATTCAAAGGAAGAGGAAGCGGTTTGTTGTATTCAAAATGTACATGGATTTGTTTTGGAGGGTAGACCTTTAAGGTACTAATATTTATTGAAACTTGTCATACATGGGATGTTTAGCATTGACTTTTGCTCATCAATTGTGTGCTTTTTGGATTTAACATTTCAGGGCTTGTTTTGGAACCACAAAATATTGTCATGCATGGCTCCGAAATGTGGTATGAGAATTACGTGTCTAGATAGAATTTTCAAATTATGCTTAATTACTTGTTCTTGTAATTGAGGGAATATCTCTATGACCAGCCTTGCAGCAATCCGGATTGTCTATATTTGCATGAGATTGGCTCCCAAGAAGATAGTTTTACCAAGGATGAAATAATTTCAGCATACACTAGGTACTTTTCTGATAATTTGACGATACTTACTGTGATTCAGATAAATAAAACCTTTTCTTGCTGAAATTGAGGATTTGTAATCTTTGCTTTCAAACTATTTAATTGGTCAAAATGAAGGAGATTGCTTTAATGATATTGTGCTGGAAAAGGATGTGTTTACAGATTGTGCTTTGCTGTACTTGTAGTTGCTTGAACTGAATATAGTGCTTTCCAATAAATATATCTTAGCTCACTTTGTTATTTTGAAGAAGTCGAGTTCAACAAATCACTGGTGCCACAAACAATATGCAACGGCGGTCAGGGAATGTATTACCTCCTCCACTGGATGATAATATGAATAGTTCATCTGTAAAGCCTATTGTTAAAAATTCTTCAAGTGTAAGAACTTTTTTTTTAATCTTTCCTATAACCCCATTTTGTTTGTGTATCAGCTTTCACCATATTGATGTAGAAAGCTCATTTGGATTTTGATCTTTAATTGCTAAACTGAGTGAAGTGTATTTATGCACTCAGCCAACGCAAAAAACTGACATTTAATTTTATTTATAAATCAGAACTCTGTTAGCACTGTAAGAGGTTCACCTCCAAATGGAATATATGGGAAAAATATGGCCCTTCGTGCTAGTGCTGCATGGTATGCAACATGAACAATTTTGTATTTGGCTTTGAAGGTTGATCTTATCTAAAGATAATTATGGTTCCTGGCTATGTTTATGTTTGACAGGGGTACTCAGGCCTCAAATTGTCAGCCCCCTGCTGGAGGTCTATCATATCCAAATGGGCCATCCAAGCCGAAACCTGATACAGGCAGCAGCACACTAGCATTTTCTGCAGCTGTTACAGGCTCAATTCAGGCTTCTGATGTTACAAAGAGGCCACCACCGACTGATGGGTGTCATAGTATGACACCTACAGTGAAAAGTGAATTGTTGAAACCTGTTAAACAATATAACAATAGCATGGACAGTCTGGTTAGTGCGGGAGAGAAAACTTCAGCTTCTGATGTTTCTCTTGTGCTCGTGAATTTGAACAGCCAGTTGTCTTCTCTACCGTTGTCCCAAGATAGTGATGGCAATTGTACTACAGCAAACACAATAAATTCTACTAACATGACTGGACAGTCTTGTAACTCTGGTCCTGAGGAAGCAATGACTGCTACCAATGAAGAGATTCAGAATTTGTCCAATGAGTTGTCCTCAATTAACACTGATAGAAATGCCGAACATTGCGGTATAACCAAACCTAATAGCCCGCCTACTGATCATGCATTGGTCAAATCTCCTCAAATTCAAGGATTACAATATAATGTTGACAGATTTAGAGATGTAATAACTACAAATGTGGCTGGTCAAGCTACCTTGGATAATGTGGCTTGTAATTCTAGGGAACAGTGTGATTGGAAATTGGATTCTCAATCTTTAGTATCAGATACTGCTGAAATTGATGATGATGTGACATCTTTTGATAATCAAAGACTCAAGGATCCAGAAGTTGTTTGCCGTTCTTATTTGCCAAAGTCAACCAGTTTCCTTCATGCATCAAACCATTCTAGCCCTTGTCTTCTGCAGCATGGGGAACCTTGTACTGCCATAAATGCTGGTTCTGTATCTGCTGATGATAGAGTTCAAGATGAATCTATGTTACATGCATCCAATATGTTATGTAATGGCCACCCTGAAAAAGTGGTCTGCAGCAGCTCCTATGGTCTGCTTCACGATGAAAGAAATGGGCATATCATTCAAAGATTAGTCAGTGATGCAGTTAATTCTGGGCATGATGTTGCTAGGGATAAGGGTGAAAGTAGTATAATTTCAAATATATTGTCCATGAATTTTGATACCTGGGATGACTCATTAACATCACCGGATAATTTAGCTAAGTTGTTGGGTGACAATACTCAAAACCAGTCTGTTCCTTCAAACAAATCTAGTTCTTGGAAAGGTAACGGTAACAATCAATCAAGGTTCTCTTTTGCGAGGCAAGAGGAATCCAAAATCCAAATGTTTGATGCACATGCATCTTATGGTGTCAGCCATCAACGGCCAAACCATACAGTCTTCCAGAATTTTGCAGAAAGAGACTTGTATATGGATAAGTTGGGCATTGCAAATGGATTTTCTACCGGTAACTTTGAGGAAGCTGATAATATGGTCAGTGGTCATCCCATTGCATCTTCTAATAAGTTTTCTGGTGAGTAACAATAACTTTCTTGAGATGCCTAAGTTTCTAATGGCATATCTTATTATTTGTTTCTCTGCTACTATTTTCAATTTTACACTTCCAAGATTGCTTGTGTGCCATTCTTGTTTTGGTGATTAACATATATTTAAAACATCTGATATTATTATAATTTTAGGTACATTATGGTTTTGCTTTCTTTTCCTTCACAATTTATCCTTTGCTGTTTTGTAGATTGAAATTGTGGTTTCCTCAATTATCTGAATTCCTGTTGTATGTATAGTAGTTTTTTGCTACGTAATTGTGCTGTTTGTGGTATTTGATTTCACAAGTGCTTTGAATTTGTGTATGGGGAAGCCGTGACTTTTCAACAATGTTGGAGGATTTGAGTCATATTTTTCTTGGCTTGTGATATATGTTACTTGTCATCAACTCACAAGCTGCTCAAGCTAACAGGCCAATATTGAGTTTGTATTCAGACTGTTTAAAAAGCTGGATGAGTTCTGCCAGAAAATTTAATCAGACTGAAGGCTCAATTTACAGGTTGAGCTTATCGTCAACCTTGATTTTCAATAATTAAAAAGCCATTCTTTCACTTTATAATGGCTAAGTAACTAAATATAATGAAGGCCTTCAGCTGGAAGGGAACTTAGAAACCAATTTTGCTCCTGTAAAAAATCTCAATATTGTATTGTGTAGAACAGTCTTGACTGAATAATAATTTGTTTAGAACGTAGTGTATGAAAAGTATCTGGACAACATACATTTTCAATTATGATGATTAATTGATCACTGGATAACAAAGAAAATTATGTCCACTGTATCAAACTGGCATATCAACATCTGATTCTGTTGTGTGATTGCCTCTTTTCTAGTTAGGAAGTTCAAAAGTTTTAGCTATATGTAAGTCCGCACTCTCTGGGCAACCCATTTGCCTTCCTCTGAATTTATGCACAGCTGTTGTGTTAATATCTATTGCTGGTGTCTCAGATTTTTGTATTCATCTAATGTAATGATCTTACTTTTTGTTATGGTTGACAGCCATTTCAAGAGCACAAGTTTCAGCCCCACCAGGATTTTCCATCCCAAGCAGGCCGCCACCTCCTGGGTTTTCTTCCCATGAGAGAGTGGAGCAGGCTTTTGACTCCATTTCGGGTCAGTTATGGTTTCTTTTATCTTTTCACGCATACCCTTTTTGATATATTGTTGAATATGTTGGTCCTTTTGACAGGGAATTCTTTGCTTGACCATTCTTCCCTTTTGAGAAATTCATATCAGACACCTTCAGCTGGAAACCTTGGTAGTGCAGGGGACATTGAATTTATGGACCCTGCTATTTTGGCAGTTGGCAAAGGGAGACTTCAAGGTGCACTGAACAGCCCGGCACTGGACATTCGATCTAATTTCATGCCACAATTAAATTACTTTGAAAATGATGCCCGACTACAATTATTGATGCAAAGATCTCTCACACCACAGCAAAACCTTAGATTTTCTGAAATTGGGAATACTTTTTCTCAACTTGGCGATTCCTATGCTGTTTCTTCAAGGTTAGATCAATCCCAAGTCAGTAATCTAGGCCCATTCCAACAGCTGTCTCTGCAGCAGTCTACGAATGCAGTCTTGTCAAATGGGCAATGGGATGGGTGGAATGAGGTGCAGAGTGGAAATGGTTTGGGTGTGGCTGAGCTTTTGAGAAATGAAAGACTTGGATTCAATAAATTTTACTCAGGATATGATGATTCAAAATTTCGGATGCCAAATTCTGGGGATCTTTACAACAGAACATTTGGGATGTGACCTTTTGCTAGTTATGTTGTCATTGTTGTTGGAAATGGTAAAACCTAGCAGAAATGGACAAACAATATTGTGTTGCTGAGGATGATGGATCTGATTCTTGCTGGCGTGTATTGGGCTACCTAATGATGAAGCTCCCAAGAAGTGTAATTTATGGCTACAGTTGGTAATTTGCAAACTAACTCTGTTTTCATGATATAATTGGCTTATATGGCATTGCCCTGCATACATATGAAAGTGTTTTCACCTACCTGTGCCAAAACATTTTATATATAAAGAAGTTTTTTTGCTTCATTTTTGTACTGGATTCATATTTTCTGTCAAGAATGACATTGGTGTTTTGCTTGTTTAGTAATTGTGCACTCATTTTCCTCTTTTTTTCTTTGTAGTTCTGGATTGGCAGAAGTGAGCTGTTTTGGGATTATAAGATATCAAAACTGTCAGTGCTGACGTGATCAAACTGGCAGGTAGATCTTAGTTGAGTGTTTCCCTCATAGTACGGAGCATGGAAACTTGTTGATTCAAAATCAACAAGATTGGTCTCATTTCATTTAATGTTTGTAACTTACCTTTTAGATTAACTACCCTTGTGGGTAGAAGTATAGGTTTAATACGACTGGCAAAAGGGAAATTGTTTTAAAGTGGATTTTACATAATGGGGGTATGAAATATATAGTTTTTTAACTTGAAAGGTCCATCCTCCATGTGATGTGAATGAAATACCGTTGTGCTGTTAGAGCTTCTGGCCTATTTTTTCTTTAATTTGTCATTTCTTGTGTGGAGGTTTATTTTTTAATCGTTTCATATATTTACCGCGGCTTCTAAGTGCACTGTATTTTCCCTTTGTTTTTATTTAGCTGTTTTCTGATTTTGGTAGTGTTTCTCAAACTGATATAATCAGCAGGGACGGCGTGACCAGGCATGTCTATATTAGCCGGTCAATTATCAGCATTTGGCGCAGCTGAAAATCTAAAAAAACAAAATTGTTCTGTTCGCTTTTGTTAATTGACGGATTCTAAGGTGGACGACTATCTTTGTAGTCGGTTCACCATGCACCACCAGTTACAGCCTTAAGTTAATCTGTTGTGTATCATCTTCCTCTTCTTCTCCCTTCCTATTTTCTCTGCAAAATCTAAAAAATTCAGATGTTTTTTTAATAACATAAAAATGTATATCTAAGTAAGATGAAGAAAATCATTGAAAATGTTTAATTGAGAAAATGATGCATCATTCTCTAAATTATAGGGAGTCAATAATTGAGCCAATGGCTTGCCAAAAACGAATTACCGAGACAAAATTGAGCATGGGTAAACTAAGTCCCAAAATTTAGCACAAGGCCGAAGCTTGGCATCAGGGACCTAGTTAAGCAAAAAATGAGCAAAAATAGCAAAGTCGGCCTAGAGTAAAAAATTGGGCCGTTGACTTGTAAAAAACGGACCACAGAGTCAAGACTAAGCATCGGACAAACTAAGTCCCGAAACATACCAGAAGCATATATATATATATATATATAGAAGATTAGACTAAGTGTGTGTGGATAGAGAATTTTAATTGGGGAAAGTAATTTATACGGGAATTTAAAATTCATTATTTGAATATTTTTATATGAAGAATTTAAATTTTTGAAATTTTAAAACAGATTTAAACAACTAAAATTGTGGAATTTGAATTTCCTTCTAAAATGTGAGAAATTGAAATTCTCTTTTTCTATAGAAGTTCTAACCGCATTACTTTTTGTTCCGTATCCATCACCGATGAGTACTCTGATCTCCGCTACTCTCATGATACCTATCTCAAGCGTCTCTCCGTGTATGAGGTTCAAAATTTTAAAAATAAAGAAATTCAATTTCTTTATAAAACACAGAATTTTAAAAATAAAAGAATTTTAATTGATGTATTTTAATTTTTCTGAAATTTTAAAATACTTCATCCAAACATACTCTAATGTAATTTCCGTTGTAAAAAAATTGTTAGTAAAATTCACTTGAAATGACAGATTTAATAATAATAGCAGCATCTTATCCGCAAATCATAACTTAATGAAGAAATAGATTTCGAGGAAAGTTTGAACATTCTAAATAATTTTCCAGGGCCAGTTTCTATTCTTCTGTAAGTTATAATTTTATTTTTAACTAATCAACCTATGTACCTTTTGAGAAGTCAACCGTTTTGAAATAAAATTTGTCTAAAATATAGTTTAGTCCATCCTCTTTAATTAATGACTTGTAAATTAGTGAAATTATCTGATGTCAAGTTATCGTTGGGGAAGGAATTATTGTTGCTCCAACCCATAGTTCATTTGACCCCAAACAAGAGGAATTATTGTTTGCTTTATGACCTGCTCCCATCTGACCAGATGTATCCTTGGGGTGTTTTGTGATCCACTCCGAAGGAATCATATATTATGTAAATTATTATTTGATTTAAGACTATATAGTCATGCTATGTAAAAAAAAAAAAAAAAGACTATATGGTCACGAGTCCTGATCAATCTTTATATAATATCTGTTTTTTTTTTTATATAAAATAATTAATAACCTATGGTACGAAAATTGTTCTAGACCACATATTGATTTCATTTATTATTGATCCTGTCAAGTGGCATATATAATAATAAGTGAGGAGACTTCGAGTTCAACAAGACAAGACGATTACAGGTTTTGAAGTGTTTGCCGGACCTATTTCAAAAATAGTTACAATACAATCATAGTCCTGCGCATATTTTGGTCAGTTGAGCTTAATCTTAATATTAGGGCATTTCAATAAACTTCCTCATGCTAAATGTTGAGAATATTTGTAACTGTCAATATCTGATGTTCGATTAACAAATTTGGGGAATTAGATTCTAGATTTATCCAATGAGTAGAAATATTGGCAAAATCACAAACATTTCGACTAACGCAATTGTAGTTTTCTAGCCAGTTCTGCGAAACATAATTACTCCCTCTATCTCTTTTTAAAAGTAATTTTTATCTAATTTATACTGATTGTAGGATTTGTTAAATTTAGTTGATTATTTTAAATTTATCAAAAATTATTTGAACTTCAAAATTCAAAATTAAACTTGTTTGGAAATTTGTCAATTTTATTAATTTGTTGCATCGCCTTATTTATCGTTTTCGCCCTTCTCTTAAAATAGTGACATTTTTTTTTGCATATTAAAATAGTGATATTAATATAGAGACTGTTATTGAAGGGTAGAAGATTTTAAAAAAGTATCGAGCAGTAAAACGTATTTACGTAGTTATTAGTGAAATTTTAATAATAATTAACCAGTAGAAAAATAGTATTTAATTTTCTTTAGAAGTTATACATTCCACTCTTTTAAACTTTGAGAAGTTGATGTACAAAAAAAAACTTGAAGAAGTTGTCAAGTAACTATTCACATTATATAGGTTCAAAGTATTTATTGGTTTCATTGAGCGTTAATTTGTGGGAAAAAAAATCTGAGTAACTACTTCTAATAGATTTTTCTTTACTAATCACATTTTTCTTATTCACATTATTCAAACTCAAAATATTTTTTAAGGGATTTAGACCATTATAAGTTTTTTTTTGCTAATTTCGTTTAAGTCGGTTAAGACTATTATGAGGGACAAATTATCCCTTCAAATATTTAATTTATGTGCATACTTAAGAATTGAATTTGAAATCATTAGTTAAAATATAACAATCATGCATCAATTGATTCATGAGTTTAGTGTTATTTTTTCTTCATTTTTATAACTAACCAATTTTATTTAATGGAATGTGTTCATCAAATATTTTAAACACTAAACAATAATCAATAAAACAGAACACAGTATTCTTACTTAGTCCTGCTTATTTTCATGTCTTGAGGTTTTGTATGTCCTTTTGCTAGCTAGATTCGACTCTGTAACTACCCACAATGATGGCAATGGGCTGAACAACGCCAAGAATCATATGACAAATTGACTTTACCATTGTCGTATGGATTTTATTGTGGTTGAGGGGCGATTCGTATCATTGTCGGAACAACCCTAATGGCAAATTGGCAATGGGATGAAAGCACCACATAATGGTGATTGGTGGGGCAGAGAAAGTATTTTAGATATACTGTTAATGTACCAATTCAAATTTTTATAATGTGCTTTATTGCTTTACGGTTCTTCTACTCTCATTATATATATATATATATATATATATATATGTATATATAATTTAAGGTTAGATATATTTTTATTACTAAAAATAGATAAATATGATTTTAAGAATAATATTAAATCTTTCTACAATTTTTTTAATCTATATCAACATATAATGATAATATGTTATTTTGGTGTGCATTTTTTACAAAAGTCTTAGTGCATGTTTGTATATCTATTGCAAATCAAAGTTGGTCGTAAAATGTAGTTTGTAAAAGTATATTCATCCTTCTTTTTATGTTTAGTCTGTAATGAACTATCGAATTTGATTTTAGAATTCGTGCACAATAAGTTAAATTAAAAATCAAATATATTCTTAATTCGGATAGGTTTCATCCTCATTGTTGTCTTTCTATCACCTGTGTAAACAGTGCTTTTAAGCAAAACGTGAGCCACTAACATCAATCATTAGAGAAAAGATGACGATGTTACACAAACATAGTTACCGGCCGATACTTACTTATGATCAGGAACGGATCCAATAAGACATGGGTTACATACTCCAAATTCACCAGAACAATTAGTAGTAAATACTTTGTACTTATTAAATAATAGTAATAAAAAGAGGGGGAAAAAAGACTACTTTTCATACTTTGATGAGTTATATATTTATTTATCGTGATTAAGACTAACATGCAAGAAAATATAAGATGAATCTAACAATTGAAAAAAGTTGAAAGAGAGAAGAAAAGAAAGAAATTATAAATTTAATTTTTTTTACTTAATATTTTTAATAAAATTAATAAATTAATATTTATCAGAAAAAAAAAAAAAGAGAACTGCGTGCTGGGAGGTAGGGACCTTATCAGAGGTGGCTGAAACACTGTCTCCCTTCTTCACAACATTTGATTGGGTATTTTTGGGGGTCCTCCCAGTTGGTGTTGCTAAATGGTAAATGCCAATGATAGTAGTACTAAGTAAAAGTAACTGTCCCCCATCAATACGAACAATTATAGGACTGAGTTGCAGACAAACAAATATGGAGAAACAAACACCCACCACACATATGCGGTCCTTGTATTCCTAACCCACTTGTGCTGTCTTCCTTGGAGCCACACATTTTAGATGTTTTTTTAATTAAGTACCCAGAGGACATTTATGCACGTTGCAAATTGCAATAGTCAATAACCTTTTTTTTTTATCACAAATGTTAGATTTTATTAAAAATGTCAGTTTTAGATATTTAAATATGCTATCTTTTATTTTATTTTATTTTAATCACTCCATCAATCTTTAATATTTCTTTTATAACCTTTTTAATAAGCAAAATCGTGTAAGTATCGTGATAAAATACATGTTACCGAGGCTTTTTCAGAACTATTGAGGAAGAAAAATGTCTACCTCAAAAACTCAACGGTTTTAATGTAATTAACAATCGGATCAACGATAAACCTAAAAAACAAAGCAGTGCAGTTTGCTTTGCCTAGTAAATAAACAGAGCTACGAAACTCCAACTTAGGATGGCAAATTGGTTCGGACACAAAAAAAATTATAGTGAGGGGGAAGAATATCTGTTTCATATGACACAAATCTAGATACATATATTTATTTACATTATTTAAGATGTCTTATACAAATCTAGATAAATTTCTTAATAAATAGTTATAGAAAAATAAAATAAGAAGATAAAAAGAATGAAACTTATCTCACAATTTAAAATTAGTTTATACATTATTAAAATCAACTTTTTTTTTACGGAAAAAGACTCATCATTTCATTCAGAATAGTAGAATCATTACATGACGGTAAGCAATCAAAAACTTGAGGGCTGACATGAAACCTAGATGCCCTAACAAGATTGTTTGCAACTTGGTTGACTCATTTCCTGATAAAATCAACATTTTGAGAAGTTAAATACAAGAAATTCAATTTATAGCAAATGTTTAATTAATTTTACTTTTTTATTTTCTCTTCTAAATATTTATTGAAAAATTATCTAAACAATTCCTTGTGACTCACTGAATGGAGACGTGTTAAAAGACCCTAATCAACACCAGTACAGGAAATAAAATAAAATAAAATAAACAGGAGAAAGAAAGACGATGACAAGAATCTCATAAATTTTACAATTTACTCACAACTATCAAATAAAGTATTTTAAATGAATAAAAACAATATACACTTGTGGTTCAAATTGCATTTATCATTCATGAACTATGACATGATTTGTTAGCTTAGGTAGTTAGGTTATCAGCAGCCAGACCTAGCAGCATAGAGATTGAAGAAGTGGGAGAATAGTAGAATATGGTCACCATTTGGATAGATGCCCATACCAAGAACATATCCCTCCACATATGAATGACCATAAATCATATTTTATTTGTTAACTTTTTATATTCCTCCTAAAAGAAATTACGCATCCTTAAAAAGAACTCAGGAAGTTTTGCATTGCGTATATAAAACAGTATGTTTGCAACTTTGAATTAAATTTCTGTAGGCGCAAAGCTTTTTGGCGTTGAGAATAATTCAAAACAAATAGAGCCGCAATTGTTTACCCGAAGAAAACAGAGCCTAAATTTATTACAAGTTTACAACCACAATACTAAGGGAATGAAATAGAGAAAAATTATAACGATAATTGTTTTAAACTATGATAATAGGAAAAAAAATAAAAGTTTGGATTGAACGACTAATTTAGATTCCTATAATACTAGTTTACACCATTATTTTTTTGCTTTTATCTTTTTCTATCATATCAATCAACTTATTTTTTTTTAATTTCTCTCTTAATTATACAAAATATAATTTATGTCCTGATAATCTTATATATTGATGTGGTTTAGTTGACAAAAATTCTTCCAAGAGTGTTTTTTTCTCTCTCCCCTTTTTGGTTTAAACTCTCAAGCTGGCACTGTAACTTGAAGCTGAAATACGTAGCTAAGATATTTATGCTTATTTGTGAAAATTGTTCAAAAGGACCTCTATACTCTGGCGTGTGAATGGAGTTAGCTAGATGAAGAAGGGAGAAGGCATTAAGGGCTGGTTACCTACCTCATAAACACACAAAAACTCTGTTCTGACAAGTGCCCTAATGGACCTGCCACCCTCGGCTTATAGCTCAGACTTGCGGGGTCGTGACCTAACATTCCCCTCTCCTCAAAGGCTCAAACACCTTAACACCTGTACCCGTAGGCCTGGGAAAGCAGACTCTTTCACATTATTGACTGATCTTTTTTTTACTGACGGTACCATAAAACAGAGAGAGATGGCATATGAATATGAATATGAATAGTAACATCCATTATCCAATTCCATAGGTTTGGTCTTCTCCACTCATGTAACTGGTATCAATTAGGAATGAACTGCTCTACCAATTTAGTAACATGACAACTAGAAAAGTGTAATGTGACTTTTGCCACCCTTTGGCATTGTCATTGGACGAGGTCGATCCTCGTTGCTACAAAGTTGCAGGGTGGCTCCTTAATCATCATATAGAGTTCAACTTTTCTTCCCCTCCTTTTCATTTTGATCTGATGGGTAGGTATGTATCACCATCAACCAAAACCGAAACTAATGGCCCCCATTATGAAGGTAAAGAAAAAGAAAACGTGTAGTATCCTGCTTAAAGTATAGTTTTTTTATCCATTCTAAAAAATTCTCTTTTGGGTCTGTTTCGTTTTCCCTGATAAAAAGATAGTAACGTTAGTGTCGCCATATGAATTTAGCTACCATTCTGGAAACGTCTGCAAGTGGTACTGGTGTAACCCTATCTACCTTCTTTGCCTTATTAATATGTTCACATACTAGGTGAAGAGATCCCAAATCTCATGGGAAATATTGACCGTTGTTTTATACAATTGATGGAAGAAATTAGACATACCATGATTTCCCATGTCAAATTGGGTTGAGTACTAAAACAGCAAATAAAAATACTCCCTTTTTCCCATTTCCTGGGACGCCCAATCAGGGCCTATAATCACAAGATTGCCGTGCATACCATGAACCTTGATTGCTAACAAATTTGTGGGAAACAGCAACATCGTTGTGCCAGTGCACTAAAAATAGCAGTTGCTTAAAGATGATTCATCTTAGAGTTTAAGCAAAAGAGGTAGCAAGAAGGCGTCAAATCTCAGTATACGCCAATCAGTCGCTGAATTACACAAAGAATTTCGACCATGAACACTATTTTTTTTGTTTGCCTGTACTACAAGATCAGCTATGGTGGTGCCCGCGGGGGCTTAACCTGGTAATAATATTCAGATGCATTGCGAGTAGGCGAGCTGGATGAAGTAAAACAGAGACTCTGGGGAATTGAGTTAATAGAACTTCTTGGAAAGATGGCAGTCGATGGAAAGGTAGCTGAAATTGAGAATCCTGATGATGCTGCAGCAGAGAACGATGGTACTGGGGTAGCATTGACCTGGCCATGCGTTTGCCACGCCCAATTGGGGAGTCCTTTTGAAGGATCAATGCCGATTCTCTCTGCTCTTTCCTGCTAAATAAGTAACAATCTTACAGATATTTTCACGTACAGAATACATGCCATCATAGACTTGTGTTTTTATGTTACATAACCAAGAACCTCTAGATAGACTACAAAAGTAAAATGAATGTGGCGGAATATTCAGCGAAAATAGTATCACAATCCTGTGATGGGCTTTCGTTTCAAACTCAAGTTAAACTCCATAATTGTCTTATTTTATTGATATAATGACCATGCTTTACCGACTGAGAAAAAAAAAAAAGAGACCATCCATTACCACAAAGACTGACCGTTCCAAGTAATGCTTTTGCGACACATATCGGACCAATTCATTTTGTTAAAAAATTGAATAACAAGGAACAAATATTACATGTGTAACAAAATACGAACAATTCCCTGGACTGTCCAATGACAAAAATTACAGCAAAAGCAGTAGAAGTTAATCAGTAAATTCCTGAACAAAAAAAAATCAACTTTTGCAGTAACGTATGCACCCCATTTAAAAGTTAAGCATTCTTTAGAATTCTAATGAAACTTTTTTGGATCAGGTATTCAATGAAATTGAAGACACTAGCAAGGAAATAACTGTGAAGGTTTTAAATGAAGTACTCAATAAAGAAACAAGCAATAAAGGTCAAATGGATTACCCCATTGGGAAAGAAATTAGGAGACATGCCATTCCATAATGAAGAACGATCTTCAGTTACAACCATCCTTTTCAAAGATGGATTACCAATTCCAGAATTAACATTGGTTTCCATCTGCAGATAAAAAGAACCATGTTAATTATGATCACTCAATAGGACATCTAGAGTTAATAAAAACAAATACCAAACACCAAAAGTTCCACAAAAACCAATGATGTCAAAGGAAAACATGTTGTAATTAGCTACAAGGAAACCCCCCCGAAAGCTACAAAAATGTTACAGCCAGACAAACATTCTCAATAGTTATCATGATATGAAGAGTTACGTAAAACTAAGTGTCATTGTTTTATTCATTTCCCACTTTCCAATGCACTTCTAACGTCAATCCATATTTCTATGGTCATTGGTGTTAAATAGAATTGAACGGTTAATCAAGAACACCCTATAACATGAGAGCATAAAAAGTGCTATCCACCTTCATTCCGCTTAATTTAGAATAAACTTTGAATAAAATGAAGACAACGTTCAATTATACCATTGAACTTCTTCCACCATGTGTGTTGTAAGGGATGGAGGGGAACTTTAGTTGCACCCAATTTTCTTTGGGACCAGGTCCTGGGGTTGCTATGCCCAAATTGAGATCAAGATTCTGACTGCCACCTGTGTTTGAAAAAATATAAACCGGATTTCACAAAATGAACACTTCTCATTCAGAAAATCACTTGGAAATTAAAAGTAAAAGAAGATATTTGCTATTAAGTATTACCTTCATTAATGGCTGCAGCTTTCATCTCTCCTTCATAAGTACTTGGCTCAAAGTTGGTCACTGCTTCCCTTCCGTTGCATTTGATAGCTGCCTTGTCATAAGCCCTGATTTCCAGAAAATCAAAAGGGAGATACGTGTTGGATGGAGCCTAATGAGCTTGATAATTCATGTAAAAAAATTCAGTGCAGGTAGGATGTAATTCATGTATCACTAGGACCTTGCAGCTTCTACTTCGCAGTCGAATAGTCCAAGATATATATACCTGCATGAAAGCATTGCAATCTCTATAACCAAAACACATCTCTATATTACTATCTTAGACATGTTTCTCCAAACATGGAAAAAAGCATAAAGATGCATCGAGAACTAAGCTGAAACCAATTCACTTTGCAGCCCAGTAGGTGCTTAAATTCATAATATCTCATAACCACAGTAGATCACGACTTAAGTTGATATACAAAAATATGTCCTCACTTTTTGCCAAGGAATTGTCCCATTCGAGCTTCCCACCGGCCACACTTATGGAGTGTTACTCCTCGGTATTTAGAACTTCCCCTGGAGAAACCAGTACTTTGGCGACGCAGTATATGTACGAATTCCTCCTTGGACAAATTCTTCATCTGCCCATCAGTAAGAAACTGGTGAAAAAACAAATCATACGAACCATCTAGTTTCATATCCAACAAAGTGCTTCTGATTCTCCTAACCTGTTTATGATCATCCTCATAATCACTCAGATTGAAATTGATATCAGCATCCACTCCCCTGAACTTAATAGCAGCTCGATCATAGGCTCTAATTAAGAAAAGTCCAAGTCAGTTGAGGAACACAAGAATCAAATCCTCAAAAATGGAAAACAAAGAGACCGTTTCTTAAAACCCAAAATTACGACAAAGAAAACCAAAATAAGCGCAAAGCTCTACCTGGCAGCAGCATGAGCCGTGTCAAATCCACCTACAAGCTCAAATACCAATTTCGTCAAAAGATGCTTAAAATAGTAAACCACAGAATACGATTTCAGATAGTACAAAAACTATGTACCCTAAAATAAACACTGAAAATCATAAATTCATAAATTAAAAATCCATACCCAAATAGACTTGTTTCCCGCAATCCCTACACCAAATGATTACAAAAATAGACCAAAAAAACAAAAAAGTCAGATGCAATTCAACCATGTATCACCAAAATCAAACTAAATATTCCCTTCCCCGTAAGACCTAAAAGGAAAGAAAAACGCAACTATAAAGCAAAAGAAACCAAAGCTAACTTCATATACTACTAGAAAAATTCACGAACCAGATATGCGATTCCCATCTTCCCGTCCTTCTGTAAAAAGTAACCCCTCTGTATTGCGAGCTTCTAGACCTCGGTCCTCTCCTATTCTTCTTCGTTGGTTGCTGAGTCTGACTCTGAGTCTGAGTCTGATTCTGCGGCTGAAGCATCTTCATCTCACTGTTCCCTCCCTCGCGATCGAACGAGAGATCCACGAAACCATTCCTCGTTGAAAATGACGACGTAGCGTGTCCTTTAGCTCCTTCCCTCATCACCGGGAAGAGCTCCTTGGTTACGACGTCGTTCGCGCCTTCCACTTTAAGGATATCGAAATTGAAGGTGGTGTACACGTCATCAGCGCGCGTGGAGCACGAGTCCTCGTCGCCGCCGCCGTTACTGGACCCGTCCGCATTCACCACGGAGGAATTCGAAGTCCCTGACTCCGCCATTTGATTCCTTGAACCTTCTGGAAACTTCGCTAATGGTAACGGCAAGTCGCCGTTACTAAACGAATCGGTCCATTCCGCATTGAGATTAAGATCTAACATCGTCGGCCTTCTTTTTTTTTTATTATATTGTTAAGCCGTTAAGTAACTAAAAACCGAAACTAACTATTAAATTCCGATTTTGTATTTTAATAATTTCTAAGGTTTACAAGTAAAGTTAGCTAAAGCTTATTCCAACTAACTGCGCCGGCGACGGCGAAATGGATCCGATCGGAAACAACCGAATGAAAGAGGTACTGTAAGTGAAAGAAAAAGAGAAGTAGAAAACGAAGCGAAGAAGACAACGGAATCGCGATGAGCTCTCCGTGTCGCTAACGCCGGATAAGTTTTCCGGCGACTCGAGAACGGAGGAGGAGTGAGAGGAAGGAACTCACGAAACGAGGAAAGAGAAGGTATGGGCGCGAACTCATTTCTTCGGCGATGAGTTCATCGTCGCCGGAGAGAGTGAAAGCGTAGCCGACTATTGGATTCCATGGAAGAGAGAGAGAGAGAGAGAGATGAGAAGTGCGAAGCGAAAAAACACTTTCTTTTTAACTGAGACTCGTTTTAAGAGGGAAGGAATATATAAACATTTTTCTCTCTCATGGTGAAGATTGGTTGGTTCGGTGACCGGTCACCGATATTGCAAAAGGGAACAGATATTTTTCATTGCTGGTTGTCTCTCGATGCGGAAGGTCACCGTCTCGTTGAAGGAAACTATCGGCTTCGTTGAGTTTTTTCTTGATTTGGATTATTGAGGGTGTGTTACGGTCAAAGTCGCTACCTTGAGGGTATTGAAAAAGGAAAAATAACGCAATTAATAT
Source organism: Glycine latifolia (assembly GCA_013407115.1). NCBI lineage: Eukaryota > Viridiplantae > Streptophyta > Magnoliopsida > Fabales > Fabaceae > Glycine > Glycine latifolia. Next base: position 5,678,000 of record CM023952.1, read on the forward strand.
GCTAATTAAGTATATGAATATGAACGTATTTATTTTGCTTTGTCTTGGATGCAAATGCAAATTTCTCGCATAAGAAATTCTAAGAAACTGTAAGCTTGTTCATAAGCGTTAGTAGTAGCACTATTTAGAGCTGTCACATCTTCAATAAAGATATTGAGTTAAAGGTATGATATTTACATCTCTCAATAAATATAAAGAATATGGAGAATGACTTTTTTTAGAATAATACTAAATATATGTGTGTTCAAATTTTTTTTATCTTTCTAAGATTTTAAAATGAGATATATCACTAAAGAAAAAAACGAAAAAAAGATTTTGTATTTTATTTGACATTATAGGATTGGCCAACAAATGATCTAAGATTCCAATTTGAAATCTACCACTAAAGATAATTCATTCACTAATCAGCCAAGATTATTTTGTTTGGTTGTTTGATAAACAAATATTTTAGCAGCTTTTAATATTTTTTAAATGTTACTTGAAGTAATATTTTTTAAAATGATAGCTTCTAAATTTTATATTTTATTTTTATTTTTATCCTTGATACATTTATTAAATTTTCTCATTATCTTTTTAAATAAATCATGATTTAATTATTTTTATTAAATTTTAGTTTTTATCAAGTAGTTTTTAAATTATAAAATAAGTTATTATATAATTATTTTTTATATCATTTTACATTTTTCAGTTATTTTTACAACTAGTTTTATAGAACACTTATAATTTAATAAGTTAGTTTTTCAACCTCCAATTATAGTTAATTTTGTTGAACATAATCTAAATTATAAGTGTTTGATAAAATTAACTATTGAAGTAGCTAAAAAGTTCAAAAATGATAAAAAATAATGAAATCATGATTTACTTTAAAAGAATAACTAGAAAATTGGATAAATATATTAAGGATAAAAATGAAAAAAAAAATTAAAAACTAGAAGCTTTTGTTTTAAAAAAAATGTTACTTCAAGTATAATTAAAAAAAGTTAAAACTTATTAAAATAAACTTGCTTATCAAAAAGTCAAACAAGTTTTGCAGCCAGAAAATAATTTTTTTAATAACTTTTAGTATTTTTTGAAATATTACATTAGGTTTCATTTTTTTTAATGCTAACTTATAGCTTTTTATATTCATTCTCTTTTTGTCCTTAAATATTTGTTAGATTTTTTTTAATCTTTTCTATTTAAGGTAAAAAAATTATTTTTACCCTTTTTTACACATGATAGGATGTTCTTGTTTTTTTACCTTTTTATTATATATGATAATGATAGTAATATAAGTTTACGTAGTTTTTAAAAAATTTATATTTTATATATAAAAAGCTAGAAGTGTTTCAAATTAATTCAATACTAAAACTACAAAAATTACAAAATATTTTTATCAAGAAAATAAATTTAAAATTTGTATAAAAATATTATATAAATACATTTATTTGTGTAATTTTTTATTTTTCAACTATTTCATCAGATAATTTTATCAAATATTTATTATTTATTAAGATAGTTTTCAACTTTCAACTATTAATTAATTTTTTAAATTTCAATTAATTTTTCAATTTTTTTTATTAATTTTATCAAACAGAGGATTAATAGCCCATTAACAATTTTCATTTATTGTCATTTTAAAAACATTTTAATGGAACATCAAAAAACAAAATCACGTTTTAATGGAAACCTAAGCGTGCAAAAGATGGATTGCGGTCTAATCCTTTGGGCAATGCAAGTTAATAATTCAAATGTATCACAAATATAAATTTTAATATAGATATTTCTTAAATTAAATAACAGCATAAATAGTTAATGTGTCAAAGTTAAATGTTAAATTGTTCGAATATTATTTAAGTTTGATTTTTAGTAAAAATAATTGTTGATCAGACTTTGTTTATCTTTTAATCAAACTTCAAATTAGTTAGAGTCTTTTTTTTTTTTGATGAATCGAAATATTAAGACAAAAAAAATTATAGAATTTCTTTTAGTGAGAATTCAAATCTTAACTTGTCTATTGACTTATGATAAACTTAATTATTCATGATCTACTTTAGCACAAATTATGTCTTTATTTTTTTGGATATGTTATCATTTTTTTTATAGATCACATGTATCTTTAATAAGAAGTGATCTTATTTGAGTTTGTTTTCTTAAATATTTAATAGTTTTAAATTCAAAATCATTAATTAAACTAAAAACAACTTTAAACGAATTAATCCACGTGATTGATAATCAATAATAACTCCCACTAAATATATAATAATGACAAATACCAATTAGTATTCTAAGGTATTGGTTAAAAAACTTAAAGTAAAAATATTTTTATTAAGACATGAAAAATTATGTTATTTATATTTTTTAAACATTCTCCTATAATGTACACAAGACTTAAATATATTTGTAGTCTCTCAAATATACGAAAAATACCTTTTTAGTTCTTTTCCCCATATGCCATTAGTATAGGCCAAACAAGGAATATGAAATTTACAATTTGTGACGGCTTAAACCGCTAGAATAAGTCAAGTAAAAAAATAGATAAACACTCGTTAATAATGCTTCCCAAAATCTCAAGAACCACCCCTTCAAGAAAAATACAAATATTCAATTTGTGATTTAACGATCCGCATCGTTGCTATTGTATCATACTCTTAATTATGCTTTTAATGGTAATTTATATTTGAAAATCTCTTTTAGTTTGTTTATAAAAATAATAGTAAATTTTTCGTAAGCATAATCAATATCACAAATCAAAATTCGAATATACAAAGATGCAATACATCATAATACATGTATGTTAATAATTATAAGTTGGTAGTAATTATAAATAAACAAGTCTGAATTATACAATTTTCTCAAAAGAAACAATAATTTAAATGATGGGATGTAGTCATTAGAACAAGGGGTGTAACTAGCAAAAATACAATCATTGCCCGAGATCTAGCCGATCTATATCCCGGCTACTTGGCAGCTCCAACCAACATAAGTCATCTTCCTGGTACTCTACTGTTGTCCATTTGCTCACGCGAACATGGTTTGTGATCATCACATGTACCAATCCACAAGGTACAACAAAACAAATGTGAGTCCATCATGTAAAATAATAATTAAATAAATATCATCAGTTATAAAAAAGACAACTCAAATATTGCAAAATCACCACAATAATCAAATATTTTATTACACATTCAATCATGGACAACCCATCCAAACACATTCACAATTTACCTTAAAATGACTAGTTATGATGCATATTCCAAACTTATCTCTTTGTCAATGCAATGTAGTACCATCCTCATAGAAATAGCCTCTTTTTTTAGGTAAATGATGCAAAAGCTCGTAAAGAAAAAGTACGGGCTCTGCCGAGTAAGTAACCCGGTGGCTCAATTCCCAAGAAGATACGAGCTCTACTGAATAACGAACCCGGTGGTTCTTTCTCTTCCTCTTATGAAATAACTTGAGCTCGGTAGTTCTAATGGGCCACCTCGGGTAAGGAATCTGGTATACAAGTGTCTGCTAACAAAGACTAAGTTACGTTTTATGCATACATGCATGGTACGTAAACCGTTCAACTCTGCATTCTCATCCTGGTAGTCGACATCACATTACAAGGGATTGACATATATGTAACTCGGCCCACCCATCCCGGTCGCCGATGTCACAAACAAAGGTTTGACACATGTAACTTGGCCAACCCTTCCCGGCAGCCAACATCATATCACAAGGGATATATAACTCGGCTTACCTATCCTGGTAGCCGATATCACAACACAAGTGATATATAACTCGACCTATCCATCCCGGTAGTCGACATCATAACACAATGGATATATAACTCGGCCTACCCATCCTAGTAGCCGACATCACAACACAACAGTGTTTTAATATACATATAACATACTCCACCCGACTTACCCAACCTGGAAGTCGTCTTCCTCACACCATTTACAGACATCATCAATATATTTTACGCAGTATATTAAATAACAGATACACATTTTTAACCCAACCATAATATCAAAAATCATTATTAACACAATAAACTCTCCTTACCTCAACAGGGATTCTTTTCTTTCACACCTAACGTGAGTTTTTTTTCGAACACAAGTTCTCCCAGCAACAAGGAATGAAAGGATTATGCTTCGTTCACCAATTCCTCTTAACGTAGGGGTGTTTCCGTTGCAACTATGGTGGTTCTTGAGAGTTAAAGGTGGTATGGTGGAAGAAAAGATATTTCTGCGTGCAAAGAGTTTAGAGAGAGAAAAGAAGAGAAACACGCATAGGAGTGAGAGAGTGAATCGTGCTTCTGCTTCATGCACTGCTATTTATAGACGAAGCATTGAGGCAACCACTTGATTCAGCTAGCTATCACAGCCACCATAGTTGTCCACTTGCGTGACCGAACAACCACCACCATTTTTACTATGCGTGTATGGATAGCTTATCTCAGCCACAAAATTTGACTTTCACCTTTTACGCACAAACACTCATGCAAAACACTTTAACATATTTCAAGATTCATATTAAACAATTAATCAACACAAATATCTTTCTACTTGTAAAATTTTAGGGTGTTACAGTGATAAAGGAAAAAACAAACTTCCATTTGGAAAACAAAATGTCTATTAGAAGAGGAACTCTTCCTTTCAACACTAAGCGAGTTCAAAATGCAGATTTAGATCCATTCCTTCAATTGATTTCAACTCAATAACAAAAACATGAACCACACAAACAACAAAAAACCTCATCATGAAAAACTTATGCCATGTCGTATGTGGCTTCCATTACTTCACTTTCCCATTGAAAGTGGATTACACACTCCCTTATGCTTGGGTGGGAAGCTTCGGAAAATAGTGTCTTAAGGTTTGCGCACTCTCCTTTGTTGTCCCATATTATATGGACAACGACGACCTCAACCATCACACGGTGTTGAACGACGATGTCGAGGACATGATAAGCATGATCAGGCGTGATTGAGCTGGTGGAACTCTCCTCAAACCTTCTCATGAATGTGTGGTATACTGGTAAGGACCTCCTACAAAGTCAAAATCAGTGTCCCTTTGAGCAACCCCTTTTCTTCGACCCTCCCGACATCATCACCCTTTAAGCCACCATGTAAAAGTTTAAAGGATTAAAAACATATTTAAACTTTTACATAATAAATATTTGTTTTTATTCCTTAATCAATATACTAAAAATACTTATCAGTGATATAATAACCAAGATTAAATAAATAAAAGAAAAAGAAAGAAAAATTTAAATTTACTATATTTCGTCACAAAAAGCGTTAGCGACGGCCAGATACTGGCGCCGTTGGCGTGAGATTGGCGCCAGTAGCGCCAGAAGTGCTCCAGAAAGTCAATTTTCTCTATAATCTGGCGTCGATAGCGCCAAAATGGTGCCGTTAGCGCCAGAAAGCCATATTTCACTGGAAAGTGGCACCGTTAGCGTGAAAATGGTGCCGTTAGCGTCAGAAGACAATTTTCCACTGGAAGTTGGCGCGATTAGTGCCAGTGTGGCGCTAGTAGCGCGGGGACACGAACGGGGGGCCTATAAAAGGCCATTTTTGCGCCATTCCTCCATTGTTGAGCTTGGGAAGCTCCATACCACTCAACCATTAACCAAAACACTTCACTCCTAACATGAAACTTGTAGGGAATCACCCTATGAGCTAGAATCCTTCATCACTTTTTCCTAAAAACCATCAAACGGAGAGATCGATTTCTCTAGGGAACTTCTTAAAACTTGAGTTTGACGGGGAAAGGAGGCGATTCACGGACACCCACACTTGGAGAAGTGATCCTTTAGCATTCCTTGACTATTTAGAGGTAAGAAACTCAAGTTTTACTGTTTGATTTGTGAAATTGTTCTTGAGGTGAATAGTGACCCTTTTGAGTTAGAGCTGGAATTAGGCTTGGGTCATTTAGAAAAATATGCTCAGGAGGTTGTTGTGATGAAGGATTAGCTTTGAAATACTGATTTATGGACTTTGGTATTTGGCTCTGAGAAATGTATGTGTAGGAAGAATGTTGGTTAAATTGGTGATTGTAGGACATGCATGAGCCTTGATGCTTGTACAATATGTGTTTAGAAGAGTATATAAATGGTGATATTGTGTTGAAGTGACCATTTTTAGCCATATTGTTAATCCTTAAGTTTTGGGCCTGAGTAATGTTAAACTCTTTGAATTGGTTGATGCAGAGTCTTTGGGAGACTCTAGTGCCTTGGTTAGGTCGAGATAGATCCTGCTAAGGGTCTATGAGTTGACTATAAGGTGGTTAGCTCTGATAACCTTAAGATAGGGGACTAAGGGGTTTTTAACTATATATATAATGTTTCATGCTTTTCTAACGGTTGAGGACCGCTGTTGATTGTTTGTGCGCCTTTGTATAGGGCGTGACACCGGGGGTGTCAATGGCGGAGACCACCGTTTTGGGATTGAACTGCAGAGCGCTGCTTTGTCAGGTAAGTTCTTTGCTCTTGGGGAATGTTTCTCACTGCCTGTGTTCCACCATACTCTGAGGGAGTGATGGTTGCATACATGATGCATGTGCATTGAATTGGTTGTTACAGTTTTCTCATGATAATATGTATGTATGATTCTATGCTTTGTGTGGATGGTTATCTGTTGAATAGATCTTCTGGCCAGTTAGATAGATATGGACCTTCCTAGGAGTAGAGCGCAACTCCTAGTTTGGTTTGCTCACGTAAAGGGTGATGATGATCCCTTAAGACCAAGAGAGGTGGTCTTGTCGCGGTTGAAGCCTATTCTCGGAGGTGCCATATACGTGCATCCATGTGTAAAGGGGTAGCTCCCGATGGGATGACACGGGTGTGAGTTCTGGTCTCACACTGGGGACTGAGAGTCCCAAATGCTGATGATGATGTATCTTGTGGCGGCGTAGTACCGCGGATATACATTAGAGCTAGATGATGGCTATGTATTGTTGTGAGGGCCAGGTGGCCAATTGTTTGTGATGTCTTTGATGTTGTATATCATGGAAGTGAGACAGGGGGGAGGAGAAGCCTCCAAGAGCCTTAGCTTACTGAGATTGTATCTCACCCCGTGTGGGGATTATATTTTTGCAGGTGATTCATCTGGCAGAGATGATAGGTCTCAGGGCGGGAGGCCCCAGTAGAGATAGATTCTTTGTAACTACTTGGCAGTTCTGATGAGAGCTTCGTGACTCCTTACTTTTGTTTTGATATATTTTGCACCCTTGTGAGGGAAGATGTGTGTGTACACATATGATGGACTCTGTTTATGTTTATGTTGTATAAACACTACATGTTTTGTATGCCCTCGTGTGAGGAAGTGATCTGTGAGATTATGACACTTGGTGCTTATTCTTTTTTATAGACACAGTGAGTGTCCTTGATGATGTATATGTAAATACATGAGGTTTATTCTCCTGATATATATATCTACTGTAGATATTATTGTTGTATCTGTCGTCTGTTATGTTATTTGGATCGATGAGGCTGGCTAGGGTGTATTGGAATTCATACATTTTATTGAGGTTACTTACCATACATAATGAATCAAGAAATATGGTTTTGAAAGGAAAATGCTTCCGTTGTTTAAAATCCTTGGTTTTAATTAAATTATTAACCACATTAATCTGATTAAATAATTATTAATACACCGAATGCATACGGGGTGTTACAAGCGGCATTCTATATAAATTTGTGAATGTGTTAAAATACAAAAGAGTAATTTTCTCATTAATGATTAAATTTAGTTACCTTACCCTTAATTAGTAACTTAAACTCTTGTACTTTTGCTACCACCGTTTGAACCATGACACGGGGCATGGAGTAATGAATACCAATCATGAAAGTTTGGGCAATCCGCTACGGACATGCTTATCTTCTATAGCGATATCTCAGTCAAATCACGTTTCACCCGTTTGTGTTGACTAAACGCGCTCACTCTTCTCGCGTTCTCATTCACCAATCGCGAACCGTCTTAACTTTGTACTAGTACCTCACACGTGGTGGTCCAAAACTAAAGATAGTAGATCTCACGGTTGGCCATTATTCAATCGCATAGAGCCATAGACCTTTCTTGCTTATTTTGCACATTGTAACAAATTTTGTATTTCTATAATAGGAAATTATTCATTTATTCTGGAAGTCTTTCTTTATGAAAATACATCTTAAATAAAAAAACTAATTATTAAGTGTAGTCAAGTCTATTTTTTATATTTACATTGAATTATAAATTTCTATACACGAAATTTGTTGAGTTTTATTATAATTATTTTTAAAATTATACAAAATTGATTTCTTATTAATTGATAATGTTTTTTTACAGACAATAAACATTCTTTTTATAAAAAAAACAAGGATTTACTTATTTTGAAATCTGTCCGTGTTGAAATTATGATGTAATTTTAAATTGTAAATCAATTATATCCTTACTTGTTAATTAACTGTAGAGAAAAGTTCACTTTAAATAACTTTTATATACTATTTTTTAGATACTAATAATTCCTTGTATACACACTGAATAAATTTCATGGAGAATATTTTAAAATAATATTTAATAATTTAATCTATTTACAGTATTTGTCAAGGTATCAAGACAACTCCCTTTTAATAGCCAACAAATGTCAAATGGCACGATTACAGGCTTCCCCCCAGTCGGGAGATTTATCCTTGTCCAATTTTTCGCCAAAATGTCAAACATCATCTTTTTTTTTTATCCTTAAATATCAATTAAGATCACTCCCATTTAAAACTACGCTTGTTTTATTTTTATATGTATACTTGATCCCTTGATCTTCTCAGTTATTTATTTCTATCAATCTATCCTCTTTTATATCTATTTTAAAATTGAATTGCAATAGTTCTTTTATAAAAAAATTGTCAATAATTTAAAATAATCTTATACATTCAAAATATTTATTTGCTATGAATTTTAAATGTAATATAATATATGTTTTAAATTATTTATTTATTATAAAATTTAATTATATAGAAATAAACATTTCTACCATATAATAAGCTAGTTAAAATACTTTTTATAATAAATTATCAATAATTACAAGTTATATTAAATATTATAAATTTGTAACTGAATAGTTTTTTTTTGTTGTAAAAATAGCTTAATAGCTTTAAATAGTTAGAAATAATTATTAAATATGCTAAATTTTAACATAACTTATTTATTGAAAATTATGTTTTATTTTCTCCAATAAATTCATTTTCTTTTGAGGAGGGGGGTGGGGTCCAGTGGTTAGTTGCCGTTTGTAACCTTGCGACGGGAAAGAATCCATTGCTTATTTCATGTCCATATTTACCCAAACGTGATTGACACATGCTTTCCTTGCCATTGCTTTAGTATATCTGATTTTTTTATTACTTTTTTGTTTTTTTCAAAAGCAACAGCTTTTTTTTCATCTTAATTGTATGATATTTTCCTTATCGAATATTTAGCAATATACTGATCTGGTCCAGATCATATAGACATAACGAAATCAACTAATCAAGTCTAAATTTGTTACTTTATCATATTTGAAGATATTAATATCTCACTTAAAATTGCTGTAAAAAAATATCTCACTTAAAAATAAAATATATTTTAATGATAAAAAATAAGGTTTATGTTAAACATAATTAGCTGAAAATTTAATAAAACTAAAAAATTAATTTATTAAATTATAAATGTTTAATAAAATTAACGGTTGAAGTTGTTGAATAAAATAAAGTGATAGAAATATAATAGAATTATTATTTATTTTAAAAAGATAATTAAATTCTGATAAATATATTAAAAATAAAAAATGCTAAAATTACTAAAAAAGTATTTGTCGAATAGTTTAACAAATTTTTATCTAATAAAAAACTAAAAATTAATTAAAATGTATTACCAAAGTATAACATAAAAATAAGATATATTTTGGGAAACTAAAAAATAGGATTTGTTATCATTTTTGTCCTAAACATTTTTATAAAATTGTTTTTAGCTCTGGATTTTTCATTGTTATTTTTAGTTTTTCAATATTTTTTTATTCTTACTTTTAATTTTTTGAGTGACTAAAAGCAAGAATAAAAAAGTCTAACTAAAAAAAATATAAAACATTTAAGGACTAAAAAAATAAAATTAATATGAAATTGTTTTTTAATTAAATGGAAGTATATTTAAAAAATAAAAATACTAAATATTTTTTTGAAATTTTATAGATAATCTTAAACTAATAATATTCTAAAATGAAACTACCGCACACTTTAAAAATCACGAGATATTCGTGACTTCCAGCATTACTCTAGAAGAAGGGAGAAAAGTGCAGTTGTACCATCCAAATAAAGATTGGAATCCTAAGATCTGCCAAATTTATAATTAGTTACAGTTTTGTTGTCGGCAAGTTTATTATATAGCATGTCTTATAATGCCCAATTAGTGATAACGGTATAAAATTTGATAAAAGAAAATGTATAAGTTTTAAAAAAACAACTTTTGATTATAATTTTTATGAGTTTAATGTGCATGTATTAATATGTAAATATTTAATTATAAATTATCATTTGATTTATTTTTAAGATAATTATTTTTTAATTAGATGATTATGTAATTTTTTTTATATTGGTAGTATATAATTTTTTCTCTCAATTTTTTATATATTATCAATAAAAAATTTTACACTGGAAACTAAACAGAAATTATAATAAAAATAATTTAACAAACTATATATATATATATAACAAATTTTATTGGACATAATGTAATTTTTTTCCTATTAATACATATTATTATTATTTACTATTTTTTCCGGTATAATAACGGTATAAATTAAAATTATTTTTATATCATTAAATATTTATGATAAATTTATTGAAAATAATTATTAAATCATTTTTTATTATGTGCATTATACTATAAATTTATTTAATACGTTCATTATATATATATATATAAAATTTATTACAATATATATTATACTTAATTTATTAAAAAAATAAATTAAGTATGTAATCATATTTTTAAAATGTACTAAATAAAGGCTATTTAGTTTATTATGCTTATGTTATTACAAAGTTTAAGACAGAATTAAAATAATAATAAAAATATTTGAATGGTTAGATAAAAAAAAACACAATTAAATATAATAAAAAATGATTAAAAATATTAAATTGGTCTCTCGTTTACAAGTCTGCTTTGTAATCATTTCAAATGTTCTGAAATTGTTTTTATCCACTGAATCCGAGTTGGCAGAAAAAAAAAAGGGGAAAAACAATGATACTTGCACAATGCATAAATGCATAACATATATATGACTACTTATTCAATTTGGCTACAACCAAATAAGGAGGGCATTCATATGGTGCTTTTTGGTGTTAGAAGAACCTTTTACTTTTTTTGGGCGAACTTTAGGTGTTAGTACATTATAGCTTTCCATCTAAACATACTTCAACTTATCATACAAATGTTTTCATACTTGAAATTTTAGTCCCAAGCCATTGAACGGGGAGGTTAAGGAATCTTTATAAAAGTAAAGGATAACTTGCGGTCGCACCAAAGAATTGAAGATTTCAAAAGTTGTGTTAAGAGTTGCTTTTTAACTGGGAAGGAAGAGAATCGAGTAATGGGAATAAGGACATTAATGGAGTAAATGAAAATATGTGAGAAATAAATTAGAATTTTTTAATGGTTGCATCAAATTTTAAATCTACAATCTTATACACGTTGTTTAAACGTTCTCGCCACTAGGAGAAGAAAAATAAAAATAGAGAAAAAAATTACTTTTAAATTATACTAAGTAAGCCAACTTACTTTCTTGTCATTTCTTACCAATTGAAAGTTGAAATGTTTTTAAGTGGGATTCACTTCTTTTTAATTTTTCACTCATTTAATTATTATCAACGAAACAATTCTAGTTTTTAATTGACATCCTCTCATATGTTACACTAAGATTTTCTAAAAGAAAGATGATTATAATGATTTAAAAATAGAGTGTTTATGCAATTACATGAATCCTTATAAATTTATTAGTATAATTTACTCAAAATAAACTATAAAATTAAACCTTTAACATTTAAAATTGCAGAAACCATAACAACAAAATTAATGTTTTTTTTTCTCTCAAACACAATCTCCTATTTAATATCACACTGCTAGCGGTAACATAAAGGATCAACACGCCCGCCCTAGGGTTGGCAAATGGAGGCGACCGCCCAAGGCTCACAACATAGACGGGTCCAGTTTTTTATTTATTTATATAGTTATATGTTAATTTTTAATGTTATTTTATATTATTTTATCAACATCAAACTCAATGATAGATAAAAAATAAGACAAAGAAAAAGAAAAAAAGAGAGAAAGAAAAAGTAAAAATAAGACAAAAAAGAAAAAAATAAATTAAAATTTATATTATTTTATAAATAGATATAAATTATTATTTGGTCATATCTATTTTTTATATCAAAATTAAAATATAATATGTGATTATAATGTACTAATATTTTAGTTGCTAATTAGTCTTTTTAATATTTACATTTATAAATTTATGTTAAATAATTTTTCTCTCACTGTAATATATCAATGTGTAGTAAACATATAATAATGTATAGTTTTGAAGTTTTTGTTCTATCAACAAGATAAAAACTCACAAACTAAAAATATAAAGTGTCTATTTCTATACTATAAACTAAAAATTATAATTTAGAAAATAAAGCTTTTACTCTCTCATTTATAGATTTGTAATACTTTTTCCCTCTTTTTTGGTATGTGCATCTTAGGCAAATTCTTTAAAATTGACAAGAAAACATCTCTATCAATAATCTCAATCTACTTTTATTTTTATTTTTATATACTTAAGTTTATTAATCGTCTATTCGTTTCAATTTAACATTATATCATAATTTAAATTATTTATTATAAATCTAAAATATAATTTATATATTATATTAATTTTGATGTGGATATCGGGGTTGTGCTTTCCTCTCTTCCCACAAACAGCAATCAGGGAGTCTCACAGACTCAACCCTCTCTAACAATCAAACAGTAATAATGTGCGAAAACGTGAATAGTCAAAACGAAAAAGAGCAGGAGAGAAAATAACACAGTATAGCTTAACATGGGAGAAAACCTCAAAGAGGAAAACCTACGGGACCTTGTCCAGAAACAATCTACTATATCAATAATAATGGTTACAAACACTCAACAGTCTCTCGTCGGAGTCACGCTCAACATCACCAACAATGGAGGGAACTCTGTCTCTACAAGGGTTGCTCATTCAACCTCTCGGAGACTCTCACAGAAAGTTCTCTCTTCAGTGTGCTCTCAATCTATTTCAGGTCTGTCACCATCCTCCATCTATAAATGTTGTATTTATAGAGAGGAATTAGGTTTAGGGATTTTTGTTTCCTAAACGTGGAATGGACCGAGGTTAACACCCCCGAAAATTGGGCCCAAGTCAAAACTCCCATTTCCAGCGCCAGAGGATTTGGGCCAAGCATTAAACGGAAACTTATCCAACAAATTTAATTATTATGGGCATTTTTCAAGAATAATTATTATTGATTTTAATGATCACATAATTTAAAATTTTAAAATTATTTATTTTGTTATGAATAATAATAATAATGATAATAATAATATTTTTTTATCTTCCGTAAGATACATACAAAAATGCTACAAATTAAAATACTAGCTAAAACTAAAAGTAACTGTTAAATAAACATAAAAGATGCATGTAAGTTTAATAAAACAATGATATTCTGTCAATGATTGGCGATCACGTAAGAGTAAATTAAATAAAAAAATATAATTCATCTTATTTAAATTTATCAAGACTATTTTATTTACTTTATTAATAAAATATAATTTAATGAAATTATATGTCTTATTTTTTTATATATGATTGATTTTTGTATTTTAAAATTTTATATATAGGGATTTTAATTTTCTTTTAAAGCCTAGTACCTATAAAATTAATATAGCATCCATGTATTAGATCAAATATAACACCCATGTTTCTGTTGAAAATTAATATAGCACCAATGTAATGTTTTATGTACTCATGATGTGGTTCCTACAATTTTTCCATTAGATTCAGCACTTAAAACCTAATGATAAGGACCACAATGAAACAAACAAAAATACAAAAGGAGCAAACATGAAAGAAAAGGAAAAAAACAAAACACTCATATACTTTAAGAACTAAAAAGTTATTTAAATATACGACTAATTAAATTTTTAGTGTTAAACTTTTGTTTGACTAGTTAATGTTGTTTAACTTTTTTTCATTATGATCTTTAGTCTCTAAAATTTTAAAATATTCAGTCTTTAATCCTTGAAATCTCATTAAATAAATCAAATTTGGGAACTAAAAACTTAGTTAACCATTAAATCTACTAGCATTTACAATATTTTTGAAAATTCAAAACAATATTTAAGTTTTTCATATTCAATAAACCTCATTTCAACCCAACTTGTTTAGAATTGGGTTAGTTTAGTTTGACTTTAACAACAAAAAATCATAATCTAATCCAACCCAAATCAAAATATTTAAATCAATTTTAGTAAGAAATTTGGCAAAACTCAACTCATGTACACCCAAAAAACATATAATTGAACTAGGAAATAATCAATGAGGACAATAATAGTTTAAAGTTTGGTAAAACCTCTAGCTTGATTTAGATTATACTCGAACTGTGTGAAGGTTTTAAAAGTTCATAAAAATGAAGGTATACCTCAATTAAGACTCAACAACGATTATAGATGTACTTAAAGATCACTTGTCAACAAAATTTGTACATTATCAGTAATATTTGAATCCACATCCTTGTGAGATATATGTTTTATCCTTACAAATCGGATAAAGCTTTGTTAGCATTCATTTGGTTTAACGTTGGACTACGTAAATTAGTTTAAAAAAACGAAGAGAAGTTACATTAAAATAAATAAACATGTCAATAAGTATAAAATATTTATTTTAATGATAAATAAACGAAACCTGTGTAATAAGTCCAAGATAAAGTTTAAAGAAAAAATATTAGTTAAAATAGTAAACTGTCATTTGTTGAAAAGAAGTTAAAAACAATTATTTAAGTAAATATACATAGAATAACATTAACTATATTATTATCATTATATGTTTTGCTAATATTAAAATTTAAATTCATTAACCTTTTTCAGCAACATTAATAAATGACTTACTTAACTATGAAATATATATTCAGATTAAATTAAACTTTTATTAAAAACTGAATTTTATAGAAAGAAAGTCACTAATTAAAGTCTAATCTAGCTGCTCGTTCCTGATTCCCTTCCCGAAATACATTTTTGATAGGTTGTTGGCTCCTCCTTAAGCATGAGCAAAATGGATGCATCAGTGCCAAAGCTTGTTACTTTTGTTTTTTTTAACTAACAAATGTTAATGTAGTAGTTAGGAAGGATCAGATTCACC
The DNA here is from genome assembly GCA_013407115.1 of Glycine latifolia. Taxonomy (NCBI): domain Eukaryota; kingdom Viridiplantae; phylum Streptophyta; class Magnoliopsida; order Fabales; family Fabaceae; genus Glycine; species Glycine latifolia. The sequence goes on from CM023952.1 coordinate 5,693,392, forward strand.
AGTTCGAATTTTATGCTAATGTAAATATTAGTAAATGATGTGTAGGTATATCTATAAATATTAATTAAATCTTGAGATATGTTCTCACGTTAATAAATTTTTAAAATTTAATTCAACTTTTTTTAAAAAAAAAGAAAAACTTATTACATGACATTAGTGAATTTTTAAAATCTAATTCAACTTTTTTTTTAAGAATTTTTTTTATTTTTTCCTCCAACAGAGTTCGGGATCACTCGGAGTAGTTGCCAATTTTTTGAACACTATTTCTTTCTGCAATACAATTTTAATGTTTAAGATACCAACAAAAAATGAAAGTACTTTTTTAAAATAAGATATTGATTATATAAAATATAAAAATACTTAATACAAAAGATTTTAACTAATTAAAAATTACTACTAAATGCATGGGTCAAATATTTTGAATTAGAGTTTTAAGTATGTAATAACTATAATAAATATTTAAAAGAAACTTTGTTAATTATGTAAGTTTATTTTATCCGGCTCTTATAAATTATCTCATGAAAGATGAATACAGTCTATAACAAATAAATCAAGAAAATATTAGTTATTATGTTTTAATCATCTGTTTATTTTTTAAAAAAAAATGTATTATATTACTTTTACTAATTTAAAATTCTTTACATACACGCGCTACTGAAAACCGAAAAATAGCACGGATAAAATGTAATAGTAATAAACAATAAACCACAACATAGTAAAATTTTATGATAATTATCAATAAATTTATTATATATTATTAATATATATCTCTTTTTTTTACGAGTTTAATGGAAATACATTATCAGTATGAAGATTTTACACTGGTGATAAACTATTTAAAATCATATTTTTTCATACTATATGATTAAAAATTATTTTATATTTATATAATAAAATTTAAGTTTTTGAAATTTTTAATTCTTAAATTTTCACAAATAATTATAATTACATTTTACTCTTTAAAATATGTTTCTTTATTTTAAAAAGTTAACTCTTTTTTTCTAGTATATAACTGCAACATTGAAGTTGAAACTTATAGTCTCCTATAAATTATCCAAATCTTGCACTAAGCTAACCGTACTAGGTTTAAGAAGAGTCAATTCACACACCCTAATATAGATAATTTTGGTTTTTCCTTATAAAAAAACAAATTTTCTCCTAATTCATAAAATGCATTGCTGACATATGCTTCAAACAAGTGGATATCTATCACCTCAATTTCCTTCCGAAAAGAAGAGTTGGAAAGATCTGGTTGGATATTTTTGCTGGCTGATTCCGTAGGTATCATATAATGGACGAAAATAATTAGAGCAATCAATTCTAGTTTTACCAAGCTAGCTATGTCCATCGCATCTTAATTTGTACATAACTGCACAAATGCTACAAGCTTTGCTTTTTATTTACACTTGATATTGAGGCAAAGAGCAAACTGATGAATGATGAAGTTTATTGGCTGGCCAGCCATAATAATCCCACTTAATTTGCTCACTTGCACTCTTGCTTGAAGCGCAGAGTAAGTTCATCACAAGTAAAAAGCTAACTCTTCGAATTTGGGTTCGAGTTTAATAAGTCAATTCTAAAAGCTGTGTATAAAGCGATAATACTCTCTTATTTTTTTTATATAATATTTTGTCATATTACTAATTGACGTGAAATTTTTAATACATATTCTGATGAAATATCTTAAACGTGACCTTTATGACATTGGACATTTATAGATATTCTGATAATCGTATAAGTTTAATAATAATTGAGAGCTAGGAATCTAAAACATATTCTGATATCATCTTAAAATTTAAAATTTAAAATTTATTATAATTTTCTACTGATATACATTATACAGTATATACTCTTTTTACCAATTGGTAGTTGGTGTAAAATTTCTCACAGTAAGTAAACAGACTCAAACAATAAACACGTTGATATATTGGCATTATATGTGGTGCTAGCTTTGGACAAATAATTAAGATTTGGCTTAAAATAAAAATTTGTTCGTAGTTGGTGGACCCTTTTGTTGCCTTGTTGGTGCAACTAATAATACTAATAATTGGTTAACATACGAGTCGTGGGAGTTGGGTCTGCGTACTTGGCTGACCAAAGAGGAGCTGTTTCAGTTCGTTTCGTTGCCAATGTCCATTGAATTCTTCCCACCCATATCTACCTATTTTACTTTGCCTCTCTTTGTTCTCGAAAATAGGAAACTAGGAGTAGCATCACACGCCGACTCCAATAATTTGACTTTTTTGTTACAAAAAAACTCATCAAAATTTAAATACGTAATTAATTAAAAAAAGGAAAACATATTTTGCTTAACAGACGTACAACATACTAATATTTGTTATTTTTAATAAATATTCACGTCTTTTCAAATGATCTTCAGATTTAGATATTTTAACTTGATATATTTGTTTTTTTATATAAATTATTTAAAATAGTTTTAGGATTTAATGTTTGAAATACATTAAAAAATGCAGATCAACATGCTATTTTTATATACTCCATGATCCACGTGCATACGGTCGAACGGGACCAATAATTTACTATTTTCAATTATAATTGATTCGCGATGGGACAGACGGGCAAGGGAAGCTTATGCTGAACCTATGTTTTAGGTTTACAATAGATTTCTGTGGGGAATTCGAAGGACGAAAACATTAGTACTCGAGATATTCATTCTAATTCACGGACAGTTTTGGTTAAGAATTTAATTAATTATGGACTGATACTATATGGATATATAGTAAGTTTATTGAATTTTGTAATAAATATTTTAAAAATCATGTTTAATACGAATTTTAACTCACAGAGTAAAAAATTATATTAATAATCAATCAAAAACAAAGTATTTAATTAATCATGCAAAGGATCTTTGTGCAAAATTCACTAATTAATTATATTTTGTAAAAAAAATATTGCAAAATATTTCACACACTTTCCTTTTATTTGCCAATACTTTTTAGGTTAAGTTATTTTTTTTCTAATTATTTATTATTTAAGTTCGATTTGATCATGTTTCAATTTCAATTTAATTATATAATTTTTAAAATCAACTTACTTTTGTCTTGGCGTCTAAATTAAACTGATGACCTTAGAAAATATACACGTGTGACTATTAAAAATCACTTAGTAACAATTTTAAATTATTATAAAGTATGATTTTTTAATATCATTAACCCAATTTAGACTATAGGAATAAGTTGAATTAATTTTAAAATTAAATGATCAAATTAAACATAAAAGAAATAGAAGATCAAATTGAATTAAAAAAATAAATTAGAAGACAAAACCCAATTTAACCTACTTTTTATGTTCTTCCTGCTGATTGATCCCAAGAACCATGCAATTGGGTCATTCTTATGGTACACGATGATGGTAATTAAAAGTAGATTCCCCAATTGGGTAGAACGATGAAACTTCTCAAGCACAACTCGTGGATCACCGCCATCTCATAGAGAAATATTAGGTGAGAAAGCAGTGGGGCTTGATTTGAAATCATATATTCTAAAATTCTCCAAATAAAAATAGGAGGGATTGAGGTTTTTTCAATCGTTCAGGAATTTGAGACCAATATCAAAGTAAATATTTGGTATGGGCTTCTCCTCTCAATTACGAACGCGTGACCACCGATTTTGCCTCAATCAGACATCCCAGTCAAAAGTTATGATCTTCCAAAATTTACGTTCACACCGTTCCACCTGTGCATGTGCCACGTGTCAGCACCAGCTTAAACACGTCCCATTTGGGCGTGTTGTAACACGCCCCATTCAGGCGTATTTGATTGCCCCAAATTGCTAAATAGTTTTGAATTTGCACATTTTTGCTAATTAAATAATTAATTTGTATTTAATTTAAAAATCAGCCTAATTATTGAGCAATGTGAGTGAAGGGTTAGTTAGAATGATTAACAGAAGACTACCGGTGTGTTTGAGTTTTATTTTTAAAAACTACTTCGCCTAAATTTTAATTTTATTTTCTCTAGCATTCATGATTTACAATTTTAGAAAGAATTAAAGGGGTAAAACTCTCCTGCTTTTAAAATTAAAATATTAAACTATAGTTAATTTTGCGCATTTCTTGTTTTTCTATTAGGAGTATTCATGTCATTATTTATTTTTTATCCATTTACTTACTGTATAATCAAACAAAAAAATAGAAGTTTTATTCTTCTTTCCTTTTATTTTCTCTCTTACCAAATTATTTACAAATTCTTTTCTTTTCTTTGACTTTCGTTTCTAGACCAACAAAATGTAAGATAGAGGTTGAGTAAGATGAAAAAAATAAAGAAGATTAGGAAATATCTTTAAGATGGTTCCTTTTTTTTAATTATTTTCAAAATACTTGTTTAGAAACAAATTTCAGATAAAAAATGATTTTTTAGTAGCGTGAAACTATTCTAGAAAACAGTATCTGAAACCAAAAATTGAGAAGAGAATCAAACAATTCCTACGTGTGTAAATCAAGGGTGACTAAAAATAATTCGTATCTACGTATATTCATAGATAAAATTCATCATTGATCGAAGATAGATAATTTAAATGGATATTTGCGGATAGTGGGTACAGATTTTTTTCATTCGCTCGGTAACGGACAGGATACATGCATCATAATATTTGTATTCATAGGTATTCACTACTCGTAAATTACAAAACTATCCACATTAGTTAAAAAATAAACCCTAAATCCCTAATCTTATTTTCATGCTCCCTCAGCCCCCCTCAGCCTCTTCCTTCATTTCTTCTTCGACCAAATTTCCGCACACGTTTGCATGGTATAATTTTAATTTCACTTCTTATAACAAATAAATGGTCTGTTTGATAAATTGTATTTTAAAAGAATCATTTTTAAAAAAATTCAAATGGATACTCAGTGGATAATGGGTGCAGATTTTCCCCATCTTAACGAATAGCAGGAAGTCACTACTAGTGTCTGATCCGAGCTAGTGTCATCACTAGTGTCAATTATCCATGAATCTATAAATTGTGGGTGTCTGAGATATGAAATTTCCTAGAATTACAATAGATAAGGTTCATTTAATAAAAACTATAAAAAAAACATTTAGCATGAGAAAAGATTGTAACAAAATTGACATGAAAATGAGAGAATAATGCACTACAATTCATCATATTATTAAACTCACTTATCAAAATTAAAAGTGTAACAAAAGAGCAAATATATAGTTTATACACACGAGCAATATAAAAATATAATATATACTGTTATTTAATGACAATGTTCATATTTAGTTGCAAGTGTATTTATTTTTAATGATTAATATCTTATAGCATTGAAAATAAAGTTAAAATTAGATTGAATATTCAATTTGATCCTTGACTTATATATTAAAAGTACTTAATTAGGTCATTTAGTTTTTTTACTATGCAATTCATTTAATTTTTTAATTTTATACAATTGAGCTATTTCTGTCAGACCTGTTAAGTAGATTAATGGAGTGAACGAAAATTCTCAACATCCAAGTTGCAGGAAAAATGTTTGAAGGGGGAAACCCTATCATGGCGTTGATGGTAGGAGTTGGCACTGATCGGAGTCCACGTCATGGTCATAAACGAGGATTGGGTGATGGAAGTGGAGTTGAAAGGAATCAAGGACTCCACTAGCATATGTGCAATGTTTCAATAGCGTCATTGTCTCACGTCCGATCCCAGTCACACTTGTCAGATCTCGACGATGACACCATCTTGAGTTGAGATTTTGCTCTTCACAACCCGCTTCTGGTACTCATACTCATATCTGATGCTCATTGTGTATTCGGTGAAAAGCCCGATCCACTCGGAAAAATACATAACTTTGAAATGATAATATTAAAAAAAACTTTTCAACTTTAAAGTAGTAAAAAAATTTATAACTTTAAATTCGTATGTTTTAAAACAACAATATACTGGGATCATAATTTTTTTTATCACTTCAATTTAATATATATATATATAATAATTTTTATATAACTTCTAATTCAAAAGTCCTGACAGATTTATCCTTTTTAAGTAAAATTTTAAAATTCATCTCCAAATAATAATAACGAAAAAAAAATGCTCTCTTCCCATCGTAAAGCCTGGGTTGCACGCTCAGATCTCATCTAAACCCATTTGGGTGCTAGGAATGGGATCTGATTTCTTTTATTTATTTTTTTTCCTTCGTTTTGTGCTGCATGTGGCTAGTTTAAGTATAATAGAGCTGTGAGGATGATCAGAGTTTTACTAGGTTTTTTTTTCTCACTAGATACTAAAAAACACCACTATAAATTCAGATCATAAAAAAACACCCCTAAGTCATGTATGACATTTCCTCAATCTAATTAATGAATCTAATGAAAAGGATTCAATTGAATAAATTTAAAAAATTAAGAAATCCAATTGCAAAATTAAAAACTAAGTGACCTAAGTAAACACTTTTAAACTAAGCCTTCGTTAGCGACGACGGAAGATTGGGATGCGGAGAAGAGAAGAGAAACACACCAAAAAGAATAAACTTCGTCGCTTTGGTACAGGAGAAATGGTGAAGAAAATTTTAAAATGATTGTGGGTCCCATCTAAAAACATTTCTCCGCTAATATGAGAAGAAATGCAAAGAAATAGTGTAGTTTTATACAGCAACACGTGGACAAAACAAAAAAAAGAGAACAGTTGGTCACTCTTGCATCACAAATAATTTTATTAATAATTTAATTTTCTCTTTATAATACCAAATAATAATTTAAATAATATTTTTTATTTATCAAATTACTTTAATTCAAATATTTTTCTCAATTCTGTTATATTTATCATCTTCTAAATCACTTATCTTTCCATCTTATTTTCTCTTTTCACTTATTCTCTTCTTCTCTCCTCATCCCCCAACATATCCTAAAGAATAAAATTATATATTAAGCCTTAAAATTACTATAGTGCAAGGGTCAAGCAAGACCTTTCATAAGATAAATTAAAGTAAAGAGGTGTCTTGTCCAAGTCCAATCATGAGATAAAATAATAATGGCTGAAAGGTAGGTGTTGGTCCCCACCTTTTTGTTCGTGAATTTTCCTCCAGCAAGTATAATTATACAATATTGGCCAAAGACCTAAAAGTGTGACCTACACGTGGCAGCGGAAACACATAAAAAAGGGAAAAGCAACTTGGCAATAAATATTAGGGCAGAATACGAGGTTTACGAGGCAATAATGCATTTGTTATTCGCACAATTAGTACTTCCTCTTACGGTAATCCTCCAACCTTAAAACCTTTTGGTAAACTTCGTTTTCCAATTCGGGTAACTTTGTATTGCGGTCAACCCACCACTTCCATTTGACATCCAAACGGGTTATAGTCGGTCGTACAACCCCTCTTCTTATCGGAAGACAAATAAAAGAAGAAAAAAGTGTTACAAATACTTTAATTTTATTTTATCTGTATATTAACACATTCATATTATTTTATACGTTTATTAAAAAAACAAAGACAAAATATTAATGCACTATTTTTTGCTTTAAAAATATAAAATGTAA
>CM023952.1:5727296-5755580 GCA_013407115.1 Glycine latifolia
TAATTTTGGTATTATCTTACACCCGTCGGAAGAAAATATACTGAGTTAAAAAATAATAATAATTTATCTAAATATTTCAATAATTTTTTCATGAAGGATTTATGATAATATTTTATGTCATAACCATGTTAAAAATATTGTCGTCTATTATGATCCTACTTAAAAGAATTGTCGCCTTTAAATAATACATGTAGACTCTATTATAAAAAAAATTATCTATATTTAATTAAAGATATTATTGATAAAATAATTTAAAACAATTTATTTAACAAAAATATATTTAATAAATTAATTTTAATACATTTCTTAGACATATATACAAACATATAAAATTTAAGATTATTAAACATAGAGTTAAAATGTTATTTTGTAACAAACATATTAACTAGATGGTTTTATAAATATTATTCAACAAAATATTTTTTTATAAAATTATTTAAAATTAATTTATACAAATTTAAAGAAAAAATATTTTATAGGATTAAAAAGTATAAAAAAAATGTTCAATATTAGGTATGAAATTTTGTTAAATACTCAAAGAAATTGATTTGTTGCTTATAATTATATCCTAGTGAGCATAATTGTCTCTTGTGAATAATATCTGTTATTTCTATTATTATAAAATTAAAATTAAATTAGTTTATGATACTAGTAATTAAGTAATTTCAAATTGTTTTGTGATGTATATTTAATAAATTTACTATAATATATTTATGTAAAAAAAATTATCATTTTTATATAACTATTTAATCAACAAACTTTTTGTATCTGCATTTGCTAAACATATAGTCAAAATATTACTTTGTAATAAATATATTGACTACTAATTAGATTGGAATTATTTTTAGTATAAGCATTTTAAAATCATAAAATAAATATTATTCAAAAAAATTAATTGTGAAATTATTTTATATGATTTTTAAGTAAAAATGTTGTAGGATGTAAAATTAAACAAAAATCATTGATCTTAAGTATATAATTGTGTAAAATACCTAAAAAAAAATCTATTGTCGTAATGAACTCCATTAACTAAATTTTTTATTTTTTTCCATGAAAAATACATGTGAATTTTACTATAAAAAGTATTTAATCATTTTTATATACGAAATTATTAAACATAGATTTAAAAATGTATTTTGTAACAAATATGATAACTAAATAGATCTAATTAGTCTGAGTCAAATAATATTTTATAATAAATATAATAACTTGCTAGGTTTTAATTAATGCTTATTATAAAATTTAAATTTCATAATATAAATATTATTTTAAAAAAATTTATTGATGGAATTATTTAAAATTATTTTATATAATATCTAATTAAAAATGATTTATAGGATTTAGAAGTAAAAAATAAAAATTTAACAAGATAAATAATAAAATGGAATTTTTTATAGAGAATATATATATATATATAATATAGATTAGAAAAATAAAAAAACAAAAAAGAAGAAAACATGAGGAGAAGAGAGAAAAGGAACAGGAGAGAGAAAAGAAAGAAAAAAAAGATGAAGCTGGAAACAGAAGGGGAGAGTGAGGGAGCGGGAAAGTGGGAGAGTGACACTTGGCGTCAGGGATATAACTTTCTCTGACTAGATTACCAAAATGGACTAGGAAGGCCTTGGGTCTAGGGGTGTTCATCAACCGATCTAAACTGATGCAAATCGCAGTGATTGAATCTAAAAATTGATAACCGAAATAATCGAAAATTGAAAAATTAAAAATCGAAAATTTCATTGGATTGGATTAGTTTTCGAATTGACTGGTGAAAACCGATCCAATCCAAACTGATCCAATTATAAACTTTACCTACTTGGGCCTATTCTCTATCATATTTTGTCCAATGAAAATTAGAAAATGGTGTTTGTTTTTTGTCCAATTAATAACTACTTGTTCCTTATTTTGTCCAATGAACATGTTTGTCTAATAAAAATTAGAAAATAATGTTTGTTTTTGTCCAATGAATGTATTTGTTTCTACTAGATACTCCTTATTTTGATAAAAATAAGTCTCATGAGTTTTATTTTTAGACTTTTTTAAAAACTGAAAACCGATCCAATCCAAACCGAAAAAAATTGGATCGGATTTAAAAAAAAATTCAAACCGAATGGATGATCAAATGATCAAATCGAAGAGATTGGATCGGATGATTTTTTGCTTCAAAACTGATCCAATGCATACCGCGAACACCCCTACTTGGACCCATGGGTAATTATTTTTCTACCTTTTTAATTTAATTGATAAATTCATCTCCATTCGAGAATAAAATATTAAAATAATATAGAATATGCCCATAATTTTTCAACTATAGGGTGTAATTTTATATAAAGGAATACTTCAAATGATATATGCACATCAAGTTAAAAGAAAATAAATAGAAAAGTGTATCCGAGTTTAATTGCCTTTTTAATTTTGAATCAAAGAGAAATTCTTAACTTTTTCATCAAAGTTTCGTGTCATGTCTCTCACATCTACTTTAAGCCAAGTAAAAGTGTAAAACCATTAACTTTTCCATCTAAGTAAAATCTGTTGTGTGAAATCTTGACTTTTGTTTGAGAACAATCTTTATTGGCACCAATTACTTCCTCTTTTTCAAAATTATTAATGTTTTATGTTACGCACCTGTTAAAAAAACTAAGTGGTTTGTTATTTGCTGAAGTATTTTTCTTAATGGGTTGCAAGTGTATGCGTTTTATATAAAGATCAGATATAGTTATCTTTAAATAGGAATATATATGTAGGGGGAAAGTAATGAAATTTGAAAATTGTAAAATATCAATAGTTTTGATTATATATAACAAAAAGCTCAATACATCAATTGTTTTGGAATAGAATGAATAATTAAAATGTGTTATTTAAGAACTTCAAAATTAAAAATAATATTATCAACACATTTTTTAACGTACTCTTTTTAGTCCGCCCTCAATTGATCTTGTATATCATAATTAATAGATCACCAATCCTTTAGTCTTGAATATTTGAACTAATTTAATACTAATAATGAGTACATTGGTGTCATATCATATGCTGAAGTACCATCGAGTCATCGACAACAATGATGAAAAAGTATTGTTTGTTTCTGAGATTTGATATTAAGATTGAGTGATATTATTTTAAGCAAATGCGAGTGGGATTAGTAAGGGAATGAAATGGAAAAAGAGAATAAAAGTTTGTATATGTGTGCGTACGCACGAGCTAAATCGACATTAATTTTAAATTCATTCTTGCACAAGACAAAGTCCATACTAGTACAACAATATTTAAGATATCATTTGGCTATTTGACACTATATTCTAATTAATGTTATTGATTGATTTAACCGTTCAAAGTTAGTTGCAAGATACCATCAGCAACTAGTGTATTGCAAACCAATTCAAACTAGTGTAATGCATTAATTACACATTAGCATTGGTCAAGCTGACATTGTACAAGATTAATGTACTTCTGTTCGCTAAGACAATGCTACATCTAAATAAATTGGTCATTTATGTTCTACATGACTCTCATTTATCATGAAATGCTTCTTCATCCAGAGTATGGTATGTTCATTTGACCAAACATTTAAAAAGTAATTTAAACATTGTAATTAATTCTTGTTTGTTCTCATTCTAATTGACTAAATCCATCACTCATTTCAATATTCATTTCAAATGCAACAAAGTAAATTTCCATTTTAGTTATTAAATTGTAGGCGTCGGTTAATCAAATTTTTTTTTTTTGCAAGCGTCATTCATTTTGTTCTTTAACTTTACAAAATCTTTATTTTAGCCTAAGTCCATAATTAAAAAATCGTTTACTTAAATCTTTTTTGCCCAAAAACATAATGCAAAGAAAAAAATATTAAAATAATAAATAACTTCTTCTAAAGTCAATAGTTAAAGCAAAAATTTTGTAACATTAAAAATTAAAGTGACTAAATCTATTTAAATTTTCATCGGCTAAAATGGAAATTTTCCCATGAAGTTAGTTTAGTGCGTTTTTCCTCTTCCCTTACCAAATGTACCCATGGGTTACTCACTTACTCCTCATCCTCACTTTCGCGTCGTCTCGAATTTTATTTTATTTGGTGAATTCAAAGTTTCAAACTCCTCATCTACTAGAAATTGAAGTGATATCAATTCACACAAATAGTTGCCCTATTTTTCAAAGAGAGAATTTTTTTTGTAAAACAAACACATAGGAAAACGTCTTTTTAATTATAAGACCACAAAGTGCCACCATACTTCTTAGTAGTATAAGATTAATCTCAGCTTTGACACAGGCTTTTCCTTAATCCCAATACCATCTTAGTTAGGGCGTGCATTGCCCTAAGCATTTAGTAATTTAGTAAAATGTCATTTATGTAATATTGTTTTTGCAATAGTCTTTTACATAAGAGTTAAGAAGAGGAGAAACATGTAAAATAAGTGATATTACGAAGAGGAATAATATATATATATATATATATATATATATATATATATATATATAATTTATAAAATGAATAACAATCAAATTACATTAATATAATTTTGACAATTATTATATCATTTATATATTTTGATATACAATATAATTTTTATTGATTTAATTATTGAATTATATTTATATATTATCAAAATTGTTTGTGTCAAATTTTATCAAATTAAAAAATAATAATAAAGTAATTAAATGATTTATATTTTAATATATTTTGAAATATTTATATTATGTCGATTTTAATTTATATGAATGAGGTAGCAAATAATTCTGGATTAATATAAAATTTTACATATATAATTGATGTAAAATGAACTTTTAATCCAATGTAAATTTTAAGAAAATATTATCTAATTAAAAATTATAAAATTATATAATAATTATCAAAATTACATTGGTTGATGTAGTTTGAACATCTTAAAAAATATTGTTTAAATAATAATACTTGAGAAACATCAATTTAAAGAGTAAAGAGTACCATCGCAAGAAATTTGATGTCAACTTTAAGATTTATACACGCATTAACCCTGGATAAATATCCTTGACTTTGAATTCTTGAGTAGTTTAATAGGCCGGCGCGCGATGCACGGGTGAACAAAAATTGCAATAATGTCGTATTTATTTTTCATAAACTAGTATTTTTTTGGGTGCATTTTGCACAAACTAGTATTACATATACTAACAAAAACAAATATTAATGTCATCATTATCAAAATTGTCTTATGATGAAGAAAATTATAACACCACATGCATTCGTCACTAATTAATCAGTTTTCTATACGTGTACGCTTGGCGAAGTCTTTTTAGTTAGTTTTTAACTTTGAAGGCAAACATTTGGATACCAACCAACTATGGGAAATGATATTATTAGTGACTTGGCCTTGGTTAAAGGCATACCAGAAAAATTTATCGTGATCCTACCAACAATGGCAAGCAAATCCAGGTTTATGTTTGCAATGATACATTTTGGGACAACATTTTTGGTTCCACGACAAAATGGATGTCAATGTTGATTGAAGGTGCAATGTATTGTATCTTGCTATATGCAGATATGTGATGTGTATAGGGAAAGATGCAATCATCATTGTTACTGAATGGTATTGCTGTATAGATTGTTTGAGTCTTTCTTTCGCTGCATGTGATATCAGGCACGTGTAGTTGGTTCTGGGTAATCATAAACTATATTTTGTATTTGTCTGTTGCTCCTCTTGTGCAGTTGAATGAATGAATCTTATTGCCAGCTGATAAAAAAAATATTCTTTTATCAGTTAAGAAATTTATTTTTGGTACATCAGTTAAGAACTTTATTTAAAATTTTTAACCGTGTTTAATAGACAAATTTTTCTAATAGTTTGTAGTATTTTTTTTATACACTGCTTTATATAAGATTTTTTAAAATGCTAATTTCCAACATTCAATTTTTATAGTTATTTCATTTTTCACTTTAAAATATTTCTTTTTTGCTTGTTCTTTTGTTTGGATGTTTCAGGTAATGTTTTTTTTTCTTCGATTAATTCTTTGATGTTTCTGGTACATTTCCAATGCAATGCTTTTGAGATTGACGCCACATTTTGGCACCGCTTTTTTTCTTCTTAATCATTACATTAATTAGCATAATAACAATAAAACAATCAATAACTCACTCCTATGAGGAATAATGAGTTCAGTCCATTTAAGCAAAATATCGAATCCGAGCCTTCTAGATAAAAAAGATAAAAAATATATATATAATTGAGAGAAAATATTCACTAAAGTTGATAAAAGAAATTTTCCGAAGAAAATAATCATTAACAAAATTAATAAATACTTTACACCAACACATGATAACAAAATAATAATAATAATAAAATTCTATTTAAGTGTACATTAATTAATTTTATTTTAAACTAGTCAATGAATATTTCAATATATAATGCATAATATGAAAAAATATATTATAACTGAAATTAAAATAATTAATCTATATTTTAAATTATAAGAGTCTAAAATTAATAATTATAATTATCTCAAAAATATTTTTATCAATGAAATAAAAAATATAATTAAAATAATTTATGTGTATCAGCTACATCAAAACATAATTTTACTAAAAAAATATAATTAAATAAGTTAATTTAACAAGTTTTAATGGTAAGTTTTCTACCATGGGATATGTTTGGCAACACTGTCTTATAAGTTATTCAGATGTTAAAAAGCTATTTGATTAAAGTATTTGATGAGATTGACTATTAAGTTAGCTAATAAATGTAAGATGACATGAAATGATATATTTGATTATTTAATTATGTGTGTATGCTTGTATTACTTATTATGTTTGAATTTATTTTTAATAACATATCATCTTAAACTTTAAACAATAGTTTTTGAATTTTATATTATAAAAAATGATGAAAAAAATTGATTTTTTAATTAATATTTTCTAAGTATAACGATCTAAAATGTAAAAAAATTATAAGTTATAACTAGCTTCGTTAGCTTATAAAAATAGGTTAGAAGCTATTAAAATAAATTTGTGTATTAAGTAAATTTTGTCAAATCAAACTTCAAGTCTATGTTTAACACATCGTTTCAATTATTTTGTAACTTTTTTTTACTTAAAAAAAGCTCGTTTCACCTTTATAATGATATTTATTAAACAAACAGTTTTAATAGCTTATAGTATGTTGTTTTCTTTTATATCATACGTATCATCTATCAAAAACAAACATGTTTCACTTAAGTATAATCATTATAGATGACAAAATTTATTATACGAGTATTTAATATTTTTTGAGATGTTATTTTAAATAACATTTTTTAAAATGTTACCTTATAACTTTTAACTTCTTATTTTTTTTTTCCTTAAAATATTTATTGAAATCCTTTTTTATCCTTTATACATAAGATCATTTGCCTTCTTCTTGTCAATTATAAATCAGGGTTTATTTTTACCCTTTCTTTTACTTAAGATAAGATTTAATTATTTTTTACACAAGATACTAATTATGTCAGATAATAGGTTTTTTTTTTTACATATTTTTGTATTATTTAGTTTTTCGGTATTTAAGTCTATTTTTTTTATGAAATTTAGAGATGTACACACACATTTTTTTTGGTATTTAAGTCTATTTTTGACAAAAAAAAGTATATGAAATTTTGAGATACACACAATTTTTTAAGTAGTTAAGTCTATTTTTGATGATTTTCTTTATGAAATTTAGAGATGTGCTAAGATCAATTGAAGGAATCAATCCCAATTAGATTGACACTATAACCTTGAACAGCCAAAATAACACACTCTACTATATTAAATTAAAAAAGAAAGTAAAGATCATGGAGGGCAAAGACCAAAATCCATCTACAATCATTTGGATCTATAACAAAAAACATCATATCTATTTCTAAAAAAGTCATCTCTAATAAAAGAGGGAAGGAATCCTACCAAACAAAACAAGATATATAACTATCATCATAAACAAACGATATTAAGGTGTCATTATTATTATATTTTTTTATCAGATTTTAAGAAGTAAATTTTAAATTCAAAACATGTCACCTCACTTATATTCAAGAATAATGAAGAATAAAAAAATTAAAAATAATGCGTAATAAACCTTCTAAAAATGTGGTTTGTATATAAAATTAATAAATAAATATATTCTTGACACTAGATTATATCCTTAAAAAGTTTTGTTTAGTCTCGAACTTTTGTGTATTCTATCGGGGCACCATTGGTGCCTTCTTTATAATAAATTTACTCTTTTACTGATATAATTTTTTTGAAAGTTGTAATGATAACGATTACTAATAATAACAACATAAACAATCAAGGTATTGAAAACAACTAAACTTTTTGTTTCTGTATTTAATAATGTATTCTCACATTATTTAATTAACTTGGCTCTATTAATAATTACTCAATAATATATATTAAACTCATTAACACAGAAAAATATTTTAAATGCTAACATAATTTTTTAAATCGAGAATACATCAAAGAATAAAACTCATATAGTATTTATTTAGTGTAAAAAAGTTGTCGAGTTATTATAATTTCCCTAACAAAAACATTTTGGATAGAATGGAAATTAAAAAAAAACTGTAGAGGGAAGCATCCAATTATTGTACAAAAGGTGAGGGTGACACTACTACACAAATATCATTCCACGACGCGGCTTTAAGGTCGGTTGCCACGAAACCGTCCTTGAATGTGGTGCGGTGGCAAATTCGTAAATATTGCGCGATATTCAAGGACGGTTCTTCCTTGACCGTCCTTGTAAGTGGGAAACGACGACGTTTTTCTAATAACCCGTCCTCATATTAAGTAGAAACAAGGACGGTTTCTCCTGGACCGACCTCGTAATATTAAGGTTAATTTTCAAAACGACACCGTTTTCGTTTATTGCTGTTGCAGTCTCCATTTGGTTCGCGTCATTTTTCCTTAGCCTCACCCTCCTTTGCATTTTGACCTAGCCTCCATTCATCTGAAAGCTGTTCGTGTTTCACGCTCCCCGTCATCCCTCATCGTGGTGCTCTCAGTACGTGTTACTTGATAATGCTGCTTGTGTAGTAGATAGGACATGTATCTGCTTAGTTTGTGTATGTGCTCAACACCCGTCATTGTCCATTTCAGGACCCTCGTATGTGCCCTACCCTCCTCCATCTCAAATTGTCTTCTCTGTCACAACTGGTGGTGCGCTTCCTTAAACGGTGTCTTCGTTTTGCATTGTCTCCAAACGGTGCCCTAGTTCTTCATTACCATATTCTCCAACCACTTGAAGATGGTCTCCAAACTATACGTGAGTAACTCTGTGGATTTCTTTAATATTTATTTTTGGTGCTGAATGTGAATTATATAACCTTCAAACACTAATGTGGCAATCAAATGGCAGTCGTTCCCTCCATTTGTATCTGACTATATTGTGAAACAATTAGGTTGTTGGGTTGTTGAAATTAAGTCTAGGCTTCTGTTTAAATTGGTTTCCGCCATCAAATCTTGATTTATTTTCCAATTTGAGGAGTGAAGAAGGAATTTTTGGATGTTTGGTATGTGGTGGGTTGTTATGGGAGAATTTGGGCAATTTGTGTCAGTTTGTTTGGTATGTTTGTGTCAATTTGTGAAGAAGGAATCTTGATTTATTTTCCAATTTGAGGAGTGAAGAAGGAATCTTGAAATTAAGTCTAGGCTTCTGTTTCGTTATATGCTATGGTTTCTTTATTAAAGTCAATTTGTGTTGTTTTACAAAGGATATAGCTTAGGTAGTCAAATCAAAGGAGTGTGGTCAGGAGAATATTGTGCTGCTGCTTCTTGCTCCTCTGTATTTGAAGGCAGTGGCAGTGGTTTTAGATTTTGAATTGCTGCTGTCATTTGTGACTTTAAAATTGGAAAATTTAATGGCTATTTCGAACAAATCTATTGGTATATTTGCTTTCTTCTTACTCAACTTAGGTTGTTGAGGTTGATTAGTTGTGTTTCTTAAATGCTGGGATACATTTGCAACCTCTAATGCTTCCATGGTTTAGTTTAAATGAATGAGCAAAAGACCTCACCTAGTTTGAATCATTGAGTCGTAGGTAGGATATGGTTCATGGGTAAACGATTGGACAAAATGGTTGTGAACCAAGAGTAAGAACTAAATTTTCCATTGATGGTAAGTGACACATGTATACTAGTATTGCTGATTAAAGGGAATTACCACTTCATATCAATCTTCATGTGGGGAGGCCTATTAATAGAAGGAGGCATGCTTTGAAATGTTTCAAGTAGCATGGTTATCACATGATGGTTTTGATTCTCTAGTTCTGTGATGTACTCATATGAGTTGAACTCTTTATCCCTTTTGCATTATTTTAGACTGCCTAACTTTTCATCTGGCTAATTTGTCAGAGATGAGGAAAATGTTATAGGCACTACCTATGTTTCATCAAATTTTTTTTTTAATTTGAAACGAATTTTAACTGCTACATTTTATTCTGGTTTTATTTGGGGAATGAATTTCTTCCATGTCCTTCCTTTTGTTATTGAAGGGTTGATGTTGGTCTTCCTTTGCTGTTGATTTCATCAAATCTGGCTTCAGCTTGTTCACATCTGGCTGTTGAACTGGTGGTGAAAGAACTCTTCTGCTCCCTCTTCCAAGCATCTGATACAAAAAACAAATGTCATGTAAGTCAAATATGAAATTTATACATGTAATGCCCCCTAAAATTTATTTTAAATTTTGATATTAAAGGAAAAAGTCATGTTAGTCATATGAAATTACGACATGTGATGACCCCTAATATGTGATTTTTTTTTAAAAAGGGCATGGTAGTCAAATACTTTATTTTGCCATCTGATGCCCCCATAATATGTGAATTGTAGCTATTTAAAATAATAAAGTTGGTATTGGATTGGGGTTTTAGGATTCCTCACCTGTTCTGGAACTTGATGGTACATCATTTGTGTACATTGTATCGTTGACTGTATTATTTTTATTTATGAAGAATAAAAGATTTTTATAGTTTTTTCCCCTCCAAAATGTGCGTGTATTTATTCAAAAATACACTATTATCATGCGTTTTTAAAATTTTAATTAATAGTTACAATTTGGCTTGAGAGGAACGGATCGACATAAAAACTTGAAGAAAGATTTAATATTATATTGTATGCAAACTAAAGAGAGTAGAGTGAAGTTAATGTTGCTTCTCCCAATCCCAACCTACAAATACAATTAGATAATCCACAGAAAATTCTATATAAATAATTATGCTGAAAATTTGGCGGGGTGTGTGTGATTTGTGAAAAGTGATAAGTGGAGTGTGGAGAAGTGGAGGTTGTGACTTGTGAGCAACGTTGAGTGGTGTCGTGGTCTCCATGCACCTTGTCAAATGTCCTCGCTCTCCTTCATCTTCCTTCGGTACTATTCGTCTTTCACTTTAATTTTTAATCAAATTAATTCATTTCCATTCATTCTAGCTAGCTCTAATTTTGCACTGTGTGGTGGGATTATCAATATTGAAATTTAAATTTTTCTTAAGCATCATTATAGAATGCGTTCTTTCTGGTGGGTCATCATGTTTTGGAGGGCTGGTTTCGTATCTAGGGGGAGGGTCTAGGCTGTTATATTTCCTGCATGTTATCTGGCAGACCTACGATGGCTTTTTGTGTAAAGCCTTTTAGTTCTGCTTGGATTTCTCTTGTATTTTTTAATAGCAGCACATCTTGTACTGTTTCTTTTCTTTCTATATATAAATATACTATTTTTGCTGATCAAAAAAAAAAAATCATGTTTTGGACATAAGAATTTGCAATAATAGTTTCTTCCGTAAGAATTGTACATGTTTCGTAGCGTCCATTTCGTGTTCGGGTTCTTTTGTGCCTTGTATTGAGCAACTAAGTGATGCCCAGCTTATATACTCTGTCGCTCCATCTATGGGCCACAACCAAGTATTGGTATACCAATCATTCCCACTAACTTAAACTTTTAAATTTTTTCTCATTCTTATTTTTTAAAGCTATTTTCAATTTCTTAGTTCATGCATGTTTTCCTTTCAGACTTCTTAAGCTTGCTTGTCCAGGGTGTTCTAGTATAATTCTTATTCTGTTTTCCTTCTTTCGTTAGAAACACCAGCAGAACACTATGTCTGAACTTGTGACATTAATGTGATTGTAATTTGGATCTACTACTTGTAACTGGAGTCTCATCCAGAATCACATTTTAGTCTAGCAGCCATTGTCAATGCTCTAGAAGAAATGCAGCTCACTTCCTAGGTACTATAAGTGATAGACATTGTGCTTCAAAATCTTCGTCCTTTTGAAAGATTTGATATCATGTAGACATTGGTATTTGACAACTTAATTATGTCTAAAATTCACACTAGTAACAAACAATTTTTCATTCAAATGTTGCCTTCCAAGTTGAACACCTTAAAAGCAAAAAATTAAATTGTTCATTGTGTTTATGATTCAGTTTTTGCTTTTTTAGTTCTGAAAAACTATGTTATAAATCTGTTTTCCAAATTTCGAAGTTTTTAGATACTAGGGGTAGGGGAAGAAGATGGGATATTACAAGAAAGAACAGGAGTTAAAGAAAACTGAAAATTAATGTTCTGGTTTTTATAAAAGCTGAAAGAGAGGTATTACTTTTGAAAACAATTTTATTTAACTACTCTTGACAAAGTTTTTTTCCCCATTGTATTTTGAAACAAAAAATTGTTTCCAAGAATAGGAAACAAATAGGCATTAAATGAAATAAATACATTCTTTCCTGGGTACAGTGAGGGATGATGATAATGTCGAATTGTCTTATGATTTGTCATACTTGTATACTGGCATTAAATAGTAGAGTATTTTTCATTTTCACAACTTCATTTTATGTGTGATTCAGTTCCGTGGCTCTGAGGTATTTGAACTTCAACATTTATGGCCTGCTTCGGTAGATGATATTGCAAGTGTGCATGCAATAGCCTATGTTTCTGGCCTTGAAAAGGTAATTTATTTATCTTTTAATTTTCAGATAGAAACATGATAATCATAGTAAAAATATCTTGGGATAAACTCACAGCTCCCCAATTGCTAAGGATAGAATGCTGAAAATCATTGGACCGGCAAATGTTGCATAGGGTGTGTTAACCATATAGAATCACGGTCAGTTAGTTTGAAGCAGCTACTCCCTTGCATATTGCCAAGTCTCACTCTATACTAATCTGGAGTGTATAGGCAAGGCCCTACCCACCAACATTATGGGTCTGTGATAGAATGAATTTTATTGCTGAAAGATGTAGCTACTGCTGCTATAGAGTTAATTCGAGGCACTCAACCTCCTAGTACAATTTCAATGCCCCCTCTCCACTTACCGAGCATCTATATATCTATTTTGTCCCCCCACTAACTGTCTAACAGTCACCTACTAACTTCCCTAACACATAGTGAGTTATAACTAACTGTATTTTGCTAATTGTCCCTCCTTCGGTACACTTGACCCCACCTCCTACTCCTATCAATACCCCCCCCTTTCAAGACTGACCTTGTCCTCAAGGTCTGAATGATGATAAGCATTACTCATTTTTAATTGAGTCACTGCTTGCCTGAACATTTCTTTCCAAAAGAGGCTCATAAACAACCTGTCTTTGTCGGACACAATATAAACTGGAAAACCATGTAGCTTCACTATCTCTCTGATGAATAAATCAGCAACTTCTTTGGCTGTATAAGGATGAGGAAAAAGCAAAGAAGTAAGCATACTTGGTCAACCTATATAGAGATTTCCACAATATAGTATCTTTTCCCTCAACTTTGGGCAGCCCTCCAATAAAAGCCATGGAAATGTCAGTCTAAAAACTGGAAAACCATGTAGCTTCACTACCTCTCTTATAGTTTTCTTCATTCCTTTCCAAAACACCACATTAGCAATTCTTTTAAAAGTTCTACAAAACCCAGAGTGTCCTCCCACAGCAGAATCATGTAAATCTTTTACCAAAATAGGAATTGTAGCAGCATCATGGAAATGAAGTTATGGGTAGCCCCACAATCAATTAACACAATTTGGAGTCTGTTCTTAATGCTGCCCCACAGCTTCGAGAATTTCTTGGTAGTAAATCCTTCAATGCTGTGCAATGACAGTTGATGTGCCCCATCCCCTTTTTTGTTGATCTCTCACTTACCTCTACCGGAGACAATCTTCTGAATGGCCTCCTTCCCTTCCATTCATTCTCCCCACCTTTGCTGACCTGCACTGCCTCAGCCTGCCTGCTAATGAAAGCTTGCCCTTCCTTTCCAGTTTTCTGACTCATGAAACTGGGCCTCTGACCAGTTAACCCTTTGCTGTAACCTCTGTTCATAGTTCCCAACACCCTATTCTTCTCTTCCACTTGCCTTGCCTGACTCATTGCAGACATCAAACTCCTGGGCTCATGCAATCTTACTTCAGTGCTAATTTCCTCCTTCAATCCCTTGAGGAAAATCTCCATTAAAAAAGACTCCTCTAACCCTTCACTGTCCCTACACATTTATCAAATTGGCTAATTAATTCCTGCACTGTTGTCTCTTGTTTCAAGGCTAATAACGTATTACAAGTTACAACAACAACCTACCACCTATTGTCTTGAATCAATTAGTGTGGGATTATTCAAGCTTGATGAATGGTCTCGAGTTTATGTGTATTGTATATGTAGTTATGTTAAATATTCCAAGGGATAGCTTTGTTGTTCATAATTGTGCTGCCTACTCAAACAGAATTGTCTTCAATGTATGCGTTCTGTGTTACGGTCTACTAAAAAAATAACAACCTGCCCTGAATTTATGCATGCTATATGATTTGTCTGCTTGTTAACGAGGACATCATGAGCATTATGTTTTAGGGTTTGGAGATGATGGAATCCCATATAGCAGATATATGGGAAATACATTTTAAAATTTACCCTCCCCTCCTTCTGGTTCAGAGAAAACTAAGTGAGCTTCTTTGATAATGATGAATCAGCTTATAGGATGGCCTAAGAAATCATGGACCAGGCTATACATGAGCCAGGTTGAAAGCAAAGTCCAAACTCTATTTTCTAATGTTTAGATTTTTTTTTTTTGAAACTCCCATATAGATATTTAAAGATCTTTTTACAGTGGAATCCACTGTCCTCCTACAGGGCTAGAAAACATGGTGAAAAAGAAAAACCAAGTGTGATTAAATATTGTACATATAGGTAATGTAGTTTTAAGTGCTACCAATTCTTTGATCTGATGATTCTCAACTACTATTCAGAGTTGTCCTCCTTCAACCTATGTGTCAAGAAAATTTGGAACGAAATGATATTGTCTGCAACTTTCTAACTTCAGTGTAAAGTTTGAGTAGCAGTATAAACAAAAACAATTTTAGTTATTTGCTAGCTTCATACAGTTTTTAAATAAACTAGAGCATGTGACTTTATACACTAATTCCATTTGAAGGGGTAGCACATTGCAAGATAGATCCCAGTTAATGAGATTTGAGGGTATTAGTGTGACTAAGCAAGCAAAAAACCAATCATAATAGTTTAGGGGAGTGCAGTGTAGGAACTCATTCAGGCTTCTTTCTGTATGTTACCATAATTTTTCTCTTTCCTAGACTATTTATTTGCAGGTTTGACTTTGTTCATAAAAGACTAAACAGTTTCATTGCACTCCAAACTTTGGGTAGTTTAGTACAAGCATGAAGCATCAAGGATAAAGTGTCTTACTTGCATAGGACAATCACAGGGATAGGTTTCAGAGCTTGTGGTCCATTCCTTATTCCTCTTTTATGGGGAGAAACCTGCAAGCCAAACAAAATTTTAAAAACATGTAAAAACACAAAATCGAAACAATAGCACAGTGCACAAATCATTACACTCACACCAATCCTGCTTAAAACACTACATCACATCACTACACTCTATCTATTGATATTCCCAACAGTAAAATTCAAAACGACAGAGAAGTGAACTGGGTACCTTGCATTTTGGGACAGCCATGAGCTCCATGGAGCCCCCATAAGAGAAACTTGGGGAGCAAAACTCGGGCAAAACGGATTGCGGCGATCGAACCCCAAGATCAATGCTTCCAGCTAAAGGAGGAGATTGGGGCACCGAATGAATAAACCTATTGAACCCTAAAACGCTGCTCAATCTCCGTCTGGTGCTCCTCACAATTGCGAGTCTCGTTGCCATAGCTGTGGTTAAACAACAACAACATCATCATGCTATAATATGGGAATTGACTGGTGGATAGGGTGGTGGTTTACTTGAATCCTACATAACAATTCATAACAAAAATAACCTTTAGAGAGTGCCTCTAGTATTTTACCTTCATAATGGACAGTCTTGAGGAAAATTGGAAATGGCATGTGTAACTAGGGTGGGGGCTACAACTATCAGCCTCAAAGTTTGCATTTCCTTAGTTAAAGCAAATAATGTTTATCCATGCAATTTGGTACAAAGTCCAGAAATTATGCACATATTAGGTGATCACTCAACAACACCAGAAACCGAATTTCATTAGCCTAACCCCATAATAAGGAACACTTGAATTTCCTTAACTTGTGCAAAGGAGGGGCAATAAGATCATCGAAATTATATTATGTTAAACAGATGATTTGCTGGTTGCAACATCGAAATTGTCCCTTTTGAGTTTGATTGTTGAGTTCACTTATTGCAGTTACAAATTAAATAAATGTTGACTAATTCCACTAATTTGATACACTGCAGGTGCTACTTTTATCTAAATTTACAGAACCTGTTGACTGATGGGGTTATATACTGATGCTTAAATACTTCAAAATTGGTAAGTATTTTTATTCTACTTATACTAAGGGATCATACAACTTCAACAGGACAGTCTTGATTTTACAATTTGATTATCATTTTTCTTTTCCATTAATTTATCAAGAGATTAGAAATTAGAAACAATGCCATAACAATGGTTTAATATCCCTTTGCATAAGCCACAAACAGCTTCAACACCTCCTCCACTTCTTGAGGCAGTTCCTCTTCCCCTTTTTCAGCTCTACTGCCTTAACTTCCACCCAATATCTCGGATGAGACTCTCCCTTGCTTGCTTTCATCAGCTTTAAGCTAATAGCACGTTTAATGAACTCAACTTTAGCCTTCAATATAATCCTTTTATTCTGGCCTTCAATAGCCAAAGTCAGGTTGTCAAAATTGGCCTTCACTTCTCCCAAACCAGCCAACCACTCCACCCCTAGCATCACATCAGCGCCACCTACTTGAAACAAGTAAGTGGTTTAAACCACCTGCAACCCTTGCAACTCAATTGCGAGTGTCCTTTAACTTCTCTCACTATTTCTACATTCCCTCCAACTGAGTTACTTATAACTAACTCAGGTTGACTTATACTAACTGTTTTATTGCTATCTAAACCCCATGCAATATGCTTGACCCCACCTTCTACTCCTATCAAATTACAAGTCTGATTTTATCACAATTTCATGGAGTGTTCGTGTCTTAATGAAATTATATTTTACCCAATTGCTTGATGGACACCATATGACCCAGTTTGCGCACAAATCTGCAAAATGTATGAAGCAACAAATTTGATTTTTTTACTTTCACATTGCGAAGAAGTAATTTGATTGAATGTATTATTTCTGTACTAGCTGGTTTAAAAATGTAGTATGGTTTTCTAAGGTCTAGTAGTTGAACGATTAATTACATGAGTATGTGTGTGTGTCTGTTAAACATTGTTTTAAATAAATGTTGTGTCTTGTTTTAGGTCCAACTTATTCACACCATTTGCTTGTCAAGGCTTATATTGGAAGCAACAAAAACTAAATCTATCATATACTCCATATTTTCAGGTATGTGTAATTTTGTTAATTTAATGTCCTACTTTTATTCTTTGTGTCAGCTTTTCCAATTTCTCATTTTTCTTAACATGCATAACATTTTACAACCTTAGTTTCCCGTTTAAGGTTCAATACAATGATTAATACGGATAGTTTGGATTAATCGTTGAATTGAATCTTGAATTGTCCGTTTGGACAGTTCGGGAAGTAATGTATTTGTCACAATATTCATACATTTACATTACATACGGTTTAGAAAATTTAATGAAATTTCGGTGCACTGCATTTTGCGTTGTTCTCCGGGTCCATACTGATTGCGGTTGAATAAAACCTCCGCTTTCATGTCGTGTACTCGGAGACCAATGCGAAATGCTGCCGAAATTTTATTAAATTTGACAAACCTTATGTAATGTAAATGTATGAATATTGTGACAAATACATTACTTCTTGAATGGGATAGGGCCACACCTCATAGGATAGATGACATACATTTGCATCCATATAAGTGTTTTATAGAAAAGGTTTGGCAGCAGATGGAAAACATGGATCGTAGTTGGATGAAAGCACCACGCATTACGGATGAATACGAATTTGGGGTTGAACAATTTCTGGAATTTACAACCCAAAATGCCCCATCTTTGCGGGGAAAATATTATTGCCCTTGTGTCAAATGTGGGAATGGGAGACGGGAATCCATAGATGAAATCAGAACTCATCTAATATGTGATGGTATCATTCCGAGTTACGTCAAGTGGATATGGCACGGTGAATTGCCAGGGAGTGAAATAGCGACACAACCTTCATCTGTTGATGTGAACAATGTCGACCGTATAGAAGACATGATACGTGACCTGGGAGAAGAAAGTTTTCGCCAAGCTCATGCACCGACGTATTCTAAACTAGAGACCGATTCACAGATTCCTTTGTATGCTGAGTGCACATCCTTCACACGATTGTCTGCCGTTTTATCTTTGGTTAACTTGAAGGCCAGGTTTGGATGGAGTGACAAAAGTTTCACTGAATTGCTTGTACTGTTAAAGAAAATGCTTCCTGAGGACAACACGTTGCCCAAAACTCATTACGAAGCAAAGAAGATTTTATGCCCAATGGGGATGCAGTATCAGAAAATACATGCATGCCGTAATGATTGCATTTTGTACCGAAATGAGTTTGCTGAATTGCGCAGCTGCCCCACTTGTGGATCCCCTAGATACAAATTCACAGACGATGAGGGAAGTAATGAAAAAAACTCTTTCACCGGTCGTCCTGCAAAAGTCTGTTGGTATCTTCCAATAATTCCAAGGTTCAAGCGGTTGTTTGCTAATGCCAATGATGCAAAAAACATGACTTGGCATGCAAATGGGAGGATTAATGATGGGAATCTTCGGCATCCCGCCGATTCTCCTCAATGGAAGGCAATTGACCGTATGTATCCACATTTCGGTAATGACCCAAGAAACCTACGGCTTGCCCTAGCTTCTGACGGTATGAATCCTTTTGGTAGCCTATCCACTAATCATAGTTCATGGCCTGTATTGCTGATGATTTACAACCTGCATCCTTTGTTGTGCATGAAGAGAAAGTATATTATGTTGTCTATGATGATAGCGGGTCCAAGACAACCAGGAAATGATATTGATGTGTATCTGGCGCCATTGATTGAAGACTTGAAACAATTGTGGGTTGACGACATTGATGTCTTTGATGGGTATTTGCAGGAAACTTTCAAGTTGCATGCTATGCTTTTTTGTACAATTAATGATTTTCCCGCATACGGGAATTTGAGTGGATATAGTGTCAAAGGACATCACGCATGTCCTATATGTGAAAAAACATACAAGCTTTGTCCAACTCAAACATGGAAAGAAGACAATTTATACAAGGCATCGGAGATTCCTCCAACGCTATCACCCATATCGACGATTGAAGAAGGCTTTTTATGGTTGTCAAGAGAATGAAATGGCGCCTACACCATTAGAAGGAAAACAAGTTTATGATCGTGTGCACGACATCATCACAGTTTTTGGGAAAACCCAAAAAAAGGATGCATCTGAGAAGCAAATTTGGAAGAAAAGATCCATTTTTTTTGACCTTCCATATTGGTCCGATTTGGATGTCAGACATTGTATAGACGTAATGCATGTTGAGAAAAATGTATGTGATAGTTTGATTGGCACCCTCCTTAACATTCAAGGGAAGACAAAGGATAATTTGAAATCTCGACAAGATTTGGTAGACATGGGTATACGACACCAATTGCATCCAATTGAGCAAGGTCGACAAACATATTTACCCCCTGCAAGCCACACTTTGTCGACAAGAGAAAAAAAACAATTTTGTCAGTGTTTGCGCACAATCAAAGTCCCACAAGGATACTCTTCTAATATCAAGAGCCTTGTATCCGTGAACGACCTGAAATTGGTAGGGTTGAAGTCTCACGATTGTCACGTGTTGATGCAACAACTATTGCCTATTGCAATTCGGGGTATATTGCCTGAAAAAGTTAGGGTTGCAATTACTCGTTTGTGCTTCTTGTTTAATGAATTTTGTAACAAAGTCATTGACCCAAAACAGTTGGATAATCTGGAGAACGAGGCTGTCGTTGTCCTTTGTCAATTGGAGATGTTTTTTCCTCCATCTTTCTTTGACATAATGGTCCACTTAATTGTTCACATAGTCAGGGAGATCAGGTTATGTGGTCCAGTTTTTCTACGATGGATGTATCCTGTTGAGCGCTACATGAAAGTGTTAAAAGGTTATACCAAGAATCAATATCGTCCAGAGGCTTCCATAGTTGAAAGATATGTTGCCGAAGAAAGTATTGAGTTTTGTTCTGAGTACATGGATGCACTTAAACCTGTTGGGATTCCACAAACCCGTCATGAGCTGTCTACGGGAGGCAACGGTACACGGGGATACAATGTAGTGACATTTAGTCGACATCAGGTTTCACAAGCACATTTGTATGTTTTGAATAACACAAAGGAGTCTTTGCCTTACATTGAAAGGCACAAACAATATTTGAAAGATTGTCACCCAAGAATGAACTTGATGAAGGTGTTGCAAGAACATAATAGAACTTTTGTGTCCTGGTTTAAAGACCAAATTCTTCGTGATGACACTGCCTCAAAGACATTACGACTGTTAGCTGTTGGCCCGAATCTCAATGTCCCCACCTGGAAGGGATACGATATCAATAACTATTCCTTCTACACTAAATCACTAGATGATCATAGCAATGTCCAGAACAGTGGGGTCAGTGTTGACGCGGCATCTGAGCACTTTTGTGGTGCATCTGATAACAACCCGATCCGAGCTTCCATCCCTTACTTTGGAGTTATTCAAGAAATATGGGAGCTAGATTATACGTCATTCAGAGTGCCTGTGTTCAAGTGTCAATGGGTAAACGGTAACACTGGTGTGCATGAAGATCGATATGGATTTACGTTAGTTGAACTGGATAAGGTTGGTTACAAAGACGAGCCTTTTATTTTGGCAGAACAAGCTAGACAGGTTTTTTATGTCCAGGATCCTTGCGATTCAAGATTTTCTGTGGTATTGCGTGGCAGAACATCAGGCGTAAGTAACCAACGTGATGAAAGTACGGTTGATATTAGTGACATACCAGCTTTCTCAACACGAATGCCTTCCATTGTTGAAGACCAACAACTTGACGATGAACATGCAATTCGTGTTGATCATGATGAAGGTTTATGGGAGAACATTCATACTTAACTGCATCATATTCAAGTAATGGTTTTAATTACTGCAATTACTAATTCAAAAGACCTGCACTTTTCATCATTAATTACATGAGTTGACAATTTTTTCAATGTTATCATTAATGTATTTTATTGGTTTTACTATTGTTTTTCAGATTGATGGCAACACCTCCTTTGTCTCCTCCCAATTTAAACGATGGTTCAGATACCACATCTAGGAGGAGTAGACAATCCACCAAGCTAAGAAGGTTGACTTTGAGAAGCTTGGATTCGGCTAGGCCAACGGTGAATGTCAACCCCAACACTGGGAGAGGATCAGGCAACAACAAAGAGAAGTTCCACAGCTATCTTGGTGTCGTTGCAAGAGAAAAGATTGCTATCACACATTCCAATTGGAAGGATGTTCCAGACTCCCTAAAAGATCTAGTATGGGATGACATATTGGTATGTGTGCTTAGTAATTTTGCTTTGTATGATGTAAAGACCAAATTTTATATCCCCGAAGTTTTCATTTCCTTCTTAATTCAGCTACTTTTGTTGTTGCAGGCAAAATTTGATATCCCCGAAGCTGCAAAAGCAAAGAAGAAGGTCATGGCATTGGTGGCAACTAGATGGAGACACTTTAAGTCTAGCCTAACTTCTAAATACATCCATGCTCACCCGAAGAAGCAACGAAAAGATGATCCGTCACTTGTGTATGGGCTGGACACAGACACATGGCAGGAATTTGTTGCAAGCCGAAAATCCGCTAACTGGGAGGTTATAAATACAATTTACAATTTTCCATCAATTTAATTTCCTTCTGAATGATATGGGAATCAAATGTCACGTGGCCTAACTATCAATAACTATTTTCATTGACAGGGAATTAGGAAAAAAGCCCAAGACACTCAACAATTTAATGATTGCCCACATGTTTTGTCTCGTGGGGGCTATGATTTGCTTGAAAAGAAGCTTATGGAGGAAAAGATTAAGAGACGACAGGAAGATGCAAGGAATACTGAAGATTCATCATCCATTGTTTATCCTCCTTCTCCAATTCCTAGACAAGTGAAGTGGAAGATGGCACGAACAAAGAAATATGGGCAAATGACATCTATGGCGGCACAAGAAATAGCGGATAAAATTGTAAGTTGAAACAAATCGTTAATATGTCTATCCTAATAGCATTAGTTTTTTAATAATGTTAGCTAATGATGTAATGCTTGCAGGACTCTTTAGAACAACAAGCAACCCAAGGCACATTTGTACCCCAAGGTCAACATGACATACTAAATGCTGCCATCGGAAAACCGGATCACCCTGGTCGTGTTCGCGGAGAAGGGGCAGGTGTCACCATCAGCCAATACTTTGGCCGCAGTTCACGTGCCTCTAGTAGTTTGTCTTCATCCATCAAACCAGCACAATTGAGTGAAATAATCCAAAACCTCAGGGAAGAAATAAAGCGAGAGTTGAAGGAAGAATGCAAGCGAGAGTTGAAGGAAGAAATAAAAGTTGAGTTATCTCAAATGACCTCACCAATAAAAGACCCAGTTGAACCAGTTCAAGAAAATGTAGTTGCACGGGTGAGCACAAAAGGGAGTTGTGCGGAAAACCCAGCCAATCCATCTGGTTCAGAGCATGCTAATGATGTTGTGCCGTCTATGGGGTTGTACGTTAAGTGTAATGAGTCTACACGCCTAGTGGCATTGGCAAAAGTTTATGCCGGGGGCTCCACCATTCACAACATAGATTTTGCAGATGATGTGGTTAGGGTGAGCACGGAACAAATTTATGACGGTGACGCAGAAGTGCCATTCCCCACGCAAGAGATTAAGTACGTCAGAGACACCGTTAACACATTTGTTGCATGGCCCGCAAGTTTGGTTAAGCCAGTGTCACAAAAGGTACCTTAATTCATTATGTTTTATCTTGTTTTTTCTAGTTGGCAAGTGAATCAGAAATTTATTTAGCCATTGACAATGATATGTTGACCACATTTAGGAATCAGAGAAGCCTAAAAAACAGGTAGTTGAAACTGTTTCAAGTCCAACACAAATTCCAGATGAAATTGATGCAATTGATGATTTGATTAAGATCCTACAAGAAATTTACTACAAACCTGTTGCGGTGCCGTGGGACGGGGCAAAATTTGGCCATGCAAGTGTTAAATCTTCATTGTTCATAACATTTTCTGATGTGAATGAAATTATAGCAGGGGACAGGTGTTTGAACATATCAGTACTGCAGTTGTGGATCATGTAAGTAAATATGTCGTGAATTGTTTGTTACATACAGTTATTTTTGATGATCCTAACAAAAAAATATGTTTGAATTCAAATTTATGAATAGGTTCATGGTGGAGTGGACTTCAACATTGGGTTTCAGCTCAGTGTATGCGTTTTTCGAGCCTCAATCAATACACAACGCAAAGGACAGACGGGCACAATGCCAGGAATACATTGAAACATGGATGAAGGATTCACCAATGGAGCTGTACCTAGGAGCATACTTGAATCAGTAAGAAACATGTACATTGAATTTTTGAAAAATTACAATGAAATTAAGTATGCTTTTAATGTGTTTAACCCTCTACAGGGCCCATTGGCAGCTTTTTATTCTTTGTCCTAACAGCGATACCGTTGTATGGCTTTGTTCCTTGCGTAAGAAGGCTGATGTTCACATAAAAGCCGTAATTAACAAGTAAGTTGTCACAACATCATACATTGGCGAATTATTATTTAACGAACACAGCTAATTAACCAGTTGGTATCATGTGTTTTAACACACCTCAGTGCAATGAAGGCATTGAAGACCACTAGAGACGGTAAACCTAATCCAACTGCACCCACCTGGATTGAGTTAAAGGTTAGTCATTGATTGCAACCCAATACATGCATTGCTGATATTTAACAATGTTTGGACGACCTGAAACTGGATCTCTTCATAATTCTTGAATTTAGAGCAATGTTCAACCCGGAGCACATGAGTGTGGGTATTACGTAATGTATTGGATGTGGAACATAGTAACTGCGGGAAGGAAGAAAGACTGGACCAAGGTATAAAATTACAGTAATTTCTTATATAGAGGCAAACAATATTGGGCTTTGAAATATTTGTCAATTACATTAAAATAAATTCATTTTCATCGATATTTATGTTGCAGTGCTTTTGTGATGGAACACCGTTGGACATTGAACAAATACATAAAGTTCGCAAGCAATGGGCAGCATTTTTCTTGGAAGTGAAAAGAAGTGAAGATTCTGATTTGTGGACCATGTCACCTCACATTAATGCTTAAGATGTAGTTATTAGTTATTGAGATAATTTTAATCTTTACATGACATTATGAACGTTGTGTCACCAACCATGGATATTGGTGTGTTGGCTATTTCGAATTTGTCATTGTATCTGGCTGTTTCAGGATCATTTAGACTTAGCCATTTGCCTTATGGTTATATATTTGGGTTGCTTTGAGTTTGATTGATAACTCATTTTTAAAGTTGTGCTTCTAATGAATATTAATTGCTTTTGTTACATGACCATTATCTCGCCCTTGTGATATTGCTGTTGATAATCATACTAGTATTGCTGTCAAAGTTTGACTATTGTGCCTGCATTTTGTTGAATATTTCATGGAAAACATAAAGCAGTCAGATGTAGGTCTTCAACTGGAGATCCAAGTGATTTGTAATTGGTCTACTCAGATGCTTTGTGTGGTCCTTGACAAAGGGTTTGGCTCTACACCGGCTGGATTTTTCTTGCAATCGTGTAAGTTTGCTTGTCTTTTCCTTGCTGGTTTATTAGTTGTATGTTTGTAACTGGTTGGCAGAACATCAGTCATTGTTGCTTTGCTTCATCCTAAATGTTCATAATCCACATTTCCTTATTATGCAAGGGCGCATCACTAAGGTTTTACATATGAAACCGCGAGAGATATTGTCTATGGTTGAGGAAGCTGCAGGGACGAGAATGTATGAGACAAAGAAAGAGGCTGCTCTTAAAACACTTGAGAAGAATCAGAGTAAGGTTGATGAGATTAACAATGCACTTGGCCAGGAGATGCTGCCTGCTCTGGAGAAGTTAAGGAAACAAAAGACACAGTACATGCAATGGGCTAATGCCAATGCAGAATTAGATAGGTTGAGAAGATTTAGAGTATTTGCTTTGAGAGAAAACTTGACTCCAACTCCAATTGCATCCAAGTATGGTGGTCAACTACTTTCAACTCTCTTTTTTTCTATCTCCATACTGATCTCCTAGTGCATGTATAATTAATCTGTGGACGGCCTGTTTTGTTTGTTGATATTAAAGAAATGAGTTGATATCAGAATTAACCTGAAGATAGACACATCTATGGACTGCTTAGAAACATATTTTTTATAAAGAAACAAGCTAAAAATAGAACATGGACAAATTTCTGGTCAAATGAAATATATTCTATATCATTTTGGGTATTTATTTGTTAAGCTTACCACTTCTGCATTCTTACAATTTGGTTCCTTTGGACAACTATATTTCAAGGGGAACTGCTCATTTCCTTACTTGCAAAGAGCCCGACTATCAACAGAATTTATGAAACATGATTTCATCCGTGAGTTAATTTTACATTATTACTCGAGTCACCACCTGTGCTGGGTTGATAATGATTATTTTCATTTTTTCTGTTATTAGCTGGTCTGTGATTTGTATGGAATGTTGCAGATTATGTCAGATAAAAATATGGAGGACAATGATATTGTGCCGGCTCCAAAGCTTATTGAAGTTGTCTTCCAGAGTTGCAGAGGACAAGTGGATCACGGGCTTGAGCCATATCTCAGAATTACGGTTGAACGCTTGCGTCACACTGAAAAATCATATTTGAAATGTCTTTTCATGCAAGTGGTAAGAAGGGGTTGTTACAAAATCAATATTTGCATGAATGAATGAAATTGTCAGGAAATTGGCATTTGTTACTTCTTTCCTTTGCTATAATGTTCTGACATAGTCAATAATATCTTTATTTTTTTGGGGTCTGTTGTACTGATCTCCATTAATAGTTAATACCCATCTGTTCTGGAACTATGTTAACTCAGTTTTGTTAAATAATTTTAGTTTGGAGTTGCACGATATATTTTGAATTTCCAATTTATTGAATGGGATACATTATAAAAATCTCGGATAGGTATAGTTTTGTATGGTAGTTTTCTATCCAAACAAGTAACTTGTTCTGAACTTAACATGGATTGCACATATTTGAGTGTTATAATTTGTAGGTTTCTTTAATTTAAAATAGGAAGAGAATAAGTGTAAAGAATCACAATCTGAAAAAATCTGACGCCTTTTCTGATTCACCCAGTGAGTTTAGTTTATCTATTGTAAGCTTACCTAAGGTTTCAAAGATTATTTGTCTGACAGGAAATGGCATCATAAGTTAATTCCTTCTAATCCACCAAGCTAATTTTTTCAGATTGCAGATGGTCTTTACTACAATGCAGCTCTGACTCTCAGCATATTGCAAAAGCTAGGTGCTGCATCAGAAATATTCCATCTTTGGTTCCATTTGCTGCAACAAGTTAAGAAGAGTGGACTGCATGCTAATTTTAAAAGGTTTGTTCTTTCTGTGACAATAAAAAGGTCTTTACAGCCTTGTATCATTCATTCATTACCAGTCCCTGACAATAATGTTGAGAAGCCACCTTTGAATATGACTGTAGAAGATTACCTTAATTTCTACTTATTTTTCCCTCTCTTTTCTGAATAGAAATTTCCTTGATGTTGTAAGCATTGGTATTTCGAAATTTGTATTTGGATTGAGTCTCTTGTCACATTGTTTCTACTATAACAGGTTGGGGATATACGACCAATTGTTGAATTGATGGTTTTGGCACTGGAGAATATCCCAATTACTACCATCATAGCAAGATCAACAATCTCTGCTGTCTATCAAACAGCAAAATTAATCACTTCCATCCCCAATGTGTCATATCACAATAAGGCAAGTGTTCTTACTTGGATTGGAAATGGGTTGGAGAAGGAAAAGGATGTGCAGTTCCTATTCATTGTAATTTAATTTTAACTATTATTGTTGAGTTCAGTTAAGTTAAACACATGGTTCAGTTAGTTTGATTTTCTTTTTCCTATTTTCAATGATGGAGACCCTGGATCTTTCCTTGCTCTAGTTCCAAATCAAATGTTATGTCTGAAATTTTCAGGATCGAAGTTCTCTTAATGGCTAATGGATTTGTTTGTTCTTGAATGAATGCATGAATATATAGTATTTATGCTGTAATTGGAGAATGCTTGAAATTTAGATAAATTGTAATCGATGGATGATATTAGTATGATATGTTCCTAAATAAAATTGGAGAATGTTTGTGATTATAAAAAAATGCCAGTATTATATGTTCCTAAATAATTACAAATAAAATTGTGATTACACTTCTAATTTGTATGCAAATGTGATATTATTTAACGAAACAAATGTCATACAAATGCGAAAATATATCAACGAATTAAAAAAAAATTGCGAAAAACAAACAACGACAGTTATTAGAAAAAAACCATCCTTGAATGTGCACATACAAGGACGGGTCTTCCTAAAAACCGTCCTTGTAACATATTTAGTAAAATAAAAAATAAAAAAAATTTAGATTTGAGGACGGTTTGGGGGGAAAAACTGACCTTGTATGTACTATACAAGGACGGTTATTTACCCAAAAACCGTCCTTGTATCCTATTTATGAAAAAAAAAAATTAAAAAAATATAGATTTGAGGACGGTTTGGGGGGAAAAACTGACCTTGTATGTACTATACAAGGACGGTTATTTACCCAAAAACCGTCCTTGTATCCTATTTATGAAAAAAAAAAATTAAA
>CM023952.1:5755590-5770048 GCA_013407115.1 Glycine latifolia
TCAACATATATTCAAGGACGGTTTTTGTGCAGAAACTGACCTTGTAAGTAAATATACAAGGACGGTTTTTACGTTAAAACTGACCTTGTATGTGATTTTTAAAAAAATAAAAAAAAAATAAAAAAACATAAACAAGGACGGTTTTCAGGAACCGTCCTCAAAAACTGGTATTTACGATGACAGGGGCTACAAGGACGGTTCAACAACCGTCCTCGTATAAGCTCTAGAACCGACCTCGTAGGCCTTTTTTGTAGTAGTGTGAGGGGCCATTTTGATGTTGATCACAGTCCAAAAGTTGCATAATCGGCCAATCGGGTGATAGCTTTTCCTTGCTTCAATTGTTTTCATACGAAGATGTTCTCACATCTTATCCCCAACGGATGATAATTTATGAGTGGGTTACTTTCTTAGTGTAAGAAAATGACAATAGGATGATGAAATAGCACTTTTAATTGGTTGTGTGTAAAAAG
This sequence comes from Glycine latifolia, assembly GCA_013407115.1. Classification (NCBI taxonomy): domain Eukaryota; kingdom Viridiplantae; phylum Streptophyta; class Magnoliopsida; order Fabales; family Fabaceae; genus Glycine; species Glycine latifolia. The sequence goes on from CM023952.1 coordinate 5,756,061, forward strand.
GTCCATCTGCCACAAAAGGATGTTTGCCCAATGCCGTCCATGGAAGAGTCAACTTGACCTGCTATTCTTCAATGGACGGTACTGACTTTGAAAACCCTGTCTTTTCTTTGCAGTGGTCTTCTCTGTACGGATTGCAATTTCCACTTTTGCAGCACAATACTAAGAATTTTTCTTTTTACTGTCATTATTTTTTTTATCATATGCTTGATTTAGATTATTTATTAATTTTATCGAACTAATATTTTATGAGAATCTGATTGGTTATTTTTAATAATTTTTTTCTTTTAATCATATTTTTTATCTATAAATTTAGAATTTAAGACTTTGCTTAAAAATATTAAATTCATATCACTCAAACTAAAATGCTTCTTGATGCTATTATTATCTTTGGTCGAGCCTGGAAACAAATTAGAAACTTTTTACTGTCATTACCCATTACCCATTACCAATGGCAACCTGGTGTTTCTGGAGTTGTGTGTGCTCCCACTTTATTGCACTTGGTACTTTTCCTTGGGCCATCTTTATTATTGGGCCTATATTCCTTCCCTCGTGATCTACTACTTTGTGGGCTCTTCTCTCCTATGTGTATTCGCACGCAATATTCATGGCCCGATTGTTTCCGTGTATTTGGCATTGCATCCAACACCACGTTACAATGTGTTTGATTTGTTAATATTGTACACGACACCGACAAGAAGAACATACCACGCTAGAAAGATATAATTTAAACGATATTTTTTTTATATTGTAGATCGTATAATGAATAGGACAACACAAGTAAAATAATATAAAATATAATATTGGATAAGACAAAAAGAACATCACAAAATAAAGATACAAATTATAAGATAATTTTTTATCATATATATTATTTATTGAATAGTGACTAATATAATAATTTTTAACCAAACCTACTTATAATGTGTTTGAGTGTGCAATTCCTTTCCAATACCAGAAAATATAGTATAGTAAGAAAGGCTATTTCAATAGCATCATCCAAAATGTCTATACTAACTCAATTCATTATTTTAGGATAATAAATTAAATCAAAGGAAAGAGGTTTTTAGAATGAAAAAAAAATGTAAATGTAGGTTCCTTTTTTTGAACACAAAAATGATATGATTCAACCTCAAATGGACAACATTATCTATAATCATAATGGAGGGATGGAGAGTGCCCCTCCTTTTTTGACACTTCTTATGTATGTAGATATATATTGTGTGTAAAATTAATTATTTATATCATTATTTTAATAATAATAATAATAATAAAGATTAATTAGTATAAAATTATGTAAAATTAATTGTGTATGTTATTATTATTGTAATGATTAAAGTGATAATTAGAATAAAATTATATAAAACTAATTATAAGTGTGTGTGTTTTTATGATAATGATTAAGATTATTATCATTTAAAATAAAAATAGTTTCAATTTAAAGCATAAAAATAGTAAATATTATTTTTTAAAATTATAACTTATTAAAAGTTAAACATTAAAATGATTACAAAGGGGAAAAAAATTGTTTCCTAAATAAATTTCTGGATCCTCAAATGAATGAATCTTCTTGGTCAAGTTATTGGGACTCCTGTAGCGTACTATCTCCTCTTATACTCACACCCTCCCTCTCTGCTTCACTTCACTCACCCAACCCCCTACATACTTCACACGCCTCTCTTTCTCTCTCTCAAGTTTAAAAGTTGAGATGCCTCAAATAGAGCGCAGCGTAACCAGATCAAACAGCAGAGCTAAAACGCCCCCACGGACGCTCCCACCCCCGAGGTGGCTAGTCAAGATCAGGGTTTTCAAAATTATCTTAAAGTCCGCGAGGACATTTGTGTCTTTGGCTACTACTACTACTACTGGAGACGCTACTTCTCACACTTCCCATTCTACTACCCCAACCTCACCCACTCCAAGTGCCTAAAACTCCGACGACTGATTCCTAGGCCCTTGCCACTACCTTCCAATCCCAACATTTCCAAAAAAAAAAGAAAAAATCAATCATGTGCTAGTCTCTGCGGGGCGTGTTAACTTAGGATGTTTCTCTTGCTATTTATTTTTTGTTGTTGTTGCTGAATTCTTTGATACCATACAGAAAAAGAAAAAAAAGGATTGCCATATATAGGCAGTTTCTTGAACATGTTTATTAATTATGTATTCGAATATTTACAGAGACGCTGATGTGTTTATGTATGATTATTGTTAATTTTGATATTTATTTCTCTTCGCTCTCATCTTCTATTTCTTTCAATTAATTAACCAAAAATTTCTGAGATTTTCATGGATTTGTAATTTTGGCGGGTAATTGTCCTCAATTAGGATGACGAGGACACACATTTACTCTACCTCTCTGTGGGAAAATGAGTGGGACCCACTTGTGGGTTTCTATTTAGTATTTACTATTTACCACTTTCTGCGGGATAATAATAATTCTCTAGCTAAGTTATCTTTAGCCTGTGCTTCTCTCTTGTTCTTATTATTAATTTTTGTTGGAGTTGTTGCTTATTGTTATCTTGATGCATGTTTTATCCCCCTATCGCAATCTGTTTGGTGTCCACTAATAACCAGTGACTAGGCATTTATCCATTCATGGAGTGGAAAACGCGAAAAAGGACAGGGAAATAAATGGCTGCCAGAGGGTAATGAATCACTAATTAGTAGTAGTCAATTTCTATTATGGTATTTATTCGTTGAAAATAATAATAAATGTTATTTCAAGCATAAAGGGAAAATTTGCCCAATATTCGATTTCCTCTTCTTCTTCGGAAAGAATTCAACTTTTGTTTTGCTTCTAATCTTGTTGTTGAATAAGTACCTTTTTTAAACCTTTGATAAGAGTGCAGAGACATATTTAAACTACTTATAATAAGATTGTTGTAGAGTACAGAGACATATATTTGAGCTATCTTTGGGGACCATATACGATTTGCTTCCCGAAATTAGTAGTCTCGCGCCACATGATATCTCTATGGCTTTCTCAATGTGTGCCAATACATTATACATCAAGCGTTGTATCGGTTAAAAGGTGCCAAAAAATATCGTTCTTCAAATGATAAAATAAAGTGATTAGATTCGGGAATATAAAATGTGGCCGACAAAGAACGGATTTAAGAACGAATAAGAAGCTTTGATTAATCGAGCACTGAAAAGAATGCACTATGATTGTTTGGATTAAGAAAAATATTAGGATGACGAGGACACACATTTCCCTCAATTAGGATGACGAGTAGCTTGATAATTTTGGCGGATTCTTTCAATTAATGATTCGTACTAAAATGATTAAAATGGAGTTTTTGGTTTGCATCATTTTTTGCAAAAGGGAAATTTTGTTTAGTACGAAAATATTTGACAGAAAGTTTATTTGATAAAGAGCTATTTTCCCCCCTCTTTTCTCCCTCTTGTTTTTTGTTGTGAGAAAAGCTGATTAATTACTTTCATGTTTTTTAACGTTTTTATCTTTCATACAACAAAAAACGTTTTGTATCATGCTAGTTTATTTATTGATAAAAATTAAAAGAGTAATATATCAAATCATTTATAATAATTTACACATCATATTCAATCAAATAAATTAAATTCTCTTAATGTATCATGTTATTTGTATTGAATAACATGATTAACGTCTCTTTAAAATTATAAATTAAAACCACATTAATATAAAAATAAACAACATATACATATATAATGTTTTATCCGTGAAATAAAAACATACACAAGAAGAAACACAACTATAGAACCAACTAACAATTGTGCATTGTGTGATAAATGTCTCTATGAAAAATGTGAGTGACAGTCTTTTTATTATTACTTAAAATTTATTGATAATTTTAAATTTATATGTGACACACCATAAAAAAAATTATTTTCTAATAAATTTAATCTTATTTAAGAATGTTAGAGAGTGTTACTGATATTTTCTGATATGTGTTTTCCTCCAGTAGCACCATCCCTAGCATAGCATCAAGGTGGCCAAATCCCTAGACAAAATGCCTTCATGGCAATGCTAGCTTGTTGCAGTTGGAAAAGATCCCCTTGCACTGTCTTTCAATTGTTTTTGCTGCCATTCATGATTAGCGGGGACACCGGGGAGTTAATATTGCTTAGGGTCGATCTTAGGCCTAAAAAGGGGCATCTATATATATACATATATGGGGGAAGAGAGAGTTATGTTTTTTTTTTTTTTTTTGTGAACAGAGAGTTATGTGATAAACTAACTATGTTTTATTTTTCATTATGAAGTACATTTTTTGGTTTTTTTTCCTATACATAAATTTCTGTTAAAAAAAATTATAACTCATTACATATAAAGAGTACAATAATAAATAGATCAAAAGATTTTTTTTCAATAAGATGAGAATTTCAGATTAAAAAACAAATGTATTTTCACTCGCCTTCTATGTCATTAGAAAAAAAATCTTTCAATCATATCAAATTATTACCTATTTATCTTTATACACACGTGTATGCACATATATCATTTTTTTAACTGATTATTCATTTTAAATTAAACATAATCTTATGTCCCAAATTAAATTAAATTATTTATCATAAATTTGGTTAAAATTAAAAGTTAGTATGTTAATAAATAAATAAATAAATAAATACAATTTATATTTAATTCAAGACAATGATATTTTTTCAATGAAAGTTAATAATATAAAATTAATTTGAATAATAAATGTGATCTTTTTTATTAATTTACTAAAATGTTATTCGTTTAAGGTAATAAAGGTAATAAAATATATGATTTTTAATAAAATTATGTATTTATCTCATTTAACATGTATTTCTATTTTAAAATATTTATTTATAAAAACTCTTATTTATTATTTCGTCCTACACTCATAAAATATCAGGACTAGCAAGTATTATTTCCTCATCCTCAACCACCTCCGATGAGTGGTTAATAGTCACCTTATGCTTCTTTCTGCAACAGTTCAGCTAATATTTTTCTTCCGGGATTTCAAACTAATGCTTAAGAATGTTAACAATCTTGCATTTATATAAATAATAATTGTCATAATATATACCTAAAATATATAAAAATAATAACATTTTTATAATATAATTTAAATTGTTTAATTTTGACATAAATCATAGAAATAATATATAAATTTATTTTAATAAAAATTAATATAAATAATTAAACTAATATATAGTATATAGTAGTTGTTAAAAAAAACTAATTTAGAGTTAGTTATGACATTAAAATCGATATATATATATATATATATATATATATATATATATATAATTTTTCATGTATATATAGATTAAACTAATAAAAATCATATTCCATATAAAACGTGTAATGTGTAAAGCATAAGTCTGAGTGTGTCTGGAGGGAAGAGGCGTCTGTGTGAAGCGTGCCAAGATGTGGGTGGGGGTGTGGGGGATGATGTTGGTTTTCATATTTAATAAATGTTCGTGTTATATTAGTTGAGTTTGTGATTGTTTTTATTATATATAAATTTTACGGTAAAAAAATGGAGTTAATTAAATTTTTACTCCCTCAATTTTTTATATTATAATTTTCTATCTCTCAAAATATTTTTGTCAATTTTTAGTTTTTTTATTAATTTATTATTATCATTTTTAGTCTTTCTAGATTTTTTTGTGCATTTTTAATTCCTAATTTATTTTTATTACTTAAAAGTAATTCTAAATATAAAATAAATAAAATACTAAAAATTGGAAAAAATAAGAATTAATTTTGAAAAAAATAAATAAATAAAAGACTAAATATAGACAAAAAATTAAAAAAATTAAAATTGCTGATAGAAAATTAATGAATGACTAAAAGTTATATAAAAAAATTGTGGAACTAAAAATTGAGGGAATAAAAACTTAATTAACCCATAATTAAGTTTAGTTTAAAACCAGGAAAACTTTTAAATTTAAGAAATACTTACAAGTTCAAAAAACATGTATATATGACCTTTTTTTCATTCTAAAAATCGAAAAGAGTTTAATTAAGGATTTTGAAATTTTCCTAGAAAAAAATGATCATGAATTTTTTGGATCTTATTTTTTTATAACATGATAATGACAATTTTATTTCGTACCCTGAAAATACTCATTTGAATTCAGGCCAAGTGGATAAACTTTGCCAGCTGTCATCCACAACAGGCAGCCTAACTGGAAAAGGAAGAAATTTAAGGAGAAAACTATTTATTTGTATTTACTAACACAGAATGGACAAAAGAATTAAAATTGACGTCGCATTAAATATTATGATGCATTTATATTTGTCAACATGTATATATTGGTTTTGCCCTAGCATTCCTTACGGGTATTCTAGTGAATCGTGATTACATTCTTGGTTTAGCTTTCTAATAAAGCTAATCTGATGGACAAAAAGTGATCCTAGTCTCTACCTCAGTTTTTTTGTCCCAGTGGAGTTTTTTTTATTATTTATCAAACGAGGGTAGGGGAAAATTTTTTTATCATTGAGGGTAAGTCATGCCACTTAATGAGATAAAGGCTCTCTACTTCATCTCATGTTCAAGTTTGTCTCGTCATCAAATGAAATATTATATATATAATCCAACAAATAAATTAACAGGAAATTATTTAAATTTAATTAGTAATTTCAAACTTAAATCTTAAATGCATAATTATATTAAATATTTAGAATTTTTTTACTATCCATAATGGTGTCATATCCGACTCTAACAATACTTATCATCTTAAAAAAGTATATATTATAATTTTGATGCACGCAGGCATGCTTAACTGAGCTGCAACCTTTACGCGGAAAATACCTAGCTTTTAATAAATGTGAATGGAAAATTTGTCAACAGAGTTTATACTACACGAATATATAATGCCAAATTATATGTTGCTATAGTCTAACAGCCACAAATTTCAACTCAAAGGTCCCGTCCAGTCCAATCTCATGCTTCTTCCTCATGCTCGTTGCTCTTCAAGTCTTTCCTTTCCCACCATGAAATTGCTATGCTATTTATATCACTCAATGATGGAGCTAGTTAGGTAAGACTTACGAGTGTGATTTAGGGTAATTCTATTTATACTTTTTTCCCCTTCTCTTCACATCTTCTATATTTTTATAGTTTAGAAATTAGTTTTTTTTTTAAAAATTTAAAAATAATCTGAAAATTAATTTTCAGAATAAAAAGAGGATATAAAAACAAAATTAAAAATGGCATTGCAAATAGAACTATCCTGCTTTTTTTTTTCTTGTGATAAAAAAAGTGAACTATCCTGTGATTTATCGCTTAGTGGCTAATAAAACCTAAACAAAAAATCGCTTGGTGACGGGCCCGCTTGCACGATTTTTATAATTGATAGAATTATCGATGGAGAGTCATTTTTTATTACAAGTTGATATTCACTTCTTCTTCTTCTTTTTAATCTGAATTGTCAATAACAGCGTCATACTGTAACAAAAAAAAGTTTGGTCACGATCACCGTCATATTTTTGGTTCCCAATCGAGTTATGATTTCGGAGAAATGGAGAAATTTTCCCGTGGCCATTTTTGCACCATATATTGATTTTAACGGAGAATTGAAAAGGTTGGTCACGAACAGGGTTATTAGAAAGACATTTAATAGCTAAAAACAAGGTTTCTTTCTTTTTTTGAGATAACAACAAGGTTTCTTTTTAAAAAAACTAACAACAAGATTATTATTAAAAAAAAATCTTTAATAAAAAATTTCATTATTCATATTTCATACTAATAAGATAAAATTCTAATTCTAATTAATAATAACATCAAATATATGCCATCAAATACCTAATTAATAAGGATTAGAATCATATATCTTATAAGAATAACAGTTTGAATTTCATTCTCAACCAATCCAAGAATATTGTTGATCAATTATTTATATCCAGAAGTGTGTTTGTTGAGTTTTAGATATGTCCTGATCATTAATTCAGATTTGGATTTTCTGTAATCACGCAGGGGTAAATTTTGATAGTTTGACTAAGATCAAATGATTAATATTTTTAATGTATTTTTTAAGCTGATTTTACTGAAACCATATATGCACCCTTTTGATGAAAATCGTACTGCTATTATCATTTGATTCATTTTACCGATCAGAGGAAATCTGGTTCCGATAATCCACACCACATCTTTATCTTTAGTGGTAGATCCTAAATTGAGTTCTTATATCATTTTTTAGTAGACCTATTATTTAAGATTAAAGATCTCTTAAAATTTGTGACATTTTTTTCTTTATTGATAAATCTCAAATTGAGATTGTAGATAATTTTAATGAGTCCCACATCGATCCCACTTTTAAATATTTAAAATTTAATTAAATAATTAATTTTAATTAATAAAACATTGAAAAAATATATAAATATTAATAAAACATATGATTAATTTTAACTTTTAATTTTATTTTCATTTTTTTTCATCCTGTTACTTCAAAAATTATTTTTTCTAAATTTTGTGTAGATCTTTAAGATTTTTGGAGAAAATTTAATCTCCACGTGAAGATCTATTCTTCCTCTTTAGGAGTAAATTTGAGAAAAAAAAGATCTTCAACTAAAGATCTCTTCCCATTATCTCCCACTAAAAAATAACAGCTGACATGTCCAAATAACTGAATTTAAAATGTTGTCAATTTAATGAAATCTTTCAGGTTAAGTTACCGAAACTCCATTGCCTATTCTTATATATACACATCATCAGAACTCTCTCTCTCTACCCTTCACTTACCAATTCCAAGAAGTTTAAACTTCACATACCAACCACTCTCATTCTCTTTTTTCTTCTTCTCAATTCCTCTTACCCCACTTGTCTGAATTAATGGACCTCACAGTAACTCGATCTAACACCACAAAACAAATGCTCCCTCCGAAGAGGGGACTCGTCACGATCAGGGTTGTGAAAAGTGTCGTCAAGTCCGTCATGTCTTTCCTTGCTGCTGCCTTTCCTCCGGGAAACGGTAACGGAGAACAACAACAACAAGGAACTTCTCTCACTACCCCCACTCCAAGTGCAGAAGTGTTTGACCCTAACCGGGTTGACCCGACCCGGTTACTGTCTTCAGATCCCACTCATTAAAAAAGTCAACCACATATGTGCTTGTCTCTGCGTGGCGTGTCAACCTAGCCTAGTATTATGCTCCTCTTACTATTTTTTATGTTTAAATTCTTTGATTTATGCATATGTATTCAATTGATTCTGTATGGGAATATTTGCAGAGACGCCGATGTGTTTATTTGTGATTATTATTATTGTATTCTATAAAATCTTCATATTTATTTCGCGTTTCCTTTTGATTATTTCTCCACGGTTTTACGAGATTTTTGGTGGATTTGTAGTTCTGGTGGGTAGTAAATTGTCCTCAATTGCAATTATTAGGACATAGATTACCCTGATCTACGGCTGAGATCCTAGCTCGTTGTACGTTGCTATTTTTCTTTACCTTTCTTTCCGCAAATGAGTGGGACCCACTTCTGGGTTGCTGTTTACTACAAAAATACAAACTTCTGGCGGCTAACAAAAAAAATTCCCAGCATGTGCTTGTTCCTTTTGTTTTCCCCTTTACATTGGGAATTGTTTCTTATTTTTAATTCTCATGATTGATTCACATTTCCGCCTGTATGGATATGTTTATGTTAATTAATTGAAAAAGTCTTATAATTAATATATGTTGTTTGAAGCAAAAAGAAAAAAATTTGACCGATATTCAAGTCCATGTTCGGGAAGAATACACCTTTTGTTTAGGTTCTGATCTTCTTGTTGATGACATTTTTTAACCTTTCATAGGAATACAGAGACATATTTGAACTTCCTTTAATAAGATTGTTGTAGAGTACATAGACATATATTTGAGCCATATTTGGTAATCAAAAACAAATTCATATATCTCTATGACAAAGAGTAACCTCAGTTGTTCAATGAGACTACTTTAGGGATTTGAAGGTGAATCATGAGTGAATTGTCTCTTCTTAATTAAGTTTTTTTAAATGCAAAAGGGAAGATACGATCCTTTACCACTTGAGTTATCTGAGTCCAACCAGTTGTTGGTTTTCTTACCGTGCTCTAATACATCAAGTTTTTTTTTTGTAAAGGTTGAAAGGTACAAAAGTATCTTTCTTCAAATGATAAAAAAATGATTAGATTCCTGAATAAATAACGGATTTAAGAAGAAGAAAAAAAGAGAGAAGCTTTGATTAATCGAGTACCGAAAAGAATCCACTATGACTGTTTCGAACCTTTGATTAGGAAAATTATTATAAATGGAAAGACGAGCACTCTGCAAGTGGATTCTTTGACCACGTGTTGGCAGCCCTTTGTTGATAAATAGCAGCTTCAAATATTTGCTAATAACCCAATAATCTCGCTGTCTTGATTTTTGGATGCTGAGCTAACGAATCGGGTTGGAATAGATTTAGTAGAAGAAAACAATTGAAATCGACTAAAATGAAACTATTTGGTATTGATAAATTTTGAAACGGAAATTTTGTTTAGAACAAAATTTCTGACAGAAATAATAATAATTTGATGAAGAGATGGTTTTTGTCTTGTCTCTTTGTTCATTTCTTGTATGGTTGTGCAAAAAAATGATTATTTGGCTTCATGTATTTTGTTTCAAGCATAAATTTAGGAGGATATTTTGTTGGCAAAGTTGTTCAAATATTTTGTTTTGTAACAATATTTTCAGGGACTCTTTTATTTTAATTTTTTATATAAAAAATAATATTAAACCCTGACTAGTTTGAGTCAATTCGGATGAGTATCCAAGGGAGTAAAATAATCTCTTCCAATGCTTATGTTTTAGGGGATTTTGTGGTGCAAATACTTTCATAAATCATACATTTTATATTTAAGTGAAATAAAAGTGAGATTAACATAATAGAAGTATCATAAGATTTGAGAGGACTGAATTAAGACTTGAGAGAGGATAACAATTAATTTAAAGGCAGTTACCTATTCACTTTCTTCTTCTTTTTAATGGTTAAATATTTCAAATGCATGTGTTGGATGTAACATTGTTCAAAATAGACTGCAAGCAACTTTATTAGTAGTGGAATAAGAGGCAACCTGGCTCAAGGGGAAAAATATCCAAGGAATTATTGATGGCTGTGCATAACAGCTGCAATGAAATTCAATTCATGCAACCTCTCTTTTACAAAACGACTACCTTGTGTTTGGACGATCAAGAAGAAACAGGACTTATCCCTTTCTTGTTTTCTATGTTTTACTTGACAATTTTTTTTAATAATCTTTTAATTTACATTTATGTTCGTTCATTCACTCATTCTTAACTACAAGAAAAAAGGTTACTCTGTAGCAGTGAAATTGACTAAAATTTTCTGTTATAAAAGAAAATGTACACTAAGGTCTCAACCATTCAATGATGTCTCGTTCAAGTACCAGTGAGCCATGAAAGAACAAGATACAATACTCACTAGAAGCATGCTGTCAAGATTGCAAAGAGCAAGAAGTGGATAAAAATACTTGTCCTAGGCCTGGAAGCCATTACCTGCAGAATCAACTCCCCATTTGAATGAAACTAGAGTTCAGTGTAGAGTTTCAAACTCAATCCAACAGAAAGCTCATATATCTTTCACTGTTCGTTCACCATCAAACATTTCTACTGTTTTTTTACCAGAAAAAGTGAATTAATTAATTAACTGCTAATGGCATATTGCTATGTCACAAGTTGTGAAAATATGACAAACCAGAAAGCAATTTTACAGAAAAGGGAACCTCACAGGCACTATCTCCAAATATAATACCATGTACTAGCTACAAAACTACCATCTAAAACATTGCCAGAATACACATCATGATTTACAAAAATCCATCACCTTTTAACAAAACTAAATATACCCCCCGGATGAGAAATTCTTCTATTCCATCATAGCTGGTAGTTCTTCAGTATGGTCTCCCATGGTCCCATATTTCAACTGTAAAATAAAAATTAAAAGGAAAGAGAGAAGGAAATGAATCTCACCTTTAGGATTCCATAATTAGGTGTCACGTATGCTGTTGGTTCAACTTGATGCGTGTAATTGACAAAATTGATTTTAAATGGAAATTAATTTTATAAAATTGATTTTAAAGTGATGTAATTTATATTTGAATATTTTATTATAAAATTAAGTTAAGATTAAAATTCAGGACAAAATATTAGATTCAATATATAAATTACTCAAAGTTAATTCAATCCAAAATTAATTATGATCCAGAATCAATTAGTATTTCACAATAACATTAAAAGCTGTGGACATAGAAAATCACCTTTTCCGAGTGGTGCTAGACACATTGGCATAGAAAAACGCATTTTTTTCAACAATAAAAAATATGTTGGTATAGAAAAATAACTTTTTGCAATTATTACTGGTATTAAGTAATACTTTTCCTGCAACAACAAACTCGTTGACATAAAAAATCATGTTCTCCTCACGACAAAAGGTGCGTTGACATCAAAAAAAACTTTTTGCAGCTACATTGGGGAGCGACAAGTTTTATCGCTGGAATAAGTATAATTTTTCCCGTGAATCAAATGTCGCTGCCAAATGTCGATCTCTGCCAACAACTTAATTGTCGCTACGAATTTGATTATTTCTTGTAATTGTACCAAATGAATTGGTATTATTTAGTAATTCTTTTATTTATGTAAAATTTTAATTTGATAAACCTATTAATATTTGTCATCATATACTGATACTGATGATGATATTCTACAAAAGAGCACCTAAAAAAATATATTATACAAAAGAGAAAGCTGAATGGAAGTTACCAATTGGTTTTGGCGTGTAAATGGTAATTACATTTTTGGGTTAGCTTTCTAGAAAAGCTGCTCGAATGGGCAAAGGTCACGCTAGTCAGTAGCCTCTATCTCTATATGTCTGTGTTGACCAGATTACCACTATTGAATGGAACTATATATGGAAGTTTCCTACATCCCAATAAAAAAACATTGGAAAATAGGGAGAAGAATTAGATTGGGTTACGTTGGTTCTAACAGAAAACTAAACAAGCTAGCCCTATGTCTAAGGTCTTCTCATGAAGACATATATTTGTGTCTTTGACACATGCATGCTTAATTAATTGAACCGTAAGAGGAAAATTCCTAGCTTTTAATCAGTGTGAACGGAAACTAATAATTAGTGTGTGTCTCGTCTAACTGGAAAAGGAAAGAAATTAAATAGGGAGAAAACTAGCCTATCAAATAAATTAGATTCACGTTAAATATTACTAGGATGCGTTCATATTTATCATAATGTATATACACTAGTATTCGCCTGAAGGAAGAAAGTTGAATAAAATTATCAAATTGATTTTTGGCCAAGCATATTTATCGACCATCACCTAACGCGTATTCTAGTAATTACAATCTTGGTTTAGCTTTCTAATGAAGCTAATTTTCATGAACAAAAGTCACGTACGCTGGCGTCTACCTTTATGTCCAACTTAGTTTCGTCATCAGATGAAGACACTACTACACACATGACATTTAAGGTCGGTTATTTTAGCCATTTAAAGTCGGTTTTATAATCGACTTTGTAACTACACGTCGTAGAATAGTAGACAATACAGCGTCGGTTATGAAAAAACCGTCTTTGAAAGGTTTTTTTATTACCATTAAATTTAAATAATTTATATAAATCGACGACGGTTATTTTTAATAACCGACTTTGTATATAGATCTTCAAAGTCGGTTATTTTAAATAACCGACTTTAAAAGGCCTATTCGTGAATATTCGAGGTCGGTTATTTTAAATAACCGACTTTAAATGGTTGTTTACAAAGTCAGTTATTTAAAATAACTGACTTTAAAAGGCCTATTCGTGAATATTCGAAGTCGGTTATTTTAAATAACCGACTTTAAATGGTTGTTTACAACGTCAGTTATTTAAAATAACTGACTTTAAAAGGCCTATTCGTGAATATTCGAGGTCGGTTATTTTAAATAACCGACTTTAAATGGTTGTTTACAAAGTCAGTTATTTAAAATAACTGACTTTAAAAGGCCTATTCGTGAATATTCGA
>CM023952.1:5770058-5802979 GCA_013407115.1 Glycine latifolia
GGTCGGTTATTTTGAATAACCGACTTTAAATGGTTGTTTACAACGTCAGTTATTTAAAATAACTGACTTTAAAAGGCCTATTCGTGAATATTCGAGGTCGGTTATTTTAAATAACCGACTTTGAATCCTTCATATAAGGACGGTTTTTAGATAAAAACTGACTTTGAAACCCAATTAATTTTTTAAAAAAAAGTTATGAAAAATAAATTAGGTCGGTTATCTAAAAAACCGACTTTGAATGCACCATACAAGGACGGTTTTTACATAAAAACCGACTTCGAATTTGAATTATTTTTAAAAAAAACATTTGGAAAATATAATTTAAGTCGGTTATCTCAAAAAAAACCGATTTTGAATTACCTACAAAGACGTGATTTTGTAAAATTATAGATTTTCATATTTTTCTTTCATATTCATTTTCCGGGTATAGTTTTCCTAAAGTCGCTATAATATAAAGATTCACACATCAGATACAAGTTTCTTTATGCAATCATTTTCATTCAATGCCAGAACTTTGGTTCACACAATACACTATTTAGTAATTACAACCATAACTTTCACATTTTACTAATTAGAAACATTATAGTTTATGTATTTGTCTGACTTGATGCTGCTGCATGTCATCACGAATTTTATTCAAATCAGCTTTAACTTTGCAAGGATGTAAACATATGTCGTAAAACATAAATTTATGTCGGTGAGGTATTTTTACAAGCTTGACTGAACATTAAATGTCACGTAATAATCCGTGAAACATATGTGTGCATATATATGCATAATCTACACTGTGGTTACATATATACGTGGGCAAACCTCAACAAGTTCTAGTACCCCTTCCATTGGTTTTCGTACATTGTCAATTTATTCATAAAGGACTCTATAATCTAACCTCAACACGTTTGTGAATTGCATAGCTTGTCACAGAGGCTGGTGCTTTCACATTCAATATGTTGATGATGGCTTTGCTTGCAACTGCAAGGTCCACATGAATTGTGTTTACATCATCTGTTGCTTCCAACAAAAACTTCATATTATAAATTTGTTGTGGTAGAATGTCCAGCGCTTTGCTGACTGCTTCACCCAAATCCCTAACCATTAACAACAACAATGACATTAATTGCAGTGGAAGCAATAACAAAGTCATGATCCATCAAACATATTAGAAAGTGGTTCAGTTTGTCGTATGCCTTTTCCAGCTGAATCGTACATTCAGACACACAAAATCCCATAGATCAGTGCATTAAACATTGACAACAATTATATATCAATTCACATGAATAAGAACCCAAAAAATAATGGAATCATCAACCTCTTATACCACATATGTGAGTTTTACTTTGGAGGACAAACATTAGAAGTAAACTTAAATATTATACTTATTGCTCGGCAAATACTTTCAATTTCCAAACATGATTGCAAACAATCAACGTCACCCATATGAAACTTGGAAAAGTAGTTGCGAAGTCAGCAATGACATCACAGACTATTCCACAATATAATATTCTATCACACAGAAGGTTGTAGGTGTTAGAGTTAATCTTAAAACATGCTTACTAATGCAGAAGACGAGAAAAAGAAAATCCTGCTGATAGAATACCCAACCTGTGCATTCAATGTCATTATGACCTCTTTTGCTGATTTACACTTTCCAGCTTCATCTGCAGCTCCTTCAATTGCTTTGACTTGCATATATCAGATGGTGAAACCTGGCACACAAAATTGGCATACACCTGCACGAAGCATCACACACAAACTAATATTAACACCGACTCAATACCTGTTACGACTCAGTCCCACATTTAGTAAAACAGGAAATCCAACCTGATACTTAAATTATAAGATATTCCGTTATGGGAGTTTAGACTTTGTGTGTGTGTGTATATTTTTTATTTAATTTAATATTTTCTTTTTGTGTGTGTGTGTGTGTGTTACTTAACGGAATATTGCTATTGTTTTTCTGATTTTTAGGCAACTGTAGCCAGCTGCTATTATTTAGTTACTTTTCATACGAAAGCTGCATTGTATAGTTAAAACTTGTGATAAGTGATGAATTTCAGATTCAGAAGAAAACTGAAGTTTCGAAAAATTATGTGCAAGAACGATCAAAGATTCTTGACGAAGGAGCTTATGAAACCGAATTAGAGAGAGCAGCAACCTGGGAGCTCTGACAAAATGTGAAAATGAGAAACTTCAGAGAAAATTGAGAGAAAAATCAGCAATGTGGTCTCAATATGAAGTTGATGACTTGTCACAATGTAGCTATTTATAAATTTTTTAACCATATAATGCAGCTATCATAAAAATAATGATTAACCTAGAAAGGAGAATGCATAGAATTGTCATCTCACCAAATATTCGAACAACAACATCCAAAATTGAATCAAGAAGATCCATAGCAGCAACCTGTGCTTTCCTACCAGGAGCCATAAGAGGCGATACAGGGCTCACAGCTAACAGAGTTCCAGCAATAGATATTCCATTCTTACGCTTCTGTTTTGGCAACTGATAACTTTCTAGTTGACCTTTTATGAAGTGCAGATTACCTGTTCCCTGGGAACCCTGACCAATGCTAGACCTTGATGAATTCAAAAGTTCTGCATGAGCTTTAATATTGGATGTAATTATCTCGTGAAGTCTTGGCCGCAATCTTTGGCTGGTATACAATAAAACCAACAAAACTTACACACCAACATAAGCAAATATGGAAAAAAGGATAATAATAGAATAAGGTGAGCCATACACAGTCCACACACGCACACACACCCAAAGACATAATAATAATAGGGAAGTAATAACAGAAGAAGAATATTACAATTCAAATATCCTTATTCATTTTATCAGCATGTTATCACAAGAATATTTAGATCACCAATAATTAGTCAATACAAAATTCTTTCCTTTTAAGGTTGACTCGTTTTAGGAAGCATATATATATAATCAGAACTTCCACATTCATATTGTAGGCACTTAAGACTAGAGCTCCAAATGTGTCAAACAAGAGAGAGAGTATGACTATTTTTGGTATCTGAATTGAAGATTGAACAGCCAAGTAGATGAGAGGATTGATATGTCCAGTAACACACAGACACGTCAAAACCACTGCAATACACTGTAAAGATGCAATGGAAAAATTTGACTATGACATGCTTTGAGTACAGTTCTTTTACACCAATAAGATGATTTGCATTTTAATTTCAAGTTTATCCAAAAACAAGCCACTAGAAGTCTAGAACACATACACAGAAAGAAAAGAAACCCAAACAACTAAGGTATTACTAATTGTATCAAACCTTCTTTCCATACATTTGCAGACTATTGCACAATATCTAACATGTATCTTCCTTCAGTGACAGCATTCTTAGACTATTAAACACTACCACCAGATATCACCATTTATGTTGATCATAATGTAATATAGTTTTTTCATAAAAAGCAAAGAATAATATCAGACTTTTAGATACACTGCTATTTAAGAGAATATAGAAGACCGACAGCTACAAAATTTCTCTGCACTTTTAGAAACCTACACATGGAATCTGTAGCAGCACTAATTTTTTTTTTGATCGGAAAAAGTAAATTATATATATATATATATATGAATATGTGAAAAAGTACAATAGGTACTAAATAAAACAGAACCCAACAGTAAGCTAGCAAAGCTTTGGCAACCTAATACATGAAATCTGAATTAGGGTGCCACAGAACAAGCTAGAGCCCCACTTGATGGACAAAATCCTAGTTACAACCTCCACTACAAACAAAACTATCTTTGATGTGGCTAGACCAGATGTAGAAAGGAGTATCGAAGCCTTTCTCTAAGTTTACTAGCCATGACCAACAAAAAAATATAGCATCCTCCAACAACTTAGGTCCATTAAAACTCTCATTATGGAAAATTATCCTATTGCGGTGATGCCAAATGGTCCATGTGAGAGCAATCCACCAGGTATACCAGCACTAATATTTTATTGTCATTATGAATAATCTTAAGTTACTGCATTAATAGTGCTTTCACTATAAGCCATTCTACATGTTGGATCTTTCCATGGGTGAAAAAAACCATCTTCAAGCATTGGTTTGCATACCTTAGTAGAAGGATTTGCAGGATCATGCGAAATTGTTTCCCCAACTCACACTTTAAATACACAGATCAACTCACCTCTCCCAAACACTGTCTCTGTTCTAACCAAAAAAACAAAGAATCAGAATGTGACACGACTGGAATCAAATTCATTTCCTTGAACAGAATGTCATACAAAGACAGTTAATTCAAATCCATCAACAGAATATGCACAGTATAATTGATAGTTAACAGCAAGGTTGAAGAAGAAACCGAATGGCCTGGGTGAATTTACGTAAAACTACGGAGGATCAAGCCACGCATTCCAATGAAAGAACCAAAACAAATTTAAATTGTTAAACACTGTTGACAATGTAACCCAATTTGAGCTGAATATAAACTTGATGTGCACACCACATTCATGATGTCAATAAAAATACCTGTTGGCTACCATTCGAAGCTGTCTAAAAGGCCCTATATTGGACCAGCCAAGCATGCGAAAGTGCTCCAGCACCTTCTGTTTACCACTTTCATTATGAACACATTTTGTAATAAACAAATATTGGATATCCATTTGCATTTAAATAAAGTCAACATGCGAAATGACAAACATGTAACAGTTACTTGTACATTTTGTCTGATAACAAAGAAATTACATACAAAAACAGCCTACTAGTTTGTGCTATAAGCACTAATGGTGTGTCAGCATCTTCTTTTTAACTTCTAACAAATACGCTGCCCATTTGTTCCGAATTGTTGTGATGTACGCCATGTCTAACGGTGTCGCATCAACAAACCACTACATCAAACATAACCCACTTATAGATAATTATTGATGTTGTCAGTTTATAGCCCTTGTAATTAGAAACACAGTGCATATAAAATGTAATATACCTTGTTCCATTCACTCTTGAGAGACCCACTGACGATGTTCCACATCCAATGCATCATGTAATAGCCACATTCATATCCTCCTGTTTGGAAATGGCTCTAAAAACACACAACATATATTATACATGAACTTCAGCCATATCAAACATGAACACCTACAACAATGAATGTATACAACATCATGATTAAATGTCTAACCTTGACTTCAATCCATTTTGGTATTACAGTAGACGTATTAACACGGAATGTTGGCTTCAATGTCTTCATTGCCCTGAATTTGCACAACAAAACATGAATGCGTAAGACAGTTAGCCTATTACATAAATGCTTATTTTTATTCAAATAGTTGAACTAACTTGTTAATTGCGCTTTTGATGTGAATATCAGGCTTCTTATGTAATGAACAAAACCAAACAACCTCATAAGACCAAGGACACAGCACAACAAGTTGCCAATGGGCCCTGCAATGAATATAATTGTCACTCGTTATCATCCATATGTAAGTAACAAACATAAACCATTATTTTATCTTACTGATTGAAGTAAGCTCCTAGGTACAGTTGTCGTTGTGATTCCTTGACCCATGTTTCGATGTATTTTTGACACTCTTCACTTCTTTCCTTTGCGCAGTGTATCGATTGAGGCTCAAGAAATCCATAGACCGATCCATGCCCTAAGCTTGCAGTTTGTTCTTCCATAAACCTAATTTTAGTACATGACAACTCAAAATAAAACATCATTCCAAGGTTAAATGGTGAATAAATCTAATTTAGTACAACACATCGTTAAAATTAATGCACTTACATCATCCACAACTGTAGGTTTGAAATGTTCAAACATTTGTCACCTGAAACAATTTCGTTCACATCAGAAAAGGTGATGAAGAATGATGTCGCTGCATTAGGGAGACCAAATTTAGCTCCATCCCACACCAACTCCACCGGCTTCTTGTAAAAATCAAACAGGATTTGAATGAGGTCGCCCAATGGGTCATGTCCACAATTAGTGTCCGCCATTTTAACCGCTTCATTGGAATTTTTTGTACCCAACTGTGAATCCTATCATTGTAAATAACCACAGCAGCTGAATTAAATATTGCAATCGTAACATAAACAACACATTACTTTCTAATTCAAAAAACTTGTAATATAAATGACAAATTATATTCATCAATACCTGGGGAGGCAAAAGCCTAACAAGATGCGTG
Source organism: Glycine latifolia (assembly GCA_013407115.1). NCBI lineage: Eukaryota > Viridiplantae > Streptophyta > Magnoliopsida > Fabales > Fabaceae > Glycine > Glycine latifolia. The sequence goes on from CM023952.1 coordinate 5,776,217, forward strand.
GGCCACGCAACAAATGTGCCAAGGGTATCTCTCACATATTGGATTTCAGAGCACGGGATAGGGACTTCAGCATCCCCATCAATAATTTCAGTGACATTCACTCTGAGGACATCATCTGCATAAGCGACATTGTGTATGGTGGACACCCCGTGCTCAACTGTTCCCATGGCAACCAGCTTGGTAGTTTCATCACACACCACATGTAGTCCCATGGTAGGTACCACATTGGTGACGTGGTCTTCAGCAGATGGATTCGCTGCTGGATCAGCACAACTCCCCTTTGTGCTGACACGTGCAACTATTTGCTGAAAATCCATGTCACCCGGAGGGGACTGTGGTGATGCAATCTGGGACAACTCCAGTTTGATTTCATTCTTCAACTCTTCTTTCATTGTTGCCCTAACCTCTTGTGTGATTTTTTCAATTATTTTTTTGGTGACTTCTTCTTGTTGTCTCATCCATTCTTCTTTCATATTTTGAATCATGTCTGCCACCTCTGCTTGACTGATGGATGGCAAAGAACTACCAGAAGTACGGGATGCCTGTCCAAAATACTGGCGTATGGTGACACCCGTCCCAGCTACACGAACACGACCAGGGTGCTCAGGTTTTCCTAGTGCAATGTTTAAAATATCATTTCGACCTTGGGGTACAAAGGTTCCCTGTGTTGTTTGTTCTTCTAACGAGTCCTGCATTACAAATTACATGACAACCACAAAAATCATAACATCGTGTACTATACATTCATGATATAACACCAAAATATGATAGTAACTCACTATTCTATCAGATATTTCTTGGCTCGCCGAAGATGTCATTCTTCCATACTTCTTTGTTCGAGCCATCTTCCACTTAACATGCCTTGCAATTGGAGAAGGTGGCTCATTTACCAATGAAGGGTTCTCGGTGTATTCGGCATCGTGTTGTCTTTTCTTGATCTTTTCGTCCATCAGTTTTTTTTCTAGCAACTCATACCCCCCTCGAGATAAGACATGTGGACAATCATTGAACTTCTGAATTTCCTGTGCCTTTTTTCTAACCCCCTGTGTAAAACATAAACGATGACACGACTTAAACATTTGACTAAATGAAAATGACTACTAATTGATAAATACATTGATAACTTTTACTAAGCAGTTGTGTACACCTGCCAATTAGGATTTCCCCTGCTTGCTGCAAATGCCTCCCAGGTTTGTTGATCCAGCCCATACTTCACACAAGGAACGTCTTTATCTTCACCCTGTTTAGCACCATATATGTATTTACATGTAAGGGAAGACTTGAATTGCCTCCATCTGGTGGCCACGGATGACATCACCTTCTTCCTCACTTTCAGTGGTTCTGGAATGTCAAATTTTCCCTGCAACAATAACTCACATTAACATAAAGACTTTTTTGGCCAGCTAATTTACACAACAAAATACTAAACAAACAATTGTTTTGTTAAATACCAAAATGTCTTCCCATATTAGCTGCTTAAGATTTGTCGGCACATCTTTCCAATTATGGTGGATTATAGGGATTTTTTCTCGTGCTACAACTCCTACGTAGCTGTGGAACTTGTGTCTGTGGGGCCCAGATCCTCTCCCTGTTTGAGGATTTACTTCAACGATTGGTCTACGCTGCGCCAAGTTCCGTGATGTCAAGCTTCTGAGTCGCGTTGATTGCCTGCTCTTTCTAGAAGGACACTCAGAATGCTCACCGGAAGGAGGAGGGGACCGTGGTGGTGTTGTCATTACTTTCTGAAAAAACAAAATAAAATCATTAAAGTTGACAACATTTTACAAGAAAGCTACATATAATGCAAAATGAACAATTCAATATTACCCTTAATGGAAGGCAAAATTTGATTTCATAAAGAATAAAAATTCTTCAAAATTCATCAATTAAGATTTGTTGTTTTCCCACAAGCCTTCTGCATGATCCGTATGAGTGGCATGCTCATCGTCCACCATTTGTTCGTCACCAACGCCAGATATTTGCCTAAACAATGACGGTACCTCATGTTTGTCTTGTGGAGGTTGTTGACTGTCATCGACTATGCCAGTTGTTCTTCCATGAATGACAACAGACAACCGTGAATTTGAAGGATCCTGCACATAAAAGACTTGTCTAGCTTGTTCCGCCATGATGAAAGGGTCGTCCTTGTAACCCAGTTTATCAAAATCAACTAATGTAAAACCCAATTGGTCTACATGAACGCCAGTGTTTCCGTTAACCCAGTTACACTTAAAGACCGGCACTCTGAATTCACTATAATCTACTTCCCATATTTCTTCAATCACACCAAAGTAAGGCATTGAAGCTCGAATCGGCTTTTTATCTGATGCACTAGAGAAGTGTTCCGAAAAAGCCTCAACACTGACACCGCTGTTCTGTACAGAACTTTTATCGTCCTGTGCTTTTGTGTAAAACGAGTAGTTGTTTATATCATATCCCTTCCAAGTAGGGACATTAAGGTTTGGGCCCAACGCAAGTAAAGTTAACTTTCTTGAAGCATTTGCATCTCCAAGGATTTTCTCTCTGAACCAGTTAATGAAAGTCTTGTTATGCTCTTGCAATGCCTTCATGATGTTCAACTTTGGGTGCAGATCTGTGATGTGTTGTTTGTGCATGTCAATGTAAGGCAAAACCTCTTGTGTGTTATTCAGAATATACAAATGAGCTTGTTCAACCTGTTGTCGGGTCATGGTCACGACATTGAAGCCTCGTGTACCGTAGCCTCCCCCGGATAAGTCATGACGCGGCTGCGGAATCCCAACAGGTTTAAGTGCATCCACGTACTCAGAACAAAACTCAATACATTCTTCCGCAACATACCGTTCAACAATTGAAGCTTCTGGTCGGTAATGATTTTTTGTGTAACCTTTGAAGACCTTCATGTACCGCTCAACAGGATACATCCATCGTAAAAAAACCGGACCACATAACCTTATCTCCCTAACAAGATGGACAATTAAATGCACCATTATGTCAAAAAAACGAAGGCGGAAAAAACATTTCCAATTGACTAAGCACAATGGCAGCTTCATTTTCCAGGTCATCCAGCTGTGTAGGGTCAATAACTTTGCTACAAATTGCATTAAATAGAAAACATAGACGAGTTATGGAAACCCTTACTTTGTCAGGCAAGGTACCTCGAATGGCTACGGCCAACAATTGTTGCATTAAAATGTGGCTATCGTGAGATTTCAAGCCTACCAATTTCAGCTCCTTCATGGACACAAGGCTCTTGATATTTGAAGAGTATCCTTGTGGGACTTTCAAAGTTCGCAAACAATGACAAAAACTTTTTTTCTTCTTTGTTGACATGGTGTGACATGCTGGTGGCAAATATACTCGACGACCCTGTGATATGGGATGCAATTGTTGACGTATACCTAATTCAACCAAGTCTTCTCGACTTTTCAAGCCATCCTTAGTTTTTCCTTTTATGTTCAGTAAGGTTCCAATTAAGCTGTCGCAAACATTTTTCTCAACATGCATGACATCAATGCAATGTCTCACTTCTAGATCGGACCAGTACGGAAGATCAAAGAAAATTGACCGTTTCTTCCAGGTATTCTTTTCTGTAGATTCCTTTTTTTGTGTCTTGCCAAAAATAGTGGTAATGTCCTTCACCTGGTCATAAACTTGCTTCCCAGTTAACGGTGTAGGTGCAATTTCAGTCTCCTGCCGTCCATTAAAAGCTTTTTTCAATCGCCTATATGGGTGGTAAGGTTTGATAAATCTCCGATGTCTAGTATAAACTGTTTTCTTCCCATGTTTTAGTTGCAGGTAGCTTGTTTGTTTCTTGCAGATAGGACAAGCGTGATGGCCCTTCACACTATAACCACTCAAATTCCCATATGCGGGAAAGTCGTTAATGGTGCAAAAAACCATTCCGCGCAACAAGAAACTTTGTTTGGCATTTGCATCGAACACTTCAACACCCTCAACCCACAATTTCCGCAAGTCTTCAATCAACGGACTCAGATAGACATCAATATCATTGCCTGGTTGTCTTGGACCAGATATCATCATAGCCAGCAAAATGTATTTCCGCTTCATGCATAGCCAAGGAGGTAGGTTGTAAATCATCAACAACACCGGCCATGAACTGTGGTTCGTACTTAAGCTACCAAAAGGATTCATACCATCTGAAGCAAGAGCAAGCCTTAAGTTTCTTGGATCTGACCCAAATTCCGGGTACAAACAATCAATCGTCTTCCATTGGGGAGAATCAGCAGGATGCCGCAAGAACCCATCAACTAGTCTTTGTTCTGCATGCCAACTAAAATGTTTGGCATCATTTTCATTAGAAAACAATCGCTTAAATCTTGGAATAATCGGCAAATACCAACAAACTTTTGCTGGGCACCGGTTCGTTGGTGTTGCATCATTACCAGTATCGTCTTCCTTCACTTTGTACCGGGAAACCCCACACGTGGGGCAATTGCGCAGTGCCGCAAACTCACCCCGGTACAACATACAATCGTTAGGACAGACATGTATTTTCTGGTACTCCAAACCCACTGGACATAATATCTTCTTCGCGTCATAGTGATTTTTCGGGAGAACATTGTCTTCAGGAAGCATGTTTTTCAACAATTGTAGCAATGCGGTGAAACTTTTGTCACTCCACCCAAATCTTGCCTTCAAGTTCACCAAACCTAACACAGCTGACATCCTTGTAAATGTTGTGCACCCCGGATACAATGGCGTATTTGAATCACTTTGTAATTGGTCATAGTAAGGTGCATGTGCTTGACGAAAACCCTCTTGACCAATATCGCGTATCATTTCTTCCAACCGACACCCAAATACGTCATCATGAGATACAGTTGGAGACATTGATGGCACGTCTGACAGTTCTCCATGCCAAATCCATTTAGTATAACTTTGGATTATGCCGTCACATATAAGATGTGACCTAATCTCATTCAATGATTGTCTTCTTCCATTTGCACACTTAATACAAGGGCAGAAGAATTTACCCCCCAATGATGGTGCATTAAGTTCAGCAAATTGCAAGAAGTATTCAACCCCATGCTCATAGTCTTCACTGATACGTGGTTTGTTCATCCAACTACGATCCATGTTTACTCGGCTGGTATATTAACAAGGTTATCCATCATGCAAAAAAATGCACCTACTTCATTGAAGGTGTGGCCCTATCCCATTCAGGAAGATTTAATTTTTGAACCTATTTTATGTGTCAAGGTGAACTATGGCTTTTTGTCCAGTTTGACAAAATTTTGGCAGCATTTCGCCTCCATCTCCAAGTACACCAACAGAAACTAGTGACATTAGGTCACTACATCTCATGTGTGCACCCAGAGATAAAAGCAAGATGCATTTAACCAAAATTTCAGCAAAATAAACAAACCATCGTTCACTTCAACACATGAATTAGGCACAAAAATAAAATCTTCCCAAACTGTCCAAACGGACAATTCAAGGTCCAATACAACGATTAATACAAACTATCCGTATTAATCATTGTATTAAATCTTGAACGGGACACTAAGGTTCACTAAAAAATGAGATAACTTTAAAACAAGGTATAACACATGGCCCAAGTAAGTGTGATATCGAAAAATGTGTACGAAAGAAACACCAACCTTGTCATGTGGGAACAAACAACAATAGCAACCTCCTTGATGGCAACGTAAAGGAATCCACAACTTTTATAGACAATACAAAATTATGTTGGCGTAGACGTTGACTAACATCCGTTGTTCCAATTTTGACTTACATGTACCTGCAAACAAAATAAATACATAAGTCTGATGTTACGAGCATATTAACTTGCATTGTTAAACTAGCATGAAACTACAATTTCATTATATAGCATAGTTGACATTCCATTTGCTAACATATTACTTGATGTGACAATGGGTATTTGTTGATGGTGCCGGGTCATAACAAAGCAAAACATAACATTAACATTGATAAAACGTACCTCAAAATATGGAGTATATGATTGATACTTTGGGCTGATGTAGTTGCAGTGGTATACAAGGAGTCTGTTTTGATACCACAATAACCCTTTAGGAGCTAACCGAGTGAACACATTGCTGCAAAACAAAATGGAGTATAATAACTTTATTAATGAAATTTGTACCAACAAATTTCCTTGCCTATTGAGACAAACATGTAAATGAACAATATTAAATACCATGGACAACGAATCTGATATCGATAGAGTTGTCACAAAGACTGCAACTATCAGCGGGTTGTGGCAGACATTTCAACTACCTACATGGGAATTCATAAATAGATGTAAACATAAAACCAAATAACAGAATAATGTTCACCACGAAACACTCGTAAGTGAAGGTTATCAATGGTAAGTCTAAGTGATGTAGGATACGATAAGCAAGTTCATAAAAACAGAATTGGATGCAGATGACATTTCATACATTGTACCATTAAGTCAATGGATATCACGATAGTTAATTGCTAACATATAAAACACTATAAACAATTATGTGGGTGTGTCATTAATTGGTGAAGGGCTAGCAGAATACAGGACAAATAGTTGAAGAATGTTACATCTGAGAAGTAGATTTTTCAAAACATTTTATTCTATAGATAGATGCATTGAATAAAGGGCTCATGACTATTTTGCTGCATGAAGAGCATCCAGTAGCTTTCCTCGGCCAGGCTTTATCACAAATTTTGCAAAATAAGTCATACCTTATCTCCTACAGACCACTTGCAGATATTACTAATTCCCACTCACATACAGCCTCACATTTCCAACGGTTTTATTGACGGAAAACTCAAAGCTCAACGAAGGCAAGGACATTTTCCTTGTGGTGGTGGATTGACTGACATAATATGCTGACTTTTTATACATCTCACCTAAACCAATTAATTGCCTGAGATGTCCCCAAGGTTTTCCTTCAACATGTAGTTTGTTTACAAGTTATTCACGCCACCATTGTCTAAGACCAGAAAGACATTTTTTGGACTGGGTTATTTCTATGGCTGGTACCAACTATCAAGCATAGCAGAAATGTGAAATACCAGGTTGGAGAGTGGAGAGTAGGTTTTTCTTAAAACTACGGCCTTATATATGTAGATCATTGGCTCAGCAAATCAATGAGAAGCTGCTGAGCACTGGGTCATATGGCCCATCTCAGATTTTGAATAAGATTAACAATGTTTCTTATCAGCTGCAATTTCCCCCCACGATGTCGCATCCATCCAGCATTTCATGTCTCTCCTAAAGATGGGTATATCTCCCTATGAGAGATTGATCTGCAATTATTTCTAAGTGCAGATTTTCTTCCTTCTAGGTTCAGTAATCATGATGATTCATATTGAGGAAAATGAGTGATATTCAATACTAATATTATTCTTTCGTACCTGACCTTTACTTTTCTAATCGAATTCTATCACTAACCTTCTTTAAAAAAATACAATATTGAATTTGAATACAATCGCCTAATCAGATCTTATCCCAACCATACGAAATGCCCATACCACTTCATTAAATCAAAGCTCATATATGACATTCCAAGCCATTCATTCAATAAATGCTTATTTCACCAAAATATGACAAATATTAAACCTTCAAAAAAACATTGTGATAATCATGCAGGACATAAGAAATAATTTCTATTGTTTTTGTCAGAAATGGCAAACCCAATCAAAGATTGTAACTTACATATTTGGTGGCTTCTATGTTTTTTTCTGGTTAAGATGCAAATTCAAGGACTTAAGTTATAATACTGTAACTATTTCATTGCTTAATCAGATCATAACCACTGAGCCTCCTAATCATGGTGTTAGCTTGCCCATGCATCTTTTAAAGAGAGAAAAAAAAGTGCATGTGGTTTTGGCTACTTCAAAGAGCCGAAACAAACACCATTACTCAAACTACATATATAATTAGACTCTCGATTATTCTCAATATCCCACATAAACTATATGCTCCCGATTAATCGCGGAAAAATACCTGTGACCATACGTATTAACGACAGGTCAACATACTATATGTTGGCATCACAAAAACACATTTTGCTACACCAAAGTGGAAAAAAGTCTGGAATTTGGTACGAGGCACAGTACATTTGAAGCTCTTACCTGAAACTCGACGAACCCTAGCTCCCTCATCCCGTAGACTTTAAGTGGTAGTCGCTGTCGGAAACAATCGTCCACAAAGTGATGGAAGTCGTCTTCAACTTCGTCGACGCGGCGGCGATAAGACGGTGTTCCAACAAGCAATTTCGTCTAACCCCAAAGAAGAACAATGAGTGGACAATGAAGGCGTAAAAAGGGCTGAAGATTTAGCACTCACATTGAAACAGGTAATGCATCTTACCTTTGCTTCAATGGTGACAGTGGTCTTCTTCTACTATGGCAGTGCTCTTCGCGACGAGGCTTCCAAGTATAATGGCCGTCAATGTGTAATGTATTAGACACAGGGGTCGAGCAATTGTACAAAAGGGAAAGGTTATTTTTTATTTAAATGAAAACTAATCAAAGTCGGTTTTTACTGAAACCGACTTTGAATTAATGAAAACAACGACGGTTTTAGGATAACCGACTTTGTATTATGCTAAACAACGACGGTCGTTTAAATAACCGACTTCTTTTATGTATTAGTGTTCACTTATTTACAAAAATGCCACCGGTTCTTCTACGAGGTCGGTTTTCTCACAACCGTCTTAAATATGCTGTCTTAAAAGGCACATTTCGTAGTAGTGAGAAGACATATATATTATGATATTATATGTGTAATGTGTTTTATGCATGCATGTGCTTAATTAATTAAATGAACTTTAAGCGGAAAATTCTTAGCTTTTAATTAGTCTGTACAGAAATTTACATAATGTCAACTGAGTTTATACACATAATGCATGTGCACAAATTTCAACTTAATGAAGGAAAATAATAGAATAATGCATCTAGATACAAAGATCTCTTACAAGTCTCGTGCTCCTTCTGCTCACTCATTGCGCTTCAAGTCTTTCCTTTCCCACCATGAAATTGCTATGCGTCAGATATGTTACGTCACTCAATGATGGTCATGGATAGTGAGGTAAGACTTTCAAGTGTGATTTTTAATAAAACCGAAGTTAATACAAAAGAGATTACATACGGTACGTCAATACAATTTGAAATTTCTACAAAGCACGACGGCCATGGAATAAAGTTTATATAATATTGATCTAGAATGAAAAAGTTGATGTTTTCAACTTAACGTTAACTATTATAATAATAATAATAATAATAAAATAATATTATTTATGTAATTATTGTGATATTTCACTTCAATTGATGTAAGCATTTGAAAAGTTATAAGTAAAATATTATAAAATGTATACACAAAAGTTGCAGTATAAAAAATCATGAATTATGACACAAAAGTAAATTGTAATTTGAAATAGATTTTATTTGTATTGCCGAAAGTTTGAATTTTATAACGGTATTTTATGTAGTATTTCACCTAATTATTATTGTCAATCTAAGAGTAGGTATTTTCGAACAAACAACTTAATTTAATGGTTTTTTTTATTGTATGACAACATATCATAAGTTTTACTATAAAATCCATTTTAAAAAGCTAACAGACTTATTCCACCAAGTTAAAAAGGTACTATAATAAGTTAGAATTAATTTATGAGTGTTAGAAGGCATTTTTCAAAAGGTAATAAAGTAATAAATTACTTTTATAATTTTTTTAATGCTTTAGTGCTTAATTTAATATATTTTTTAAAAACAATATTTTTCCAGCTGTATATATACAATATTTTTTTAAAGAATATTTATCAGTTTTGATCAATTTTAAAAAAGTACTAAATCCCAAAGTTATATCTATGAATATATCTAGTTAAAGTTAAAAAAAACTATAATTATTTAAAAGTATTTAATGCTCAACATAACTATTTTAAAACGTATATACTTGCTTCTTTGAAGCTTTTCCTCTCTATGATGTATAACTTTGTTCAATGTTATGACAGAGAAGTTGCTACTTCTCACTCCATCAATTATTTGGTTTTTTTCTAATTTCTAAAATACCTCTCACAGGTGGTTTCATTGCGTATGATACAAAACAAAATTACATTTATGTTAGGAAAAAACTAAGGGTGGTTAAGTAATTTCGTTTATTTTAGAAAAAACAATCATTGGGAAGAGGAAAAAAGGAGGTGAGAATAGCAATTCCCAAGTATGACATACTGATCTATAATGCATTTCTGTATTTGGGCCCACTTGGTCTTTCACTTAGGCTGTTACTAAACACACCTCCAGAAAAAACCTTCACTTATGTTATGCTTTGTTATACGTGAGCCCAGAAAAAAAGCATAAAGAAAAAAGGCGGGATTTCCCTTACGCCACTAAATTTCGAAAGAAAATCCCCATACTTTGTGTTCTTTTATTTTTTTTGCAGTCCACTACTAATCAGTAATCACGAATAGCAAGGGCAAGTGGGCAGCAATGCAATAATGAAGATTAGATCCCAGTCACACACATTCAAACATTTGAAATTCAATTTGAAAAGCCGAACGCCAAAAGAAGCAAAAACCACAACACGAAGGTGGACCTCCCCCTTTGTAATAATTATAATAATAATAATAATAATAATCTGAATCCCAAATTCTCAACTCACTAAAACCCTTTTCAGTTTTTTCATACCCACTTTGCTGCTTCAGAGAAACAACGGAAGGAAAGAGATGGAAAACAATGGTGAATCTGAGAATCCAAAAGGGAAAGGGAAAGGGATTCCAATTCACGGAGGCAAGTACGTTCGCTACATCATCTTAGGCAACCATTTCGAAGTCTATTCCAAGTACGCTCCCCCTCTCCAACCCGTTGGTCGCGGCGCATACGGCATCGTTTGGTTCGCTTACTCTCTCAGCCTCAACTTCCATCATTACTACTCCATTTATTTTTTTCATTTTCCATTTTCATTTAATTTAACTTGATTGTTTAGCTGTGCGACGAATTCGGAGACGAAAGAAGGAGTGGCGATAAAGAAGATTGGGAATGCGTTTGACAACAGGATCGACTCCAAGAGGACGCTCAGGGAAATCAAGCTTCTCTGTCACATGGAACATGATAACGTGCGCCTTGTTCTTTTTTCCCTTTTTGTGATTTATTTGTAGAATTTACAATTTAATGATTTCTGCATTCTTTTTTTCATTTTATGTGGTCCATTTTTATGCAGATAATTAAAATTAAAGACATAATTCGGCCAGCCGAGAGGGAGAACTTTAATGATGTGTATATTGTGTACGAGTTAATGGACACCGATCTGCATCAGATTATACAGTCTAATCAGGCTCTTACCGATGAACATTGCCAGGTAAGGACTTGTGAGTGTGTGAATGCGTGATTTTTGCTTATTGCTAGAGGAAATATATGTGTGCACGAGTCAGAGAAGTGATTGAGTGTGTGGAGGTGCGTGATAGTTAGTGTGGGTGATAGTGCAAAAGAAAATAACATGATTGAGTATAGGTGTGTGTAAAAATTTGCATTGGTTTTGTGTGAGAAAAGAAAAGGAATGACATGGTTTAAGTGTTGTGACTTGTGAGAGGGGTTTTGAAGGGTGTAAATCCTGGATCCAGGGGTGATTGTGAGATATCTAAAGTAGGGGATTGCTACTGTGCTAGTAACATATTTTCTAACACATTCTTTCATATTGGTTAAAATTTATTGAAAACTATAAAATTATGAGCAAAACTCATTAAATAAGGTATGAGACGAGACTCTCAAAATTTTATGATTTTCAATAAATTTTAGCTCATAAGAAAGAAAAAAGTGAGTTTGTGACTAACTACTATTTCTCTTTATGGTAATAGGACATTGAGAGTTTACATTTATAGTGGAATTGTTTTCTTCTTTTTGTGGATAATGTGGACATATTTGCTGAATTATTGTTATTTCATTTGTGTTGTTATGATTCCCACACAATACGCATCTGTCCTGCCTACTAGAGTTTGTGACGTGGGAAAAGGGTAAAATGTGTAGGATACTCTGAATTACTGAAACTTACTATATAAAGCAATTTCCTATATAAATCAATACACGTGATGGAGCACTTTAGAGTGTTGAAGTTTGAGTTCAATTCATCCCTGTCCCCCTATTTTTTTTGCAATGAATGTTATGTGTCAGTTTAGCTGTTTGTTCAGTGGTTGTTAGGTAACCCACTAACCCTGTTTGACAGTATAGGAGAAGAACAAACTTTTGTAGAATGTTTCTTCTCATTCTCATTTGTAAATGTAACCTAACTAGTAACTACCACCAACGATTTAGTCCAAGTCGTAAGAAGTTTGATTTTCTTAAATTAAAGTTTCAGGTTCGACTTGAGTCTTGTGAACAGAGAAAATAGGTGTTAGGATAAATTTACCTGTGAGTTAGTCCATTAGCTCAACCCAGATTAAATGGAATCTAAAGTGATTTCTTGATGTGGAGGATTTAAAAGGAAAAGTAACCTAACTACTTGACTGATATTAGAATCTTTTTACTACTACATAACTTATTAAGAATGCTTCTGTGAAAGTGTAACTGTTTATTTAGTAATGCAGTGTTGTATTAGCTTACAAATTTTAATTTATTCATTATGTTTTGGACTTATACATTTTATTTGTAACAAGGAAGTTGAAGTTCATAAAGCTTAAGTAGTGTTTTAAATCATTGCAGTACTTTTTATATCAACTCTTGCGAGGATTGAAGTACATTCACTCTGCAAATGTTTTGCACCGAGATCTAAAACCAAGCAATTTACTTCTGAACGCAAACTGTGATCTCAAGATATGTGACTTTGGGCTTGCCAGAACAACCTCAGAGACCGACTTTATGACAGAATATGTTGTCACTCGTTGGTACAGAGCCCCTGAATTGCTACTGAATTGTTCAGAGTATACTTCAGCTATTGATATTTGGTCGGTTGGTTGCATTTTGATGGAGATAATTAGAAGGGAGCCTTTATTTCCCGGTAAAGATTATGTCCAGCAGTTGGCCCTTATAACTGAGGTATTTGTTCTTTCTCTTTAATACTGTATGTTTGTTGAATTGGCAGAAAAATTTAGTATGCTAGGATCTTTGTCTTATGAAATCTCTTTTAATTAGCATTAGTAGTTAATACAAGCTTCCAAATGATTAAATCTTGATGAACAAATTTCTCATAATCATCTTTCAAAACAGTTACTAGGTTCACCAAATGACTCGGATCTTGGATTCCTCAGAAGTGATAATGCAAAGAAATATGTTAAGCAGCTCCCACATGTAGAAAAGCAGTCCTTTGCAGAGCGGTTTCCTGATGTGTCCCCATTAGCAATTGATCTTGCTGAGAAAATGTTGGTCTTTGATCCCTCCAAGCGCATAACTGGTATGCCTCTTTATTTTATTATACCTTTATTTTTGGGGTAAAAAATGTGTTTTAGGTATGCTAGGATTTGGCCAAAATCAGTTTTTTAGTCCCAAATGGTAGTTTTGGTCCTCATATATATCAAATGTGGTCTATTTTGTCCGACTCTATACTTCATTTTTACTTCACCAGAGATGAAATCCACCACATTTCAGGAATACAAGGACAAAAACTACCGTTTTTAAAATGTATAGACTAAAACAAATTTTGAACGAATGTTGAGGACCTAAAAGTCATTTTACTATATATTTATTTATCGTTCTCTTTAATTTCTTTGTAAGTTTTACTTCTTTTCTATGGTTGCGTTCTTGCATAGTGGAGGAAGCACTGAATCACCCATATATGGCAAGTCTTCATGAGATCAACGAGGAGCCCACTTGCCCAACTCCTTTCATATTTGATTTCGAACAGACAATTCTCAACGAAGAAGATATAAAGGAGCTCATATGGAAGGAGTCTCTAAACTTCAGCCAGGATCATCAGATGTTGGATTAGCCTTTGGCAGAATGGTTTTAAATCATTAGATTCAATGGAGTTTCATAATACAGGTTTGGTTGGAGTTGGGTGGGAAAGTGGTTTAGTTTTATAAAACATGTTATAAATTGTTGTTTTTAGAGGTTTGGAGTTGCAAGTGCTGCATGTGATTCTGTAATCTGTAATCAAAGGGATTAGGGAGATAGGTTCTCCCAATTCCATTGTCCTGAGAGGGCAATGTGTTTACTTTTTCTTTTATTTCTTGGGGAGGATTATGGTACCCACAAAGCGTTGGTGCTTGTTCTACATAAGAGGGGCATATGCCTCCAAGGCCCAAGACGTTGTCTTCGGCTTCGCATTGTATAAATATCCAAATATAGTAGTTATACAGAAGTTATTGAAGATAAGCCACAATATAGTGGTTGTTTTATTCTGTGCGCTTATAGTTGTGGTTTTGTTTTCATTATTTGTCTTTCATTTTTTTAATCTCTTTTTACTGTAGTCCTTCACTTTGAAATTTAGGTATACTTCTGTTATGTTTTCTAAAGCTTGGATTCTTTTAAGGTGCTAGTAGTTATCTTTTCCTCCTTCTTCCTCCAAAATATATACAGTTCTAGCAGTCCTACTGGCTTGCATGTTCCATGTGGAATTTGGCTCCACTCCGCTAAAATTGTGAAATTCACTCTGGAAGATAAAGTGGAGGGGGATAATTGTTGTTTAGAATTGTTGGCTCCACTCCCAATTGTTATTTAGATTTTTTTTAATAATTTCATAATTTTACACATATAAATAATTTATTATAATATTAATAACTTATATTTTGATTGACGATTACCGCTTTATCCTTTATTTTTTCAAAGTTCGACTTTAAAAGATGAATTCATAAATGTGTTGCAATTTCCCCTTCACCTTATCTTTTTTACTTTATTTTTTTTGCATTTTTCTCTTATCTTGTAAATCACGGGTACACTTCTAGTTTATTTTATGTGCATACCAAACCCGAATTGATGGTAGTTTATTGCGAACTAGGCTTATAGAAGTAGAAAATATAATAACTAGATGATAATGACAAATATGATGTTTTAAAATTTAACTCAGTAATATTAATTGTGACAACAATTGTTGACTAGTAATAACGTCGGTGACAGATAGGTGTTTATGATGATAATAAGATGGTGATGGTACTAATATTGACAATATTTGTTTTTTGTTTTGTGGTAATAAAATTGAAAATATTGATTGATAGTGGAGATTACCAGGGTTTTGAAAATTTACAATTTGCAGCAAATATTATCATTCTCAAAATATAAAGTAGTAACTTAGGCTTAGGCTAAGCTTGAGAGGATTACATTCACTTTGCTTCTGCAAGTTATTGAGAGTTGAGACCGACAAACTTTGTGGAGTGTGGACTACATATCTTGGCCAAGGATAGTACCTGGTAGGTTCCTGCTGCTTTCCATGGCCCCAGGCTTTGATTCTTTTAAGGAAAAAGGTCTCAAAATGGATTTGGTAAGATAATACTAATTGTGATTAGGAAGACTTATTTTCTCTATCTGCTTACTTCATAGAATAAATCTTGTCACTCGTTTTGAATGAAAAATGTCAATTAATGTTGGGTCCACTAGCAAGTTACTAGTCTTTAGTTGATAAGTCACTAATGAGTTGTATTTAAGTTCTCAGTGAAACTTGAGAGAAGTTTAAAATAAAAATCGGAAGTTACAAAATAATACCCTCTGTGAAATTGATGTTTATGATATTGCTCATGTCTTAAAAAAAGTAATTAAAAGAAAACCACACTTTGGCATTTTAAGCACACTGTATCCAGCTAATCATTTTCATTTGATGGATGCTCACTAGACACGGGCAGAGCTGATTATATTTTGAGTCCACTTTTTATTCTTATTAGAATATTCTGTATTTTAATCTTTCAAAATGTTAAATGATTTCTTAAGGATGTATTAATTTTTTAAAGAGTTTAATGTATATGTATTGAGTGTAATTTTACACTGTCATGTAATCACAAAACATAATTTGAATTATTTTAAAATAATTATTTTAAAAGTCAACAAATTTATTATATATAATGATTTGTGATTGTTATCCTGACAATATATAATATTTTTTAAAATTATATGTTTATTTCTAAAAAAATAAGTTGAAGTTGAAATTACTTAAATTCTGAATTTTTTATTATATGAAAATCCTATAATTCCGTTAAGAGCTTTTAAATTATAAAAAAAATATATTAAAAATAAATAAAATACTAACTAATGTCTTTAGTGCACCGGTTAAAAAACTTAAAGTATAATTTTTATATTTAGATGTGTGCAATTGCACTGATAATGATCTTTTTATGCTCTCATGAATTTCATAATACATATTCTTTTCCCCTGTATACGATCCAAAAGTTCATACATATTTAAGAGAGAGAAAATAGATATGGACTCAAAATTTTAAGTTATCATTTAATTACAAATCATCATATATATAATAAATTTGTTGATTATTATAGTCACATTAAAAGTTATAACAATAATATTTTTTAAAACTTTTATACAATCAATTAATAAGAAATTATTGTTGTATGACTTTTAAGATAATTATTATACAAGTCAATAAATTTATTATATATAATAATTTATGATTGAATTACACCAAAAAAATATTTTACATTATCAATATATAGTCTATTTTTTTAAAATAAGTGCTGGCTTTTCTAAATTTTAACTCAACCGAAGTGCTATTACTCATTTTTATATTAACTATTAAGTTTTTATGTAATTACGTAAATTTATTTAAAACTTACATAAAATAGATAAACTTATTTAATTGTGCTATTGTTAATTTTGGGATGTTGGAAACTTTGACTTGTAGTTTCCGATAGATTATTCTTCTTATTGCTAGTTAAGTTGATAGGTGAATGAGCACTTTTTGAATATAAGGGACAACAATGCATACTTGGAAGAGAGTAAAGAATTTTCTTATATGAATCCTTTTTTTTTTTTTTTACAAATATAAAGCATCCTACTCCTTTTTCTTACCAACTGCCCTGACAAGGCTGACATTTTCGTTATTAATGAATAAAATAATGGTAATTTTTAATATGTTAGATTTTTCGTTTTAAATAAGAGAATTTTTTTTAGATCACATGTATTTTTTTTTATTGGAGAGAATCCTAGAATTATTATGAACACTAAAGTTGTCATTATAATCTTACCGGATTTAAACATCATTGTCTCAATTAAAAGATATCTGTGGTCTAAAAAAATAATAATAGATATATCAAAATTAAGGTTTGGAATGTAAATGAAAAAACCAATATCATTTTTTAAATAAAATATTAAAGGTAAGAGCATTGAGACTGAAATTTCTTCCCAATGGCCATTGACTGATTAATTGTGCTTATGAAATGATTTTGTACTCAACTAGTCTCTTAACTTCTGTTTTGCATTAAGACATTCTCAGTTGATGAAATTAATGTTTCCAGCTTCAAAACAATATCACTTTAAAGATTATAGTTTTTAAGTAGTAAGTGAAATAAAACAAATTAAAATGAAATTTGATTATCTATCAACTCATATTGTTGTATTTAAAGTTTAAATTAAATTGGATAGCTTATACCATAATATCATAAAATTCAAAATTCCATAAGCACTACTACTCCTCGTGGGAGATCTAAAGGTTGTCTATTATTTGTTTTGGTTCCACCTGTACAATTAGAATCCCCTCAAGGAAAGTTGCTTAAAATATGTGGTTATGGATTTTGGTTACATCTTATACACCATAGTATATTCTATTCTAGTAAAGTAGATAGGCACATGATACTGAAAAGATAGCAGCAAAAAGAAGTAAAGACAGAAAAGAATCCCAATTCTTAAGGCTAACGGTTCTACTCAATTTGTTGGTCTTCTTGTTTTTCCAATCTTTTTTAATACTTCAACCTTACCTTTTGTATATTCCAAAATTAGTAACAAAACTAGATTTCAATTTGTAAAGTACACTTTCCTTTTTCATCTATTTTAATAATAAAAAAAGACAATTGTTTATTGTGTAAATCAAATATCATTTTTTACCATAATGTTTGTTCATGTCACAAATAAACATGTTTTCGTCTTTCTATCAAATGATCTTTTATTTGATGTTTCTTGCCAAAATCTTGGGAGTGTGAAAAGAACCAAAGGAAATATCTACAAAAGACAAGACACTTTGACGCTCGAGTGAAATATCGACGACGCTCGAGTGAAATATTAACTCATAACTATTAATTATATATAGTGAGTAGGTGAGAATAAATCAATCTCTTTATTTGGGGATTCACCCCTTTTTATATTAAAGACTTTATGTCTATGATTATGTCACATCATGATTATCAATTAAGTAATATCCCTCTTAATCATGTTTATGTATCTTTAATTGAGTGATTACTCTTAAGTGAATTTAGTGATGATAATTATGACCAAATAATGCTCTTTGTTCGCACATACTAAAGGTCAAGATGTATTATTTAACATATGTGGATAGTGGCCAAAAAATGTGTTGGATTTAGGTGTACCAATATCTATTTGTCCTGCCTAGATACTTTGTCGGGTATAATGCTAATTGATATTTTCAGAACTTCAAATGCATGTGGAAATTACCATAAAGACAGTTCTGGGACTGCTTCACTAGTGAAACGCAAGTTCTTCACATTCCAACCGCGCATCATCAGTTATTTAACATGATGCCTTTCAATTATTTAACATGATGCCTTTTTCTTCCTTAATTTCAACCATTTTCAACTAGTCCTCTTCAGTCTGTTTGTAAAAAAAGATTATAACTTTCTCAGCCACTAACACTTCCACACTAGAAATATCGATTAGATTTGTCTAACTTCACGCATAACCATGATGACTGATTTATCGTTTATAGTTTTATTATGATCCATTTCCTCTTACATTAACCAATATTTTAAGTTAAAAAACACTATTACAATTAGTTATTTTTTATTAGTAAAAATAAAAAACCGTCTTAAAGATTTATATAACTCATATATATCATGTTTAATCAACTAAATTAAACTTCCTTAGTTAACAACTTGACTTATGAATTAATACCCTAACACAATATGATATTTTTCAGAAAGAAAATTAGAGTGAGAGAGATCTCTCTCCTAAGATTTGCTGAACTATTAGTAATAGACATTTGATATCTGGCATAAATTGCCCAAAATAAATAGAAGGTTTTACTTACTTCTAAAAAAAATAGCCATACATTATTCCTGACCTCAAGTCCAATATATATTTCATATCAACCTAAAATCCAATGTAAATTAAATGAAAATAAAGATAAACACATAAAGTAGCAATTGACACATAAAACAGTAATAGACACTCCCTCAAAGAAGAATTTCAACTGCACAACATTCTTTCAAACCTAGCTAGGATAAATTCCTCAGGACCAGCTGAATAAATAAAGATATATGTGCTTCTCATTCTCCTCCTCTAATGTAAAAGTATGGTAACATCATCCCTCTTTCATTTTTCTCATCTCTTACAATCATCACTCATTAACAATACATCATAATTTGCTTAAGTTCACGCGCACAAATAAAATAACCTACATTACAAGCAGCACTATAGTTTCAGATCCACATCACTAACACAACAAGGACCAAAATCCCCGAATTTAAGTATGGAAGAAAATATTTTCGATTATTATTAATTTTATAATGAATATTTAAATAATTAAAACCTAATAGTGTAACTCAAAAGTTGGTATAATAATATAAAATCTTACTGTATTTATATATGTAAGAAGGATTTATTTAATAAAAGAATTCCGTGTACAATTTTTTTTTTCAACCAACATCACTCACTACAAGTTATATTAATATATAATCCGATGAATTGAAAAACATTCTCGGACCCAGGAAAAGAAAAACTAATCATGTATTAAATGGATAATTTGATGTATGAAAAAAAAATAGAATTCGGAAAAAAGTAGAGACAATGATTGTGAAAGTACTTAGAGTGGAGCATGCATGTATGATGTAAGTATCGAAACGACGGCGTTGCGGGGCTTGTGGGTTTGAAGGGAGAACCTTTATACAAGAGGCGAGTGAGCCACGTGGTGGGATCCAGATCTGGAAGATCGTATTGGAATCGAAAGGGTGTATGTAACCTCGCGGCTTTTGATTTTGTCCACGTCATCAGATCAACGCGTCTCGAACGCGCCACGTCACGCAGGTCCCAGCTACCACGTGGTGCTCGGAGCCATTCACGCCTTCATTTTGTACACGTCAGCGTCCCAAAATAATATCTTCTCCCCTACTCTCTCTTCTATTAACCTTTTCGCTTCGCTATTTCTCTGCCAGTCAAGTGTTTTCCATGAGAAAATTGTTTTCCGCGGAATAACAAAAGAAAAGAAAAGAAAAAACGGATTAGGAGGGAAAAAAAGAAAAGCTTTGAGAGAAATGTTAGAATCTTGTTTCTGATTTATTTTTCTCCCTTCGATTTTTTTTTTCTGTTGTAGTTTATTTTTTTTGCTCTCTATTTTCGAAACGAGATTGGAGCTCTGACTATTGTGGTTTTTTAAATTTTTTTTGGATTGTTTTTTCTAAGTTGCTGCATCGAGCTTGCAAATGGAGGTTTGGTTCCTGTCAGTGAAGCTCTGAAGGTTTGTTTCATAGTCCTATGATTTTTTTTTTTATTTCTAATTCGTTCTTGCTGTGATTTCACTGGGAAAAAAAACGGTTGAAAACGCGATTTTAGATTGTATTTTCTGGAACTTTTTTTGCTCTGTTTGGTTTAGATAATTAGAAACTTCATTGCTATATTTGTACGAGACATTTAACTGTTTTACGTTTGACTTTGTTTTCATTCCCTAATTTCTGAAGTCTGTGCTAATACATGAAAAATAATCTATGAAGCGTCTCAGCAAAATTAATTAATTATAATTTTTGGCATCAAATTTATAGTAATTGTATTTATTTCCCTTGAAGATTGAAATAAAAATGGCTCTTCCATTTTTATACCTGTCCTTTAGTGCATCTGGTGTTATATAAGGTGGATAAAAATAGCTGGAAAAAAGAAAGAAAAAAAAGACGATGTTTTAGATTATAGCTTTGGAGTTTGTGTGTTTCATGTTGTCTTATTATATAAGCCTCTAACTATTCGAACTATTGGAATTTCTGAGGTCTGCCGATGTCTCCATGTAAAGTAATATTGTGAAGAGTTTCTCATGTATGCATGTCTAATCAGATTTCGTCCGCTGTTTCTGTAAGGATGGTAAGTGAGTTTAGTTATTATATTCATTTTCTCAGGATATTGGTATGAATGGAAGGTTATACCTAGTGCTGAGACAGAAGCTCTGAGGGTTCTTTGATGCAGGAACAGGTTGTCGTTCCATTTCTTTAAATTTGCTATGAAATTTTTGTTTTTGAGCTTTTCATTTCTGTTGGGGGGCTGGAATTTGGAGGTATGGACCTATATTTTTCTATCTTAACTTTTTCAAATTACTACTATGTAATTATTATCAAGTTTATTTTTGTTATGTTTAGTCTATTAACAATTACCATAAGCAATTACTGATTTTATTCCTTATGATATTGTGTGTATATGTAAATTTGTTTGGGTCCCTTGGGTGGAGTACCCTCAGGTATAGGGTATTTGTTTTTTTTCTGAATTATGATGAAAAAACGCTGACTTGACTGATGGATAGGGTTGTGTTTGCAGAAATTGATAATTCAAGTGCTTGGGATGTGGAGAATCCATGATTCACTTGGGGAGGATATCACGTTTGTGTGTTAATTCCTTACAATGTTTTTTCAGTGTGGTTGATATAGGCTGGTCCAATGAACAATAATGTTGGAAAAGGGAAAAAAGGTTTCGCAGAAGAAAATCATATGTTTTTTGACAAAAAAAGTCTCAATAATGGAGGGGTAGGCTCTGGATCATCAACTGAAGATGGAAACAATGGGTTGAGGGGTCTGATTCAAATCCATGGGAGCTTGCAGATTTCACAACAACCACCTCAAGAGCCAGCTGTATGCTGGGAGAGATTTCTCCCATTAAGATCAATAAAAGTTTTGCTGGTGGAAGATGATGATTCGACACGCCATGTTGTGCGTGCTCTGTTACAGAATTGTAGTTACAAAGGTATTAATGTTGTCTTTGTGGTAAATCATGCCTTAGCACCAAGGTTAACAAATTGAGATTCAATTTGTGAATTGCTTAGCTAAATTTTTAATCGTTAATCATAATTTGTATCGAATTGTAAGATTGGGAAGCAACGAAAAAATAACTTCAAATGTTTCATAGAAATGATATATAGTGTTCAATGTAATAATTTTAAACTAGAAATAGATCAAACACCTTAACTATAAGTCTCAAAATAAAATTATTAGTTATATTAGAGTTTGTGAAGCCTCTATTTTGGAAGAAGGAAACAAAGCAATGCAACAACCAAATAGAGTCCATGCATTGGATGAGTGAGTGACAAATAAAGTAGTAGAATAATCAAATAGCATAAGTTTGGGTGGGCTCCTTTAATTCCTTTTCATTTAACAATTTAAGCTTATATAACTCTTCAATTTCTTTCATGAGAATTAGTGAAAGAAAAGTAAAAAGAAGAAAAACTAACGAATTGTTGAATTATGTGATTCATATCAATGATATGAAATTGCACTAATTCGTTCATGTATAAAAAGATTCAAAGTCATTTGAGATTAATGTTATGCTATGAATTTATAGTGTGTTGAATCACATTGAATTGTATGATTCAAATCATGAATTGTAAGATTCTAATAATTATGCTTAGCACTTGAATGCATTTGTATAAAACTTATTTGTAACTATTGCCAATATGATTGAGATGCAAAATCCATACATAATCATGAGTGCACAGATTCAATTTCTTGCAATGCTACCCAAGCCCTATCATAAAACCGCCTCTGAGATTTGATGTCTCAGTGGCTGACTCTACGATGCTTCACTCAGACTTTGTAGTCAGTCCCTCCATAGGTAGCCTTGTTTGAGACACCGACAGCCAGCTCTGATACCAATTAATAAGTTCCCAAGCTTGGGGAATCCTCCCTTAAAGGCGACCTGTTAAGGGGAGAGAACCAAACACTCAAATACTCCACCAAACATCCCATACTACTCAATGTGGGAGTTAGGCACTCGATAATACCCAAGCCCCTTATCATCCCTTAACCCCTTTCCCCCCTCTTCCTTATAAGGCTTACTATGAGTCTCCCCTTGGACAATAAAAAGTAATACAAACAGGATTTTGTTTTTTGTACATTTGGTATATTTTTTGTTGTAGAAAAAAATCTTACCATGCAGCTTTCTTTTACAGATTTGAGGTTGGACTTTCAACCACTAAGTATTAATTAGTTTTTGCATTGGTTTTAGATTGAGAACTCTGCCTAGATAAAAAAAAAATCAACTTTTTGATATATATGAAGTAATTTTCAACTTTTTCATGGGCTCCATGTTTTATGCATTTATTATACAGTCTTGCTTTATTTTTACTGTTGAATGATTCTTAGCTATGTATCCTCTAGGGGGGTCCCAGTATTGGTATACAACCTTTCAGTTCATGTATTTTACTCTGTTCTGCAGTTATTTGAGAGATATATTCTTGTGTGTTTTATATTGAAACATAATAGATAACTTAAACATAGAGGGAAAGATCTTGTGTTAATGGCAAATTTTAAAATGAAATGTGAGGAAAATACTTCCTAACTTCCAGTACAGATGTTAATTACAATCTTTTTGCATACAAAACTGTTAATAAATAATCAAACTTGGGCCTTGGGGTGGCTTTAATTGCATCTTTATATTTATTTTACTTTGATGTTAACTGAATTGCCTCTCTAGCAAATAGGTGCTTAAAGAATGAGTGCCATAATTCTTAAAACCTATTTTCTTCATCTATGGTTTTACAGTCACTGCCGTTTCCAATGGTCTTCAAGCGTGGAAAGTCCTGGAAGGTCCAGAAAATGGCATTGATCTTGTCCTAACAGAGGTAGCTATGCCTATTTTGTCTGGAATAGGTCTTTTGTGCAAGATCATGAGCCACAAAACTCTGAAGAATATTCCTGTGATTAGTAAGTGGCGTACCAAAGTTATACTCTGTTCCAAATTTAAGTATATATTTTCAATGACTATTGCTCATGTGGTGTTTTGTTTATTGCACATGTTCAAATACATGCAGTGATGTCATCTCATGATTCTATGGGTATAGTCTTTAAGTGTTTGTCAAAAGGCGCAGTTGATTTTTTAGTCAAACCAATTCGGAGGAATGAACTTAAAAACCTCTGGCAGCACGTTTGGAGAAGATGCCACAGTGTGAGTTGATTTAAATTTTGTCTCAGGCATGTACTGAAACAAATTACAGTGTTGTTTTTATCAAAGTGAATCACTTCATTTCTTCCACTTGAAAAGTAAAAGAACGTATATATTTCTGTGTGTTTTGAATACAAACACTAATATCCTTTTTATAGGCTAAGAATAACTAACCATATTAAGGAATATAGGGAAATAATATAAAAAGGAAATATGAAATTAATGAGATATTTATCTAAATCTAATAATGTCAACACAATTAAAATTTCTTTTCAGTTTTAAGGATCTAATTAAAAATTCCCAAAAAGTTTAGGACCTACTAATGTATTAAAACTAAAAAGATACTCCCTCCGGTCCTTATTATAAGGTCGAAGTTAAAAGTATGATTTGGTCCTTTTTATAAGGTCCAATCTAAAATGTCTCCTACATTTATTATGTTACAAAAATACCCTTTATTAAAGTCAGTTTTAGAATAATGTGAGAGTGAGAGAAACATAACACATTAATGTTTTTGTTAGTTTTGGAAAAAAAATATTAATTTAAGACAAATGTAATGCTGTTAACTAAATTTACCAAATTCCTTATCTTGGTGATTTAGTTAATAGGACCTTATAATAAGGACCAAAGGAAATATTTTTTAAACTTCCCTTCAAGTTGGTAAATGGATATCAATCGTTCCCAATTTGCTAGTAAGTTCTCGAAATCTTACCATAGGGAGGTCCTTGGTCAATACATCTGCCAATTGGAGCCTTGAAGGAATGTAAGTTCTAGTTATAAGAACATTATCTAATTTCTCTTTAATGAAGTGCCTGCCAATCTCTATATGCTTGGTTTTGTCTTGCTGTACAGGGTTGTGGGCAATGCTAATAGTAGAATTGTCATCACAAAACAACCTTATAGGGTTTTCATAATTTATCTTAAGGTCATCAAGAATGATTGTCATCCATAATATCTCACAAATGTTCTGTGCCATAGCTCAAAACTCTGCTTTTGCAGTAGACCAAGCAATTACATTTTTTATACTCCTCTACGTCACTAGATTTCTCTGAAACTTGCAATACCTTGAGATGGATCCTTTATCAACAACCGAGTCAGCTTAGTCTTCATTTGTTTACATTTCCTTGGGTAGCTTGCATTCTCTTCTAAATAACAGTCCTCTTTACCTGTTGCCTTACAAGTGTCGTTCTTGGGGATCATGCATGAATTGGCTTACCACACTCACAACATAAGCAATGTTTGGTCTAGTGTGGGACAAGTAGATGAACTTTCCCACTTGTGTCTGGTACTGGGATTTCTCTACTATTGGCCTTAATCCTCACTTCCAATCTTGTGGTTCTACTCAATTGGAACTTCGAATGTTTTACACCCTAATTTGCTTGTTTTTAAAGAAGATCAAGTAAAAACTTTCTTTGGGTGATAAAGGTACCTTGTTTGGAATTGGCAACTTCTATCCTAAGAAAATACTTAAGCTTTCCCAATTATTTCGTTTCAAACTAGGTTCCCAACTTCTCTCTCATAACCTTCTTTTTAGTCTAGTCATTACTTGCAATGATCATATCATCCACATAGAGTAAGAGTGTGAATTTCCCATCATGTGAGTGTTTTATGAAAAAGGTATGATCATTGTAAGATGTGTGTAATACCACATGTTAGGATGCTTTAATTGTAATAAAGATATCATATAATTAAGGATACAATGAAAGAATAAAAATCCCTAATTCCTAGCTATACACCTTTCCATATTTCCCTATTTACATACAAGCAAATCATATCTTTAAAATACCCCTCAAGTTGGAGCATATATGTCATATGAACCCAACTTGTTACAAATGTAGTCAACACAAGAGCCCTTGAGAGATTTAGTGAACAGGTCTACCAGTTGGTCTTTGGAGCTAACAAAGTCAGTGGTTATTTCCCTTGTGTGCACCTTGTCCCTTGCATAATGACAATTTATCTCAATGCGGTTGGTTCGTTCATGGAAGACTGAATTAGATGCGATGTGGAGAACAATTTGATTTTCACATATGAGCTTCGTGTTTCGAGTATCTTGAAATTTTAACTGTTGGAGAAGTTACCTAAGCCTTGTAATCTCACATGCAGCTGTTGCCATAACGTGTTATTTAACTTTGGCACTGGATGTAGCCACTATATTCTATTTCTTGTTTCGCCAGAAGATCATATTTCCTCCAATAAGAACATGACATCCAAGAAAGGTAGCAGTAGTACCAGTGAGTGAAAAGATGAGGGAACATAGATTGAGGTGGTTTGTGCACGTAATGAGATAGCCCTTGGATGGTACTGTAAGAACAAAAGTTTGTTACCAAGAGCTCGACACAAAGAGAGGTAGAGGTAGACTGAAACTTACCTAGGGAAAGGTAGTTAAACAATACTTAATGGAGTGTGATATAGATTGATGAATGGTGTGTCTTACAACAGAATGGAGAAAAGCTATATGCTTGGTGAAGGGTTAGACCCATTGTTATCTCTATGTTTCAGATGATCCCTTTTTGGTCCTTTTCCTTTTCATCTCTCTCCTCCTCCTTTCCCCCTTTCTTTTCTTTTATCTTATTTCCCTTTTCCCTTTCCCTTCCACTTTTT
>CM023952.1:5803079-5858155 GCA_013407115.1 Glycine latifolia
TCAGATCAGTCAGCATTCTCAAAGTAAGAGGAAATTTGCCAGCATAAATACCTTGTTTTGGAAGCAAATATTGTTGCACTACATGGATAACATTTAAATTTTTTCTTCATTCTGCAGATATAATACTGTTTCTGCTAACCAGGTGATGCTCTTCAGTCCTTTGACGGCAAGAACTTTATTTAATATGTAAAAATTAAGATTTTTGTGTTGCATAATTTGCAATTTTGCATTTACATTTTTCCTCCCAAATTCCACTTATCTCATCAACTTATCTCACTGTCTATTCCCTACCGTGAATCATCTCTCAATGAATATAAGATTTCTTCCAAGCCAACAAGTAAGGAGTAATGGGATTAATTGAATCATCAAAAAAATTCTAATACACAATATGAAGAAATGATATCAATATGGTGTGTGTCATAGTTATTTCTCTGCAATTGGCAAGGAAATTCTGGGTACCATTAGCTGGAGAATAGTGTTTATCACCAAATCTTAATCTTTGGGAAATCCTTATGTTTTCTTTGCTTTTTATCAGGCTCAAACTGGAAATGTAGGAAGCTGTTCCCCGCTAGACAATAGCTCAGCTGCCCCAAATACAGAGACAATGCACAACTTTCCATCTCATTCAAATGGCACTCCTCCAAATCAACAATCTAATGGGAGCAACAACATCAATGACATGGCCTCCACTAATACATATCTTGGCACCAAACCTGATACTTTTGACAAGAAGCCGGAGTCTGGAAGAGGGATTGGCTCGTATAATTCTTGTGAACTCCAAATTGTGCAGAACAATAGCAGTTCTTCATCTCAGAAGAAAACTTCTGCCTGGGAAGGATATACAGAAATCGTCAAAGAAGGCTCTGAACAAGGATTCCAAGTCGAGCACACTTACTATCAGCTTCACCATCATAATCACATTGCCCATAAAGCTGCAGTAGATCTCCAATCAGATCATGATCTCTTACTGAAAACTCAGCAATGTGTATCATCAAATGCATTTGGAGGGCCAGCAGAAAGTAATGCTGCAAACTATGGTGTGGATGGAAATGCAGCGGAGAGTGATCATGGGAGCAACAATGGACAGGATGGAAGCAACACCTTGACTATCAGAACGATAAATGTGGAAAACGGAAATGTGGCTGCTGGGAGCATTGGAATTGGTGGCATTGATAGGAATAGCATTGGGAACGGGGAAGATGAAGGACGAATTGCATTGAGAGAGGCTGCCTTGATCAAATTTCGTCTAAAGAGAAAAGAAAGATGCTTTGAGAAGAGGGTAATCTATTTTTAATTACATTGTCATAGTATGTTCTCTGTAGATCTTTGTTGCATGTGGATTTTGTCAATTTGAGTATTAAGGTGTAGTTATGTCATACTCATTGTTTGTGTTCGCATAATTTCTATAAATGAACTGATGGCTTATTGAGATTCCAAGAAGTTGGATGGTGCTGTTAATAAAATCTACTTATTTGAAAGCATCCTATGCAAAAAATATTTTGCCGTTGGCATTATCTATTTGCATAGTTATCTACTCTCCATCCTGGGTTTTTATATTTCTGTAATTTTATCAAATTATATCCACTTTATTTAAAGTTAAGATATTTTCTTCCAATGTTACTTTCTTTGTATGACTTGTATGTTCATGTTTGAGTCATTGATTTGATCCTCATCATTAGTAAGCACGGTATGTTATATATTGCCAACTTGAATTTGTCTTGTTTCCATATTCTGGAATGTTCATTTATTTTTCAGGTTCGATATCACAGCAGGAAAAGACTAGCAGAACAGCGGCCACGTATTAAGGGACAATTTGTCAGACGAATAGTGTATGGTGCTGCATGGCTGGGTTCATTTTATATCTTTATGTTGCGTTATGCAAGTGCTGGGTTAACTTCTGTCCAATTTTTTCAGGTCTGAAGGCAAAGAAGAAAAAGATAAACAAAGTGACAACCTGGTGCCTGGGGACAATTCTATCGACATTCCTCAATAACACCAGCCAAAATGGTGATCATTATTTGACTGATTCCGTTCCATTAACTGCCCCTCTAGCTTCTTGCTATCGGACTAGCTTCTTCACACGTTCACCTAGGAAGGAGCTTTGAGGTTTGTGTTAGAGGAATCTGTGATTAGGTAGTTTAAATTTTATCTCTATTGTGTGAAAATCAGACATTTAATTTGAAACTTCAAGACAATGTTCTAGATTCTGTTTATGGTTGTCTGAACTTTAAAACTCCAAATGGACCATAGAAGTGGTTACCTTTGGATAGCTTTACCTCTGATGAAATAAAATTTATCATGTTAGCTTTGATTTTGGTTACACCTGCTTAACAGCTAATGCTGTTCCTTTCTGAGAATTATAACATGCTTGCTGAGATCTAGATCCAATACTGGAATAGATTTCTTGAATTGATTGTCGTGGGTAAAAAGAAAGGGAGAATGGAGTTTCCCTGCCACGTATGTTTCATAAGTCATAACTATGAAGCCGGGACAGTTCAAGGAATGAACCATGTCTGTTATGTTGCGCGAGTATGGAATGTGTCAGCTGTCGACCATGTTCATGTCTTTGTTCGACACGCAAGGATTGTGTCAAAACCAAGTCCATGTCATGTCATTATTTTTTCATCAATTCCTTAGCCCCCCAAAAGTAAAATCTTATTCATCTATTTAAAATGATTGTCTTTAAATGGGACAGTCACCACCTCTCCTTAACTTGTGCTGTGACGCAAACTGTTTAAAATGGTTGGATTTCCTCAGGTAGCGTCAATCATAAATCAATTATTGTGATGATATTCTATTAGCAAGAATTGTTTCATAATTCAAAAAAAAAAAAAAAAAGAGAAGCAAGAATTGTTTCAGCGGTCTACTTCAACCCATGGCCCCCTCTTTCTAGTAAAATTATAAATAAGCAAATTCCTGACAAATGTCTTCAAATATTTGATGGAGATTTAGAACTACAAAATATTCAACAATTTTTTTTAAGTTTTTAATATATTATAGTGTAAAGGATTATGCAGTATTAAAAATTATATAATAATTCAATTATAATTCATTATGATAAATTTGTTGATTTTTAAAATAATTATTTTAGAATAATTCAAATAGTGATTGATGATTGGATAAAAATGAAAAATTATTTTATATTGTTAGTATATTAGTATTAAACTCTATAAATTATTACAGTAATCATGCAAAATAGTTTTTAATACATTAAAAATGTTTTTTTTTCTTAGCGTCTTTAGAATATTGGATTTAATAAATAATATTCGTGTTTGTATACCTAAAATGTCAGTAGTCGAACTTTGTTGGTACGGAGGCAAACATGTAGGGGTTCTTTTACTTGTTTTTCTCTCACGATTAAAAAATAAAGGTAGTTGAAGTCACCAAATGGTTTTCCTTGAAGCATGGAAGGGGAGTACGACCAAGTTGGCTTGCCTACTCAAAAACATTAGAGGCTACATTTGGGTTCATCAAGCGACCTGATATGGAATGATACCTACCTACCTATCCATAGTTTCCAGTTCAATTTCCTCGTAATTTTTACATCCCATTGCTAATCATACAGTCTATAGCACATTTTGTAGGTACGAATTTTCCTATTGGATGGTAGGTACTTGACCACGTTCCTAGTATTTCCCTCCAATAAAAAGAGAAAAGTTTGATAGGCAATACAATATAATAAGAGATAAAGAAAATTAGAAAGTATTGATGTAGTGTGTGATATATAGAAGTGTCTATATATAATCATTCCAATGAAAAAGGGGTATAAAGTGTTGGGAATTCAGCAAGTTTACTACTTGCCATGATATGGCCCTACAAAAGGACAGCGTAAAGGGATTCTTCAAAACGGCCTAGCACTAGCAGTTTCTTTTTCTCACTCCTAACTCTGGCCCTCATGCACTTTTTCATTACTCCCAAATAATTAGTGTGTTTGGTTTATGTCAATATCATTTTGCAAGGTATGTAAATTCTAACACAATTTTACCCGGTTCTCTCAATGATGCTGCGGCTCACCTTTCAAATTCACCATTTCATCATGTACAACAATAACATACCAGGTTGGCTTTTAAAGAAAGCTTTTGTGATCAAAATGTTAACATAGGCAAATCAACGTATATATGAAGTGGGTAGATTTATCCGTACTTCATTCCAAGTAACCATGCTCCTAAATAAGCTCTGTTACAAATTGAGTTTTGGATACCGAGTGCCATTTGAATTAAAGTAGTGTGATAAAGATGTGGAATTCACACATATTTTTTAAAATTTCTCTTTCTTTCTCTCCTTTTTCTTCAAAATCAAACCCTTAATAAAAGAAACCCCAATCTCAACCTATAAATATCTAATTAAATTATGATTGTTCAGAGAAAATGAAGTAGTGACACTTGAATGAATGGAGCATCTACTAAGTTGCCCAAAATGTTGGAATTTGAATCATCTGAGCATAACATCATAATAAGATATCCTATATCTGGATTCTGTCAATGCATAAAGTTCAATTTAATATGGTTACCTATGCTCTGACATCTAATCTAATGGATGCAAACATTTTCCCCTTTCCTTCGTGTGTTGCGTAACCCATTTGAAATGATCACAAAGCCGTGCAGGTGCTATCTTTGGGGGAAGAGATTAGGGTTTATAAAAAACTTAAATGCATCATTACACATTTACACTTGGTATTTTTTGTTTGTTTGTTCAATACATAAAATAAAATAATAAAATAGTATATATGAATACATGATTTTCCTTCATCAATTAGGCACTTATGGCTTAAGTGAATAAAAGATTTGATCGCCTATTATCGTAAGCCAGAAGGCAACACTTGGTGGACAGAAATATTTTTTGTTTTTTGTATTTTGGACACAAGTCTAAGAAAGCATGCTTTTTAAATAAATAAATAAAAAGAATTCTCTTTTCAAAAGTGAAAAATCCACATAAAGATGTGCTCTGAGATATATTTTGTAAAGGAAAATTTACCTTGTAGATGTGCTCTCAGTCCTGAGATACAAACTTGGTAAAAATCTTTAAGCTAGGAATAATAATTTATCATTAGGGATATTTAAACTTCATATTTTTTTTCTTTAATTTCACTTAAAGAATTATGATTTTTAATTAAAGGTAAAATTTTAATTACCTTAAAAATTTTAATTTAAATAATTAAGAAAATCTGGTAGACAAGAAAATCCATATTAGATATTTTAGGTGAAAGAGAAGGAAAATTCATCTCAGTGATTTTGAATTTAATTCATCTCAATTTTTATCAAGTTCTTATTTTTTATTGTCTAAAAAGACCGTTCATTTTATTTTTTAAATTTTAACTACTCTTTTCTTCCATCAAACCAAATGCATAGCTAATGGGATTGGGTCTTATTTTTTTAATTTTTAATGAGTTCATCTCACAATATGTAGAATCAAGATGTGGTGAATCTCTATTAAAAGAAATGCTCACATATTTAGTGTGCGCCAATATTTCAAATAAAATTATCTTGTAAAAAGTATACTTATAGTGAAAAAAATGCAAATAATTATTTGTAATTCATATTAGAACAGCCCTTGAAAATTGCAAATTGACAGTTGATTCCAGATAATGGTTGTAAGTTCTCACCATTAATTACTTTAAGAAGTACTATTACCTGCAATATCGCAGTACACTTGTGATGTTCTCATCAAATATGAATCAGTTATATTTTTATCCGAACATTAATTATTGGTTTACTTTGTAAAAGCAATGGTACAAACTAATAAAAACTAATAAATACAATTATTTTCTACATTGAAACATATCATATAACTCGTAATGTTGGTAATAAAATCCTTCATAAAGTACGCTTTAAAATTTTAATCTAATTATTTAGTAATTGCTCATAAAAAATATATTAAAACATTTCGTTTAATCATATACTATTTTAATATAGAATGATTTATAACTTCCGTCCAATTTTATATGATTTGTAATTTTTTTAAAAGAAAATAGTCAGATTTTTTAAGTGGAAGTCTTTTTGTTCGAGTTTTCTGGAAGTAGCTATGTGTGTGTGTGATCTTCGTAAGGCCGTCCATATCCTAATTATATATATATATATATATCAAGGTTTAAGAGATAATCAAAACAAAAGTTTATTTTATATTTTATATAGGCAATCAAAAGAAAAGTTGTTATGCTCTCTTCAAAGTGATGATATTAACTTTTCATTTTGTTAGTCATATATCCCATCATCATTAATCTAACCTCAAGAGACTTTACCTTCTATTTAGCGACACGTGTTTTGTAATTTGCCATATTGTATGTCTTTTAGCACCCATCATACACAAAAAAAAATTGCAATTTATAAAACGGTTGAATAAATACCTGATCATCTATCTATTACGGGTGTCCCTTTCAAAAAGCCCTACTTTGCTTTTAAACTTCTTATCAAATTAATATTTTAAAAAGAAATTATAATAGTATTACTTATAGAAAAAAAATTGTTATCAACACACTTCTAACACATTCTTTTTAAACATTTTTTATATTATTAATTAAAATTTATTAAAAACTACCACTTAAATCATAAGTAAATTTTTTCAACTGTGCTATTTTTATAAATTTTAATTAATAATAAAGTTATATTTAAAAATATTAGATAATATACTACTTTGTTAATATGCTTTACTTGTTTTTTTTTCTTTCTAAAAACAAGATATTTCTATGATCAAAATTATGAGATTAATTATTAAGATGTAGGGATTGAAATAAGTTTTGATTATCTTAATAAAATATTTTCCATATACATCATCAAACAACATGTTTCATTATTCGTATTTGTGGACTTAAACCTTCTCTTATTTATATCATTCTATCGTTTTCCATTATTTGTAATCTATCTTAGCCATGACTCGTTGATGTCACTACATTTATGGCTAATGTTTGAATAGTGTAACTTTCTAGCTCAGTGTTGTTTTGGCGCGCAGACCATGTACCTACTAAACGTTACGGAATTTGACACGTGCAGACTTCAGATATCAAAGACGAATGTGTTACTCAACCACAAGTGACCAACACTCAGAATTATTATATGAAACAGCGGTTTATATTCTTTATTTTTTTTCCTGCCATATTCAACATGCATGATTACATTTCTTGCGTGCCTTTCTTTTATTCTTTTTCTTGGGTTAAGTTACTGCATTTGGTTTGACTTTTTTTTGTATTCATGTTTTATTTTAGTACGTAGTTTATAAATGTATCATGTCATAGCTGATAGGAAAAAAAAACTTGATGTTAACAAATAATATGTGTTTTTCCTTCTACTTTCCACATTCATCACCAAAATTTGTTTACTTTGTGAGTACATTTTAAAGTATTCATCAAACACCAGTTAGCAATAGGGCGTGCATGGTTTCAATGTACAAAAACTAAAAGGTTAAACCAAATTCATTTCCAAAATCAAACCATTTTTTTTTATAAAAAATAGTTTTAGATCCATTTGAAACTAGTTTTAAATCGATTTTGAAAGCAATTTTTGAAAGAAAATAAAGCTGATTTTAGTTGTAAAAAAACAAATTTAAGCCAGTTTTAAATCCGCGAGTCTTACAAAATTAAATTTTAAGACCAGTTCTAATTTTGGCTGGTGTTATTCCAAACTGGTTGGATTGGGTGCATGATCATATTTATGATGAAGGGTCGTTGTTCTCGATTATGATCTGGGAAATTTGGAAAGCTAGAAAATGAGGCAGTGTTCCAGAACTTTACAATGCAACCATACTCCATTATCTTGCGAACAAGCAACTCGCTTCAAAGTGTCCAACGAGCTTTTCTTTTGGATGTTGCCGACTCTAGTAGTGCTCGAAGCCCCAAAATGGGCATGCATTAGGGGTTGTGGTAACCAAGTAACATTACATGTTAATGGTAGCTGTGTTTCTAAAAGTATTTTTAGTTGGGGTATCTCAAATTAAAGTCTTAAATAATTTTTTTTATAGATTTTACGTTATCATGTAGGATTAAAAAAATTTCAAAATTTATCTCATTTTTTTTAGTGTTATATTTCATTTTGAGATCATAGATAACTTTTAATATGATCTAGATGAACTTTACCTTTAAATATTTTATTTAAATATTTATTAAATTAAATATAATTAATTAACGGACAACGATCATTTCTCCATTTAATATTGACTTTTCTACCTCTCTCATCTATGACCCCTTACTTTCTCACCCATTACCCCTTCTTCCTCACTTCTTCTTTTTCTCTTCTTCTTCCCCCTTCCCCCTTCCCCTTAGTCACGACCTCGACTTCCCCTTTTCCCTTCGCGCGCTCGACCCCTCACTTCCCCCTTCTTTGTGCGTGCGACCCTCCTTCCCCTTATATGTTTTTTTGTTGGTTTGCTTATTTTTTCTTTTTCATCTCCTTTTATTTGTTGCATTCCTTCATTCCAAATGTTCATCTTCCTCCTGTGTTTTACTATTACTGTCATGAATTGGATAAATATTTTATTATTTTTAAAATTGTATCTACACAGTTCATCCACAAGAATTGTATCTCCAACATGGAGATCTTGAAGATGGTTTTATTGTTGGATATGAGAAAGATCAGATCTTCAACTTAAGATTTATCCCTAAGATTCAAAATTAAATATGCACGGGCTTACTAGGTATGGAAGGCTTATTTGGAATGCTATAATGGGAGAGTGGCTTCGTGCATGGATTCTTTGGTGCTATTGGTATGACTCATATTGAAGGTGAAATAAATTTTTTAGTCTTTTAATTTATTTTTAAGATTTAATTTAACTTTTAAAGATTTCAATTTAGTTATCTAATTTTTTAAATTAATTCAATTTTTTTTAAATGATAAGAAATCACATTTTATGGTGATTTAAAATCATTTAGTGACGATTTAAAAATTAGAGGACAAAATTGAATCAGTTTTAAAAATTAGAAGATCAAATTGAATAAAAAAAATTAAAGGACCAAATTAAACTTAAATAATAAATTAGAGAAAAAAATCTAAGTTAACCTTAATTAATATTACATTGAAAAAGATATTGATAATTTTATAAAATTAATCTTATTAAATATATGAAAGAGAATAATTTTAATATTAAATTAAAAACTAGAGTAAAATTTATTAGAAATATTAATGAAAAAGAGTATATTACATAAAAACACCAAATGGAACATTTATTTTGGAATACTTTTTCCTTAAATATTCTTTTTAGACTCATATATATAAAAAATAATTTTGTATGTTGGACTTAAATATAATTAAATTTATTCTATTTAATAATATTATTTTTAAAATATTCTTGATTTAATTTTAATTTTATTTCTAATGACTCTTTTTTATTTATAATAATAAATTTTAATAAAATATATTTTTAGAAATAATTTTATTTTTATTTGAGATTAAAAAATTAAATAATATCAATTAATTTTTTAATTAATATAAAATTATTTATTTTTACTTTTATATATACAGAGATGGTTTTTGAAATGAGATAGGATTATTTTTGGAGACATTGTTCGAACTTCGAAGCCACAATAATGTTTAGTGCGATACGCGTAGGCAAGTGGGTCCGACTTGATGACGTCATTGTGAACCCGACCGGAATTGCAATTGTTCGAGAGGTTGACCTTTCCTAATTAAATAAATATTTTTAGAGAGAAACAGGACATGTGTTTGGTCAAAGCGTTTTGTGAGCGTTGAAACAACGTGATCTATGTACCAACCAGCTCGCACCATAGAAGTCATTGCAACCTAATATTTAAATTTTATTTAAAAACGAACTAAATATTAAAGCATTTTAAATAAATTATAAACACTATTCTTCTAATATGATAAGAAATTCAAAGTTTTTTTTTTTTGAAAGGTGTAAGAAAATCAAAGTTATATACTATAATCAAACAAATTTAAGTCTTTAAAATAAATTATAAAATGATATCCATTAATTTTAAATTATTGGTTATTATTTTATTTTGAGAAATGTCTTTATGTTAAATTACTTAAACTTAATTTATTCAATATATTTAAAAATAAAAATTTCAAATAATTATTTTAAATTTTTTAATGAATTTTTTAACGTAAAAATTAATATTTTTTAAAACACATGAAATCATGACTTTTTGTTAAAGAAAAACATTTATTATATGACAAATAGAAAAGTATAATATTTTTTTTCCGAAAAACTTATTATTTCTAAATATTTAAAGTTACGTTAAAGGTTAAGATTAACATGTAAGAATATCTAAAATGTATATTTGTTTAAATTATTTTCTTATCTCAATTTTACAATCCTAAAATATCACAAATATTTGAGTCATTTACATAAATATTCGCTTCAATACTAAAATTGTTAAAGTGATTGTTTAACTTGATGATATGAGTCTTATAATATGTTAACTCATCTATTTTAGATCTTAATAAATCATTTATTGTTGTTAACCAATTTTTAAGTAACTTTACTTATATAAACAATGTTGCGTCATGTACTTCAATCATACATCAATATTAATATCAAACAACACCTTTAACCCAAGTTTAATTGGGGTTGGTGATAAATAAATTCAATGATAAATAAAAAATGAGACAAAGAAAGAGAATGACAAAATGGAAGAAAAAAGTGAAAATAAGACAAAAGACAGAAAAAATAAACTAAAATAAAAGAAAGGTGAAAGAAAGAAGGGAGAAAAGAAGAGAAAAATAACTAAAATAAGGGAACGACTAATGTAACGACCTAAAAATTATTCTATATATTATATTTATTTATTTACTTAATTATTTATTAACTTATTAAGGTTAATTTTTTTAAAATTTATTAAATAATCTAATGTGTGTAATGTACTATATCATTTTCTTAAACGTATCTGAGGTAGAAACAAAAAGAAACTATATATATATATATCATATTTCATTACATTTCATTTCTATATTACATCCTAATATCATACTTCTTCGAACACTGTTATTTATTTAAAATACACAACCCCTATCCCTATTCAAACATGTTCTCTAGTGCTATCCTCTCCACTGAGCACAATTATGGGATCTGTGGCTGGGTTCAGATACACATGAGCAAAATGCAAAAAGGGGTCGGATGGGTTAAAATTTTCACTAAAAACAGAAATCAGAAAATGAGCTCGAAGTAGATGTGGGCACGCAGGACAAGTTGCATAGTTACTACATAGCAATTTCTGACTTCATCAATATACCATGTTATATCCTGTGCATCAAGGAACAGGATGATTGATGCCATCTAAAATATAACATGAGATAAATCTAGTGAGAAATAAATTTCTCAGTAGGCAAATCTAAACCATCAAACACGTTAGTAGGTTAGTAAATAATCAATATATTCAAATGAATCCATAAAATAATTAAGCAACTATATGAATGCATGAAATGAAATGGTCACAGGTGCACATGGCCTCTACATATGTACAGTATGTAGGAATGTTGCGGCCGTCTTACACTAATCATGCATGAATTTTCATGTATTAGTACCTGATCTCTCTACATCTTTATTATAGATGTAGTATTATAGGTTCGGTTTCACAAATCTCGTACTGGACTTGGAAACTCGAATCATCATATCATCACATCAAATTCTAACATAACATCATATGTATCAAAAATATGGTTAGGTTACCGTACCTTATATAAATAAAATCATACCAACTTAGGCATAATTTATTATCTTCAAGCTACAGATAATCACGTTAGTAATTTAACTAATAAACCATAATATATTTTTTTAAGTTTAATTTAATTTAATTTAATTTAATTTAAATTAAATTTTTTTTTTTAGCCGGGATGGTTGTAGGATGAATGGTTATGTCTGGTTGGGTATGGCTGGGGTGCCGGGATGGGATGGCTGAGGTGCCGGGATGGGATGGCTGGGGTGCCGGGATGAGTTGGCTGGGATGAGTTGGCTGGGATGCCGAGATGAGATGGCTGGGGTGTCGGGATGGGTTGGCTGGGTTGCCGGGATGGGTTGTTGGGGTGCCGGGATGGGTTGGCTGGGGTGCCGGGATGAGATGGCTGGGGTGCCAGGATGGGGTGCTGGGGTGCTGGGATGGATTGGCTGGGGGTGTCGGGATGAGATGGTTGGGGTGCCGGGATGGGGTGCTGGAGTGCTGGGATGGTTTGCTGGGGTGCCGGAGTGCTGTTTAACATAGTAAAAAAACAGCCCGAAAATCATTATCGCCAGAGATCACTAAATGTACTTCCAAACAATTCTAATACTTCAGCCTATAAATCATTACCTATCCTATGACTTAAATCAACATTTTCACATTATTAAATAACCTTTAATTGACATGAAATTCCAGCCTAAATAATAGTAATAATTATGTACATTTAAGCATGTAAATTAGTCCAAATGAATTACTAGCTAAGGATTGAAGCCTAGCTTACCTCCAATAAGTCTGAGTAGAGAGTGGATGCTAGAGTAGAAAGTCTTTTTTTTTTTTACGTGAAGTGAGTAAAGTTGTGATTTAGCCAAAGGTGGTAGAAAATAAGGAACTTAATGTAAAGAGTGAAAGCTGAGATTTTCGTGCAATAATTTTTGAATGCAAGGCTATTTATACTAGTTTATTTGGTTACAAGATAACTATCCTTAAAGATATTTATCCTAAGTTAATTATTACAAATATTTCTTCATTTATGGCTTCAAATACGAGGTAGTTTACTGAATGTTGAACTTCAGTTGCATATATCTATTTATCTAAAGTAAGATTCCCTTCATTTATGGCATGTGTATGTGGAAGGCTGTTTAAGGCTTGATTTTGTTTATTTGTTCCCCCTAATAACACATGGATAGTCATAAGAAGAATGTTCAAGAATCTTGGATAGCTTATGGACTTCACCTTGACTTAAATATTCCAAGAATATTTACGTTGCTGAAGCACGTAAAAGGCTTGGAAATATTCATGCACTTTTGATTGGTTCAAGTCTTTTCTTAATTTTCTAACCTTTGTGCTAAAGTTTTAGAAGTTACCAATTGCCAAAAATGTTTCATAGTGCATGGTCATTGATTACTAGTTCCAAAAATTTTCATCCTACTTCCATAATTAAATTATTATTATAATTATAATATAATTTTTTTTTGAGGATGTTACAACTGGAACATGGAACGACTGAAACATAAAACTACTAATGGGTTTAACCCTCCACCAAGCTTATAGTTTTTCTTCACTCTGTCCTAAGACATATCGTCCGCCAATCTATATCTCATTCTATTAGGTCTTGTTTAACTACCTTTTCCCAGGTAAGTTTTGGTTGACCTCTATCTCTCTTTGTGTCGAGCTCTTGGTAACAAACTATTGTTCTTATGGGAGCATTCAATGACCATCTCATAATGTGCCCAAACCACATCAATCTATGCTCCTTCATCTTTTCACATACCGGTACCACTGATACTTTTCGTTGAATATACTCATTTCTTATCTTATCCATTTTCGTATATCCACACATTCACCTTAACATCTTCATTTATGCTACCCCTATTTTATGCTCATGTTGCCTATGTGCTGACCATCATTCCTCTCCATATAGCATTGTCGGTCTTATAACTGTTCTATATAATTTTCTTTTTAGCTTAAGGGGAATTTTGCGGTCACACAAAAACCCCGATGTACTCCGCCATTTCATCTATCCTGCTCTAATTCTATGATTTACATACCCATCAATCTCACTACCTTTTTGCAACATAATCTCAAGTATCTAAAAGCATCTTTCTTGGGTACCTCTTGACCAAGTAGATGCACTGTATATTGATCACCATCTCTTATCGCGAAAACTCACACTTCATATATTCCATCTTTCTCTTGCTTATCGTGAATCCTTTAGACGGTAAAGTGTTTCTCCACAATTCCAATTTCCTATTAATACCATCTTTGGTCTCATCAATAAGCACGATATTGTCTACAAAAAAACATACACTACGACACTTCCTCTTGAATATCTTTCGTTAGTTCATCCATCATTAAGACAAAGAGATAAGGACTAAGAGCTGAACCTTGATGAACACCTATCGTGATAGGGAAATACCTTGATGTTCCATTACAAGTTTTCACACATGTGGTATCCCCATCATACATATCCTTGATTGCATTAACATACTTTAATGTTATATTTTTCTTCTCAAGAGTCCACCATAAGACTTCTCTTGGAACTCTATCATATGCTTTCTCAAGATCTATGAACACCATATGTAAGTCTTTATTCTTTTCCCTATACCTTTCCATTGATTGTCTCATCAAGAAAATAGCTTCAATGGTACATATTCCTGGCATAAATTCAAATTGATTTATGGAAACTTTGGTCTCCTTCCTTAAGCGATGTTCGATAACTCTCTCCCACAACTTCATAGTATGGCTCATGAGCTTGATACTTCTATAGTTCGAACAATTATGGATATCTCTCTTGTTTTTATAAATAGGCACAAACATACTTTTCCCCCAAGCATTAGACATATTATTTGTTTGAATAATCTTATTGAAAAGATAGATCAACCATTTTATTGTCACATCTCCCAAGCCTCTCCACACTTCAATAGAGACGTCATCAGGTCCCAAAGCTTTATTATTATTCATCATCTTTAAAGCCTTTTTAACTTCATGTGTATTAATTATGCGCACAAATTTTCTATTCAGATCATCAAAAACGTCCTCCAAATCCACCTTACTCTCGTCGTCATTCCCATTAAAAAGTTTGTTAAAGTAGTTTAGCCATTTTCACTTACATCTTCATCCATTATCAAAAGTTTTTTATTTTTATCCTTGATACATCTAACTTGGGTGAGGTCTTTACTCTTTTTATCCCTTATTTTTTGCAAGTTTGTAAATATCTTTTTCTCCATCCTTACTCCCAATATTTTTATACAAATCGTCAAAAACCTTGCCTTTAGTTTCCCGCACTGCTTTCTTTGTATTTTTTCTTGCTATTCTAAACTTTTGTAAATTTTCATCATTGGGACATTTATGCAAATATCTAAAGCATTCATTCTTCTTTTTAATAGCCTCCTGCATCTCTCTATTCCACCACCATGTTTCATTTGTAAGAACTTTGTTTCCTTTGCTTTCACCTAGCACCCTCATTCCCACATTCTGAACACACATAGCCATCTTATTCCATATTTCATTAGCTTTTCCAATAAACTCTCATGTTCTTTCACGCAACATGTTTTCCTTAAACTCTATTTGTTTCTCCTCCTTTAGCTTCCACCATCTCATTTTTTGGTTTTGAGCCTTATTCCTCAAATTAAGAACTTTGTTGAACCTAACCTCTAGAACTACCAACTTATGTTGTGTTACCACACATTCTCCAGGGTAGACCTTGCAGTCAATACATGAATTTCTATCTTTCCGTCTAACCATAAAGAAATCAATTTGACTACAATTTTGACCACTATAATACGTGATAAGATGAGACTCTCTTTTCTGGAAAAAAGTGTTCGCAAGCATCAAATCATAGGCTAGTGTAATATTCAAGACATATTTTCCAGTCTCATTTCTCGTCCCATAGCCAAAACCATCATGAATTCTATCAAAACCTCCACTGTTTTTACCAATATGCCCATTTAGATCTCCTCCTAGAAAAATCTTCTCCTCTCATGGGATCCCTCTTAGAACCTCCTCCAAGTTTTTCCAAAATTGGTTTTTTTTCATCTGATAGTAGTCCAACTTGGGGTGCATACATACTAACGATATTTAAAATTAGATCCCCCACTACAAGATTAATCATCATAATCATGTCGTCTTTCCTTCTGACATCAACGACTTTATCTCTGAAACTTCTATCAATTATACTTCCAACCCTATTGCGACTTTTGGTTGTACTTGTATACCACAACTTGAAACCGGTGCCATCCACTTCCTTAGCCTTTTCTCCAACCCACTTAGTTTCTTACAAGCAAACAATATTCACTTTCCTTTTGGCAAAATCATCTGCTAACTCCCTCAATTTACCCGTTAATGTTCCTATGTTCCAGCTTCCCAATTTCATCCTAAACCCTTGGGTGGTGTTTGTGCGCCACGCTCGCTCATCTATGTGTGGGGCCCTTTCCCTTTTTGTCACCAAATCCGGATGAAGACCTGACGCCTTGTCTTTTAGCATGGACCTTAGCTCACTTATCACTACATCCCAGGATCGATGTAGCACCTTGCCTTGTGG
The DNA here is from genome assembly GCA_013407115.1 of Glycine latifolia. Classification (NCBI taxonomy): domain Eukaryota; kingdom Viridiplantae; phylum Streptophyta; class Magnoliopsida; order Fabales; family Fabaceae; genus Glycine; species Glycine latifolia. The sequence goes on from CM023952.1 coordinate 5,819,219, forward strand.
CAATGAGCTTAACTCATTTTTCGATACACCCGGGGCCCGATGTAATGTGTCACTATGAAGGGTATACCCCAACGAAATATCATAAATGTTCATCACATAAAAATAACTGTTTTTTTTACGACTGATTTGCAACTCCTAACACCAACCCTCCTCTTTTATCCTGACTTGGGATAGATCATGCATGCAAACACACATAAGCGAAATTATGTACTTCAATCATAAATTTTGTTAAACAATTTTGCTTAAATTAAAACAATCTTCATAAGCAACAACTTTAGAAATAACTTAACATTTAACTTGATTAGAATTAATTTTAATAAACTCAGGGTTTATTAACGATAACATTAGTTAAAAGAATCAATACATAGAAAGTTTTTATAGAAAGATTGTATTAAAAATCACATAAAAGTGTACTGTTCCGCTTTCTAATTATTATTTTATTCAATTTTTATTTTTTAAAATAGTATCTTTAAGTATATTGGTTAACATTTTTCGTAACTTTACAGGTATTTTTTTCTTTATTTTTTTTGTTTAGAACTTTTGAAGGTATAGTTGTCGATTCTTTTGTTAAGTGACTAATGTGGTTAAAATTCATGTTGTAAAGTGAATTTAATTCTATATGGTTTGTGCAATTTTTATCCACCGTGGTTTTTTTTATCCTAGGATGTTTTTTTACAAATTGTAGTTCTTTTAATAGGTTATGGAATTAACTTGAGATTTAGTCATATTTAAAATTCTCAATCTCTTTTTAAAAGTATATTACATTATGGTGATCGAACTTAAATATTCTTCCATAAATTTAATGTATATTGTCAATTGAATTATACTCAATTTAACATTTGTTTTAGATTTATAGTGAAAATAAACAAATTCTGTATTGACTAAAATTAATTGTGTGGTTAATATATATAACAAATTAATTATTAATATCATGATTTTGAAATTTGGACCAGAATGTGGTTCGATCAAGAACCGTTTACCTATTCAATTAAACACTTTCTAACAATTGGTTCAACATCCTTGAACTAGTCAAAAATCGATAAAATTCAATAGGTTAACTACTTTTACTAGTTTTGTTTAAAACTATTTTTTTAAAATCTTTCAAAACATCATCATTTTGTTTTTTTTAATTTTAAATATTATAACTTATGACACTATTAAGTAAAATTTATTTTTCTATTATCATTAATTTATATACATTATGTTATTTTTTATTCAATATTATTAGGATATTATATTAAAATATTTAAAAAAATTATTTTATTAAAATTAATTCGACATCAATTAAATTATTGATCCTTGAACCAATATGATGATGAATTCGATTTTGATAAGATTGATTAGTTTGAAACTTAGAAGTTATACTTTATTAATATTTTAAATGTTATCTTCACGTACTAATTAAATAAAACAATTTTTTCAGTCAACTCTTAAAAATGATCGCACTTAAATACAAATCAATGTTCTCAAAATCAATCTAATCAAAATCCAAAACAAATCAAGCGTCGTGAAATACCAAAACAGACCCTGGGAGGGGCCAAGATGAGTACAACGTAGCTGATTACATTCCCTTACCCCGACATGCGAATGGACAGCAATACCCCTCGTTCCTTTTGTCCTTATTGTGGCTTGTTGGTGACTATGGAACATTTGTTTCACAATTAATTTCCACCTCATATACCAAGAATATATTAGAGCACCGAGAATATCCAAAAAAATCAAAAAAGGCTCCCCCCCCCCCCCCCCTCCCCTCCCCTCTCTCTCTCTCTCTCACACACACACACAGAGTTTGTGTCACTCTTTTTTTTCTTTCATTTATTTTATTTTCTTGTGTTCTTCACCTTGAGAGGGTCCTCTGTTCTGGGCTCTGTTTCTAATTGGATCTTGGGCACAGAAACAACATGGGTTGGTTTTGTTGCCCAGGGAAATCAAGCAATAGATCGGTTACCGAAGACTACAGTGACACCCTCGACCAGAAACCCACCCATTTCACTGCCACAGGTCAAATTTTCATTCTTTTTTACCTTAATAATGCATTTGACTATCACACACAGACACATTCGGATTGTTTTGTGACCCATTTTGTTTGTGATCGTGCTGATTGTTTTGTTTTCTCAGTGATTTTCGTTTTAATGTAAAGATTCCTTGGTGGGTGTGTCGTAAACTGACCAAAGTTCGTGTTTTTTCGGGGGTGGGATCGCCGAATGCTTCTGTTTCCGTTTTGAAATAGTGTTTTCCAGGAATTTTCGTTACGGCATATGCAAAAGGAAAGAAGAAAATTGTTTTGTTTTGTTTTGTATTGAATATTGTAATTAAAATTTTGGTATTCAGCTTGGAACGTGTCTTCTGGCAAATTTTGAAGTTGTAAGCCTTTGAATATCGATGCTCTGATTTTGGTAGCATAAAACTATCATTAACCATACTCGATTTCGTGTTTGTTTTGGTTGGTTGCAAGGTTGGAATGATTAGATCCATAATCCAAAGTTGTGTTTGTCACTTTGCACAGTTGTTTTGGTTCTATAGTCTCCACGGATTAAAATAATTTTCTTATGTGTTATTTTGTTTGATGTCTTTCCCTTTTGGTTTATGTGTGTTTTGTATTTGTTATAGATAGCGTCAAAGTTGATTTCAGAGTGAATGGGAATAAGGAAGATGGTTCTAAAGGTGATCAACTTGCTCTGGACGTAAAGAGTTTAAATTTGAAAGAGGAGGTTTCTCAGGATAGAAAAGATAATGGTAATTGGGCACAGACATTCAGTTTTAACGAACTTGAAGCTGCGACGGGAAATTTTAGGTTGGATTGTTTTTTGGGTGAAGGGGGCTTTGGCAAGGTTTACAAGGGGCACTTGGAGAGAATAAACCAGGTTTGTTAGAAAAAGAATAGAAATTCGATATTATTGATGCGTTGAACCTGATCCTGCCCTGGCCAATGTGTTGTGCATTTATGAGCTAAAAAATTTGTATGATGTCATATTAGGTTTGTTAAAGGCAAAATTTGAAATTATTGATGCACTGAATCTGATTCTGCTCTAGTCAATGTGCCGGCCTTTTATTTGCTGATGAATAAGTATGGTGCCACGTTAGTTTGCATGTTTATTGTTTCTTTTGATTTTTCATGAGACTAAGATTTGATAGTTGATGTGTAGGTTGTAGCTATAAAGCAAAATTTGAAATATTGATGCACTGAACCTGATCCTGCCCTAGTCAATGTGTACGCATTTATTTGCTAATGAATTTGTATAGCGTCACGTTAGTTTGCATGTTTATTGTTACTTTTGATTTTTTCCGTGACTAAGATTTGATAGCGGTTGTGTAGGTTGTAGCTATAAAGCAACTTGACCCTAACGGACTTCAAGGGATTCGTGAATTTGTTGTTGAAGTGTTGACGTTGAGTTTGGCAGACCACCCTAATCTTGTGAAGTTGATTGGATTTTGTGCTGAGGGAGAGCAGAGGCTATTAGTTTATGAGTACATGCCATTGGGATCTTTGGAGGACCATTTGCTTGGTAAATTCTATCATCTCAATTTTTCATAAGCGGCATTTTTATCAATGGCTTGTCTCATTTCCTCTCCCCATTGTCCTAGATATTCGGCCAGGTAGAAAACCACTTGATTGGAACACAAGAATGAAAATAGCAGCTGGTGCAGCTAGGGGTTTGGAGTATCTGCATGATAAAATGAAGCCTCCTGTAATATATCGTGACTTGAAATGTTCTAACATTTTGTTAGGAGAGGGATATCATCCTAAATTGTCCGATTTTGGCTTGGCAAAAGTAGGACCAAGTGGTGATAAGACCCATGTTTCAACAAGGGTTATGGGCACATATGGGTATTGCGCCCCAGATTATGCAATGACAGGCCAGTTGACATTCAAGTCAGATATTTACAGCTTCGGGGTTGTTCTTTTGGAGCTTATTACAGGACGGAAAGCCATTGACCATACAAAACCTGCCAAAGAACAAAATCTAGTTGCATGGGTATGTCACTACTCTTTACCTGTCTGTTTTATTTACTGTGGAATCCATGATTGTTTGTTGATTACTTGATTTACTTTTGTAGAAACTATTCTTGTCAAATTGTTGTAGCTGAGAATTTGAGTGATTAGTGTAATTAGATAAAAGCAAGTGGTGTTACTTTTTTAGCCTGGATTAGTTTGTATTACCTTTGATATTTGTATGGCACGTTATTTACTTATTATCTTCGGAAGAGCTGTGAATTTGCATCCAGGTTGGCACCTAGTTAAATTGTTGAATGTGGGATTTATAGGAGGTGTAGTGACCTATGAATCTATGATGCACAGATACGATACTAGTGTATCCGATACAGCGATACATTATTTTAAAAATATATAGGATATGATTCATGTAAGAATCATATTTATTGTCATCATAAATTACTTTCTATTATTTATATTTATGAATAGTACTATCAATCCCATTTCTTTCTTGAAATCATTCATAAAGAGAACAATTTCTAATTTTTGTTTGTCAAGGGACAATGTTTCTATGTTTTTAAGTATACATATTTATGTGTTTCATGTAGTTATATTGAATTTTCATAAAATGCTTTAAACATATTGGTGAAGTATCCAAGAGTGTCAGTATTAGATACACATACGTGAAGCGAATTGAAGTATCAGTGGTAGTGACACTTCTCAACCATTGCAGACAGACCAGCCTCATTTATTTTGATTTTCCTCTGGGACACTTTAAAGATCAATAGCTAGACTTTTTTCTGAAGCTAGCTGATTAATTTGTCTGCTGATAACTTTTTCCCCTTTCAATACTTCTAGAGACCCAAATTAGAGATAAGTCAAAAGTTTCATCATACTGAACTATTTTTTAAAGATCTTATAATTGGAAGTTTTAATCATATGTATAATGATACATTTAAAGTGCTTATTGAATTTCTAGAATAAACAGTTATGAAAAAGTTATTACTACTATTATGCATATAATTGCATGCCTTTACCTTTTTCTTTTAGACTTTTGGTAAAAAATTGGTAAGCTGGAATGGTACCCTCCAAACCTGTCCCCAATATTAAGCATGGTGACTATACCCGTTAATGCCAAACCCATTGGAAAAGCTTACTATATGGGCCCAACAAAGGAATAGCTTGACCATATTGTGCAAAGCAGTGCCTTTGCCTAGGATAGCCCATCAAGCATCTTGGTCTGGAATCAAATCTGAGCTCTCAAGGGAAATGAATGATATTCTACCACATTGAGTGCAATGCTCGGTGGTATGCCTTTGCTGGTCACTGGTAATAATACACACTGATTTTCATGCCCTCATTTACCTTAAGTGGGGTACTTCTATTTCATACACAAAAATGAATTGCTGTTCCTTATTTTGTATTTTTATTGAACTGGAACTATAGGTAACTGGAAAGCTCAAATTTGGTCAAATAAGAATGGTTGTAGCACATAGTTACTCCACTTTTTCATTTTGTGTTCTTCATTAATGCTTCACTTTATGAATAGTTATTGGCTTTTACTGTTTGGTAATGTGTCTCATACATAAGAATCTCGGTTAATCTCCTCAGTCTCCTTATCTTTCCACTAAGGTGAACATATCACATTCATACTACTGAGTATATTAAGAATAAATAAATGTCTCAATACTGAAGGTGGCCAGTTTATTGTATACTTGATAAATTACCTGAATTGATCAAATTCATATTATCACTTCCAAAATTATTGACTCATGGTACATGTGAATTGTTTGCAGGCAAGACCCTTGTTCAGAGATAGGAGAAAATTTTCGCAAATGGTTGACCCATTACTTGAAGGTCAATATCCCGTGAGAGGCCTATACCAAGCTCTTGCCATTGCTGCTATGTGTGTTCAAGAGCAGCCTAATATGCGGCCTGTAATAGTTGATGTGGTTACAGCTCTAAATTACCTAGCTTCTCAGAAGTATGATCCCCAACTTCATCCAGCACAAACCTCTAGAAGAAGTCCACCTTCTCAGATAATGAAAAGGGATGATGATGATCATAGACGTATTTTAAGCATCGAGCATGAAACAGACAGATCTTAAACTAGGAAAGTAGATTTTTTTTTTGTCTGTTCATATGCAATGTGCCTAGTTTCCAAATTTTGTTTCATAGCGGAGATAATAGGTTCCTTATCAAGTGTAAGTCTCATTGAAATTTTCTTACTTAGTGCCCCCTCAATGTAAATGCCAGCTGCTGCCTTTAATGTGTATTTAAATGCCTTTCTGTAGGAAGTATATTTAATTGTTTTTGTGTTTTGCCCCTTCGTTAGAATTTAGCCTCAGATATATAACATGACTTATGTCGTCTTGATCTATAGTCTAGTTCATTGTCCACCATCTAGGAGTGCATCCTATATGTTTGAACAGAATGATTTGTATGAGTGGACCACATAAGTTCTTTATGAGGAAGCTCTGATGTTGATATCTTGCTATGATTGAAAGGAACATGGGCTTGGATTTTGGAAGTGAAGGCAAAGAAAGATAGATAGATGACAGAGCCCGAGAGTGTGGTTAAGAATGACATGATGATTTGGTTTGGACAAGAAAATGAAAATATCTTGGATTTTTTAATACTAATTAGCCATGAATTTTAATTTCTAACGTAAAATAACATAGTAATAACCACTGTTTTGTAACCCTATGTATTTATTTCAAAGCCATGCAAGATAATTTAATCTGTTAGGACCTACATAATTTGGCAATTGACTTTAACATTTGTTCCCTCACATGGTATTTGTCCAGTGTTAAACACAAACTTTGGTTCCAAGAGTTGGAGACTCAACCCAACTATCTTCCTCACTAGCATTTTGACAGACACATTATAGGTTTAATTTATTATAATTGGTACGTTCTTCCAAACCTTTGCATTGTGCTTTTGCAATTTTTTATTTTAATTCACAGTAGAATACTCTCTAACTATGAAAACTAAAAAAAATCAGCTAGGGCTCAAAAAATCTTGAAAGTGCATTAAATTAAGAATAAACCCAAAAAATTCAAGAGAAGACAATTAGGAAAGAATAACAAAACTTGGAAATTTGACTAGACAATGACATTGAATATTATTGAGAAACAATAATATCTTACCACATACACTCTAAATCCAATTGCACTTTGCAGTGTTGTCGTTTACACTTGATTTTTGCAAGGTTGTACTTTGCAATACAAATACACCATTAATGAAAATTGGCTCTTATTTGTGTTTTCATTTTCTTTGAAGAGAAATAAAAAACAAAAAATCAAAGCATATAAAATATGTTGTGGTTTTTAGTTTTAAAAACTAATAAAAAAATTTAAAAACAATTTCTATAAAGAAGTCGAGCGGTGTCAGAGTTGGTTGCTGATGTCTCAGAAAAGGTTACTTATGAAGGATTCTGACCAACGAGAAGTTTAGTGAAGTGTCATTGTGTGAAGTGTCGTAATGTGTGAATCGTCGAGAAGTCAACAATGTAGGATGTTACAAATGGTATCAGAACGAACCTTTCTCCCAGTATGGTGTGGTTTGAGGACGAACTAAGCGAAAACTAGCGGACATGTAACACCCTGGATGAATCACATTGGAATGAGAAAGATTTAGAAGCTGTGCAGAGACTGTACAACTAAGAATGACTTGAATGAATTAACTGATATTACTTATACCAATAAGATGCATATACTTTTTGGTAGTCCATCAAATAAGAACCCCACAGTTAAACGTGTTTGATTTGGAGCAATTATAGGATTGCTGACCTTCTGGAAAGTTTCTCGGAAAGCGTATGAGTAAGGATAAAGCATGAGGAAAGTCTCGTGTCTGTTTGTGAGTACAGTCAATGATCCTTAAAGAAGTCAAGCAGTGTCAGAGCTAGTTATCAATGTCTCGAAAAGGGATACTACAGAGGATTCTGACTAACGAGGAGTTAAGTGAAGTGTCATAATGTGTAAGCTACTGAGAAGTCGATAATGATGGATGTTACATCTACCACCAAGAAAAGCACTTTGCCTATGATCAATCCCCCTATCCAATATTGTTTTAAGCCTATTAGCTAGGATTTTAGCTATGATTTTATACAACCAACCAACAAGGGATATAGGTCTAAAGTCACCTAATAATTGTGGATTATCATACTTGGCAACAAGAGAAATGAAGGAAGAGCTGATACCTCTAGGCAAGACACAATTTCTATGAAACTCCCTAAAAAATCTCATTACTTCCACCTTCATGGTCTCCCCAAACCCCTTGATAAAAAGGAAAATGAAACCATCAGGACTACTACTTTTATCATTACCACAATTCCAAATTACTTTTTTCACTTCATCTTCTTTTAAATCCACACTAAACATCAAATTGTCACCAATTGAAAATTTTTGAAAGTTAACACCATTAAGCTTTGGTTTACTTCTCATATCCTCCACAAACCTCCTTTCAAAGTACCTCCTCACTTCTTTTAGTTAATACCATCCTTACAACCTTATAAATTAATATGATGACACACATTCTCCAAGTATTACTCTACATTTACATAATTTGAACTCTTTTAAATATAGGCATTTTTCCAAGGCTCTTGCTATCTACACATCCATGTTTTCTAATTACACCCCTATACCCTTCCTCTCTACTCTACATTTACAATATTTTGAGTTTTCCTTCATGTTACAATGCGTTTCAAAGTACATTCATCACTAATTTCATATATTATACACCTTAATTGCAAAGGAAAAATTTTGACGATAGTTTCTTTCCATAAAGTAAATTCATTCATTTTCTAATCCAAGTCTATGTCAATGATTGAGGCCACAATGACTTTTAAGTACTTTGGTTGAGATACAATTTGTAATTCTGTAGATACACTTCCAGAATGGTATACGTTATTTCAGAAAGACATTTTTGGTAATAACAAATCATATCTCAATCGAAGTACTTAGCCGTCATTGCGGCCTAAATCATTGATGTAGACTGGTATTAAAAAATGAATGAACGCACTTTAAGGAAAGAAACTATCGTCAAAAGTTTTTCTTTGTAATTAAGGTGTATAATATATGAAGTTAGTGAGGAATGCATCTTGAAACACAATGTCACATGAAGGAAAACTCAAAATATTATATAATAATGATAAAAATGCAGTATTATATAATGAATATATGGTAAAGATAGTCTAAAATTAGAGTTTAAAGAATAATAAAAATAAGATTTTAGATAGGATTTAAAGAACACTAATGATAAGATAAAAATAAGATTAACAAACATGAGTATAAGATAAATATTTGTCATCTTTTTTATTTCTCATTAATCATTTTAATTCTTAAGTGATATTTTATACCTATTCTAGAAGTATATTTCCATAACTATGAAGCATTGTTATGGAAATATATTTATAGAATAGATATATGTAATTCTGGAAATAAATATTTAGAAAGTAAAAAGGTATACTTCTTTAAGAAAAAAGACATAATGGGTAACTTAGAGTAGAGAGGAAGGTACGGGTGTAATTAAGAAACTGCGTGTGTAAATAGAAAGATGCTTTTTGAACCGTTTTAAAATTGGGCCATTTTAATATGATTGTTATTTAAAGAAATTTTACTTTTTGAACAGTTTTAAATAAAGGAAGGCCACATTCAGGAAACCAAAGTTGACGTCTTTTTTTCTTCTTTTATTTTTGGAGTTTAATTTATATATTTTTTTGGTGAAGGCTTTTAATTTATATAAAGCAGGACTTATGACGCCTTATAACATACTTTTTTTTTTATAGGAATTATGGTTCCATATTTAACATATTCTTTCTAATACACTATTAATTAGAATTTATCAAAAATTACAAATCATGGGAGGGCACATGATCACAATAAAGATCACCTACTGTATCATCTAATTGGTTGATTTTGTATTTTTTTTTAAATTATGTATAAAAAAACTCTATTAATTTGTATTTTGGACATGATAAATAAAACAAGATAATTTTTTTTATCCTGCATCCCAAATCTCTCTCTCTCTCTCTCTCTCTCTCTCTCTCTATATATATATATATATATATATATATATTAGAATAACTACCTTGAACAAAAGCGTAATTAACTATTATTCTTTAACGAGTTCATTTTTTATTTGACGAGAATATTTTTAGCACTTCTTTTTTAACTTCTACTTGTCATTTTTAATATATGTAGTTCTAACTTAAACTTTAATTTTTTTAAGGAAATTATCAATAATTAAAAACAATATTATATCATAAAACAAATTATTTATTATAAATCTAAAATATAACTTATAAGTTAAAAAGATTAATTTTAATTATAATAAATTACATATTTAAAGTATTTATTTATCATAAAATTGAGTTATATAAAATAAATATTTGGTATGTACCAGAAGCTAAAAAAAAACTAATAAAAATTTAATTGGAAGTGAATTTGTTTCAAGGTATCAGAGTTGTTACTGTCATTGGGATTTAGGACTTTATTCAAATCTCTTCTCATCCAACCATCATAGATAAAAGCAGAAGGGGCAGTTGACTTAATTAACCTCAATAATAAATATTCGTGTTTTTGCCTTGTTCAAGAATTTTGTTCTTACAATATTCGGAGTAATTTGTGAATGGTTGGTATTTGAGCTATAGCAGATCACTTATCCCAGGTATTCTTGATGCTTCACATCACGAAGTTGATCAAAGAACTACTTCGTTTTCAATCATTTTATCAATCACCATTTGCAGCCCACTTTTAAGGGGAAAAAATATACACTTGACTGAAAATCTAAAGGATTATTTGTGGTCACGAATCATCCAGCGTCTAGCAACATGGTCTCATCTGTCCATTTCTCAAGCTTATCCTTGTGAGTTGTGACCATGCCCTTTCAACAAGCTACTGTTTTTCTTAGATATGCAAAAGAATTACCCTTGCGCAAGATAGTGGATATATATTATTATTCTATATGTTTTCCGAAACCCAAAAGTGAGTAGATATTTTCCATTTTGGTTGTCTGATTTTGCATTTGTCCTCGGCTATAATTCCACAGCCTCAGACATAGAAAACCAAACAGTGTTGTCTTTGAAGCAAAAGGAGGGTACACCACCTGCAGAGATCAACGTGCTTGAGGAGACTAAGATGGTGTCCACGTTCTCTGTTCTTGTTGCTTTTCTTGCTTGACAACCCCCAGACTGTCAATGTTACTTTCTGACACTAGAAATCATTGAAGGTAAGACCTAGGTTAAGAAGAGGCATCAGAAGATATATGTCATTGTTTGGCTCCTCAACACTGTAAAATTTTGTTTGTCTCAAATGTTTTAGGAGGACTCCACCAAAGTGAAGAAAAGGTTGCAGTATAGTGTAGACACATATAGGAATACGTGCAAAGTGGCATCATGTCCCATGTGACATTTCCATACACAGGGATGGGAACCCAAACCTTTCCAACAATGATCCAAATTATCCTTCATCTTTTTATTCCACCTGTCCTCCTCCTGCATTATAAGCCATTCCTAGAAATCAAATTCTCTGTGTTTATATTGTGTGCTAGTTCTTTGAAGAATAAGCAGTGACACAAGTTCAAACACCCCATACCACCTGCCAATTTCAGAAGAATTCCTTACCCAACACAGCACAACTAGAGGTATTAGTTTCCTAGTCTGGTCATGTATTATACTGTGGCATATTTCCAATCACACACACATATCTAACATGATTTTTCAATTCTGAACCTTCCTCACAATTCTCCAACTGTCCTCGTACCATGTCAATTTATATCCTGACAGCTTATAAGTTATAAATCAAATCATGCAATTTAGGAAGTCATATATTCTGATTAGTTTGCTAAATTGATGATGACATGAAATTCTCCAACACTTTTCGCTCAGCACAGCTTCCATCAATTACTTTCATTCCAATTAATTTCTTTTCCATCATCACGTGTCCTCTCATCTGGGGATTTCTCTGGCCATTGGGGACACTTGTGTTCTGACATAATTAGAATATAAAACCCAGACACTGTCTTAGTCTCAGTTTAGAAGCATTAATTGGTGTCCCCCCTATAAGTACCTCTTAAGCAAAAACACTGCATCAACCTCCACCACTCGTTTCAATATCCCACCCTCAAGCAAACAAAAACTAGCCTGAAAATAAATGTGACGTGCTCACAATTATCTGAAGGAACGAACTCGAAATGACCAAAAAGCCCCACACAACTCATCATTCGCTGTACTAGTCCCACTCTTATCACATGCCCTTGCCATTCCAATTACTAACACTGAACCACCATGATATGATACTCGGACAACATCATATGTTAGTTCTGAAGTACATATCAAACAGTGCAAACTGAATCTCATTTCTCATCCCACAACAACATGCAAGAAGATTTTATTATTAATTAGTACTTTAGTGTGCCAAACAGGTTGATACATCTGGTTGAGTTTTTTTGTCCTTGTAACTGAATCTCATTTCTTATCCAACAACAAAGTGCAGGGTTTTATTGTTATAAGTAAAACTAGTGATTTAGTATTATGAAGTAATTTGCATCATTAATTCCATTTTTTGAGAAACTAATTAATTATCACGTATATATGAATGGTACAGAGAGTGAGAGGGATGGAGGCTTTTCCAAGAGACCAGCGAGGCTCGCTCGAAGTGTTCAACCCTTCTTCTTCTTCTTACTCCACCGAGAAGTCGGTGAACTCGCCGGTGCATGTTGAATCCACGTGGAAGACGTGGATTGATTCACGTACTGACGAGTCACCGGAGCAACAACAACAACAATGTGGCGGTACCAACGAGGTGGCCGCCACGTCATGGATGGCGCTCAAGGACTCCGCTCCTCCACCACCGACGCTCGCCGCAGTGCTGGGCGAGTCTCTGCCCGCGGCGGTGGGGGAGGTTGGCAAGGCCGCGAAGCGCGCGGCGGAGTGGGGCCTGGTGCTGAAGACGGACACGGAGACCGGGAAGCCGCAGGGAGTGAAGGTTAGGACCTCCGGCGGGGAGGAGCCGGCCGCGAAGGTGGCCGGCGGGTTGAGGAGGGACTCGAGCAACTCGGTTCGGAGCTCCGGCGAGTCTTCCGACGACGGGAGGGAGTACCGGGGAGGAATACCGAGGGTTTCGGAGGACCTGAGGGACGCTTTATCGGCGTTTCAACAGACGTTCGTGGTTTCGGACGCTACCAAACCCGATTACCCGATCATGTATGCCAGTGCCGGGTTTTTCAAGATGACGGGTTATACATCGAAGGAGGTCATAGGGAGAAACTGGTACGTTACCGTTAACCTTTTCATGGGTTAAACATATTTTTAATTTGTGAAAAAATAAAAAATTATATTATTGAATAAGAAATGTTAATAATATATTTTTTACGAAAAGTTATCTGATTAAGACTATTATAATCTTAACTAATTAATACAAAATATATAATTGAGTGTTATTAATTTTTTTCATTACATTTACATATCACTTTGGTCATAATTACTCACACTAGTGATTTGAAATGATCTTTAAGTTTTCTTTTCTAATACACTCCCCTTAGCCCACCTTTTTTCTTGTACCTTAGAATTTACTGTAAAATAGTGAGTGAGTTTTTATTAAATGAAACGTGAGGTAAATAAAATTTTGTAATTTTTAATAAATTTTAGTTAATAATAAAAAATGTGTTAAAAAATAGTAATATATTAGCAAATGCGTTAATACCATTTGTCTTAATAATGTAATATGAGATAAATTTATTGAATTTTACTTTAAAAGTCATTAACGATGATTTTGGTATATTCTAAAAATCTTTATTCTAACAGGGCATAAAGAATAAATTCATACAATGCAAAGATGTTTATGTTTAGTCATTCTTTTTAATTATGCCAGTTGTAGTCTCAATTTCTTAAAGAAAAAATTATCTTATTTTGAATTTTTCTTCCATGAAATAGGAGTCACTCATAGCAAATTTCTATAAGCAAGTATTGAGTTTATGTAAATATATAAAAACCATATTTAACTTATGGTATGTCAATTGAGTTATTATTATATCGGTTGTTTATTGGAAATATTTAAGTGATAGAGATTAATGGACCAATAATAAGAATTTTGTTTGGACATAAGTATTTAAGGTAGAATAAAAAGGGAAGAAACATAAAATAAGTTTCTTTATTTCAGAATCTGAAATTAACTTATAATAGTTAAAATAAGCCTTTTGTAAAATATATTTATCTAAACATAATAAAGATTTGATCTGATATTTTAATGATTGAACCCACACGAAAAGCAATATGCAAGGGTCTCTTTAACTGTAATAACTGCAAGGAAAACGACAGTGAGTAACGAAATAAAAAACGGGGCGGGTTGGTCGCAGTCGGTTTATGCAGGGGGCGGACACGGATCCGGATGATGTGGCAAAGATAAGGGAAGCTTTACAAAGTGGGTCTACTTATTGTGGAAGGTTACTCAATTACAAGAAGGATGGTACCCCCTTTTGGAACCTTCTCACTATTGCCCCTATCAAGGACGACGATGGCAGAGTCCTCAAATTCATCGGGTATGTTACCTTACTACACACTTTCTTTATGTGATTTCTTTTCTGCTTTCTGATAATTTTATAATAAAATATTTTTTCTTTTGAATTTTTTAGCGAATGATCTAAGAATATTGATTAGTAACATCGTATTCATTATTGAATCTAGCATTCTTCATTTTTCTCTTTTTTCTTTTGTACTGTATTATTGTTGTCATTAATTATTGTGGCTTATGGCTTGGTTGGGACCTTATAGTGACAACAAATTGACTTTTCGTTGGTTTGGTCATTGTTCACAAGGTGTCCTTTGCAATTTTTAAGATAAGAAGGGGAGGGGCGAGCTGGATCAATTTCAGTTCACTCTCCATACTGATAATGACCACTCCATAATATCGTTTTCATTTAGAAAATGCCAAACAGAGCCCACTGTTATGTCTATTGTTTCCATTCATTGTATGAGGATCCGTCTTCTTGATAACTTTAATTAGTACCAAAAAAATTATACTATACATGCTATTATATTATTTTTGTTTAACTTTATAATTGAATGATCCTGACATATCCGCTAACAGAAAAACTTCCAAATCCCACTAGCTATATGTTGTAATGTTTTTTTTGGGTCACTATTGTGGGTTGGTCATGGTCTAAATATCTACGATTCTGATGTAATATATTCTATATAATCTCTATCTTTTTTTCTTAGTTAAATGAAAAAAATATATTCTGTTTATCTATTAAGGGTAAGCCCTATAGAGCTTGGATTTATATTTTCATACCAGTGCCTAGACGTACACAATTTCAATGATAAATGTGTTTACTATGTGAGTGTAATTAAGTTGATAACATGCCTTAAGTTTGTGATATCAAATTTGAGTTTGATTTTTTCATAATATATTTTTTATAAGAAATCATAAATTTTAAGTGTCATTAAGTCGTGGAATAAGAATTAATCCTACAATCAATTCAAAGGACAAAAATTGTAAGAATACCTTATAATTTTACTAAAGAACCAAATATATTAATTACCATGATTTAAAAAAATGACAAATGTGTGTTATCTCATATCCGATGCGTCAGGCCATTCACCTATCAGGGTTCTTTATCAATGTCATTTACCGTATAAAAATTACTTGGATACAGATAGAATGTAGGAGAGGCCAATTACACTCAGAAATTGTATTCCTTCTTTCTTATGAATTTTGTCAACTAATGTTACAATTGTTTGAATCCAAATTTGCCAGAAAACTTGTGTGAATTCAGAATGTTGTATATTTGTATTGAAATTAAAATATGGACGAAAGATATCTCAATATTATTACATCTATTAACTTTTTTTTTATTGAAAAATATATGAAGTAAGTTGATGTAACATAAAAACGGATAGTCCAATCATAGTAGTTTCTGTTTTTGGTACCTCAACTGAAATAGTTAAAATCAAGAGAAAAGTTCCTCTTGTTTTTTTAGGGGATATAAATGATCCATTTGAATTTACTTGGGCATGGCATAAGTATATACTTATCCCTAGTATTTATGAATCTATCCTTAATGGGTAGACACTAGGCGCTTGCCATAAATGTTTAATTCTAAATCCTTTTTTTTTTGACAGATAATTTTAAATCTTTTAACACTTACAAATTACTGATGTTAGAGATTGTTTAGCACTTAAAAGAGGTAAATAGTTGCTCACGCTCACGCCAACCTGATATGTGACTAGAAATGGAAATATTGCTGGACTTGGTATGATTAAGAATCTCCTTATCGAGATAAGATAATATTTGTTTCCCCAAATATTTTATATTTTAAGCCAGATGGATCTCTTTAAATCCATATCTTCTGTACTGTTTTTCAAACTGAATTATTCATTATTTGGCATTGATTGCATGAGATTGACAAACAGGAGACAGAAAGAGGGCATATTGATTGCACGTGGGTCTCCTTATTTTCTTTCTTTTATTTCTTTTACAACTTATAATTGCACGTGGGTCTCCTTATTTTTTTTTATTTCTTTTACAACTTATAATTGCACGTGGGTCTTGATGTAATGGAACGGTAGCATGCATCATTGTCTGATACAAGATTTGAGTCTCTCACTTTTAGTAGGAAAAAGAAAAAGAATTTCACAGCTATAACTACTAATTGAAAAAAAATATTGAAATTTATGTAGTTTTATTATGTCTTATATATGTGTATCTATTTGATCATAATTCTAATTATCTATTTTTCATTAACAATTATAATTCCTTATTTATTTTTATTACTAGTTCCCTTATTTTAGAACAGTTATATTCCAACAAAAAAAATTGCTCACACGTATTCTGTTGAACATTTATTATGTAAATTTTATATAATTCATGTTAAAATGAAAATAAATCCATTATTTTAAAAAATTAATAATAAAAAACGTCATTACTATTTCTTTATGTAGTATTTTTTTAATTCTTTCTATTATGTATTATTTTGAGCTTATGGGAAGTATTTTCTCTGTATGGAAATGGCGAGATGATGGCAGAATGCAAGTGGAGGTTAGCAAGCATACAGAGGGAGCTAAGGAGAAGATGCTACGTCCCAATGGATTGCCCGAATCCTTGATTCGATATGATGGTATGTATTGGAGACATTCTAACCTATTTTTAAGAATTGTGCAACCTCAAATTATGTAACAAATTTAATGAATAAATACATTACTGAGTTTGCCCCGTTTTTATCTAATTTTTTAATAAAAATAATTATATTATTTTAAATGATTAAATTAGACATATAATTAACAAATTAATATATAGTTGATCATATTGCATCAAGTGGGCCTATAACATGGTCACGAAAAAGGAAATTACATCTAGCGTGCCTTCGAGAATTTGTCTGATCAATAAAAGCCGTCATACGAGACAGACCTTCTATGCAAGAAGTTAATTAAGGTGCTCTTTGTATAAATTTCTTAATAAATATTTATAGGAGAAAAATAAGAAGGTAAAATAAAATGAATTTTTATAAGTTAAAATTAATTTATATATAAATTAATATGTAAAAGTTTTATTATAGTTTTTTCATAAAATTGATATTAACTTATACATAATCTAATCTTAATTTATGAACGAAGTTAAATTCATTTTATTTTCTTATTTTCTTTTATTATTATAATTTATTGAGAAATTTATCTAATTAAAACATAGTGCCTATTTAGATACGCATTTATATAATTAATTGTGAATGATCATATATTTATAGATTTAATTATAAGTAAATATGAGTCAGTTGTAATGTAATTTTTGTTTGGATAACAAATATTAGAAAATTGATTTTATCATATAAAGTTATTTGGAAACTTGCAATCATCAAAATTGATTTTAGGTGTATATTTACCAAATTGAGTTTTAATATCCATATATATTTTTTATATTCTATTGTAATTCAAGGGTATGTGTGAAATAAATCTATGGACTAAATTTAATTAGAGTGGATGCAAGAGCTATTAGAAATAGCTTCACCTTAACTTGAGTCTAGAGCACCCAAATTACCAAACATGATGGTCAATGAAAATGAAGTTTGATTAATGCAAGACTCAAGGTTCAGCCATGTAAACGTGACACCAAACATATTCCTCATAGAACTATAACAATGATAATGAAACGAAAAATGAAGTATTGAATTAATATAAATGCTATTTGAGGTTTAATAATTTATGTTAGTTGAAAAATAAGTAGAAATGTACATAAATATCAAACACCTCTAATTACTTTCTATATCTCTCTTTCTATCATATTATATATTTATCATAGTTGTATTTGTCTCTGTCCTCTCCTTATCTCTCTTTTAAGTGTCCCATTTATTTTTATCCAAGTAGAAATAGATAAGAGAGAAATGCAGACATGATGGGTGATATGTTTTGATAAAAAAAGAATGATAAAGAAAAATTATGAGTGTTAACGAGGGGTTTGAACTCTTGGGGTCTTTCAACAACTAAACTAACAGCTGGTTGCGCATTGGTGATGCAGCTCGTCAGAAAGAGAAGGCAAATAGTACAGTATCTGAGTTGTTGCTGGCTGTGAGGAGGCCTCGTGCACTGAGTGAATCAGCAGGGCGTCCCATGATCAGAAAGTCAGCATCCGGTGATGATGCACAAGTCAAACCGCTAGAAAAGTCATCAAGGAGAAAATCTGAGAGTGTCGCTTCTTTTAGACGAAAATCACATGCTGGAGACAGAAGTTCAATGGAGAGAATCACTGAGCTACCTGAAAAGAAACACAAGAGCTCTCGTCGCCGTTCTTTCATGGGGTATATATACATATGCATGCTTATTTACTTAAGTTATACATCAAAATCGCTAGTTTTTGAACTATTTTTAGGTATAGTTTAATTTTGATACATTGTGAGATTTTACATGTGTGAGCCAATTAGAAATCTCTCCCTAAGTATTCCTTTTAAAGTAACTATTACAAAAGTCATTAATCTGTATTAGACATGACAATTCATGATCAGATAACTGTGTAAAAAAAACTTATACTCTTCCAGTGTATTCTAATTAAATTCTTTTAAAAATACTAGTTTTCTTTCATGGGGCATGATCATCTCAAAATATAGTTTTTTTAACTAGTTTTTGAGTGATTTCTACAAGTTTTATTTATAATATGATGTGTAATGTAAATTTGGTCCTATATTTCAACTTTCCCTGTCTAATTTCTATATATCTATGTTTCAGGTTCATCAGGAAAAGTCAGTCTAACTTTGGAAGCTTCAATGATGAAGCAGTTGTAGAGAACAGCTCTGAGACTAGTGATGAGGATGATGAGAGGCCTGAAAGTTTTGATGGCAAAGTAAAGAAGAAGGAAAAGAGAAAGGGTCTTGATCTTGCTACCACACTTGAACGTATTGAGAAGAACTTTGTCATCACTGATCCAAGGCTGCCGGACAACCCCATTGTAAGATGATCCTTTTTCATACCATTTAATGCTCCAATGCAACAAAAATGGTGAATTTCTCTATAGGTGTACTAGAGATGAGCTTAAGATGATTAAATTTTTATTTGGTTTTCCAGATTTTTGCATCTGATAGCTTCCTGGAGCTTACAGAGTATAGTCGTGAAGAAATCTTGGGAAGAAATTGCAGGTGTGATTTAAATATTAATATATAATAACCATGAAAATGAATATCAAAACACAGAAATTGAGTACTGTAAATAGGTGCTTCCAGCTTTACCTCAGGCTTCATTAACGGGAGTATGAATGCTTCCATGAAGGATCAATCGAAAAATTCTATAAAAAGGAGTGCAATTGTTGCATACAGAATACATATAAAGCAAATACCGAAAACTTGAGGAAACTAAACTCTAAATTATTACTTGACAAGTTTACTAATGCCAGATGGAAGCTAGAAATACAAATTTAATTTTGTTAGTAAAAGCCTCCGAAGACTGATATACCAGGATATGATCTAGAAGGTGTTGCCGAAAATCAGTGGTATTTATTTATATTCTACATGGTGATATAGGTTTTTGCAAGGCCCTGAAACTGATCCAGCAACAGTGAGAAAAATTAGAGAGGCTATTGACAATCAAACTGACGTTACCGTGCAGCTTATTAATTATACGAAGAGTGGTAAGCTTATTTAATGCTCTATATATACGTCGACCCAGTTCAATATGCTAATTTATTTTAGATTGGATTTTGTAGGTGTTTCATGAATAATTCGTATAGCAGTATATGATGAAAAAGTTATCAGAAGAAACAAAAATGTTCTTGTCACAGTATCTTTCCATAAATAACCTGTATGAGTAGTAGGACTGTAGGAGATGAAAAACAGTTCAATATTTTCACAATATCCTTGTTTTCATATCATGAATACTTCTCATAGTTTTCAAAGGAAAATGACTATTTAACAATTTGAAGCTAAATATGGTTGCTAATATTATTCTGCCCAATTCAGGTAAAAAGTTCTGGAACTTGTTTCATTTGCAGCCTATGCGTGATCAGAAGGTACAGTTTATGATAATAACTTTTGTTTTTTGTAGTTAATCATATCCCATTTACCAAACCTTCTAACAGAAACTATGGTTAACTTGTTTCTCTTTTTCTTTGTTTAACAGGGAGAGGTACAATATTTTATTGGAGTTCAACTTGATGGTAGTCAACATGTGGAGCCACTTCACAACCGCATTGCTGATGACACTGCAAAAGAGGGAGAACAATTGGTTTGGTTTCTATCCAAGTGCTTCATTAGTTTAACATATACTGATATCTCCAATTTTCTGTTGGTTTTCAACATCACTACATATCCAAATAAAGGCTTTTAATTTGAAGTCTATAAAAATAAAAGCCTACAGTTCCTCTATTATGACCAAAGAGAAAATTTTGGATATAATTTGTTGGTATTATATGTAATAGAAGGAAGCTTTGTTCAATTTATTATGCTTTGTATTCCAAGTTATAACAAGTTTATTTGACATCCATCCTCAGGTAAAAGATACTGCGGAAAATGTTGATGATGCACTGAGAGAACTTCCAGATGCTAATATGGTAATGTCTCCTGACTATCAGTTTCCTCTGAAAAGCTTTTGCATTCAATTTTTCTCACAATCTTTTGGCTACCTTCAGAAACCAGAAGATTTATGGATGAATCATTCAAAAGTGGTTCACCCTAAGCCTCATAGGAGGGATGAAGCTGCTTGGAAAGCCATTCAGCAGGTATTACTCAATACTTATGTAGTTGAAATTATGTCATATTTTCCAGTATTTCTCGGTAATGCTATTAACTAATAAAAGATTCAGAAAGGACTAGTACAAAGTATGACCATAAACAACTAACTGACATTTTTGCTGGCTTCCATTCTTGTCTTGCCTTTACTAGACTATTTTACTTCTTTTTTTCAACCCCACAATAGATTCGAATATTATGATTATGTCACTTTCTTTTTCAGATTTCATTTTTTGAAGAATAGAAATATTTTTATCTTTCTATTTTTTAGATTTTTTTAATTATGTATTCTATTGAAGATTACTTGAATTGGTAAACATGACATCAAAGATCCTTCTCCGTCTATATGGTTGTTATATTTTAAATTTTCATCCGTCACTTTTTGAATATCTCCTGTAAGTTACATTTTGCAAACTGATTATGTGACCATGGCTTTTCAGATCCTGAATAGTGGAGAGCAGATAGGCCTGAATCATTTTAGGCCAGTTAAACCTTTGGGATCAGGAGATACTGGCAGGTTTTTCCTGATTCTCTTTTCAACTTCCCAACATTTGAAATGTGCATGAACATGTAGCATGAGGCTTAAATTAATTGGTCGCTGAAATAAATTGTAACTAAATGACGGTGATGCTCTGGAAACATATGACGTGGGACCTAAGAATCAAAACCTGAAACTATACTTTCATAATATGTTCAATCCCTTTCAGTATTGTAGTTTTCAGCTGCACAACCACTTATGAACTTAAAATTTTTAAATGATTTCATTGCTCCAAGCGTTACCCACTTACCAGATAAGTACAACCGTCTATGTTTCTTGGTGTAATGAGCGCTTTTAAACTCGTAAGTATAATATTTCTTCAACGAAATTTTGACATATATTAGAGACTCATAGATGAACTAGTCTGTTGATTAGCTGGATTTTCTTTTTTGAAATTCTAAAACCTTGATAAGAATTTCTTCATTGTGAAGTTTTTCTCTGTTCATTATTTTTCTAATCAAGCATCTGGGGAAGTGTTATTATATCACTTGGGTACTGTCTTTCAGTGTCTATCTGGTGGAGCTAGGCGAAACTGGTCATTATTTTGCCATGAAGGCTATGGAGAAGGGTGTTATGCTCAATCGTAACAAGGTACAGAATATATTTATTTGACATTTTTTTTGTTTTTACTTGTCACTTCCTACCATCAATAGTTTTAGAATTGTTTACTTAGAAGTTGTTCAAAACTGTATTGGCTTTATTTTCTTTGCCTTTTGGTATTTCCTTTTAGATTTTATCAGTTAATTAAAACAATTTTGTCCTAGTGGTTCACTTTTAACAGCAACTGTAACTACAGGTGCATAGAGCTTGCACAGAGAGAGAGATCCTCGACATGTTGGACCACCCTTTTCTTCCTGCATTATATGCTTCCTTTCAGGTTTGTAACTCTAGTGCACTTCAAAGTAAGATAGTTATAGAGAATAATGAAATTGGAACTAAAACTATCATTGGTCGCAGTTACAAGTACAGTATGAGCTCTTGAACTCTAAAGACTGAACTTAACTACCAACTGTCTTGAGGGCTAAAATATACCTACCAACTGAATATAAGAGTAAATAACTTGAATTAGTTAGATTTTATATCTTCTGTCAGTAGTTGTTAATTTCTAGAGACTGGAGAAACATCAGGATCTTTATGATTTCTTGAAGAATGATCACTCTCTTCTAGCCTGTGATTAAAAAGTGCAAATTGTCACAACACTCAAGCTCTTTAACATACACCCTTGCTTTCATGGAGGATGGTTTCACACATCATATTCCCTGTCTATTATGCCTTTATTTCCTATTTCATTTAATTCAAAACTTTCTAATCACTAGATAACAAACGATGCATACATTACTACTTACAATAAAATGAAATTGAAAATTCTTTGAAACTTGATTAATTTGCAGACGAAGACACATGTTTGTTTGATAACTGATTATTGTTCTGGTGGAGAACTATTCCTTCTTCTTGACCGACAGCCAGCTAAGGTTCTCAGGGAAGATGCAGTGAGGTATATTATGCTACTATGCAAAGTATTTATGCATGTTTATTACAACTTTAGTTTGAAGGCAATCAAAATTGATAATGGTGAAGGGGAGGTTAGAAAACAATCCCAAGTTTTTCTTTATTTTTATAACTGCTAAATTATCTTCTTGTATACTTGCCGGGAAAACTGCAAGCCTCAAGTGTTCTATGTCAATCACAATAAATTGAGTCCCTTGATATGTATTCCTTTTTTCATGAATCTGTTTTTCTATTCAACCTAAAACTTTCTTCAATCGTTTTACCATCAAACCTTTCCTTAATAAAAATTTATTTAACCTTTATATACATACACATATATGTTTTACTACAACTTTATTAAATAGTTGTATGTACCCACTATTAAAGCAGGTGATCCTTCTTCAACAGAGTTAGTTACTAGTGTTTCTCTCCTTTCCTTTAGCTGACATAATGTGCTTGATAATAATAGATTTTATGCCGCTGAAGTAGTTGTTGCGTTGGAGTATCTTCATTGTCAAGGTAGGCTCTAATTCATCACCCATACACATGGTAACAATATTTTTTGGACAATGAGTGTGTTACCTTTTAACTCGTGAACTTCTTTTCGACTTTGGAAGTGTTTGATTGACAAAATCTTTCCACACATCAATTCATCAAACGGCAATCATCTATAGATGTTCACAAATATTTTTCTCCAATCATCAGATGTTATAAATTGACCTAGTAGCATTATATGATCCTTTCTTATTGTGAAATTCTGTCCGAGCAAGAAATCTTGCTACTTAAAATTTATGTTTACATATATTAATTTAAGACATTCAGACAACATCTAATATAATAATATTGTTTGGTGAGAATTCACAGGTATAATATATCGGGATTTGAAGCCAGAAAATGTGTTACTACAAAGCAGTGGACATGTGTCTCTAACAGATTTTGATTTGTCATGTTTAACATCTTGCAAACCACAGGTATCTTAGAGACAAGAACTACAGATGATAAAGTTTTTATTCAGAAGTAATACTTTTTAACTCTACTGAAACAAATTTATGTTATGTCAAATTGCACTCTTTACAGCTTCTAGTTCCAGCTATAAATGAAAAGAAGAAAGCTCAGAAAGGCCAACACGCTCCAATATTTATGGCTGAACCTATGAGAGCATCAAATTCTTTTGTGGGCACTGAAGAGTACATAGCTCCGGTTCGTTGTTTCTGGACAATATTTCTTAAGCATAAAATCATTTATACATTCAAATTCTTATGGAAGCATGCATGATATAGTTAACATGTTTCACCTTATAATTTGAAAGACCAAGTTGAACCTGTTAGAAGTATAAGAAGTTCTGTGGTATAGTCTTTATTCTTGATATACTTGAGGAGAAGGTGAGGACTTGCAGTTTGTTTGTACAATCATTCTTGATAAGCTTGCCAATTAGACACGCATCATTCTTATCACAATTAAAGATCCCGTTTTTCAAGGGCTGGTGGTGGGATCCCGGTGGACATACAAATTATTGCATTCATGTCCTTGAAACTTGTTTGAACTTTTTGTTTCTCACAATTTGTTGTAAATTGTAATTGACAGATCAAATGTTCAATGCTTGTGCAGGAAATTATAACGGGTTCAGGCCATACAAGTGCAGTTGATTGGTGGGCTCTTGGTAATTCTTTAATTCTTACAATAAATAAAGGCTATTAGGCAACTATATCAATTTTGAAAAACTAAAAAAAAATTGAATGCATTGTATATTTATTGTGTAGTGGATATACTAGTATTTATATTAGAAAAAGTTTGATGTTCTATCAGTGAAAACTTTTTTGCCTTAATTGAATCCAACAATAGCATTCTACCCGTCTTTTCTACATATGGTATTCTATTATGAGTTGAGGTTAATTCTTTTTCGTTCTTCTTAATCCCTTGCTTTTTTCACCCTTTTTTTTTACTTTGGCATATTCGTATTTTTTCCTCAATCGAGTAGATTTTATGATATGGAGAGAATGAATTGAAAAAAAAGTTAATCACAAAGATTTTTGAAATGCTAAAGACAAACATTCATCCTGATTGCATCTTTCTCAATTCTCATGATAATGATTGTCATTAATTGAATTTAATGGCCGAAACTTAACCTATTGGTCTCTTTCACATAAAAGACACACGGATATACTCAAAAAAATATTTTGACTGCATGCCTTACTTTTTTCAGGAATTCTTTTATATGAAATGTTTTATGGGTATACACCATTCAGGGGAAAGACTAGGCAAAGAACATTTTCAAATATTCTCCACAAGGACCTTAAATTTCCCAAAAGTAAACAGGTGAGGTTGTTCTCCTGCACAACCTAATGTTCACACTGGTTGTTTAGTACATATTGTCTGTGTGACATTAGTTCCATCTCTGTGCTTCTAAAAGTAATTCTTCAAACTAGATGAAGCAGTAATTAATGCAACTTAATAGTCACGTTTGATGCTTAGAATATATACCCTGGTGTGGCATAGATTCCTTCTGTCTCTAGTGTCTGAATATATCTACTCACTATAGAACTTTTATATTTCTTGGTGGAACTTGAGTCTCCATATATTCTTGTAGAGAGAAGTCATTTTCTTGGAAGTTCAACAATCAAAATGTAAAAGAAATTGAAATATGAACCATTGATGTTAAATTGCATTTATAGTTACCATGTGGGACTTTGGATTAAAATAAAAACATTCAATTGAATTTTAATCATGCATAGAAAAACGCTATACGACTTTTAATCATGCATAACTACAAAATATGCTTTTGGCTTACACTGCAAAACAATCTAACAATTTGCTTAATTTTAAGAACTCATATTTGGACTTTCACATGAATACTTATGGAAATATCATCTGATTAGACACTATGCATTATGCTGAATGATTAAACCTCCAAAGTATAAATTCATCTATATGTAAATGAACAAGATAAAATCATGATGCAGGTAAGTTTCAGTGCAAAGCAGTTAATGTACCGGTTGTTGAACAGAGATCCCAAAAGCAGATTGGGTTCAAGAGAAGGAGCAAATGAAATTAAGAACCATCCGTTCTTTCGGGGTGTCAATTGGGCCCTAGTTCGTTGCACGGTAACATGAGTTAACTATTGCTATACTATGTGTTCCTTCATCCTCTATTCCATATTGTCATTGCATGTTTGATTTGTAAAACATTCCTGTGTTACCAGAAACCTCCTCAGCTTGATGCTCCTCTCCTCGAGACAACTGAAGAAGAAGAAAAGGAAGCCAAATTTGAAAATCAAGTGCAAGAGGAGATGAACGTCTTCTAAAAGGTCTCGATATACACATACAGGAGCAGATGTAACTTGTTTCATGAACAGTGGAATTTGAATTGAAAATAAATGAGTTGAACGTTAAATATAATTTGATTTGTTTGGTCCATAAACCGAAACCATGGTTATATATATATATATATATATATATATATATATATATATATATATATTATATTAGATTTATATAATTATTTTTTTGTCTAACTTATTAATTTTATTTTTGTATGAAGTAAATATATAAATAAAAATATGTAACATAATCAAATTTTTTAATTGAACTGAAAAGAAAATTTCATATCAAATTCGAGTTTAACTTTGAGTTAAGTCAATTTTTATCATATGTCTCTCATGCTCTCACTAAACTCAAAATTTTGGTGACTGGCTAAATTATTGTCTACTGTACTGCAGGTTAAAGGATGAAGTTATTTGCGTTCTCGAGTCTGGTAGCCAAGTTATTCAATCGAAGTTTACAATATTTGTGCTTGAATCGATGGTGGCCAAGTTAAGGAATCTATGTTTGATTGTGTAACATGTTCATAGTAAGTTATGAATGGTGTGGTGTTTCTAAGTTACCTAGTGATGATGGTGTAAATCTTTATTGTCTTAATATATCCCGTGTGTTCCTTGTCCCTTTCATTCTCTGCCTGGTTATTGCGATGCCGATGAGTAGGGATGCCTTACTATTTCCACAATTCCACCACATGACATGCCATACACCAAAAAATAAAACAAATCGTTTATTGACCTATCTAAACTGTTTTAACCACTTCTAACTAATTTGTGTAGGATTACCTCATTTAATCATGACATGCCATCTTACCTACCCTTGAAAAGTGATGAGAAGAAAGAGTATTTTTTCTCTGTTTTAAGAAGTAGTATCCTTTCTCCATCCATGAATACTTAACGGATTATGTATTGATGAATTATCTAGAAGCATAATGCATAACAACACGTTATTGCTTATTAACAAAAGAATCAAGCGATAAGACAATTTCTTTTTACAAAGTCAAAATAAGGATTAGCTACAGCTAGATAGTTATTGACATCCCAATTATATTGATATCCTAGTAATCAACCAGCCTTAAAATATATTAAAAGATAAAAGGTTCATACAAACATGAGAGACAAAGTTAAACCCATGAAAACTAGCAAGATAAGCTCTATCTGAACCTAAAGTTAGGACGAACATTTCTATCATTTACAAAAGATCTCTATATAGAGCAAGGACAGGTGTCCCACCAAAAAAAAAAAAACCTATGTGAGTAGCTGCATGTGAGAGGCTAAGGTGTCTGCACATGTACTCCCCTCACAAAAAATATGCCCATTCAAAAACTCCATTGAGTTAGCAAGTCTCATGCAATTCAGCCATCTATTTTTAATTTTCCGAGTAACCAAGTCAGCATTTTTAACTGCATCCACTGCCAGCTTTGAATCACAGTTCACCGCAAAAGCTTTGAGCAACATGCTATCTATAATTTGAGTCGATTGGTTATGAACTGATTTGATATATATGCATTATAATTTTATAATTAATTATTTATTTTGTTTGAAATAAATAAATAAATAACATGTAAAATAATGATATTTTAAAATTAAATCAAACTAACAAGTTGAATCGTGTTACTTATGAATTTAAATTAAGTCAAGTATGAACTGAACAAAAAGATATACATCAAATTTGTGTCGAGCTTCAATCAATTCTTATCAGTTGAAATGCTAAACCATACTCGGAATAGGGATTAAAAACATTATAGTATTTAAAAATAATTAAGCCGATTACGTTTTTGAGGAGGCATGTGCTTTCAACTTTCAACTTTCAAGTTGCGTGGGCGTTCCCACCCAGGCTTGGAGACATCGTACAAATGCAAACACTTTACAAGTTGGCAGTGACCTCCAAAGTAGGAGTACAAACCATGCAGAGACCTTTTTTAGTACCAATCCACAATAGTCAACACAACTTACTATTTGTTATTTATAACATACTAGCGAGGACGCATATTCCTATACACCCGAAAAATATAAAAAAAAACATAGTATTGAGGAGCAAACAATGGTTTTTTTATTTATAAATATTAATTTTTGTTCTTAAATTTGTTAATCATTAACAATTAGGTCCTTAAAAGATAAAAAATTAATTTTTTGTCTCCAAATTTATAAAAAAAATGTAACAAAATTAGTCTCATCATTATTTTTTCTGTTAATTCAAAAGATTGTATCTACGTGACACTTTCCATGATAATATAACAGTTAATTATTGTCGTATGTGAAGCATGTGATTACCATGAATTATTTATATGAGTCTCACATGTCAAAAAAGTACTTTTTTTTTATCTATGAATTTAACAATTTGTTATCATTTTAGTTCTTAAACTTAATTTTAATCACTTATTAATATTTTGATCTTTAAACTTAACTAGATACTGTCTACTGAATATCTGAAAGTACATTTAATTTTTTAATTAAGTGTCACACTATATATAAATCGTTAGCATAAAATAATAATAAACCACATTTTATTTACCGTGATAACAATTATTTGTAATAATAAAAATTAAATAAAAAATGATTGTCAATTATAGATATAACTTAAGTGTAAGGTGTAGTCTATGTTGCTTGGTTTGGTAGCCGCAAGATATAACTAGGGCAATATTGACGTTGCATTCTTCATCTCACATCATAAGACGAAATTTGGCATGTGTCTACTTGAACAGTTCCGATTTTGCAGGTCCAGAAGGAGGAAGCAGTTGCTTTGCTTCAAGCTAGTTCACTAGATTTTTGGTTTTGGACTAGGTAAAGTAATATTTGAGACAAACTATAAGGTTGTGATTGACAGAATTCACCAACTAATTTTAGAAGTGTCTAAGTTTAAAGTAATTCTTAATGAATGCAAGAAATTGATATACTTTAAATACAAACTTTAAATTTGAGTTTATCAAGAGGCATGTCAATACAATTACTCACACTTAATCAAGGCATATGCATTTTTAACTAGCCACCGTGTTTATTTATGTAAAAGAAAAGGACTACTTATACTCAAATTAAACATTATATTAGATATTGCTTAATTTAGATTAAGATTTTAACTTATATGCATTATCATAGTAAAATTTATTAAACAGAAAATTAAAAAAAATTCATTTTATCATTACATCATATTAATAATTAATAAATAAGAATATGAGGATATGATGAATTTTAATTAGATATAAGCTCTACATTGATTACGGAATAATCACATAACAATCGATAGAATAAAAAGAGAGAAAATGGAAGAAAAAAAAATAACACGTAATATTTATTCTTATTCATTCAATGTGAACTATGTCAAGTTATTAACTATATTTTTATCACACGCTGATACAATACAATTAAATTTGAAAAAAATATATAGATTTAGAGTCACTGACAAAATATAAATCATACCAGGGCTCTCTATACGACATATACATTAAATTCAACAATAATACTATGCCTGATTACATTATCAAGAAGAATTGAATAGAAACACTTCTGAGTTGACACAATTAATTAAAAATCTGATATAACTTTTATTTTTTAATGGACGTGAATATGAATATCTTTTCACTTTTGAAGTTTGGTGTTGTAATAGTTTAGACTTTTACAGTAATCTTTTAGACAGATTTGTTGGTTCGAATTAAGTAACTACAATTGAGTTAAGCTGTTTATGCTTTACCGAAGTCTTTATTGATAACCCTTACATGTCATTGAAACTTTGCCCCATAGCATTAAAATATCTCCTTGTTCTACCACTTTTTTTGATATATTTTTTTAATAAAAGCAAACACTAGTATTTTGTTGGTGAACTATTGATTTGTGTGATTTGTAACATGAGAATAGTATTAGGTTAGTGAAGTTGAAACTGGAAACTGGAAAGGTAGGGCAGGTATGAGCACATGGCAGTAATAATGTCCCTCACACAAACAAATACTTGTATTTTTGTTTATATGTATTATTATTGTTGAGACCACTTCTTGGATTCTCTCTCTCTCCCCTTCTGAGTGCCGTGGGAGAGTTTCTGGCAAAATCTCCATTCCCAATTTCCAATTCTGATTTCTTCAACTAACTAACTTGGTGTTGGTGTAGTATCAGTGCATCACACAACACAATTCACTCACTAGTCACTACTTTTGGTGAAACAATTCAATGGGTGGAGATAGTACTCTGAAATCCAGACAAGTGTCAGCGATGATAAAGCACGGTTTCATACCCGAACCAACCCCCTCTTTATCACCTTCCAGAACCTTCTCTCCTCCTCCTTACTCAACTCGCCCGAGTCAGACTCAGACTCAGTCCCATACTCACTCTCACTCTCACCCTCACACTCAGACTCTCTTCGACATGATGTCGGAGGAGCACAAATTATCCGACGAGAAGCGCCGCAAAACGCAAGATCGAGTCTCCAGGCTCCTCGACGAGCCCGCCCTGCGCGGCGGCGGCGATGTCAGGCTCACGGTGGTCGGCAGGGACGGTTTCAGGGCCTCGATGGAGGTCCACAAGACCGTTCTCGCCGACAAGAGCCGCTTCTTCGCCGACAAGCTTCGCTGCGGCGGCGGCGGCGGCGGTCTATCCCATTCCGTTGAGATCAGCGACTGCGACGACGTCGAAGTGTACGTCGAGGCCGTCGTTTTGATGCACTGCGAGGATCTCAAGCCGAGGTTGCGCTCCATGGCCGAAGGAGTTCCCAAAATTTTGAGCTTGCTCAAGGTACATTGCGAAACTCAAGCACCTTGCTTACTTAACCAACTGAGCTAGACCGTCGATACCTCGCTTTTTTAGTTGAATGAAGTTGAGTTAGGTGAGGTAAATAATAGTAATTACGTTCAAGTTTGTATAAACTGTTCCATAAGGAAAAGTAAAATAAGAAGGTAAAATGAATTAAGTAGTTCTCTGTTATGCATAATTAAAATTAGCTTGAGTGGATAAGTTTAATGAATAATTGATAACTTTGTACATTTGCACAATAGGATTATTTTTGACAAGTTTATCCCATTAGAGTTTGGAAGAACCAAAATAATATTTTTTAAATAAAAAATTATTAATTTGGAGTTGTTTTGAAACTATTTATGTATATGGGACTGTCAAACACGTCCAAATTAGGCGTGACTCGTCACGTCCAAATTGGGCCTGTCTCTCCCCCCTTTACCACGTGTCACGCATGCATGAATTGATGATGTATATAAACTTCAAACGATCATAACTTTTAATAGAAATGTCTGATTGAGGCGTACGATATGTCAAAACACTCGAAATTCAGAGAGGAATGTCTAGGCAAATATCGAAGGGAATTTGATCAACTATTTTTTTTTTCAAAAAATACCTCTAAGTACCTCAAAATTAAGATTTAAGATTCATTCATCTAAAATTATCCTTTTTGTCTACTTTTTTAATTATTTAATTAGTTAATTTAATGCTATTTTTTATTTTTTTTCATTATTTCTCTTAATTTCGAGCGTTTTGGCATATCGTACACTTCGATCGAACATTTTTATCAAAAGTTATGACCATTTGAAGGACATATCTACGCCTAATTTGGGCTAATTTTTTTGCCAACATTAAGATATCACAATTAAATATGATCTCGTTTGATTCTAACCTTATTTTAACGAGAAAAACACACTTTAATTGGATTTGAGGTTGGGTTCAAGTTTTTCTTGATTTGCAAAAGTGGAGTTGGGAATATCGGATTTGGGGATGTAATAACCAGTTGCTACCAAACCCACCCAAAGTCAAAATTGTGTGTTCGTGCATAGTGCAAGTGTGTAGCAAAGGTTTTTTATTTCTAGCAAGGATACCGCTCAAGTGATAGATAGTCAAAGATTAATCCCTTTCCAAACATAAAGATCATTGAATTCCCCTAACAAAATTTTCTACACATATGGCCAAGAATAGAATCCCTGACAAGACAATATACTTAGGGAACTCCTATGTCAACTACCTATTTTATACTTTTTTATTATTATAATTATTGAAAGTATAAATTAATTATTGTAATAATTAAATAGTTTAAATTATAACTGTTGAAAAATCACTTAATTGAGGTCACCAAATACTCAATTATGAGAAAGTGCAACGCATGTTAGAAAAAAAATAGAAAATACTCAATTAAGAGTAATAAAGTGAAAAAAAAAATCTCTATAAAGAAAAAATAGTAAAAAAAAACATTATTATTTGAGTATTGTAGTATAATTGAGTACATAGTGTGGTATAGATAGAAAAAAAAATCGTAGAGGGAAAGGTCCGCATGGGAACCCAATCCAGGACCAGACTATTATAGATATGAATAATATTCATTCCTTATAGATTAAGCCAATTGCAAAATATAGATTTCTAATGTAATCGTTTTAGACTTTTAGTTAAATCAAGTTAACTAGGTTTTTTTTTGCTTCTTAATCAAGTTAAAAGACTAAAAAAAAATTTGCTTCTTAATCTAGGCTAAATAAAAAAATACATATTTAATTATATACAATAATGAATTTGAACAGATTAAATTGAATTTTGACTCAAATATTAAATAAAAAAAATTGAATCAAACTCAAAAAGTGTATCTAGATACAAGTTATTTTTATGAAAAGTAATGCTTCCTAAAATTATAACAGATACCATTTTTATAGAATTCAGTTATAAAAACAACAAATTATCAAAAAAATTAGTCCAAATTAGACATACGATATGTCCTTCAAACGATCATAACTTTTGATAGAAATGTCTGATCGAGATGTACGATATGTCAAGACGCTCGAAATTAAGAGAAGTAATTAAAAAATAAAAAATAGCATTAAATTAATTAATTAAATAATTGAAAAAGTAGACAAAAATGAAATTTTTGGATGATTGAATCCTAAATCCTAATTTTGAGGTACTTACAAGCGTTTTTTGGAAAAAAAAAAATAGTTGATCGAATCCCCTTTGGGGATTTACCTAGGCCTTCCTTTTTGAATTTCGAGCGTTTTGACATATCGTACACCTCAATCGAACATTTCTATCAAAAGTTATGACCGTTTGAAGTTTATATACACCAATAATTCATGCATGCGTGACACGTGGCGCAAGGAGGGGAGACATGCCCAATTTAGGCGTGACCCAGGGGGGTGACACGCCCAAATTGGACATGACCAGTCATGTCTAATTTGGGCGTGTTTGACAGCCCTATAAACGTAAATAGTTTCAAAACGGTCTCAAATTGATAATTTTTTATTTAAAAAGTATTATTTTGATTCTTTTGCCTTAGAGCCTGATTAATTATAATTTATCACTTGCAGAAGCTTAATTCAATAAGCTTGAGTACATAACTTCAATGAAATAAATTGAAAAGAAATTCATAGATTAGGTGCTGTTTTTATGAGATAAAGTCAATTCTGTTGCCATATAAGCTCTTCAGAATGCATCCACTTTTTTTTTTACACAGTTTGGGTTGTGGTTAATTATGTTAAGGAGGGAGTGATTAACTAACGGTGTTATTATGTAGTGTTTGGTTATTTATTCCACTTTCCATGTCATAATTAAGCCACATTAGTGCTTAATCCTTTTGGTGACGTTATTCGCACACTGGTCCTTTAATGTTGATAATGCATACTTTATCCCTTTGTGCAGCGTGCTTATTGTGAAAACTATACTATTGAATCTTATTTTAACTATAACCACATTAGCGCTTGATGTTTATTTCTTTGTCCTTTCTTTTTGTTTTTGTTTTCTTGACTGAGATTGGTTACTTATGTTTATATATTTTTTACTTCTTTTGTAGGTTTCAGGAGCTATCATGTTTGACCTTGGGGTTGTGTCATGCCTGGAATATTTGGAATCTATTCCGTGGACTGAGGATGAACAGGAGGAAGTCATATCTCAGCTAGAACATCTTCAGATTGATGACACTGCAACTGAAGTTCTTCTTAGAGTATCATCTGATCCATCTACTGCTGATAGAGCTGATGACATCTTCTTGAACCTGCTAAGTGGTGTTATACGAGCAAAAGACGACAAAGCTCGTAGGGAAATGAAAGCTCTGCTATCTAGATTGCTTAAAGAGAATGCATCTAATGATAGCAGCAGACTTGATGTTTCTAAAGACACACTTTATCGTCTTTGCCATAAGTGTATCGGTTCTCTTCTCCTATGCCTGTCCGAAGCAACCAGCAGCGATGAGAAGCTGGATCGGGGGGCTATAATGAGCGACATAACTCGTGAAGCTGACAATATTCAGTGGATTGTTGACATTTTGATTGGCAAAAAGATAGGTGATGAATTTGTGAAAATATGGGCACAGCAGAAAGAACTTGTTACACTTCACTCCAAGGTTCCAACAGTTTACCGCCATGAGATCAGTAGAATCACAGCACAACTGTGCATCGGCATTGGAAGGGGACATATACTGGTGCCAAAAGAAATTCGATTTTCCTTGTTGTCAACATGGCTAGAAGCTCTATATGAAGATTTTGGATGGATGAGGAGAGCTTCTAGAGCTGTTGACAGGAAATTGGTTGAGGATGGACTAAGCCAAACTATATTGACACTTCCTTTACTCCAACAACAGTCTGTGTTGCTGAATTGGTTTGATAGATTTCTTAGTAAAGGAGATGACTGCCCTAATATTCAGAAGGCATTCGAGATTTGGTGGAGAAGGGCTTTCATCAGACAGTACTCAGCTGAGCCTGAAAATTCCCAATTGCAAATAACTCTCTCTGATTACCCCAGCTGAAAGGTATGCAAGGGATCTTAAAAGAAAAAGATTGATTGGCAATTGTAAATAAGAAGGGCCATTTTGCATTCTTCACTTCTGCTTTGGCCTGATACGAGCAATTTGGATTTTCATTTTTTCCCATTTCTGTATTCTGATCCGTAAATAGATGAAAGCCATGTTACCTCAGGTAAAGCTTTGTGTTGCAGATTTACACATTGAAGGGTAGGAGAGTTGGGGTGGGGGTGGTGGTGGGAGAAGTATTTGTTGTTCTTACTAAAGGATTGAATTGAAATAGTGTAAACTTTGCCGTTGTATCCGAGGAATTAATAAAATGATTTGATAATGTGCTATTCAACACAAGAAATCTCAATAAGAGTATGTAATATCTTCAGTGCTGAATAGTCTCATTAGAAAAGAGATACACACGAAGAAGAGTGTTATTTTTCTATTGATAATTAACTCTTTTTGTGTGTATCTCTCTCATATTGTCTAGTACCGGAAAGGATACACAGTCCAATGCAAATGTTAACTCATTTATATACTAGAAAAAAAACAGGTACGTTAAAAAAATAAATAAAACTAATCACTTGGCCCATGCAGCACGTGCATTAAAAGAAAAACTTGCAACTTGGACAATTTTTGTAATTTTTAGAAAATCAGGGGAAATATAGGCATCAATTAGATTAAGTTTTATTATTACAAATGGGTTACTTAGGACATTATTTTTTTATAATTAAATGGGGGTTCTACTTCCTACAACACATTTGCTTATACACCCAGCGCTCAATAGTGTAATACCGAAAATGTTCATGCTTAAAATGGTTAATTAGGGATGTTGTGTTTTTTTTTCTCATACACCCAATAGACGCGCTCCTTCTTCGTTCTCTCTGCTTCCGTCGTGCCGTTCGTCTTCTCCGCGCCCTCTGCCATTGATTTCCATTAAGCAACACAGAAGTTGCACATTTGTGATTGGTTGATCATTGAAGAGTTCCGCTATTGTCGAATCCGTGAGTTCTTGCCTTCATTTTTGCCTTCATTGTCGTTTACATTGATTTGAGAAATGAATGGGCGTTCATGGGTACGATTTGGCAATCTGTAAGGCGAATTGTGCATGGATAATATGGAAATCAACGTACCAATCCGTATGAGGTTTAGGGATTTCCAATGTTTTTCTTCTTACAGATTGTCAATCTGTATGGGGTTTACGGATTGCTAATCCGTAAGAGAGTTGTATTAAATTTTTTTTTTAAAAAAAATGGTGATATGGTTGAAAAAAAAAGTAAATTATTGTGTAGATGTAATTTGGTTGAAAAAATGTTAATTATTGTGTAATGTATATGTATTGGAGATGTGATCAATGGGTTTTTTTTGTGAAAAATAAGTTTATATTGTTTAGTGAAGAAGTATTCATGTTAGTTCCTACCAAAATACCATTATATCTTTTTATGGCTATGAAGCATGTAGACTGTTATATATATAAAAGTAAAGGTTTATTTTTCCCCATGAATTGTGATATTTGTGTGATTTTGTTGTTTATGTTGATTATTTTAGCATTAGAACAATAACTTGACAAAAAAGTAGTTATGTGTTTTGTTGATCTATTAACTGACATTAAGGTACTGACATGAGTGGTATACATGGAGTTGACACATGGCAAACACATGAACATGTCAACATCTCCATTAAGTATTGGATGACAAATTAATAGATAGATTAAGATAACAATTTTTTTTTAAATTGAGACCAATATGAAAAAAAAATTAAAAAAAAGTAGATGACCTAAATTGCATATTGTACTAGAGCATTGTAATTAAGCTTAATTATATAAGTGGCTATGTATTTTAGACAATGTGTTAGTGATGAAAGCATTCATTTTTCTTGCACTGCTAAAAGTGAAACTAACAAGAAGCAAAATTACTATGGCTACCAGTGAAGATGCATACTATCGAATTTATATTTGTTATTGTTGTCATTGTTAGATTGCTAACTTGAACAATGATTGTGATGTAGATGGGTACGATTGTATTTTTGTTGTTTTGATTTGTATGAAAACCATTAATATGAATTGATTTGAAGTTGTAATGTAACAATTTGGTTTGAATGTTAGATTATGGTTAAAATGAGAGGATTACGGCGGGCTTTGGCCAGAGAAGCCAATCGAGAAGAACTCCCTGCACGCCGAAGGCCGACAACATCGGCACGAAGACAACGCGGAAGGATTGGTGTTGTTGAGGATGTGTCATGTTTCCCTCACATAGTCTCATGCATTGTTTTGTCCCACAAGAGTTTTACATTCTGTCTTCACATTCTTGTCAATGTGGAACCGACACAACAAGTTGGTTGTGTCAAGGAAAACATCTTTGATGGCATTCATCAGTGTTGTGTCTCTGTGTGTGACAATGACTTTAGGGAAAAGATCACTCTTTAAAAAAAGCCCTCTAAATCATTCAAGAGCTCAGACAAGATTGTTGATACGTTCGCCCTCCAAATACACAAAAGCAGCTGAAAATGTCATCCCAGTAGGTGTCACACCAACAATGTCAAGCAAAAGGAGTCTATACCTGTTCGTTTTGTATGTGCTGTCAATGAGGAATACCAAATTACATGAATTTATCAATTTTACTGAATCAGGATGTGCCCAGAAGATGTCTCGTAGAACATCTTCATCCTTCCGTCTATGCCAATGGATATATGTATCGCATTCAAGAAGCTTCATTAATTGTTGCATTTTAGTATTGTTGTCTCTTATAGAAGTACGGTACACATATCTTGCATTGTAGACTTGTTTCATTGTTGTATAACTTTCGAGATTGCGATCTTTTAAAGTCAGAAGAATATTCTTTGATTTAACCCTTGACTTTGTCATTTTAGCAACAATTACCTTATCTTCCTCGGTTAAACGACCAGCATATGGATGTCCAGTCATTGACTTAGCTAAACGATGGTTATGTAACCCATATATTAACTTCACCATCCAGCCTTCACCTCCTACGATGGATTTCCCTCGCAACTTAAAAGGACAACCACACTTTCTGGTGCTAGTGGTCGTCTGTACTAAATCTTTATTGAATGCTCTATACTTTCCACTCATTTCACAACCTACCAAAAAAAATGAGGTTCTTCCCCTCTTTCCAGTTGCTGTGTCAGACCTCATTATCACAACTACAAATTCAATCTCATATGCAACACTACGAGCCCATTCCAATACCTCCACACGAGACTTAAACACCTACAAAATTGATAAGACATCTTTCATATTCTAAAATATTTCATTTACTAGCTTTTATGAAATACCACATCATATAAATACCTTTGAAGTATTGAAGGCATTGGAACAATCAATTGAAGACTTGTTATTTTCAAAAGCAAATGGTTCGCCTTCGTTGTCTTCAGTCATATTAATTTCTTCAGACATCATATATCCAATAATCATTGTCCATCTTAACAAACAAATTAAAAATAAACCATCAATAACAAACTATACGCATAATAATCATATTCACAAAAATGACACTGTTATTTTAACTCAGATTCAATACTTCACTTAAAAAGGACAAATACTAATTCAATAACAACAAATACATCTGTCACCCTAATCCCTAAATACATAAATTCAAAATATACTATAAAAAAAATGAAATTCACAATATATTAAAAAAAACCCTAAAACAGACAAACAGATTGGCAATCCGTATAACCCATACGGATTGGCAATCCGTATAACCCATACGGATTGGCAATCCGTATAACCCATACGGATTGGCAATCCGTAT
>CM023952.1:5858165-5893051 GCA_013407115.1 Glycine latifolia
GAATCATACGTGTTGCTACAACGTCCATGGTTGAGAAAGTACCTCCGACGATGCTCTCCGACGAACCAAATCATCCCTGACTGCAAACCACGACCTCCGCCACCAAAACAACACTGCCAAATCCGCTTCAAACGAGACCCGCTGCCTGAACAAGAAGCAAGCAGCGCCACCCAAGGGAAAAGACCAAGCTGGTGTATGTTTTGAAGAAAGAGAAAAGCACAAGGGCACTACTGGAATTGATTATAATTGCTAGGTGTATTAGAATATTGTTGGGTGTAGGAAGTTAAACCCTTAAATGGGTTGGTCTGCAAACTCGACCAAACCCATTTAATTCGCAGGCAAGACGAGCCATCGTGTACAAGCCTCTATTTGAAGGGGCTGACTTCCACTGGCTCAGGGGATTTTCTTCTTGCACCCAACATATTTCTTCATACACCCAGCAGTAAAAGGGAACAATTGAAAATACCCTTATGTATATTAGCACGACATTCTAATCAATTGAACTAATAAACCAATTATGTTAAAAATAATTAATACACATAAGTTTACATAATAAATTTTGTATCAATTAATTTTAATCTAATAATATATTTTATCACATATAAATTTTAAATAAACCTATATGGATTGACAATCCGTATAGGCTATACACGTAGGATATTTTCGATTTTTCCTCTCACTGCTGGGTGCAAGAACAAATATGCTGGGTGTGACAAAAAAATCTCCTGGCTCAGGCCTGCATGAGCAGCAAGTTAAATGACTAGCTTGTAAACCGTCCGTAGCTTATATACCCAGAGACTAGGCAAATATTGGACTGGTTTGTTTAAACTAAAAATAAACAATTTTTAAATAAGTATTCTGGAAAATGTTTTTTAAATAAATAGATAGGATTTGTTTTTCACTAAACAGAAAAATATTTTTTTAAAGTAAAAATAGTTTAGACAAATACACTAAAAAAACAAAAAAACTACTTATTTTATTAAAATAAATGTTTTTACAAAAAATAAATTTAAATAAACTTACCTATTAACAAGTCTTTAGATCCTTGTAATGTTCTGAAGTCCTGAAGTTTTATATAGATTAGCAAGTCTTAAAGTCTTATATATTAGAGCATCTCCAATGGATGTAATTTAAGCAATTTAGTTTGAATTTTTTTTATCTTCATGTTAATTAGTCCCTATAATCAAAGTTAACGCAACTCGTACATATTTTGCTTTAATGATATAGTCTTAAATAACCTCCCTTATGTGACCCTCAAATGGTAAGAAATTTTATTTTTATTCATACACAACCGTTACTTATAGAAGCAGCTCAGAGCGTAATTTTAAGCAACCCAATATGATACTTAGATCACCTTAAATGGTAAAAAAAAAAAAAAAGCAACAATGTCTAAATATAAACAACTGGTTAAGCAAGGAACGCTGAAGTTCTTGTAAATATTGTATAATATTTTTGACAAGCAATAAAATTAATGATCAATGACATTTTGTTGGTCTAAATACCCTCAAAGTTACCCACTCTTCTGCTTATCCTCTATTTTTCTTGTTTTGTCTTGCATAAAATCCTAAGCCCTATCAGAACACGTTCCTCTACAATTGTGATATAACTTTAGTGTCATGCAGTTCCATCTTTTACCTTTCAAACTGATGAACTTGCATTTTAGTTTTATAATTTAAAATATGAAAAACATTTTTGATGGTGAAGATTTGTGCAGTTGAAATTTCTAACTGCAGAGGATCCAATTTCAAGCTCTAACACTTCAACACCTTTAAGAGATGATTTCAAGATTAAGATAGGTTCAGTTTCATGTACCAACTGTCATGGAGGTGTTCAAAACTTCCCGCGAAAAGTAGTAGTTGGGGGGCATGAGCAAAGAAATTTTTAGGAATTTAGTCAGAAGTAAGCTAAAAATATAAAACAAACAAGTATAACTTCATTATTATGCTATTTAACATTGGTTAAGAAAATTGAGTCAAACCTTAAAGTAATTCAAACGCAAGTCGCAAGACTGACTCCTTTTCCCTAACTTGCTTCTGTTGGAAAAAGGTTTTCTATAAAAAATGTAATACAATATTTCATTTCAAATGTTTTATAGATTAGACGACACCCAGATTTAAGCTAGGAAAAAAGAATTTGCAGTCTTCCACCAAACCACTTGGTCATGCCCGCCAAATAGATATAGATACATAAATACATCAAATAGATGAGAATATCCCTTTTTTCTATTGAAAAAATAAAATCTGAGTACGAAAATGACACTAAATTTTGTACTGCACATTGACATGCAGAACAAGTA
This sequence comes from Glycine latifolia, assembly GCA_013407115.1. Classification (NCBI taxonomy): domain Eukaryota; kingdom Viridiplantae; phylum Streptophyta; class Magnoliopsida; order Fabales; family Fabaceae; genus Glycine; species Glycine latifolia. The sequence goes on from CM023952.1 coordinate 5,860,462, forward strand.
CATCAGATAACGATGCCGGTAAGGGATTTATAAAATGCAAAATTTCACAATGATTATTAATCATGAAATCATATTTTAGCTAAAAGATACACACAATGCTCGGTAGAAAATAATGACTCCTTTTCTTTCCTATCCCCTTTCCCTTCTTGAACTCTGCTGATAGCTGAAGACCATTTGGAAGCAAGGAAATCTCATTTCATGCATGCATCTCCAAGCAAAGAGAGGTTCTCCAATTGTTTTTGGCAAAATATATGCACATCCATGAGTAAATTTGCCAACATAAGCTGACAACATTCAATGCACTCCGACCAGGATAATCCACATTCTTTCTGCAAATATATAATTTCAAATTCAAGATAGAATGGGACTAGTTCCACGAGGCAACTCCGGAGGATCCAACCTAAAAAAGTGCCAAGAGGGATTAGCCAAAGTCTGTTATAAGGACCATGATGAAAAGCAAATATGATCCAAAATTCTAAATCGAATAGAAAGGGTATATAATGGTGACCTACGAAAGGAGTTCAGAAAAGGAAGAGAAACATGCAACTCTTGCTGAATGAAAGCCCATATTGAGTTATATATGGCTACTCAATCTATTTCACTAATCAAACTACTTATAAAATACAAATTAAATAAATTTAACAATATCAAAATGAAAATGCATATTTTAGATATATACATAATCTTATAGCCAACTTTTACTTATATTTTAGGCCTAGTCTATTTCAAAAACGATATCAAAGCTACATGAAAAAGTCTAGTAAATTTTACATGCTAGATATGATGTGAAGGGAGGTGGGCTCAAATAAAATTCAACCCCAAAAAAATGTGGACAGCAAAGGTCAAAGTCATTACCCTTAACCACCAGGCTCTAATACCATATCAAGGGTTCCTAAAGCTTAATATTTCATGAAGCTGTGCATGGGTACGGCTAACCTGCAACCTCAAATTGACCCAAACCGATCCGAACAGTTTGGGTTGGATCAAAACCAAACCGAATCGATTAAAACCGTTCATGTACGGGTCAAGTCACGGGTTTAGATTTATAGATCCGATCAAAATCGATTAAAATTTTTATATTTGTTTGATTTGACTTTAAATACTGATAATATTGAAACTCCAAGTGTTGAAACTTCTTAATGTATTACTTTCAGGTACATTGTTATTTGTTTTATCTTTTTTTCACATTTATTTTTTCTGCCATGTTTATAATATTAATGGATCATATTTTGTTTATTTGTTTTAGCAAATCTAGTTGCAACAAAACTTATTGCAAGAAATTAGTTTGTAGGAAATAGTTGTGATTCAAACTATTATAGTAAATTTCGCTGAATTTTTTTTTTTTGTTTTTATTTGTATTTAGTTTATTTAGAATATTATTTTGATGGTATTAAATACATCAATTTTACTACTTTCAGACATTTGATAATATTGTGTTAATTGTATTGGATATTTGCATGAATCATAATATAAAATAATAGTTATAAGAAAAAAAAATCAAATTTAAATGAGTAACTCATTGGCCCGAACGAAACCAAATCGTTCATGAATGAGTTGGGTTAGGTTTCAAAAAAATAATTGTGAAAACTGAACCAAACCAAACCGATCAAATTTGATTGGGTTGGATCCTGAATTTGGCTAAAACCGGCTTGAACCGACCCCCGAACATCCTTATTTATGAATGGCATATATTTCTAACAATAGTGATTTATATGATTTTATATTTATAATGATTTTATCTTTAAATTACAAGAGCTCCTCAAAGAGAATCTTGACATAGTCCCAATCATAACTCTTAGAATGTGGGTTTAGGTCTAACTCAATCCCAAAACTAACTCATAGAATAAGGGTTGTCCTCCACTTATATACTCTATCTTGGTGTTATCTCTAATCAATGTGGGACTTGGATTTTTTCCAATACACCCCCTCACACCTAGCACTTCTAGGCTTGGTGCATGTATAACATGGTGGATAATCCTTTAAATGGATTTAGGATAAAACCCAAGATAGTGTTGGGCGTGAAGGGATGTATTGGAAAAAACACAAATCCCACATCGGCTAGAGATAGTGTCAAGATAGAGTATATAAGTGGAGGACAACCCTCACCATATGAGCTAGCTTTTGGGATTAAATTAGACCCAAACCCACATTCTACGATTGTATCAGAGTCTATCATAGATTCATTAAAAGGGTCACCCACCATATAATCCACGCACCAAGTCCAAAATTGTTGAGCGTGAGGGAGTGTATTGAAAAAAACTCAAGTCCCACTTTGATTAGAGATAGTGTCAAGATAAAATATATATAAGTGGAGGGAAACCTTCACCCTTTTAAGCTAGCATTTTGGGGTTGAATTAAGCCTAAACTCACATTCTAAGAATAACTATAAACTGCAATTAAGCTAACAGTGGTCCCAAAGATCCAATCTAACCCAAAAGAGTTATTGTATGCATGTTCAACAAATAGGACTAACATTAAAACGCATTATTATGTAACCAAATTAACAAATATTTCATTCATGCCTCACCTTTGTTTGACCTTGATCATTCCAGTTCCTATTTGAATTGGTATACCCATGATTACGGATTCACTTACTCCACCAATAGAGTCATCCCTCCCACGTACAGATGCTTGGAAAAGAATATCTGCTGTCCTCTCAAATGATGCAAGCATTAACACACTTTTGCCCATCTTTGAAATTCCAAATCTATTTATTCCAAGGATGTGACCCTAGTTTGAAAAATTAGTCACATTAATGGAAAACAGCATATTTAGCACAAATGCAGATATGGTTATTTTTATTTAATTTTTTTGCGGAATAATTTCCAAAGAACTAACCGTGGCAGTCATCACATCTGCTAGAAGCATCATATGGCGTATATCTATATTCATTCCATGTGTATCCACCATTGTATACTTTATCTCCTTAACAATACTCTCTCTGGCAGCTTCAATTCCCAGAGTGTCCCGCACTTCATGGATATGATTACTAACAGTTTTACGTCCATTGATCCCTTCAACTCCCATAACCTCTCGAAAACCCGTGCTGATGGAGTAAAAAAGAATACATTGCAGATCAGGTAATAAAGTTAAAAATTATAAAACAGCAATACAACGGAATTCTACGACAACAGAATTATTGCTTCTGGGTGACAATAATTATCTTTTTATCACTAGCCCTTAACTGTATAGAAAAATAGAAAATCAAAAGTTTCCTGCTTTAAACTAGCCCAAGTTCACCTTATACTTTGATGGGCCTTATAAATATGTATACTCCCGTAGGAAGGCCAAGGGGAGTAACAAAGACCCATCTAATTGTGAAGGGATGAAAATAGGGGAGGATGAGGTGCAGATTGGGCAGCAGTCCAAATATCCACAACAGGCCAATGTGGAACAGCAGAATATGAGAATGATATTTAAGGAGGACAGCTGGCAAATGGTGAATGGAGAGGGGGATTGGGTTGTTAGTGGAATGGAAGATTCAACCATGCAAAAAGGCAACGGGTAGCAAAGGTGGGGGGGGTGGGGAACAAAAAAAGTGGAGAGAGACGTAGCAGGAAATAGGGAATCCTTAAGGCAGGCCTAGGGAGGAGTTTTCCTTGCATAGGTTGTCATTTTTGTATTTCCATTACTGGAGTGTGCGTGCCTTGCCATACCGGTAGTGCTGTTTTAATTTTGTTGGTCATTCTGCTGTAAGGAGCATTGCTCCATTTATCATTTGAATACAATTATTTCTGAGGTTATTCATACCAGAATTTGGGTACCATCATACTTGCAACAATAGAACTGTCCTCTGTCAAAGCTCTTTTCAGTGTAGCAGGATACTCCACCCTATGATAATATTTAACATTTTCATTACATGTTCTCTTAAACATGTAATATTTTTCCTTCATATGTGATAGTATATATCAGTCTATGAGTCTGAAGCCTGTCTGCAGAGGCTGCCAACTCTACTGGAGTCTTCTAGAGAATTCCGATACAGTTAAGCAGTTATAGAACAGGCAGACCTGACACAGTTGTTAGACAGCTGTCTTTTAGTAAGTTAGAACTGCCACGGTTAGGCAACTGTTTTGTGGACAGTTAGTTAGACTCCTAACTTGTAGCACAAGCTTATGGTGCAATATAAATATTATATCAACTCTCAGAAATAGACAGATTGAAAATTCACTTGTTTTTCAATTTCCCTCATTCTGTCACATACTTTAACATATGGTAGAAGAGTTTGAAAAAGCCTCTCATGGGTTCTGACCCTAATACTTCACCACCAGACTTGCTGTCGCCTGGACATGATAAGAAAATTTCAAGCCAGAGCCACTGGCATCTCACCAGCCTCATGCTCTTTCACACCTTGTGCAGTGCACCAACTTTTGGTAAAAGTATGATGCAAAATCCACAACCTGTGTCAGGTTCATCTACTTCTGTTATGGCATCTTCAACTCACCCAATTCAATTTTCTTATCCAATTACAGAGAAATTGAATGAAAAGAACTATCCCATTTGGAAGCAGCAAATCAAAGGGCTTGCCTGTGCACAATTAGTAAAAGCTCAGACAACTGTGATTAAGCAGCCACATTTCTGTTCAACACCAATCCGTTTTCACTTCAGCTACTCTTTGGTCTAAATCCCTAATCTCAAAAAGCCATATATAATATGCATCCAAGCAGATATTTAAATGGGTTGAAGGAACATAAGTCATAAAGAAAAACAGGATGAACTAACCCTTCCACCAGTAATTTGAACTTTTCAGTCTTGGTTTCAGTCTTTGTGTCTTTACTGATAACAACTCGATCCACAGTTTTAATGCCCTGCAATGAAGAAATAAAAGGTAGAAGTGTTTTCCCATCTGATAATCTGGAAATAAATACAAAACTATAAAATCACACAAAGCAAACAGAATATTGCCTTTATCAGGTATCAATCATAAAGAAAGTCAAAAGAAAATACCTTCACTACAACTGTTGGAAGCAAATTTTTGAGATAGTGAAGCTGAAAATGGATTTTACTTCTATCCGCATCTTGGGGAACAACTTCAAGCTTTTTAATATCTAAAATCTTGATATGCTGCATATCAACAACAACTTTGAATAGTGGAGGCATAAAAGGAAAAGAAAATCATAGTAACTAGATTAAACCTTTACCTCTGGCTTCAGTTTCGTTTTTTTAGTTTGTAAAATTGATTCTTTTACAATATTAGCATCTATATTTAGATGTGCATCCTCGATTCTTTTCATGTCAAGGGTTATAACAAGTGATGCTGATCTTGAAGTCATAACAACTTTTATACTCTTTGCAACCTGCATCAATTGGCACCAGAATATTAGAATAGACAGAAAATAGCTGCCCCAGAACAGGGCTTAACAAAAGAATGAAAACATGAAAATAGTAGCTTCAGCAGAACATTGATACAAAAACATGATTGATACTTATAAATAAGTGAAGATAAAATTGAAAAGTGGTTCCCAATGCTTTAACTATTTTTTTACCACGTGGCACGTTACCTAATAGGAGAATCATATCAAAGAAACACAAACTTAAAAAAAAATTAACATAACTTATATTAGAAGTTGTTAAATTACTAGAAGATGCTCTAGTAAACTAAAAAAAACACATTCTCAAATATTTTTTTGGGAGGAAATATGGTTAGGGAAAGTTCCTTTTTCAGAGACTTACTTTTGCTTGTTTTGTCTTCCAACTAGGTAAAATATGTACATACCATTTATATTCTATTGGAGATTTATTCTTTGAATTTAAATTGAGTCTTCCATTTCTATAGACATTTCAATGATAGAGAAACTAATGTACTGATCCTTTTCATTTACTTGAGTTTATTTTACTAAACACCAATTTAGACAGAAGATTTTGGACCATAGATTCTTTAAGTGATTTCTTTTAGTTTCTTGTTCACACTTCATGACAAACCCACTTGGAAGATCATGGACATTAGATTCTTAGAGTTTTCCCTTTCTCATTCGCACTCCATAGACACACTTGGAAGCCAAAATACTTCAACTTCAAGTCATTTGTTTGGACATTTGTACTTGGCAGGATTAATACAAAAAGCTTACTGTAAAATTGCAAATCTGTAGACCTCGTCACCCAAAATTGTTCTCTATATAGGAAAAGCATCTCATAGTATCAAATTATCAATTTCTTTAGAATATTTTAGAATGTCTTAGATGATCTCTTAGGATTAGTTTCCCAATTTCCTTATCTCAAGTTTAGCATAAATAATGGTTGAGTTAAAGGACAAAACTTCTGTATAACTGTAAACGTATAGTATTGTATAAGCTAAAACTTGCTTTCTGTTTTGCCTTAGCTTGTAGTATTTGCCTAGTTGGCTAGATCTGTTCAGACTGACCTCCTAACATAAGGCAGCTATAAATAGCTGATTCTTCCCTCTGGTATCTAAAACAGGGTTTCAACCCAATACACCGGGATCACACTCCCACGCAAGTTCACACCCAACCATTGCAATCTTTCCCTCCATTCTCTCCTTTGTGAACAATGGCACATTCATCTTCTGCTCTAGTAATGTTCTAGCACGCCATTTCTGTGAAACTGGACACCAAAAACTACCTTCTATGGTGTCAAGAAGTGAAGACTATAGTCAAAGGTCATCGCCTTCACCATTACTAGGTGAATCCTTACTTTCATATAAAAACTACGTACCCCATTGTTCAGAGGCTCCTCGCTATGCGAAGGTAAGAGGGAGGGATATTGTACGTTGCCATTACCCTTGCATATACAAAGAGGTTTTTTTCCGGATTTGAACCCATGACCAACAAATCACCAAAGCACAACTTTACCGTTGTGTTAGGGTTCGCCCTCAATCCTTACTTTCATATATTCTAACAAATATTACATGACAAAATTTTAGAAGCAGAACCTCATAATAAAACATGACCAACAAAATGCAAAATTACAGTATATCAACTAGACTGTATACACATGACAGTAGTTTGCTACTGAGAATTTACTATGCACATAATGATAACAGTAATCTGTATTAAAATTATACTGCTTTGATAGGCACCCAAATTAGAGCACTACACAATGTACATACTACATACAATAAAGACAAACTTGGAAGAATACTAACATCTGAAAAAAAATTCATCAATTGCATAAATTCAACAACATCAACATCAACAGCACATTTAACCCAAGTTAATTGGGATCGGTGGTAGATGAACCTAATGATAGATACGAAGAAGTTGAAAAAAAAAAAAGCTAAGAAAAGAAGAAAAAAGACAAAAGAAAAGAAAAATAATATAAAAGAATAGAAGGGTGAAAGGAGGGGAAAATGAAGAGAAAAGGAACTCAATTGCATAAATTGTTTTAAGAATATAAATAACCATATAACTGGATAATCAAGTTATAAGCATATCAAGACTTTTTTTCCACAACTGCATACCTGGCCTAAATTTGTTTTTTCTATTCGACCTTTTACAATTCTTGCAGTATTTGCATTGTCATCCCTCTCAAGTATTGCAGTGATAATTGGTGTACTGATTTTTTTGTTTCCATTCATTATTTCTTTGACACGAGGAACTCCAAGAGTAACATCTAAAGACAGATTAAGGGACAACATTCCACACCAATCAACATACAGCAGTATTCAATAAAGTATTTAAAAAGAACATTACTTTTAATGATTATCAAAGTAGACAACATGGTCAAATAAAGGATACTCATGCTTGCAACTCCAGCAAAGTGGAAAGTTTTCAAAGTCATCTGGGTCCCAGGCTCTCCAATACTATGAGCTCCAGTTGAACCAACAGGAGCTCCAGCCTCCATTTTTTTTAAATGGTAACGAGATAGACAAATGTTCAAAAAAACCTGAAAAATAGGGTACTAGGTAAATACAAGCACAAACTAATAAGAAAAATGCATAAGTTAAAGGAAGTATAATCAGACAAGTAGGAAACAAATATATATTCTTAGAAACAAATGTCCAGAAAGATCAGACGAGAACATTATGAAAAATACCTAAGATATACATCGAAAAAACACACATCATTAATTAAATTTGAAGCACATCAACTGCATAAAGTAACTCTGAATGACCTCGCCCAAAGTTCAGTTATTCACCTCTTAATTTCAAATTTATTTTTACAGACAAGGAAGAAAAAAAACTAGTTTTGGGTAGTTAACAGTGATAAAATAGAAATTGATAGCATCAATCTGTAAATCAGAACTTGTAGCATAATGCTAACAAAAACAATAATACTAACCTTATCAGTCATTTGAAGATACAAATTTATCCTATAAGCATTTGTGTACGCCTGCACGGCATGTGACAGTGTATGTCTCTACCAATATAATATCTTAAGCTGTATTAATTGTATTATTTAGCCCTAAAGTTTCCATGTATTTGCAGATTTGATATATTCATTTACCAAACATAGTTGTATTACCTTCATTAGGATATATTAGTTCATATAATTTGGCTCTATACTATGGAAGCTAATTATGAGCCTTTAGTTAGTTATAAAATGTAAACAACATTCTGTCCAGAAATTTATTCAGAAATAATATTTCAGATACTTTTCAACTGATCTGTTTTGAATGCAAGGACCAATCTATGGTTCATTGCACGGTATTTGCACACCTTCATTTTTATGCTCGATATCCACAACCATGGGAACTCCATAACAAGGCCTCATCACCTAGCATCTCGAGTTTAATTGGACAATGAAGTGCCACCACCGAAAACCGCTCATGCGCCTCCATGTGCCAATCACCAGCTCTACATGCCACCATTTTTGTCTTTGTGCCACTACTTTTCTACTCATTAATACCTCATCTGTTTGTTCTAGTGATCCATAGATGAAGACCCACTTTAAGTGATTGCTCATGCAAACTCTAAGTCTAAGGCATTCTATCTCAAACTCTAATATTAAATTATCAACATCTCAAACTATTGAAAAACAGCCCCTACTCCACCTATAGCATCATTGGACTCTGTTCACACCACATTCCACCTCAATTGTCGGAACTACATATAATAGGAAAAGTGATCTGCAACACCCTCCAGGGTAAAAAAAAACCTAATCAGCATTAAGGGAAAAGCTCCTGCCAGGAGTGAAATATAATTCAAACCTTGGAAAATGAAGATTCTCTTTTCATGACGTGGTTGTAGACGTCTATGACTCTGGAAACTAGTTGGAATTTCATGTTCCTACCATCCGTCCAACACATTTGGAATAATTTGTGGCATACCTGCCGCCACTGAAGTTTAAAATTTTTCCATAATCTATTATGAATTTCTACAATAGTTGGTGAACCCTTAGCCCCCGTATAAGCTTTTCAATTAGTAGGGCTTGGCTATTTTCTATCTTCTAGGGGTCAGCCTTGACACCTTTTGTAGACACATGGCCCAAATAATCCATCTCTCTTCTCCCCAAACTGTATTCACAAACAAGCTATGCTCTCCTAAGAGCTGCAAAATGATCTTCATGTATACCAAATGAACCTACCGAATCTTTACTGTAAATCAAATGTAAACAAAGAAAATCAAGGCAATTTTCCTCAAGAAAGACCTAAGTTTCTCATTCATCAAGGACAGTGTTGACATTATGATAAGATTGTATTGAGATTTTATGGGATATAGGCTGGAATTGTGTTTGAATATTGAATTGATTTCATTGTAATTATTTGTTTGTATTAGCTATACATAATTAGGGCAATTAAGCTGAATATCTTGTAGGTCTTGTTATATGCTTTCCCTAATTATCGGATACCCCATGCACAAAATTTCTATATATACAGGGTTGGGAAACTCTCCAAATAAGTTTTCAGTAAAAGAATTTGTTCCTTGTCTATGTTTCAAGTTGGTATTAGAGGTCATGTCAAGTGAAGGATCTCCATGGTCTACTTTGGGTTGTAGCTCTCGAAAGTAGAAACCAGAGTTGAAAATCAGAATTAATATTATGATTCTATTAATAATAGCGATTTATAAGCATATTATCTTTCATTTAGATGAAACATGATATCCTCTATTTATGTGTAATTGATGTTATTAACCTACATAAACACGTAGGCATAGATCCAGGTGTCTATCAAAGGGGGGCCAAATTTGTTTCCACATGATTATTTAAATATTTAACTCCACCTATGTGTGTTTGCATGCATGGCCTGTCTCAAGCCAGGATAAAGAAGGAGGGTTGGCGTCAGGGATTGCGAACCAGCCATAAAAAAACCAACTATTTTTATGTGATGAACATTTATGATATTTCGCTGGGGCGTACCCTTCATAGCAACGCGTTACATCAGACCCCGAGTGTAACGAAAAATGAGCTAGGGTCCTTGCCACAAGGCAAGGCGCTACATCGGTCCCGAGATGTAGTGAAAAGTAAGCTAGGGTCCATGCCGAAAGGCAAGGTGCTACATCAGTCCCGAGATGTAGCGAAAAGCGAGCTAGGGTCCATGCCGAAAGGCAAGGCGCCAGGTCTTCACCCGGATTTGGTGACAAATAGGCAAGGGTCCCAACACACAGATGGCAAGCGTGGCGGACAAACACCACCCAGGGGTTTAGGATGAAATTGGGAAGCTGGAACATAGGTACATTAACGGGTAAACTGAGAGAACTAGCAGATGTTTTTGCTAAAAGGAAAGTGAATATTGTTTGCTTGCAAGAAACTAGGTGGGTTGGAGAAAAGGCCAAGGAAGTGGAGGGCACCGGTTTCAAGTTGTGGTATACAATTACAACTAAGAGTCGAAATGGGATGTAAATTATGATCGATAAAAGTTTCAGAGATAAAGTCGATGACGTCAAAAGGAAAGACAACAGGATTATGATGATTAAACTTGTAGTGGGAGATTTAATTTTAAATATCCTTAGTGTGTATGCACCCCAAGTTGGACTACAATCAAATAAAAAGAACCAATTTTGGGAAGGTTTGGAGGAGGTTCTGAGAGGGATACCACGAGAGGAGAAGATTTTCCCAGGAGGAGATCTAGATGGTCATGTTGGTAAAAACAGTGGAGGTTTGGATAGTATTCATGGTAGTTTTGGCTATGGGACGAGAAATGAGACTGAAAAAGATGTCTTGAACGTTGCATTAGCCTATGATTTGATCCTAGCAAACACTTTTTTTTGAAAAAGGGAGTCTCATCCTATCACTTATCATAGTGGCCAAAATTGTAGTCAAATTGATTTCTTTCTAGCTAGAAAGGAAGATAGAAATTCGTGTATTGACTGCAAGGTCTACCCCGGAGAATGTGTGTCGACACAACATAAGTTAGTAGTTCTAGAGGTTCTGTTCAACAAAGTTCTTAATTTGAGAAAGAAGGCTCAAAATCCAAGGATAAGATGGTGGAAGCTAAAGGAGGAGAAACAAACCGAGTTTAAGGAAAACATGTTGCGTGAAGGACCGTGGAAGTTTATTGGAGAAGCTAATGAAATATGGAATAAAATGGCTATATGTGTTCAAAATGTGGGAAGGAGAGTGATAGGTAAAAGCAAAGGAAACAAAGTTCTTACAAAGGAAACATGGTGGTGGAATGGAGAGGTGCAGGAAACTATTAAACAGAAGAATGAATGTTTTAGATATTTGCATAAATGTCTTAATGATGAAAATTTGCAAAAATTTAGAATAGCCATAAAAAATACAAAGAAAGCAGTACGGGAAGCTAGAGGCAAGGTTTTTTACGAATTGTATAAAAATCTTAGGAGCAAGGATGGTGAAATATTTACAAACTTGCAAAAATTAGGGATAAGAAGAGTAAAAACCTCACTAAAGTTAAATGTATCAAGGATGAAAATAAAAAACTTTTGGTAAGGGATGAAGATGTAAGTGAAAGATGGTTAAGCTATTTTAACAAACTTTTTAATGGGAATGACGACAAGAATGAGGTGGATTTGGAGGACATTTTTTATAATCTGAATATAAGATTTGTGCGCAGAATGAATACCCATAAAGTTAAGAAGGCTTTAAAGAGGATGAAGAATAATAAAGCTTTGGAACTCGATGACATCCCTATTAAAGTGTGGAGAAGCTTTGGAGATGTGGCAATAAAATGGTTGACCAATCTTTTCAATAAGATTCTTCAAACAAATAAGATGTCTGATGCTTGGAGGAAAAGTATGCTTGTGCCTATTTACAAAAACAAGGGAGATATCCAGAACTGTTCTAACTATAGAGGCATCAAACTCATTAGTCATACTATGAAGTTGTGGGAGAGAGTTATTGAACATTGCCTAAGGAGGGAGACCAAGGTTTCCGTAAATCAATTCGGATTTATGCCAGGAAGATATACCATGGAAGCTATTTTCTTGATGCGACAATTGATGGAAAGGTATAGAGAAAAGAAGAAAGACTTACATATGGTGTTCATAGATCTTGAGAAAGCATATGATAGGTTCCCAAAAAAAGTCTTATGGTGGACTCTTGAGAAGAAAAAGATAGCATTAAAGTATATTAATGCAATCAAGGATATATATGATGGGACTACCACAGGTGTGAAAGCTTGTAATGGAACATCAAGGTATTTCCCTATCTCGGTAGGTGTTTACCAAGATTCAACTCTTAGTACTTATGTCTTTACCTTAGTGATGAATGAACTACCGAAAGATATTCAAGAGCAAGTGCCGTGGTGTATGTTTTTTGCAAATGATATTGCACTTATTGATGAGACCAAAGATGGTGTGAATAGGAAACTGGAATTGTAGAAAAACACTTCGGAGTCTAAAGGATTCACGATAAACAAGAGCAAGACGGAGTATATAATTGTGAGTTTTCGCGGGGAACAGATGGTGATCAAGACACAATGTATCTACTTGGTCAAGAGGTACTCAAGAAAGATATTTTGAGATATTTAGGATCAATTTTGCAAAAAGGTAGTGAGATTGATGAAGACGTAAATCATAGAATCAGAGCAAGGTGGATGAAATGGCGGAGTGCATCAGAGTTTTTGTGTGACCGCAAAATTTCCCTTAAGTTAAAAGAAAAATTTTATAGAACAGCTGTAAGACCGACAATGTTATATGGAGCGGAATGCTAGTCAGCACATAGGCAACATGAGCATAAAATAGGGGTAGCAGAAATGAGGATGTTAAGGTGGATGTGTGGTTATACGAAGATGGATAAGATAAGAAATGAGGATATTCAATGAAAGGTAACAGTAGTACCAGTGTGAAAAGATAAGGGGGCATAGATTGAAGTGGTTTGGACACGTTATGAGACGACCACTGGATGCTCCCGTAATAACAAGTGTTTGTTACCAAGAGCTCAACACAAAGAGATGTAGAGGTCGACCAAAACTTACCTGGGAAAAGGTAGTTAAACAAGACCTAATAGAGTAGAATATAGACTAGAGGATGGTATGTCTTAAGACGGAGTGGATAAAAGCTATAAGCTCGATGGAGGATTAAACCCTTTAGTATTTCTATGTTTCAGTCATTCCTTTTTTTTTTTAGTTCTTTTCCTCTTTATTTCTCCCCTCCTTCTTTCACCCCTCTTTTATTTTTAGCTTATTTTTCCTCTCTTTTGTCTTATTTTCACTTTTTCTTCCCCTCTCCCTTTCTCTTTCTTTTTCTTATTTCCAATCTATCATTGGGTTCATATACCACCGACCCCAATTAACTTGGGTTAAAGGTATTGTTGATGTTGATATTTATTTAAATATTAAAGTTCTAATAAATAATAAGTTTTAAAAAATATTTTTTGTTAATATTATGGATAAAATTAGAGATATAATCTACTGCTAGAAAAATTTTAAGCAAATATCAACTCAAAAATATATTTTTCATATATATTTCCCTTTATTAATATTTTTAAAATTTTAATTTTTCTTTCATATATACATAAAGGATCATATATACATAAAGGATCCAGGGAGGCAAGGCCCCTACTTGACCCCCCTTCTTGCCTCCCACTTGCCGCCCCTTGGACCCATCCCTGTAAACACGCATCCGCTGTGTACTCTAACAAGCATTTTTCATTCAATTTCCCTCTGTTTTCTCCTATTTTTAACACGGTTATTTACTCTAAAGATGCTATAACGGGATAACAGGAAGTGAGATGACTACTGATTTAAATATTATAATACAAACTAAATAATTTATACTACACATATAAATACTAAAACAAAACAAAAAACCCAAAATTAAAGAAATTCAAGATAAATAACAAGGCACAGTTTAGAGTCTTTAGACACACAATCACCATTAATGTAGGAGCAATAAGAACATAGTAATGAAATCAAAATATGAAAGATGATGCTGAAATTAATAGTAAAAGGTCATAACAAATTAGATTAAAAAAATTGCAGAATGTGAACTGAGAAGCCTAAAGGAAGAAGAAAGAACGGAACACAGGATAAAAAAAATAGTCCTATAAAGTGTGAAGGAAGGAATAGAGTTACAAACATAGGTAACTTTTAGTGAAATATTTTGCCCAAACAATGATGTTCCAGGGTCAAAATGGGTTTTGAAGCCTATACTGTATAAATAGAGTTCTCTGTACTCAGGAAACACAGTTACAATTCAATAAAATTTTAATTCTGTTTTCTCTCTCAAATCTCTCTGTATTGATTCTCAACACTAGCCAAGCAAATCAGACAAGCACCTGTAATAATGAGTGCAATGACCAAATGAAAGCAAACAAAATGAAGGAAAAAGAAAACATACATCTAGCTGTTTACGAGTGATCCCAGATATCCTCTGCCCAAATTTTTTCAGGTTTTTAGATTTTTCATAGGTGAAAGCTTCTTCTGTTAATTTTGCATTATCTTTGATAAAGGATTGTAGAGATTCAACGAAGTCAGCAGAGAAGCCCACCTCAAAAACCCCTTTCTCCACTAACCTAGACATATCAAATTCTGAGAGCTTTTCATGTACTACTTTACACACATCTGAGGAAGATAACATTTCATCATCTTCATCATTGGGACATATGGCCTACAAAAAAAAAAAAAAATCAAAACACAAGAAAAACCAACTTTTTTCAGAAAGTCACAAGATTCCAAACAATAATGATGAAACTACATAAAACAACAAAGACAGCTTGTAAACCTTGCTTTTAAGAAACAACCGCTCAAAATTTAATGGTTTTCCATTTTTTCCTTCCATGCCTGCTGGATCCATGCCATCATCTCCATAGCAAAATTGAACAACAGAACCACCAGCATTTCTTACAGTGTAATCATAATGTAAAAACAAATCCTCTAGGGATTTCATTAATTGACGAGACATATATCCAGTGTCTGCAGTTTTAACCTGCAAAGACACAAGCAGATAGAAAATCATAAAATGAAGTCTAATATTTTTCTTCAAAGTAAATAATTATAAAATTAATTATTGGCCAACATCTAAAAATGAATGTTCCGTGTTTTACAACTACCAGTAGCTTCTACATACAAAAACAGTTAACTTTATTATTTATTTATAAGAAAAAAGGGGTTATGGAAGGGAACTATAGGTCCTATATTTTAATTATAACCCCCAGTGATAACCAAGAGACAAGAATTGAGCTACATTCCCACAATGACACCAAATATAAGTGAAACGAAATCCAAGTCAACCTCCGAGTACTAACTATAAATATGTAAAGTGGTCGTGTAACAAGAAGTACATTATTCCAAATGGAGAAAATCAAGACTCGCTCAAATGACTTCCATTTTCATAGTTTCATATCCAAGTGAAAAACATATGTAGCCAGTAGCCTTGATTCATATGCCATCAATTATTTCAGATATATTATTCTAGATATATTACTTGGTTTTAATAGTTCAAATTTTTTTTTTTTTTTTTTTGGTCAGCAAAGATAATATATTTATATATAGAAATAAAGGAACAGTACAAGATGTGCTGCTTAAAGAAATATACAAGAGAAATCCAAGCAGAACTAAAAGGGCTTTACACAAAAAGCCATCATGGGTCTGCCAGATATCATGCAAAAAAAAAAAAAAAAAAAAAAAAAAATATAACAGCCTTTAATAGTTCATATAATTGAATCAAGTTTTTACTTAAGAATATATTATGCATAATTTATTCAAATTCAAAATAAGAACCCTACCGCTGTATCAACAAGCCCTTCTCGCCCTCCCATTGTATGGAAGAAAAACTCAGTAGCTGACAATCCACTGTAAAAGGAATTAGCAACAAAACCTTTTGCCTGCATCAAGGGCAGCATAACAGTATTCAATCTAAGAAACAACTGATTTGTTTCAGATAACCAGGGCCGTATTCAACAATAGAAATTTAAAACTGAGCAGAGACAGTCAATAGAAGTGACAGAAATTGGTGCAATATGCAATAAGGATTATGGTGACTATATAAAAGCAAATTTATTTCAGTCAGTTACAAACAAATAAAAGTAGAATGTGAAATGAAGACAATAACACAGTGGAAATTTATTATGTTGTGCTAACAATAAAAGTGAAAGCAATTGGTGTTGAAGGCAACATGCAATAGGGTCCAACATCATGATGAACATAAAAAATTGAAGTTAGTTTCTCAAACCTGAAGTTATAGTGTTAGTTACTTAAAATAACTGTGTTATGTGTCACTCACATTTCAGGTGCATGAAGCAGTGTGATCGACGGGGCTCCTTATTACATGCCCATTTTCCTTTGGGTTTCACAGACACATACAATCATCATCTATATACTAATTTTCATTTAAATGCTTATGTTTTCTCAGTTATTAGAATCAGGCCTTTACTTAAGCATTTATGCTCTTTTTGAGAAACTGGGTTTAACTTCCATGGACATAACCCAAGTTCAATTGACACAATTGTGCATCATTCATCAAAACCAGAATTGATCCCTTACATATTTCTTACATCATCCATGCTCATTGTTAAAATTCTGGTTTTAGTTGAAAGGGGGAAAATGGATATAATCTGAACAATTTAACATGATACTCATTATTGATATTATGATGTGATAACCTAATACTTCAATTTATTATACTGATGATTAGGTCAAGTATCTATGTAGAACTAACCCTAATATTCTAACACAAATACACAATACAATAAGATTAACAACCTAATCAATCTCAAATTCTATCACTATGCAGCATAATGATCTTTATTCCAGGAAATTCTTGTTCCCAAAATCATATAATGATTTTCTGCATCAAATGGTTGAACAACTACTTTGTTGAAAGTATAGGGTTTTAATTATAGAGGGGGGGAAAAGAGAGGAGTGACTTAAAAATGATACTCTTAACTCTCCTATTCTGATGTATTGCAAAGTAATACAAAATATAAAGCACTAATCCTTATTTGTAGTAATACTGATCAAATCCTAACTAAATAAGGAAACGAATCATGAGATCATAAGGAAACCAAGGAAATAAGGAAACTAATCCTAAAGAGAATCTATATTACTCTAAAATATAATATTGATACTACAAATATTTTTCAAATATTTTAAAAAGAACGATTTAAGGTGATAAGATATTCAGATTTGCAACCTCAAAGAAAGTTTATGTATTAATACAGCCAAGTACAGAAGAAAATAAGGAAATAAGGACAACTGGGGATTCAAATGTTTACGATGATAGTTCCAAATAATGAGAACAGAACATACAGCAGGGGTTTTTGATTTTCTAGGGAAATGAGGAAGGCTCCGATCTATGAACCCATCAGGAGCACGACGACCACCAACTGACTGTTGACCAACACAAGCAACCATTTGACTGATATTAATAGAAGATCCTTTGGAGCCACACTGTGACATGATCAATGGACTATTTCTCCAGTGTAGGGTTTGCATGCAGACCTGACAAAATTACAAAGTCATTGACATGCAGATATTTGTCTGAAACACACAGACAGATTACTCTAGGAAAAAGAAATGGATACCTTCCCTGCCGTGTCACGAAGTCCATTTAATACCCCAGTAATCCGAGTCTCTAATGTTTGCGCAGCATCACAACCAGCTAAGAGTTCTAGTTTTCCTTTATTGAAAGCTTCGATGTGTTTATCACATTCCCTATAACCTTCTGAAATTGTTTCATCTTTCTTGTTAATCAGTATCTCTTTTGGTTGGACATCATCAATGCCTATCGAGAACCCATGATTGCCGATCCATCGAGCACTGCATCCAAGTAAAACAATCATGTTTTGTGAAGCTCCTAAATCCATATCAAAATGCATAAAGTGACAGCTTTTAACAGAAATTCTACTTTAGCATTTTTGCTCTTACAACATTTCACTTTCCCCCGCAGCATCAGTTTGATTTTGCAAAGGCATACCGACGGCAGAGCTCAAGCTTGCTTTGATCCACCCCTCCAGGGTTACTTTAAAAGCATATATTTAGAGTTCCAGTATTTCTTTTAATCTAATTAAAAGTGTTTCACACTTAACTGATATAAGGCAGACATCACTATTACCGCCCCATAGAGCAGACATATTTACCTCAATTTTGCTAAACGATTCATGCAAGATGCAGCAGCATGTGCTTTATAGTCTCTCAGTAGCACAGAGAACAGTCCATCCTTATTGCCATTTCCTGAACTCATGCAAAACAAAGCAGGACATCAACATATTTGCAAAAAACACGAAGCCATTAATTAAGGGTAAGATTACATCCTTATAACAAAGTAGGCATGCGAAGGTGTTAAAAATAAACTAGATCGCTATACCTAACTCTTCTAAAGAATCACTGCAATAATATTAATGGTTAGTTCACATAAATTACCATAAGTAAGAAAAAGAGATAATTGGAAGTATAGATTCCAGCTGTAAGTTCTAAACCGATTTCTCACTTCTATATAAAATTCTTTCCTTATAAATCTGCACAAGAGTGACATGACATATTGAAGACAAGCTGCCTTTTGTTTCATTTCTATCTAAATGATTACTAAATAAAATACATTGAAACCACAACATTTACTACTTCCCCAAATTGTTGTAACTTTCATCACGCCACTCAACTGTATTTACCCAACTTCAAAGTTCAAACAACTTGAGAAAAGCTCAAACACAGTAGAGTTATTTCTTGATAGATATGCATGTAATATAAATTACTACATGTTTGTTTACAGCTTTCTTTTATGGGACACAATTTCTTTTTTCTTTCAAAAGCACGCTCATGAAGATGCCAAAACAAAGCTTTTTCAACCTCAAAATAAGTTAATCCAAACATACACAATAGTAATGCAAATTTAAGTTTACCTACAGTTAAACAATCTTCTTGAGCATACAAATATGAAATGAAATAAACAAGGTAAATTTAGAGTAACTAACCTAAAGTAACCTTTCCAACTTGTCCAGAGATCAACTCGCTATTACGAAAATAAACAAACCCATCATTTGGGCACAATGTTTTCCATTCTATTTTCTTGTCTTCAACCTTTGTGTAGTTTCTCTCCTTAACAGTAAGATTCACATAGACTCTCATATTAGCATGTGGGCGCAGTATAATGCTAAATAACTGCTTACCACTCCAAAGTTCAACTGGCTGCAAAGAATAATGGCAGTAAGAATATACATTGACTGCATATAAATTACTAAAATGAATGACTCATTGTGACAAATTTTGATTCATCCAGCCTATTATATCAAAAGAGAACTCAACCCAGCCACCAATTTAACCACAGCACAAAAATATAACGTTCCTATTAAAGCACATGAACATGCTGCTCCTATAGTTAGTTCTTTCTTCATAACACATCTCTTAGCTTTGGGATAGGGTTGTTCTTATCGCTGCTCTGGTTCTCATCTCATGGTTGTTTCAAGGACTGTGTCATAATCCATTTTTCACAGGATTGTAGTGCCATAACATCATCCCTCATTCACTCATTCTCTTCATTTTAATAAATAAAAAAAATTATCCCCCCAAAAAAATGACAAGAGACTTATACTAAGAACAAAGACAGCATAGAAAAAGCAAAGCCCCTAAAAAGATAAAATCATTTCACTCCAATTCCAAAGACATTCCAAAATCTGATACAGAAGACACTGTCACTAACTACCCCTCAAAGTCAATGGTCTGCAATAATGTCCTGATAAATCTAGAGTTAGCTGTAGTAAATCTAGAGCATGCTTTTGAAAATCAGCTTCATGATATAATCGTGCAGTTGGGTCGGGTCGGATTTGTGCGTTCTGAAGTCCAAACCAATTACATAGTGGCAGGTTGAGTTGGTTCAGTTTCTTTGTCCCTGGAAAGGCAACCCGAACTGAATCGAACCAACCAGATAGAGATCGGGTTGTTCAGTTAGAGTGATGAGGTCATATAATAAAATATTAAAAAAATGTAAACTTTGTGGTTCCCTTGCTAAGCAAATGTGTCAATTTGAACCATCCATGGCCATCCATCAAGGTTCCTTGCAAGGCCTCTCTTCAGAGATTACAAGGGTGACTACACCACAACATTCCTTCGCACCCTTTTTTAATGAGGATTTTACACAAACAAGGTTCCCCCCTCAGAACACCATTTTCTATATTTCTTAAAATGATCCTGGCACTGCCTATCCATTTTATGTTTTATTTTTATTTTTATTTTGCCTATACATACAGGGGCTAAAGGATGTTCTATTTGTGGAAATAGTTTTGAAGTTCAGTAGTGCAGGAAAGATGAAACACTGTATTCTGTTGATTACTGATTTCACAATTTACATTGTTGACCAAGGTCAATGCACTTAAATGAAGTATAGCACTTCCTGCAGTTCAGAAGATTTATCTTGAGAACTGAGTGATAACCTTTTTTGTAGTCATAATTCCTTCTGAATATAATTTGTTCATGGCTACAACTCTAGAAGACTGAGATTGTTACAGCGTGGATGAAGTTACCAAGTCAAAAAGTGCGGCTGGTTTTGAACCAATGGTGAAACCACCATCACCACCACCACCCCCAAAAGGTGTTTTTGGTTTGTGTTGAGTTCATTGGGTTTGAACCTGGGGCCCAAAGACCGAACCAAACAGTGTCAGATTCTGTGAAAATAAACCAAACCAATCAAGTTTTCCGGACCAAACCATGAATTCTTGTAAGACTTAAACTTTGAATGAGGAAATCAAGACTATTGAATTTCATACAACTTATAATAGTCAATATTTCCTTTCCCCTTTATAGTATTATTTTTAAAATACATGTGTTGATTATCACATTAAATACATAGCTATGAATGTCTGAGACTGAGTCGTGTGATTTGTTTAGAAGTTTATATGCTACATAATCAAGACGATATTATATTATTCAATGGTTGTATTGATTAAATTTGCATATTACAGAAAGTTATTCAAAGGCGTAGTAATCAAAACTTACTCCTAGAGTAAGTGGATACCTTACCTTCCTTTCAGACACACACAAAGACACGTAGATATATGCTCTCAATAAAATGGCTAAATATGTGAGTGAATCTAGTGCATGTCATATTTATAAGCTCCAACTCTCACCTTAACAATTGCAGGAGTTGGCAGATCAATAGGATCCATGCCATCACCTATGTAGGAGCAAATAAGTGAAAAGGTAGAACGGTCATAAAAAGTATCTTTCCTGGTTATGAGAAAGGAAGAGGTTAAAAAGTCTTGAGTAGAAGCAACCAGAATCTCGCCATTTTTTGGAGTGCACAAATTGTTTTGCACCTGAAAATAAACAAATTCCAGTTAAAAAATAATGTTAAGTTCTTCAAATGCTTAAACCATACACTCAATTGAACAAATCACACAATATTAAAATATGTAAACAATAATAGTTAAACCATGTTTAACCAAAATCTTCTTATCATGGTGCATGTTGGTATTGTTAGAAATATTGTAAATAGTAATAGGAAATATTATGCATGTATAGTGTATAATTACAGTAATTAGGGTTAACTGTTATTCTTTGTATTTATGACTCTAATCATAAATAATAGCCTCTTCTATGTAAATCACACACATGGAATTCAACGTCTCTCACTCTTGTTTTCTCACAATGCCTACATAATAGTCCATTCCATTAAAGCATGCCTTGTGGAAAAGCGGTACACAGAAAATATGGCAGAAATAATGAAAAAGTGAAAGAAAAAACAGATACATTGACAACACAAAGGAGACAGACAAATGAAAGACCCATAAAAGGAATTGCCCAACAGAACAATTAGAAGATCATAGCAGAAGGAATCATATGATTTCTTTTTTACAAAAAGTGCACAATAAAAATTGGATCGAAAAGCATTATAGATAGTCAACATGCAAGCCTAAATGACAATGAGATCCAGTAATTTTTACCCCCATCAACAAAATAGCCTCTGTACGAGCCTCCTCAGTCTGTGGGACATGTAAGTTCATCTCATCACCATCAAAGTCAGCATTATATGGGTTACATACAGATTCGTTGAATCTTAAAGTTCTCCAAGGCATAATCCTTGCCTGTATGTGCAAAATTAAATATTAATGCAATTGGATCAAAATGTGTCAATATTCTACATTTCACTTTTAAGAAATTACCCTGTGACACATTATAGACATCCGATGCAAGCTTGGCTGTCTATTGAAAAGCACAATGTCTCCATCTTCCAAATGGCGATCAACAATATCACCAATCCTCAATTCATCTGCAGCACGTTTCCTACAAAGAACTTTTAAGGACCTGCAAAATAACAATAGGCTCTATATTATTGTCAACTAAATAAAATTGGCTCAAGAACTCCACAAAGCAAAAAATGAAACAGTACAAACTACAAACCATGAGTGACCTCCATCACGTCTAAGCATTCTCGCACCAGGATACTTATCAGGACCATTTCTCACACATTGTCTCAACTTTTCTATGTTGTGGTGCGTAACACGCTCAGGATAAGTCAATATACGAGCCATATGGATCGGTATTGCAACCTAGAGTAAATGAGAAAGTTAAGAGGCATAAACATCAACCTTAAAAAAGGAGGGAATTTCTTTGTTATTGTTTTCATGAGAATTATAGTGACAATGACTAATATCTTCAAAAACATGTGTTATAAATATTTATATTCTTCTAGTTTATTTCCTTATGCATTACCTAATTCTAAAGGATAGAAAGTACTTATAGAACAGGCAAGGTTTCCTAACCTCCGAAATCTTCAGATTAGGATCTGGTGAAATAACTGTCCTGCCAGTATATTCAACACGCTTACCAGATAAGTTGCCACGGAAACGCCCATGCTTCCCTTTCATGCGCTGAACAAAACCAGCCAATTGCTTGCTCGGTTGCATATAGTATGGTATACCACGAACATCACTATTTATGAATTGAGCGACTTCATTTTGAAGGATATCCCAACCATCCTAAACCAAAATTGTCAACTCAATGAACCAAAGCAAATAATAATCTCATGACAAAAGACAAACATAGAAGAGAGCAAATAAATGTACACAATCCCAAGCAAACAGAAAAACCAGCCTCTAGAATGTATCCAATTCAAATAAATATTATGTTAGGAATAAATTCTATAGCATAATATTCCACAAGAGCTAGCCTTGACATTATACAAGTTCAAACAAATTTTTTGTAAAAATAGAAACGATGATGAATAGAAATGAGGATGTTAAGATGGGTGTGTGGTTATACGAAGATGGATAAGATAAGAAACGAAGATATTCGATAAAAGGTAGCAGTAGTGTTGATGAGTGAAAAGATGAGGGATCATAGATTGAGGTGGTTTGGACACATAATGAGATGATTCCTGGATGCTCCCGTAAGAACAACAGTTTGTTACTAAGAGCTCGACACAAAAAGAGGTAAAGGTAGACCGAAACTTACCTAGGGAAAGGTAGTTAAACAAGACTTAATGGAGTGGGATATAGATTGGTGGACGGTGTGTCTTAGGATGGAATCAAGAAAAGCTATAAGCTTGGTGGAGGGTTAGAACCATTGTTATCTCTATGTTCTAGATGAACCATTTTTAGTCCTTTTCCCCTTCATCTCCCCCCTCCTTCTTTCCCCTTCTTTTCTTTTATCTTATTTTTTTCCTTTAATCTTATTCCCCTTCCACCTTTTTTTTTTTCAACCTCTTCGTATCTATCATTGGGTTCATCTACCACCAACCCCAATTAGCTTGGGTTAAAGGTGTTGTTGATATTGTTGAGAAACGATAATGAATCAACCACAACATGTGGTACAGTTACTAAACTGAGCTCCAATTGAGATGAATTTACCTGGGGTGCAACGATTTCAAATTCGACTAGAAGCACCTCATGAACAAAGGAAATGCATGTGTCTGAAAAGCAATTCATCCTACACAGGGCATGTAGACACCTTGTACATAGTATACTAGAACAAGGAGAATCACAATAAACTAAAATACATACATGGCATGATGATGTTTAGAAAACAAATTAAATAACTTAAAAACCTCTTCTGAGCATATAATCTTTGGGAAAACCTGTCTTTATGTGTATGCAACTTAATATTAACAGAGCAACAACAACAACTAAGCCTTATTCCACTAGGTGAGGTCAGCTACATCACAACGCCATTTGGCACGGTTAAAAACCAAAGTTTCAAAAATACTATGAAGTCTAAGATCTCCCTTGATGATTAACAGAATATTTAAATGTAACCAAAGCTTGACAAAGAAAATCTAATCACTCAGATGCCCTGCTATACCAGAAATTTGGACGAAACACTTGATTCTTGTAATTCCTGGCGCAAAACAGCATTTGCTTGGATTATGTTCTTTAGCCTCTCTGTTAAGTCATTTTCATTGCTGCAATAAATGAAGAAAAGCCATAACCATCACTTACTACCATTTTCTGTAAAAGAATTATTGGAGTTGAGGAAAAAAAAAACAGGGGATCAGGAATCCTCCTAAAACAAAAGAAAAGCCTCTAGTCCCTCAAAATATGCACCAAAGAAAAGTCTTTTGAAACTCCATGTGCATAATCCTACATGGAAGCACAAAAAAAAAATCCTCTCCCAAATAATATTCACATGGAAAGACTAGTGGCTGAAAATTCTGGCATTTCATACTAGTTAAATACACTTCACACATGCTGTCAAAAAGAACAACTCCCCTACGGTGGAAGCTGAATAATGTTATTTTATATTTCCAACCCCCTAACACAAAATCCTATGGGCTTGAAACACACAAAAAAAAAAATGAACAGATGCATTTACCTCTTCATAATTAGATTTAATTTAATCAAGAAAAATGAAAGCGGCAAAAAGCAAACTCCAGATCACTTGATCACAGAGACTTTAATACCTTACCAACAACCAACTAATTTGGGCATTTAAAATAGCTGAACCCACTCACTCATAATAATGGAATTCACCTTAATGAAAATCAGTTTCTCAATTGCAAATCCTGTTGCTCTCTTTCTCTCAAAAATCGATCAATAATTACTTAAAAATGCTTTTTGAAATAATTACATTTTATGATTATTGGAAAAAATTCAAGTTTCACATCGGCTAGAGATAGTGTCAAGATAGAGTATATAAGTGGGGAGGGGCAACCCTCACCCTGTGAGCTAGCTTTTGGGGTTGAATTAGGCCCAAACCCACATTCTAAGATGATATCAGAGTCTATCCTAGATCCATTAAATGGTTACCCATCATGTCATCCATGCACAAAGCCCAAAAGTGTTGGGCGTGAGGGGTGTATTCGAAAAAACTCAAGTCTCACATCGGCTAAAGGTAGTATCAAGATAGAGTATATAAGTGGAGGGGCAACCCTCACCATGTGAGCTAACTTTTGGGGTTGAGTTAGGCCCAAACCCACATTCTAAGAATAATTACAAGAATTGATAAGAGTGTTGCTTCATGTGCTCATGAATGAAGAATGGTACTTTCAAGGTACATGAACCTATACATTCACAAATCTGAATTAATTCATACCCCTATTTCCTACAACTCCAATACCTTGCTGCCGGTTAGAAGTGTAGTTGAAGATAAGAACGAAACAGAGAGAAAGAGAGAGAGATTTGAGAGTGATGATTGGGAATCAAAACTGTAAGCTGAAACAGTGTTACACGGGGTTTTATATAAGCCTCTTACAGTAACCAACTGCTGAGATGACAGATGGTTAGTTACAACTGAATTATAACATAAACCAACTGTCATATCCTAAACCCTAAACACATAAATTCCCTGGGCCCAATACTTTAGCTTACTCTATTTTTCCTTAGCTTACACACAGTTTCAAAGATCACATGATGTTAATAATGGGGGATAAATATATAAATACAGCCAAATTGGCATTACCTCAGTGATTCATCCATAACAACTGAAGGTCGAATAGCTATAGGTGGCACAATAATGTTTGTCATTATGAGTTTCTCTGGTCTTTCAGCAACATAAAGTAATTCACAGTCCTACAACCAAATATAACAAAAATGTTCAACTGGAGAAAAAAAATATATCTATGCATAGCATTCTGATGTCCACAAAATTGCAGATAATATGATCCCTTCTTAAAAAGTAAAGTTGGAAAATCAAACCCGAAAAACATAAATATAAAAATAAATGTCCACCTCATCAAGCATTCTTTTAAACAGGGAAAGAACTTGGAAAGGATTAAGAATTCGATTAGACACATTGGTGGTTGCTCTAGAGTCTTTCATACGAGAAAGTGCGGAATCAAGCTCTTCAACAATATTATTTTTACATTTTGAGCAATCATGTATGATTGTCAGCGAAGCCGGAAGCTTCTTTATGGAACCTGTACCACAATAGTCATCACAAATATCATCTCAGATATGTAAAAGGTGCATATCTTAATATGCATTATGCAATGCAACCATATATAATGCTAAATGATAAAATGGTTAGCAATTAGTGTAAATATTTCCCCTCTTAGAACAAGAGGTTAGTCTTCTATTGAATTGGAAGAGCAAAAGATGGTGTTATTTATGCCAAGTGTGATTACAGTCAGTTCAACAAAATGGGGGTCTGGAAGCAACATGCTCCTGAAATAGAAGCTTACCAAATCTTGATCCTGTGTTAGCACATAGCTCAAACAAAGTTAACACCAGAACATTGGGAATCCATATTTTCAATATAATAAAGAGTCAACAAGGCACCAAAAAGAAAGTGCATTCTAAAATATCTAAAAAGATAGTAATTAAAGAAAAAGGCTTATCACAGGATGTTGAACCTTAGGCTTAATTCTAATTGCCAACAATGTATTCAAGGGATTCATGACAGAATAAAAAATATATGAGCTTATTCATAGCTGAGAACAAATCAGCAAGGGCAAAAAGAAAATAAATATTTACTAAGATTCAATCCATAATATCCTTAAAGATAGAATCAAAACAAAAAAAAATATGCAGAAGCCAAAAACACGTTATATTTCTACCAAATACAGAAATCAAGTCACCAAAACACAGCCTTTAAAAATTCAGATAACAAAGTTGTTTAAATAAAGCATAATGAAACAAACCATTGATATATCCGCATCTTGGGCAATTCACAACTTTGCTACAATCTTTAATTATACGTACTTTCACAAAATCAATCTTATCCAGCTCACTCTTTTTGGAACTTCTCATTTTCTTCAGATGTTTTTTACGGGTATCTTCGTCAAGGAGAATACGAGCACAGCCCTGGTAAAGTAGATGCCAATTAGTATGACATACAAACTTGTAAATTAGATTTTTATGCACTATAAGATGAATTTTGAATGTAAATGTATAATAAGTTAATAACCCTTTATTGTTTTGCTTTTTGCCAAAGTCCTGTATATCTGTATAAACAATACGTTTTTTAGACAAACAAAAAAATTGTGATGAGTCAATCTGAGAATGTGGGTTTGGACCTAACTCAACCCCAAAAGCTAGCTCATAGGGTGAGGGTTGTCCCCCACTTATATACTCTATATTGGCCTTATCTCTAGCCAATGTGGGACTTGGGTTTTTCCCAATACACCCCCTCACGCCTAGCGCTTTTGGGCTTGGTGCGTGGATGACATGGTGGGTGGCCCAAAAGTGTTAGCCGTGAGGGGGTGTATTGGGAAAAACCCAAGTCCCGCATTGGCTAGAGATAAGGCCAATATAGAGTATATAAGTAGAGGACAACCCTTACCCTATGAGCTAGCTTTTGGGGTTGAGTTAGGTCCAAACCCACATTCTCAGATTGACTCAACACAATTTTTTTGTTTGTCTAAAAAACGTATTGTTTATACAGATATACAGGACTTAAAATGGTATCAGAGCCTATCCTAGATCCATTAAAGGGTCATCCACCATATTATTCACGCACCAAGTTCAAAAGTGTTGGACGTGAGAGTATATTGGAGAAAACTCAAGTCCCACATCGGCTAAAAATAGTGCCAAGATAGAGTATATAAGTAGGGACAAACCTCACCCTTTGAACTAGCTTTTGGGGTTGAGTTAGGTCCAAACCCACATTCGCAGAGTCAATTTTAGTATAAGTTGATGAAAGTGACAGACCACAAAACCCTAAACTAAACAAAAAACTCAAATTGGAATTAAAAGAGCAAAATTTGCATTTTCAAAGAGAATGGATAAATTAAATCTGAGTTCTTTTCTCTTTGCAAAAGGAGACTCAAATCTCAACCCGTGGGGAGAGAAAAATTCACTTAACACCAAGTGAATGACCATCAAACAAAAGGGCAGACAGTGCTTATAGTGTGAGTTAGGAAACTTAACATTGCTTGAAAAAAGTCGTCTCCTAAAGCTAAACATTCTGAAATTGTGTCATTCATATATGCATGTTATATAAGTAATAGTTATAAGGCAATTTAAAACTTGAATGAGATAAAACAAGAGAACATTGTGTTGACAATAAACAAAAAATAAAGGAAGAACCAAAATCCAGAGAGGGAGGGAGAGCATATAAGAAACACATGAAAGATTGGTATACCTTACAAATGCACTTCAGTATTTCCACAATGGCACTTAAATATCCAACATTGAAAACAGGAAGGGCAAGGTTTAAGTATCCATAGTGCCCTGGACAATCATGAAAGTTCCCATGGCATGTTGCACAAACAAGACTCTTATTAGCAGGGCCCTGAATTACACAAAAAATAAATGCTATTTTAGCATTATGTGCAGGTAAAGAGTAGAAACATGAGCATTAGGAATATATATTCAAACAGATTGAAAGTCTGAACAACCAAGTCCAACCAAGTATTACATCAACCTGACTTCTTCAACATATTTAAAAAAAATGTCTGACAACACCTCTAATTATAGAGCCTTAAAGGCAAGACTTAACAAGCCAAAACTATTAAAAAGATTGTAGTTGATCACTAGTCCTCTATCATATAGACTCTTGATAAGTGACCTAACTTATTTCATCCCTATTTCTAATTGACTACACGATCTAGTAAAAGAGAGAAAGGCATGGAATATTAAATGAGGTGGAATAAGAACAGCATCATCAAAGGTGGCAGGATAAACCAAATATACACAAAAATGAAAAATATGAACAATCTAAAATAAACTATAAATATATATATATATATATGTCATGCTTTTTATGGTGCTTCTTACTTTCTCTTTTATAAATAAAGTTGACTCAAGGTCCAAACAACAAACTTGCTAATTCCACTCAATAAGAATTGCTTCATAAATAAACAGTTTCTATCAACCATAAGTCACTATAAGCCCCTGTCCCATTACTCATAATCTATAAAAAAACCCACTACCAGATTGAATTGGCAATTTCTTCATCCATATAATATACCCAGTCACTAAGAACATAACACCACAGGCCATCTCACCATAACAACCAACAAAAAAAGACCAATTCCGTCATAGTTCAAAATTCTAAACAACTCTGAATTCATGCCAGACCCAATACACAAGGCTAATTTTACATCCTATATATATAACAAAAAATGTAGCATGATGATCATATCAAAATCTTAAATGCAAAAAAAAAAAAAAAGTAAATTATCAACATTAAACACAAATATAAGCAGAATTCAAAAAAGTGTGGAAAAAGGATTAAGAGTACCATGCGAGGATCCAACAAGCCACCGTGGATAGGCTTCTTAAAGGAATCATAGTAGGAACCTTTCCACACTTGAACTTCACCGATTTTGCTTATTTCCGATTCTGATAACGTGGAGAACTTCATGTTCTTTCTGCAATAAATAAACAACAAAGTAACAATCCCTTCAATTGTACGTGAATCAAAGTTATTGTGTAATGGTAAGGGAATAGGAACAAATAAACGCTCACATCTTTCGAGGCCCTGCGTCCTCCATGAACGGCTCCTTTGTGAAAGTTATGCCTTCAGTTCTCGCCCTATTCATCTCTTCTTCTTTTCTTACTGAGAAGAGCGTAGCTGCGTAGGAAGGTTTAGGATTTTTTGCGCATAACAAGTAGAAATTAAATGTAACTCAAAACAGACCTGCTTCTGTAGTCTATTGTAGTCGGCAGGACAGGGAAGGAAACAGGCCGGGCTTTTGCGGGTCTAAGTAGGCCTGAGCCCGGGAAGGTTTTAGGTTTAAAATAATTTTCCAAAAATATAATTTATTATTAAATTAATAATAAAATGATTTTATAAATTTAATAATAAAATAAATTTTTGATATTTTTTACACATGACTAAATTCATATTTTTCATCTTTCAAAAAATTAATTTGGCTATTCACATACTAAAAATATCATCATTAAACTCATATTAAAATCATAAAATTATAAATCAAAACCCAATGAGTTAATGAGTTAGTACATTAACGTAGTTCTCATTATATTTATATATATAACGATTTATTTAACAAAATAATTGTGTTTGATTTTTTTCCTATTAAAATTTTCTTATATCAACAATGACGAATATTAGTATACAAGTTTTATCTTAGAAAAAAAATTATATCAATCATGAATACAAAATTGTCATGATTTTCACAATTAATGCTATTTTAAATTAGTCTAAATAGTTGTATTTTTTTGTGATAGTAGATCAAAAACACAAAATATTTTATAATTTTTCCAACATCATTCTAGTATCACTATTCATTAAATATTAGTATTGGATTAATTAAATGTTTAGAGTAAATATTAATTGATTGTTTCAAATATTTATTTGGTGGCATAATTATTCTGAACATGTGAATAGCATAAAGCTCATGTTTTGCAAGAAATGGAGGGTCAAGTTGGAATTGGAAGTGATCAATACACAAGTTAATTTTTTTTTTTTTCTTATCGCAATATTGGTATGAAGTGATAGGCACGTAGGTTCAGGACCAAATCGACTACTCCAAGAGCATTCATCCATAAACCAATTATTAGTACAAATAACATAAAGAAATGTAATCAATATTTATTGAAAAAACAACCCCAAAAATTTGGGACAAAAAACAATTAGCAATAACCATTGAATTAGTTTTTTCATCTTGAGTTGGTTTAAAAACACGGAATGTATTTGCGTATGAAATTCACCCTCCTCCTACATATTTGATAGTTTTTTCCAAAAAAAAAACTTATAATACCTATTTCATTTGACATTCCATCAATTTTTTTTTATCAGAAAAATAATTGAATTGACTAATTTTCTTACACTTGTAATTAAAGATATATCATCAAATACAAGCCAAAAATTATTTCAAACTAAGGGTTACTCAAAACTCAAAACCTAAACCATTTGATCAAGAAATAGTCACTAACACTTGTATCGGTAGTTGTTTTTTACTTAAACTAAAAGATGGGATTGTTTTTTAGAGCATTTCCAATGAGGTTTTTTAATGATTTATTCAGTGAATAAATTATTTTTTACAATTTATTTTTCACTAAAATAAATGTATATGGTGATGAGAGTTTCTTAAGAGTAAAATTTGTATCTTTTGAAATAATTTTTTCTTAAAAATAAAAAGTTAATATTTATCTAACACATAACAGTACTATAATTAAGTAAAAAAAAATATGAAGTGTAAATTTCTTGAAGTTTGTTAAAATGTCTTACCATTAAAATAAAATTACATATAAATTTCTTACCACTTTAAAAAAAGCATTAGAAATGCTCTTACTGTGAGCTAAAAAAAGGACGAATTAAATTACGTCGAGCTCCCCACCGAATTTTACTCTAGAAGTTTATGGCATTGATGGGATTGTTCTTTAGCTTCTGTTATTTTCCTTATTGTACCCAAAAATTATTAATTTTAATTAATATATAATATTTTTAAGACTTAAATATATTTTATTTTTTTATAAAATTAGTTAATTTGGATTTTAGGCTTTTATAAAAAAAATTATTTAGTTTGATTCCTAAAAAAGTTGATTTATTTATAATTCCTACTATTATTTACACCTAATACTTGCAAAAACAAATTTATCTATCTTAAAATAAATTTTAGGGACAAAAATAATGATTTTAAATATTTGAGAGATTAAAATCAAAGAAAAATATAACAAAAGATCAAAACCAAAATTTGTTCATTTTATAAAGACTAAATATTTTATAGGAACCAAAATAAAAATGTTTGTATCATAGAAATTAAAAACACATTTAAATCTATTTAATAATTATATTTTTAAAATATTATTTAAATTATTAAACCTCTTAATAGTATTATTCAATAAATATATATATATATATATATATATATATATATATATATATATATATATGCGCGCGCGTGCTCTGTTAGGTAATATATAAATGTTATTATATTAAATGCTCATATCATGTTCAAATATATAACCATTATGGGTTATTTAGAGGTCTCGTAATGCTTTGATATTTTCAAATATATAACCCT
>CM023952.1:5893151-6131264 GCA_013407115.1 Glycine latifolia
ATATATATATATATATATATATATATATATATATATATATATATTAATATAGTGTTGTTAGGTAATTTGTACTATTATTTTAGTATAAGTTATGAGGTTAAATATATTTTTAAGTTTCTTAAAGAGGTTTTATTATTTTAGTTCTCTAAATTAAATTTTTTTTTAATTTGTAAAATACTTTTTTTAGTTCCTTGTCACACACAATATTATTTATTATCAATAACAACACATTTAATCCAAGTTAATTGGAATTGGTGATAGATGAACCTAATGATAGATCGGAAATAAGATAAAGAAAGAGAAAGAAAAATGGGAAGAAAAAGGAAAAATAAGACAAAGAAATTAAAAATAAGCTAAAATAAAATAAGGGTAAAAGAATGAGAGGAGAAATGAATAGGAAAAAAATTAAATAAAGAGAACGACCAGAATATAGGCATACTAATGGGTTTAACCTTCCACCAAACTTATAGTTTTTATCCACTCTGTCCTCAGACACAGTGTCCGCCAATCTATATCTTATTCTATTAGGTTTTGTTTAACTATTTTTCCCCAGTTGAGTCTCAGTCGACATTTACCTCTCTTTGTGTCGAATTCTTGGTAACAAACTATTGTTCTGACGGAAGCATCGAGTGATCGTCTTACAACGTGCCCAAATCATCTCAATCTATGATCTCTCATATTTTCACACACCAAAACTACTATTACCTTTCGCCGAATATCCTCATTTCTTATATTATCCATCTTCGTATAACCACATATTCACTTTAACATCCTCTTTACTGCTACCCCTATTTTGTATTCATATTGTCTATGTGTTGATCAACATTTCGTTCCATATAACATTATCGATCTTCACACACAATAGTACTTATGTCAAACAAAAAAATTTGAATTTGTAATTTGCAATAACTTTTGACTATTATAATTTAAATTTTGGTATTGCATTTGTAATTTATGACAACTTTTTGCAAGTTACAGCAATTTTAACTACTAATTGCAATTTTAATATTTTTGTTTAGTTGTGTTAATGGCTTATATAGAGAAGAACTAAAAAAATAATTATTGAATTCGATGGACTAAAAACATATTAAACCTAAGTTTTGACAATGTTTAGATTTTAGTTATCATTAAATGTATCTTTAGCCTTTTAAATAAAATTGTCTTACAAAATAATGTCACAAATCAAACTTAAAATGCTAAATATCAGAAAATATTTTAAAAATAATAATAGAAGGTTATCTTAGAGACACAAGATGAAAAGATAAAATATAAAAAGAAAGGAAAATAGTAAAAGAGATACTTGTAGTAAAAAAACAAAAAAAAAAACAACAAATAAACTTTTTTTAAACCTCTCCTTTAAATCCTTTATGTCAAAATTGATTATGCACCTTCCTTTTTTTATAACAAAACAATAATGAATTTGTGCATAGGAAAATAAATTATATATATATAACAAAATAAAATGTTATTTAGTACAATAACTTTTTTAAAAATAAAAACAATTAATATCATAAAAAGTAACATATTTTAGAATTACTTATAACTGTACAAGTTAAAAAAATATTAAAGCAAAAAAAATAAACACAAGCCAACATGGATAAAATTGGATTGTACAAATAATTTATTTAATTTTATTGTGCATTGTATCACTTTCTTTTCTCTCATTTCACATCTCTTTCATCCCAATAACCACACTTTTCATTATTTTCATCTCTATTTCTTTTATTTTCATTCATTTCCTTTCCTCATACTTTCTTTTCCTGATACTTTCTTTTCTTTCATAAAAAACGAACACAATCTCCCTTTTGTATATTTCGATAATAATTTTTTTTCAAGGTTTGAGATTCAACATAAACAAGTCAAAATCACATGAATATCAAATTGCAGTTGACATCAACAATAGATGTACACCCTTTTGGAAGCAAAACTGAATTAAAAAAGGGTATATAATCTTTTACATATTTCTGCTTCCACATAGATACTTTGTTTTTTCTTCTTCTTTTCACTTTCCAAAATAAACAATAAATGAATATGTAATTTGTATGGAATTACATTTGAGCAATATACTATTTACAGAGTTTTTGACTGCTCTAGTTAATTGCTACAAGAGGAACTCTGGAATCTCTTACGGATTGAGCAGCTTCATATGCCCCAATGTATCTAACATCACCATTTGCATGTTTTGAAGATTTTGCATCCCAGAATGATTTTAGCAGTTCCTCAAATGATGGGGTTCTTAGTTCTTCTATGGATGAAACACTGGGTAAATTGAAGGATCTCTTTCTTGGTGTTGAACAAGATGGTTCATCAACCTGTATTTCACATAGCAGTTTAAACACAAAAAATCATTCCAGCAGCCAGAAATAACACCATTTTCCCCAAGAAAGGAAAAATAGGTACTTTATGTAAACCACTTCAAGCATGCTGTACGTGTTAAAAATTATTGCTTTTCCAAACTGCTTTGGCTGGATGAGGATTGCTTGTTACCCCAGTCTATTACATATGTGCATACTAAGGAATTGGTACTTGAAGTCCCTTACCGTGTATTCACTGAGAAGACATTTCCCTGCATTTTCACTTATCTCTACAATTCTGTGGTAATGACCGCCCTTCAATTCTCTCAAATCACCACAGCATGGGATAATCATAGAGTTCAGATTCCCACAAGCGTCATGATCAAGTTGCAATGAATCTGCAAGCATAAATAATTCGTCAATTGATATCTGTGACATGGTTTACCAATGCATTTATTATTAATATGTATGAGACCAAGTACTGACGTTCAATGGATGAGTTAATATCCTTGCTTGCGATTTCTGCATCATCAAGTGTAGTTGACACAGCACTTGAGAACCGGTCTCGTCGGAGATGATTAGCTTCCATTCCTCCCCTGATCAAAAGCAATCGAGAGAAAATGAACAAAATATATTGACTGTTTTGATCTCAACAGAGAATGAAAGACCTACCGAATAATAGTATCCACAGAAGCAGCATTTCTCTTCTCTAGGCTAAGGATGGATTCTTGAGCATTTCTCCATTGTTGTGCACCTACTTCTGCCTTTTTGCGGCTGTGCAATTGTTTAGTTAAGGTAGGGCTTAGTGAACACAAGAGAATATGATAGAGACAAAGTACACAGTACACTCCTATTCCATACCAGTGCTGAATAACCTCCACAAGGTCATTCTTTCCAGATTCTACTGCAGATGTATCCTCATGATGGTTGGACTCCGTTTTTTCCATGTGAAGTTTCCATTCTGCTTTAACAGAAGAAGTGGAATCTTGCATGGTTAATGTTTCTTGCCTCAGCCTACTGATTTTAGCGTTTGCACTCTCCCGGAGATCATTAACTGCCATTTGAACCTAACAAGCAAATAAAGAATGGTAAGAACTTACACTCAGGTAGTAACGGAAGCTACTGTAGGTAAGCTTAGCATGTCTGAAAGAAACCGCTACCAGTTTTTTCTTTCTAGAGCTAGAGCTAGCAAGCATTTCTGCCACTTTTTCCAGTAGTTGTTTTTCTTCATGGGCAGTACACTCCTACACCCATAAAGAATAAGATGCATCAAAGTTAAAAATAAAAGTATTAATTAAAAAGTTTCCAATCATGATTTGTGCAAATTCCGCAGAAAGGCGCGCTTCGGTCACCTCAAACTTCTTTTGAAGTTTATACAATTTCTGATCATTGGTAAATTGTGATTCTTCTACAATTTGGATCAAATTGGATGCATGCATGTGTAATGTCTCAAAGAAGTTCACAGTTATTTTATTTACTGCACGTGTATTCTCCACTGCTCTGGTATGTGCCTACATGCAATAGCATAGAAGTTAGTATCTCTAACACTGAAGTTCACCCAACAAACCAGAAATCACACACCTCTTCCTGTTGTCGTGCATAAGCAGTCAATTTGGCCTCTTGCTTTTGGAGACTACTTTGAAGATCATTTAGTAATGAATCAGCTTCTAATGCAATTCCTTTGAAAAGCTGAAGCACAAAAGTTAAATTAAACAAACCAAGAAAGCTCACGTAGAATCAATTTATAAAGTTTAAGAAACACGCTTACATCCTCTAAGGCAGATGAATGCTTGGCTACTTCAGAATTCAACTCTTCAAAAGTTAACTGATTATTTCCTTTAAACTCCTCAGCTAAATTGTCCAAAGCTTTAATGCCACAACCATACATGTTTTTAAAATTTCCTACCCGCATTCTTAGATTTTCAATAGCCTAAAAGAGGCAAACCAAAACAAATTTATTAATCAGATAATATTAATTATAAGGCATGATTTCATCCTATGGAAACCCACCTCTGCCTTTGTTGATACAAACGAGTGCATATCATTTTCCATTTCCTTTAGTTGCTGCTCTTGTTGAATTACAGATGCTGCAACCGTCTTGTGCAAATCTTCTAGCTGTTGAGCTAACTGAGACTGGAATTTGTGGACAAGTATTCTATTTCCTTCTTCAATTTTATCCTTCCGCTCTACGGTTTACAAAAACAATTTTTGTGCTGTCAATTTATTCCTTCTAATTGACACCCACAAGAAAAACCGTTTGAAAGAAAATGCTAACCAATTTTAGAAAACAGGTTTGACACATCAGATGCAGCATTCTCTAGATCAGCTCGTAGCTCAATTGCATGCTCCACAAGTGCTTTTTCTGGAAGAAGCAAAAACAGGGAAAAATCACACAACTACTGCATATTACATTGGATGATGAGAGAAATGATTTTGAACAACCAACCCAAAAAAGTATGGTAAAGGGTACACCCAAAGGCGCCAAACAGAAAGCTGGTTGATACAGAATAAGAGGTATAATTACACTTCACTAACCAGATTTCAGTAGATTCGATATTAGAAATTCCTTTTCCTTAATAGTTGCATTTGCTTGTGTGTGCTTCTCCTCAAGATCAAATAATGACCGCTCAGTTTCTTCAAGACTTTTCTGAGATAGCATATGCCGTAAGTAAATTTAACTCTTGAACCAGGTCAGAAGTTCAAACTAAATAAAAATCAATTAGGTACAGCCACCTATTATGAACTTTTTTTACCTCAGTTTTTTCTAGTTTATCACTTAACTCGACAGTCAAAAGTTGCTGACATTTGTAGAGTTCTTGAAGTTCCATCAATTGCTGCTCAAAGTTATGGGATGCATTTCAATATACAAGTGTTATACCTATATTGGAATAATTTATGATGGAAAATACCTTATCCTTAGACTCTGCTTCTAGCTCCATGCGTTCTATCTTTTCAACCATGGCCTATTGAACATACAGATTTAGCAATAGTAATGTCTCAAAAGAATAACTGTATTCCCAATTCATATAAAGAGACAGTTAGAGAAACCTTCTTCTCCCCTTCTTCATGAAGATATCGATCCCGCGGTATATAAATTCCGTTTTTCTCTCTTGCAGCATACACCTCTGCAAACCACATATGGAAAGAAATTCAACATTTCAGCACTGTGAAAGGAAAAATACTTTATTAACATGGTGCTATTTTCTTTGTTTAGAGAAAACTGAAAGAGGGAGAATGCGAAGTGACTAACAGAAACTATTTTTAAAATATGTAAACAGTGAACAACCTTGCTTCAGTCTGTCAATTTCAGAATACAGATCCTTAATGAGTGCAGATTTCACCATCTTTTGATTGATCTAACAAAGTATTGAACTCCGAACTATTAGATATGTCGCATTGCGGATCTGTGATAAGAAAAAAAGCATGGTAAGGTTGACAAAAAAAGTAGGAACTATGAGAGTTACCTCTGGTTTGTTCTTGATATTTTTGGCACGGTGTGCATAATCCAAGGTACTAAGAGTTTCTTCCAGACAGTGAATAGAAGGTGATATCGTAGCAACGATGCATGTCTTGGTTTTACCGCCCAAGGAATCCCTTAACAGTCTTGTTAATTTGCTATCCCTGATATAACAGGACATCTTAATAATACAAAAGCATTTTTCTCTAGGTTTGAAAATAGAATCAAAAGTTACCATAACCAGAAGAACGGTAGCCATTCATACCTATAAGGCACATGACCTGAATGATCAACAAGAGCATTAATCACTCGACCAAGTGTAAGCAAGCTTTTATTTATCTCCCCAGCTTCCCTTGCTCTACCCTGCGAGCATTTTCTTACAAATGAAGCTCAAAAAAGCTATAACATTTTAGTCTTTTTAGACAAATACTGAAGAATAATCAGAGTGAGATAAAGATAATGCCAGAACTGAAGATGACTAAATAGACAAGGTGTAATTTGAATTTTATAATGTAGTCCGGGGGCATATTTTTTTCAATATCAATCAATAATCTCACAAAACAAACAGGCTGCCATACTGTTCCAAATAATATCATTTGAATATACACTACCCAAAATAAACACCAAAATCATTTGATACCTCTCTTGCACCGGAACGTGAAATATTCTCAGAACCTGCAAGGTCCACTAGATTTAGCTTCCCACATTTAATCATTTCTTCACCCTCTGGAGTACACTCCTTAATGTGAATAGTGATGGAAAATATGGAGTGGGAACGACTGCTTTGTTTGTTAAGAAGAGTCTCAGCCGTTCGCCTTTTAGCAGAACCCCTTTCCAATATCTTATAAATTTCATTTGCAGTGCAAACAACCTCTTCCTCTAAACCTCTGACAAAAACACCCCCCTTTCCATCCTCCATAAGAGCTATAGGTTTCTTAGATTTGTCATCCACAAATTTTAAAGTCTCCTCAGGGGCCAAAAGATCTGTTATCTCCTCATTGTAAAGCTCTAGAAACGTTACTTTCATGCTATACTCGGCGTTCTGAGCTTCTAATATGTCAAAAATCTGTTTCACAGCTCTTGGGATGACACCAGCATCACTCGGAAACTCTCCATTCTACATAAACAAAAACACACAGAAAGGAACAGATTCAGCACAAAGCAACAAGAA
Source organism: Glycine latifolia (assembly GCA_013407115.1). Taxonomy (NCBI): domain Eukaryota; kingdom Viridiplantae; phylum Streptophyta; class Magnoliopsida; order Fabales; family Fabaceae; genus Glycine; species Glycine latifolia. The sequence continues at coordinate 5,900,074 of CM023952.1, forward strand.
ATACTAAAAATAGCAATGCTGGCCAAAAGTAATAACCTTCTTCCTTGCACCTCCTTCCATTGTGTATGTCTTCCCTGTCCCTGTTTGACCATAAGCAAAAATGGTACAGTTATATCCTTCAAGCACTTCATTCACAATAGGAGACATTGCCAGCTCAAAAAGTTCTTTCTGCTTGGAATTAGGACCAAAAACCTATTCAATAACAAACACAAATCCCGATGAATGCACCATTGCAAGTGCAGAATTCACAAAAAAATTATATAAAAAACTAACAGAAAAACGAGTAATAGTTAGCTCCTATGGTCATGTTTGATACAGATTACAGAATGAGGCAAGTGAGTTACTCGATCATTTCACATTCGGCTCAAGAATATTAATATTATCATCTGAATGCAGAATTCATAAATTTCACAAAGTAATTCACACTTCAAATAATAAAAATAACAATTCCTCAAATTTTACAATGCCAAAAAAGACGATCATATAAGAAAGCGAAACGCGAAAAAACCTTGTCAAATGCGAAGGTTCTGTCGATCTGTTTGTTGGCTATATTCTGCACAGCGGAAACCTCTCTTCTGCCTTCGTTACAGGAAATCACGATCGGCGTGTTCAACCTCGCCTCGTCTTCACTCAACGGCCTAAACAAAAACAAAAACAAAAAACGCGATCAGCGAATTTCACCGAGTCGCGCACAACCCGAACTCAATGAAGTGAAACTCGGAGTTAGTTCGACTCAGTGACCTGCAACGAACAAGGACTTGCACATTGACGCCTTTGTCCTTATCGAACTTGCTGTGACCGCTCGAATTGGAATCCGCAGATCGCAGATCTCGCGCCGGCGACAGCGGCACCAATCCTCCTCTTCTCTGCTGAGCCTCCATTGCACTTCGAAATTGAAATCGGAATCAATGACAGTGAAATGTGTGAATGAAATTGAAATTCGAAACAAGAATCGTTATCTGACTCAAATTGTGGTTCGTTATTAGTTATAGTGGTTTATTCAGATGGAATTTTGCGGTGTCAGAAACTTCACTTCACAGAGATAATTTATTTATTTAATGGTTAATTAATTAAATAATATAATATATGTGAGTGAGAGACTGTGGTGTGAGAGAAGGAGAAAAAGGAGAGGGAGTAGTGTCTCTGTTATGGAAGCTGGAAGAAAAAGTTAAGACAGAGAAAAAATGGAAATAGAGAAAGAAATGGAAATTGAAGAAGGGCTTTACCGTTATGGTTTATGAGTTGAGTGCCGTTTGAAAATAGTGGGACGGCGATTGAAAAGTAATGGGGGCGAGGATAACGGCGTCCAATCTGGGACGTTTCTGGGATCACGCGACCGTTATAAACAACACAATACATTAACACACGTAATTAAAAGATTTTTTTGACGAAAAAAAAAAGTGGAACTGGAAGTTTGGAACACTCAGCACAGTAACACTAATATGCTCTCTGTTTCCTTTGTTACTTTTTATGGTTAGTTGAACAAACGGAATTATTTATTTACTGTTACTTGCAGAGAGTAGGTTTACTCGCCTGCTTGATAAAGAGAAGAGTAAGATATATTAGAAAGTTTAATTCAGTTGAACAGAATAATTATTATAATTTTTAATATTATATTTAATTTTTACGGATAAAAAAAAAAGTAAGGCACAATCCTTTGGATTTTGTAATTCCTATTCTTGATTCATTCCTTTTTGTTTTTTTATTATTTCTGAATGTGTGATTTCTGAATTCTGGTTTTGATGCATCACATTTTATAATCAACTTTTTTTTCTCTCAGCAGGGAGATACCCTCAATACTACCAATGAGATGTTAGGATTGCTGACAAAAACACGATAGAGTCTTATTATACAGGCTCAAAAGCATGTCTAATTGTACAAGTTTCAATCACAAGTAGTTTTACTAATTGTAACTCCTCAACTACCTTTAGTCTTTAGGCACCAAGATCTCTCTTTGCTTCTTTGGAGAGAATTGTCTATCAAACAAGAAAAATGGTGTCATGAAAACTCAACCCGCACCTAAGAAAAAAAAATGAAAGTTCTTAATAAATTTTTAACTGCTAGTACAAACCTGCATTGACACAACTTGTTATTTCTGTCTTAAAATTTTTATTAGAATCTCTTAAAAAAATTAATTAGAATGTTCATAGTTACAAATATTTTTTAGTTATAAGTTCTATACATTAAGTTTATTGATTTTTGTAATAACTATTTTAAGAATTATATTTAAAGTAATTTTAATTAATTAATGGTATAAAATATTTATATTAATAATATATGAAAATCAAACTAGTGATTTAACTTTACTGCATATCATTTTAATAAGAGAAAAAAGCTATATATTGATAGTATAAAACAATTTTACACTATTGTTCAATTATAATCTATCATATATGATATATTTATTTTTTTTATAATAATTATTCTAAAAATCATATCAAATATGGTTTAGGATTAGATGATATTATAAAATTGATTTACATACATAATCATTAAATTCATTTTATAATTCTATTCTCACTTTTTAGAATCTACTATAATATAATATATAATTATTAAGAAAATACTTAATCTATACTTTAATTAATTTTTATTTCTCTTGATATTTCTTTCTCATTTAATTTTTTATACGTAAGACTCAAAGACAAATATCATTTCACGCACTGATCAAGTAAGTTAGATTTTCATTTTTCTTGGTTCAAATGTTATAATTAATAAAATATTTTTAACTGTGAAAATTATTAAAGGTAGGTTTAAAAATCAGATGAAAGATAATTTCTAACCGAATGTTTGATTTACATTGAGAAAAAGATTGCTAAAAAGTTTAATACAAACTTTATTGTTTATGAATTTTATAATATGAAAAAAGTGAAGTGAACGACTTGAATAGACGTTGTAATATATTATTATTATTATTATTATTATTATTATTAGGGGAGAGAGACACTCCTCTTTACATGTTTTTAAATAAATAAATAAATAGAAGTTAATAACAACATAGTGGTTGTTATTAGAGAAATAGTAAAAAGTTCAAGAACTAATCAAGGTTAAAATATTATATCAAATAGAGATATTCCCTTTATTATTAGGAACTATATATTATAATTAATATTATTTTTTTCCTTTTTTTAACATTCTTTATCTATCCTTTTCTTTAATCTCAAATTGTATATGAGTTTTATAAGACGACAAGTGAACCATATAGTTAAAACATAATTTTAATTAGCAAGAATTTTAAGATTTTATGCTCGCATCCACTTTTTCAATTATATTTTCAATTGCATCATTATTTAATTGTCAACGAAAAGCCATAACCTTATATTTTATTAAAAAAAGAGAAATCCTTTATCTCTAATTAAAACATGATTGATTTGCTTTACGTGTACTACAAACCTTTAATTTACCTTGCTTTCTCTTGCCATTGTATTACCTTATTATGTTTTTATAATTCTAAAACTATTTTAGTATTTTAATGCAATTATCTGAGTTGACAGAGTTGTTTTTAACAAAAAGAAAAAAGAAAGATATTTGAACTGTATTAATTGTTTATCACAAAGGTTTCGTTTCCCCATAACAGGGATTGGTATATAGATTCAAATTCGTGTACTAATCTGTTGCTCGCAAATAGCATGCCATTTTAAAAAAAAATATATACATAAGTTATATTGAATTTTTAAGTTTTATATGTTAAGTTCGCAAATCTAGTGAATTTTATTTGCATACTCGTGGATTATTCATCTAATAGACGTAAATTTAATTTGTAAGTATTATTAATTTTTTATGTTAAGAAATTGATGTTTAATTTAAGATGTTATTGTTAATTTGTTATGTTTCAAATATTGATATATTTTAATGTAATAGATTTTAGTTTTAAAAATAAAGTCAATCTTTTTCTTCTAATTTTATACATTTTTCACTTTTAAAAATACATTTTTTTTATAACTTTTTTTCATATTACTATTTGGATCCATGAATTAGTCTATTTATTCGTGGGTCAAAACGAATCTTGAAATAAAAATTCACTTATTATGTGGATCAGATTTATTTCGTTCTTATAAATACATGTAAGTATTTAATCGAATCGGATTAAACGAATATGTATATTTATTCCTATGTAGAAAAAAAAACCTGAAAATTTAATTAAAGAGTATATAAATGTTTAAGTTATACATACAACAAGGCATGTTTTAACTTGTTAAGATCAAGCACCCGTTTCTTGCCCCAAATTCTGCCAAAGATGGTCACTCTTCCGCTTCAAGTACACTTTAACAAGGAAATGGCAATATATTGGTAGTTTTTTTTTTTATATATAAAAAAAATATTGGTCGTGGTTTTCAAGAATATCTCTGTATGTTTGGTTGAAAAGTTTATCAAATAAATATTGATGTTCCTAATATTTGTACGTGATAATGAATAAATTTTGAGTTCAATAAACTTGGAATTTTATTTTTTTAATTTAATTATATTCGTAAACCTCCCTTTTGTTTTATCTGTCACAATGTTACACTTGTCAGTGACCCAAAGCTGAACTTCAACTTCCTTTTTGGTCCCATGGGCAGCATCATTCCTTTTATTCTTAATATTTTGGTCCCATGGGCAGCATCATTCTTAACTCTTTTTTTTTTTTTTGTTATTGTTGGTCTACAATTCTTAACTCTTACGTTTGCTGAATAAAGAGAGAGTAAGAGACTGTTGGGCTGGGAAAGGAGAACACAACGATTGGACTGGGTTGTGTTTTAACTTTTAAGATACAAAGGTGGGCCCATTTTGTTCATTTTATATTTGATATTCGGATATGACACTGCTTCACCACTATCAGACTTTAATTTTGGTACATTCTCAATCTCAAGTAACTTCATTGCCCAGAAAAAAAGATTTCTTGTTGAATGAAAGAGGGATCAACTGAGGATTGAGACACTTTGCCTTCCAAGATAATTTTAGCTTAAGGATTGCCGTGTACTCCCGACCAAACCAAAATTAACAGGTCCTCTATTTTTGTGACTTCGGTCTTTGGCCATTGTACAGTTTATATCCTACATCTTTTCTTTTGCCTTTGGTAGATAGTATATCTTTATCCGCCAACACCCACCTACTTCTCTTAATTACTATTTTTTTATTTATAAAAACAACATCTTCACTTAATTCCCTCAAATTTAGTCTTTTATCATTTAATTTCTAGGGATATGATAAGTATAATTTGTATTCAAAAATTATAATCAATTCAATATATGTATAGAGAGACATAGATCACATATAGAGAATTACCATCTTATATGAGAATGAGAATAATTAGTCTTAATCTTTATACTAAAATAAAAGGTCAAAATTAAAATATTTAAATTCAAATTAAATACTCATTTAATCATAAAATCTGTATAAGATTTATCCAATAAAAAATAAAAATATCTTAAAGATTTAATTTACGTTAAGATCGTCACCACAATCATTGATATCGCCGCAATCATCATCATCGTTGTCGTCACCAACATAACTGTTGTTGCTGCCACCGTCGCTACCCTTGGCGGTGGTGGCAGCAGCAATGATGACTATGGTCATGGCAGTAATCATGGTGGAGGTTACGGTAACAATCATGACAATTATGACATAACAGTGATGATGGTCATGGTAATGATATGTTTGAAATATTTTAGAATGTCATATATTAATCTTTAAGATATTTGATTTTCTATTTAGTAAATCTTATAGAGATTTTATTATTAAAATAGATTTTAATTTGAATTTAAAATATTTTAATCTTCTTTTCATTTTAATCTAATAATTGATATTAGTATTTCTCATTCTCAAATAAGATAATCATTCTCATATGATAGTCATATAATATATATCTCTTTTTTTCAAGATTGATCTACCTATACATGCATGATCACCGTGTCTAATATTAGGCCTTAAGCAACTAAGCAAAAAAATAATGCAACATAAGTATAATATCGTACTATTCATTTTTTAGTTTTGAAAAAATCCACAACAAAAGTGAAATTTCGTTGTGTTAATTTGTTTTATTTTTAAATTATTTAATTTATTGTTTAGTTTAGTTAATATTTCGTTGCTTTTTTCTAGATGACTTGTACGAAGCGTATTGTCTTTGTCTCATATCCTGAGGCACAAAGGCGACGTGTGATTGCATCATCACATCGTGATGGAGAGTTGGCTTGACGAAATTAGCCACAACCATAACCACCAATGATAGTGCTGGTTAACCGTATCATCAAACCCCCTATTTGAAGGAGGCCCTATAGATTTGACTTTCCTTCGATTTTATATGGACCATGTAGCTAGCAATGTATGGATCAATTAGCCCAAAGCGGAGCTGAAGTTGGTTAGCTATGGTGGAAAGGTTATGGACTACCTTACCCAAGTGATGATGAAGGGGTACGTCGATAGGTTAGGGTTAAAGGCCCTGTATGATGCATGGTACATGACGATGAATAAAGGCATAATCAATGCCTTTATCGAGAGATAGTATGGTGAGACATTCGGCTCCTACCAGCATGGTTTCATTGCACAATTGACGGTGGGATCAAATAACATAATGAAAATACGATTTCATCGTGTTACCTCCATCACATAATGAAATAATGTTTTCATTGTGCAATTGGAGGTGGGATCAATTAACACAACGAAATTGTGTTTTTGTTGTACAATTGGGTGGTGGAAATAAAATAAAATGGAAGCACAATTTCATTGTACACTTGTACAATAGAGACGTCATTCTGTTGTGCATTTTTTTCACCCCCCAATTGCACAACGAAAACACAATTTCGTTGTACAATTTTTCAGGAGGCAATTTTGGGATATGATTAAAGTGCACTCACGTGGATAGTGTCATTAGCAGAAATACTAGTGCCAATTGAACCTCCCTAAATATTTTGAATGACTTTTACCCTTCTCTAAACATGGACCACTCTTTATGAAAGGAAGTTGCTATTGTCACTACAAAATTGCTATTATCACTACCAAGCATTAGCCATTTTATCCTTTGGAGGTTTTCCTATACCCCCAATCATTCTTCCTTCCTCTCTCAACCCTTCCCCTTCTTAATTCATCTTCTCCTTTCTCTCACTTTGCCAATCTAAGACAAGGTAATGTTGGCCATTGACATGTCAATGAACCCTACTGCAAGGAACACATCTTGTACTTATCTTCATCACGGGACAAAACAAAGAGATGTGAGGAATCTTGCTTCTTCATAGTATTTGTCGACCTTCCATTCTACCGTTGGGATCAACAAAATAGAACATGGAATTTTGTCCCACCTCAAATATGGTTTAACTAGTAATTTTACTCTGAAACTTAATTTTCTAATTGAGAAAAATTGAACCAGGATACCTCAAATGCAAACATGCATTCTTATCACTAAACCAACATATTTATGTGTTAAATCAGTGCCAAAATTTATTTATATACAATATTTTCTCTCTCTATATATAATATAGATTGGTTCACACGATTCAACTATTATCTTACTAGATCAATAAGTAATTGTTGCGTTGAGTCAGTATCTTGGTTGGATGAATGATTGATCTGAGTTTTAAATCAATACTTTAATGAAAAATAAGTGGATATCTAATAGACTCCACAATAAAATACAGATATTAAAGAAAATTAACAATTAATAAATTTGAAAGTGATCCTTTGTTTCTTATAATTAGAACAAAAAATACTCCCATTTGTTTATTATATAAATGACTTAAGTTACAATTCTTTAAGTCACATTAGTACATTTTAGTAATTTTTGAATTTGTTTAAGAAGAGGATATACTTAATGATACAATGTTCTATTTCTAAGTGATTATCGATGAGGAATCACGCATATTAATGGAGTGTGTCTTCTAACGAGTTTATAACAATTATTTAATTTTCCAAGCGATAGCATGTATGGTACTTTTTCACTTGCCAGTTGCCAGCGGGTGGTGCTTAATGCACCTTAGTCATGTGTGGAAAAGGTTTAAAAAACATCTTTGATTTGATTCATGGGTCAAAAGTGCATAAGCCTTTGACAAATTAGTAGGTGTTTTGGAGTAACATCTTGCATGTATCAATCAATTTCTTTGTGATACATTCAAAATTTTTTTTATTTATGAGAAAAAAATCAATAACACTTAATTATATATTATATAAAGATCAACGAGGAACCATAATAATTCTAAACCACCTAATTATTTTTCCTCTTTGACCCATTCATAATAGTTGTGTAATGCTATATTGTAATGGTCGATTTATATGGTTGGTTGATCAACAGGTATGGCTTAGTTTGAGTATTGTATTTGTCGAATACTCACTCGGCTGCATCCTTCAAATTAGGTGCAGTATAAAAGACCTACTTACTTTATTAGTAAGGCCTAACCTTTATCTCAATCATTTTAACTGAACTATATCCACAGCTTCTCAAGCACTAAACATAAAACGCATTGTTGCTTGTTATTCTAATCCGGACAGTCTAAAACTAAAATTTTATCTCGAAATTTACATAATAAAAACGATGTACACAAAGCTTCACTTCTAATTAATTGTCTTAAGTTTTGTCCTTATTATCAATGGTACTTGTAAATCGTGAGACATGAATAGGAGCGTTGTTTGTCACAATGACAGCACTACAAACTTACCAAGCACATAGACGTTGCACGCAGCGATTCGTAGCAGCAGCAGCAACAAACAAAATGAGCTATTGTGAATCGTGATTTTAGCAAATCCGTGTCAACCAAGGTCCTTTTTGACTCAACATTCCACAACGGTGTCGTATGAGTGGTTAACTAGTGCCTACCTGTCTTGTTGAGAAGATTGAGTTGACCCTCCCCTCATATTACAATGCCACAGTACTTATAACCCCCATTAATTAATTCCCTGATTTCATTAGCCGAAAAGCCTATTAATTTGGGGAGGTTCTGGTCTGTTTCGATGAACATTGTGCACTTACACATGAATACGACGTAATGCTTGTCAATCCGCTGCTATCATTTATCGCACTTGCGCGCACACACCTTTTCTTCATTTTGTAATCATGTGTCGACCGTCCACCCAATATTAGAGAGTATGGGGCGTAGCAATTCCCACTTAATCATTGCTTTCTATGAAAAATGATCATTAACGTCGTGGCATATTTTTGTGTCTAATTTGATATGACATATATATCATATAAAAAAATAAATGATAATTATTTGTACCGTTTAATCAAATAATACATTATTCGTATTTTAGTGATCTTAAAAATAAAATAAATAATATTAAAAGAAAAATATTTACTTTGTATATCTTTGAAATCTCCAACAAAGATTAATTGTTACTTTTGACTATTATTATTTCATATTGATATCATCGTCAACGAAAAAAATCAAAGATAGATATATTTATATAAACTTGTAACAAATATTAAGATACAGTACTTTGTGCCCGGCTTGCCAAATGCAAATTGTACGTATGTCGACACCCACATGGAGATTAGTTTATTCTACAACTAATGCTGCCAAGATAACTGATTGAAGTTACCCATATGTGGCAAGAGACGAAGTGATAGCTGCAAATCCGTTTCCACTTTTTCTTCTTTTCGTCACTTCCTATCTCACTTTGCCCTCTCTTTTCTTGTCATAATAGCTAGTCTATATTATTAGTGGAAATTTAAGTAAAACTCTAACTTTTGATTGGTCTCATTAATAAGCATTGCTCAAGATTTTGTTGTGATTTTTAATAAATTTTAATCAAATAATTGTGAATTTGTTGTAAAATGTGTGAAAAGAGTGTAACAGTAACACTCCTATCTCATAATAATTGGAATAGACATTGAAGAGAACCTCTTAACAGTTACTAAGGTATCTTTATATCTACTATGTTACGTGACAGCGCATTATCCTACTACAAGAGGACTTGGCATAGAGCCCCCAGTTTTACATACGCAAATCATTCTCTAAAGAATTTGGCGTACTGAAATGATGTTACTCTTTGATGGGTATCTAATTGATGTTACTGTTTTTCGTTCAATTACAACGTGTTCATGTATGCATAATGCATTTACTTTACAAAATTTCTATAGCCAGCTAATTGAAAGTTGAAACAATAGGGTGTATTTTTTTACCTCTATTAGTGTGTCTGTGTGTGAACTGTGTGCCCATTAGTTAATAGAGAGAGAGAATAATGAAGAAGTTTTATTAAAAATGATGCACCAGCACCATGCATTTGCACAGTACACGCCATTATACAATGTTAAATTTGCCATTTCATCGCACCTTTTAAGGTTATTTCATTTCTTCGAAGCAAATATTTTCATAATATTACTATCTTTTTCTCAAATATTTTTATGTTTAAGATTATTGTATATAGATTAAGAAATATTTAATAGAACTAAAAAATTTTATATTTAGATTAAAATGACCTTATTTAATACTATATGATATTTAATACTTACATCACTACTAATAGATATTAAATAAGAGTATATTTGAGAAAAATATTTAATTAAACTTTGAAATTCTAAAACATCAAAAATTTTGGAAAATTAGAAAGCTAAAATATTAAAGGGTATTCTAAGGACATTGGTTAAGAAATTAATAATAAAAAAAGTTTTTTTTTTAGAAAATCATAAGAGAAGTGCAATTTTTTTTTATAAGAGCAACTTTTCGGATACGAATCCTCTCCTATAGTAGCACCAACTGAAGATCCAGTTAAAAAGTATGAACCGTTGGATTATACAGATGATTCTGATCTAGCACGTGTACCATTTCAAACAATAAATTACACATTTCTCTCTCTCTCAACATTTCAACGTTTTGTGCTCTTGCCTCTTGGACATTGCATCCTTGTGCAATATTTTCTCTCACGGATCATCGTTGCACTTGTCATTGCTTGCTTGATTCTCGTCATCACTGAGCAAATATTTTGATTTCAGTTTTTGTGTTGGTTGTGCATTAATCGATGTGTTTACAAAAGGTGACACAGGGACACTGATAAAAAATCAGCACACATGGTATTTGAGAAAATGCATGAGAAAAATGTAGTTACTTGGACTTTAATGATTACTGGATTTGCACGTACACCTGGGTTAGCTAGGTATGAGAGCCAGGAGCTGGAAAATGGCATCCAAGGAAACAGGACCCACTTTTGTTTGTTAACAAAATTAGGAAAAGCAAAAGTCCTTGAAAAGAACTTCAATTTTGTTTGCTTGGATGCCGTACCGACCAGCCTATAGTCGTCGGAAGTGAAGGTGCAAAGGGGAGAAGAAATAAAAATAAGGAGGGTCCCCATTTAATGAAATGGTGATTTTTGTTGAATAGATTTTTATCTACAGTGTATATTTATTTAATTTAACTCGAGACTCTCCAATTTTTAACGATTGAACAGGATTTGGATCCCAATTTTTTGCATTTCAATTTTTTTCTAATTTCTTAATTAGTGTCCTTCGAATACTAATTAGCATTTCCCAATATTATAAAATATATGAGAAGGAGATAGTATTAATTAGCTATAGGTATTTCTATTAAACAATAGTTATTATACATTCAAATGCCAAATAATTAAGTGTCAATCATAATGAGTATCTCTAATGACGGTTTCCTAAAATTCTCGGAATCATTTCGATCAAAAAAGAAAAGCATCTCGGAATCATCAGGATTAGAAAATCATAACAACGCTGCCCTCCCTCGCCTCCTTTTCTTTCTCTCTCTGAAAAGTGATGGTATTTTTCCTTCTTGATTTTGTATCTACCTAGGAAAGGGATTGGGCTGAAATTGAAGTTGTCAACGAGACATATAGAGGAGGCATGTGAGCTGCCCCTTCTAGCGGGTTGTAACTTAAAAAGACGCTGTGTGTTTATTTGTTGTTTTTATTTTTATTTTATTATCTAACAAAATTATTTTTAAATTTTAAGATTTATAAAATATGCATCTAGGAGAAAATATTTTAAAGTGTCACTGTATTTTCAGTTTTTTATAAGAGCTTTGAGTCTATTTTTAAAAATATTTTCAGACAATTTTTTAAAAAAATTTAAACAAACGGTATTTTTAACTTGTTTTTTTGTATTATTCAAAAATGAAAACAAAAAATACTTAAACCAGACGCCACTAAAATTTTAAGTCATCTTCCGCAAAATAAATGAATAAACAAATGTTACTAACACAAACTTTATGTACTTATTATTACCCCACATTTATACCATTCTTGTCGGTAGAGAAACTCTTAGATGGACACGTACCTCGTCAAATTTAGGCGCATCTAATTACAAATTTACACATTATTCAAATAAATAAATAAATAAGTATCACGAAAACAAAATTTCTTTTTCCTTTTCATTTTGTCTCTCTTGCGCACGTTCTCGGTTCACCTCTTTCTTCCTCTGGTAGTAATTGCTGTTGGTCTCATATTAATATATTATAATTCTGTTACTTAACTCTGGTTTGAAACGATGTCGGTCATAATATTAAGCAGTATGTACAAAACAATATTCAATAATTGGATTTATACGTATATGATATTTCAAAAAATAATGTCTAAAAGTTTTTTTTAAAAAAATAATAACGACAATAACATTTGAACTTAAAAGCTAGTACAAACTATCCAATCCTCATGCCAACTTGAATGGAATCATATTTAAAAGTAATGGTATCAAGCACAATAGCTACTAGTATGTTTGGAACAACTTTACAACACCATGTCCATTTCAAAATTAATGTCAATGATGCAGAAGTTACTTATTTTTGCTTCATATGGCTGTGAAGAGAGAATAGTAACTCACGTTACAAAATACATTCCAAACATGCACCACATTTATTTCTCAATAAATTCTTGCAACAATGTCAGAGAATGAATGATCATGGGCGTGGAGATGAGACACGACCTTGTGAATGATAGTAATGGAGAAACTGTGCACAAACCTCTGCAAAGAACCTCCTTGGGCCATAACGAGTTTCGTTGTCTTCTTTGATGGTACTAAGTTTAATTTCTTTTTTTATTTAATTTTACAAAAGGCAAGGATTAAGGTTCGTTTGTTGTAAAAAAAAACTTTTATGTTTTTTTTCCTAATAAGCTTCATGATGAACCAGGAATCTTATATATTATTGTATCTTCTTCTTCTCAGATTGCTGTTTTCATGGGGTGTAACAAAGGAGAAATTGAGCTTGGTTTCTTAAATATGTCCCAAGTAAGCAACTACATATATTCTACCATATATTAACATATTTATTATTTAATGACAATTTCATAAACTAAAAGATGAATCAATATTGTATTTTGAATATTCATTTCCAAATTATTTTTTTGTACAGGTTGACATTCAAACAGCACTTATGAGTTTGTTTCCTGAAGATTTTTCCACTAGAGTATTGTCCCTGCAAATTGATCAAAACCCTCCAACATCATCTTCATCTTCTCTGAGATCAATCTCCACAAGAAGTCCTGAATACTCATACTTTCTAATCATTGTCAATATATCCTGCAAACTCCAAACAAAGCATACTCTTCAACTAGGTTATCAAGTCAAACAAAATGGAACCAATAACCCAATCACAGTTTCAAAATCCAGAGCTAGAAACTGGGTTATCAAGTCAAACAAACTCTCCCTAAAAACATGAACAATTAAGTTTCCCCTCAGCTAGTATTAGTATCCTCACTTAAAAATATCAATACTATGCTCAGCTACACCTAGCTACCAACCATTAAAGCAAAGCAAAGCAAAGTTGAGTACTGACCAGGCAATAGAGGGATGCCATGTCGCAGTGGGACAAGAGTGACACAAAGTGAGGCAGAGTGAAGCGGATATGGTTGTTTCAGGCCGTGGCAGAGTTAGGGTGCAAGATTGAGGGATTCGTGTGTAGAGGGTCAAAATTTTATAGTATATATATGTAAAGTTAAAGACGATGTGCAGATAAAAATTGTCATTAACACCATTAGACTATTTTTGAAAAACCGTTTTAAAAAACTTGAACTTAATTTCAAAAATATCATTGCTTTTTTTCTACGTTGATTTTCCAAAAATCGTCGTAGATATAACAATGTAAAAGCATAATTTTTTTAGTAGTGAAGAAAAAATAAAATTAAAGTAAAGAGAAAAAATGATAAATGTAATGAGAAAAGAAGGGAAGAAAGAAGGGAAGAATATGAAGTGAAAATTAGATGAAGAAAAAGTGAGTATATATTTATAAATTTTCAATAAATATATACACAAAATTTCAATTAATTTTTTAATCTTTATTTTGTATGTTATATATGTGTTTGGATTAGAAGTGGGATATATAAGATTATAAGTAGGATATATAAGAAATGTATAAGAGTGAAAGGAAAAGGAAAAAGAGAAATGGAATAAAAATTTGGAAGATAAAAATAGAGGGAAAAAGTGAAAAAAAGTTTCCCTTATTAGGATTGATGATAGTTAAAATATATAAATGAGAAAAAATGTTATGCATTAATAGTGTAAATTTTTTTACACAATTATCTAATCATATTTTGTTAATTTTTTAAATAATTATCTTAAAATAATTTAAATATTAATTTATAATTAAATGATATTATAAAATTGTTTTAGACTATCAATACATAGACATTAAGTTATATATAAATAAACTATATGAAAAATTATACCAATTAAAAAATTAAATTTGACCCAAAATTTAAAATTTTCACTGTTATTTTTTTAATAAAAAATTATTTGTCATATAAGTAAACAGAAAACCCCTTAATTTCTCATTAGCTAGTAATTATTTTATTCTATGTTCTTTGAAATTAATTCCTTGTGGCATGAAAGTGATATTCTACTCTTGCATGTCCCACACTGTTCAAATCAACTCATGTTTTGTTTTTAAATATCTTAATATAATACCTCATTTCTACTGACTATTTTCTTGGGGTTAGAGGTTTGAGACATAGCTCTACTATAACAAGCACAAGTCAAGTTGGACTGAGTGTTTGTGTCATAAAGTCAACTTCCTTTCTTTTTACTCATGAAAGTATTGAAGCAAAAATTTAAGGTCTTAATAAATGAGTCTCCACTCTCCAATATTTCATTGCTCGTTTACCATCATTTTTGTCGTTTTATTTATTTCTAATTTATGATTTCTTTTTTCATTTAAAAAAATTTCTCATACAGTAATGTCGAAAGAAACCCTAGTAGTTGTCCAATTTTGTCTGTCAATCTATTTTGGATTTTCCACTCTTATGTTTCCCATATTCGAAGTTGATAAATTTTGGAGATAAAATTTGATCAAGTTGTTGGTACCATACATTTGCCAGAATTTTGCTTTCTAGGCCATAAATCTTCCATGATGCATCTTATTTATAAGAACATCGATCCCTCACTTTATAGTTACAAGACCAATTTATTAGTTAGCATGTCATCTTCACATCCAAAACCAAGTCAGCGTCAGTTTCAGGTGTGGAATTTTTTATTTTTTTTATCTGCAGGTGTCGCATGTGCATTGCGGAAGTAGCTTAGGAAAAAAAATTATCATGTAGGTACAATGTGGTAGGGACAACAAAGTGGTGACAAAGAATCAAAGATGTATCAAAGTTGGTATAACACGGAACCTATGAAATGTAATTATCAATTGAGATTACAGCACCATACATACATACACATAGATATAGAGAGAGAGAGAGAGATTTTACAATGTCTTAGGTTTTGGCAATTGGTTCGACTTGTTTATTGCCCAACAACCGATTTAGGAAATTTCATGACTAGCTAGTTATTTTTGGAACTTTATATATTTGCATTCAGCTTATCAGCTATTACTTCAATTTCCAAGTCTTGAAGGCAAATGATTTCGTCACTCTTTTCTTTTTCTTTCAATGAAACGCATGCTAAATTTTGAGTTGACATAGGCGATTCTATATTTCTATTGGACCTACCTTGATAGAAGATACTATACTTTAAGGTCCCCACCCACTATTGATTCATTGTATATTTTTATTTCTCAATGAAGTTGAGGAGAAGAAGAAAAAAACAACTTCAATAAATCACAAATCTAATAATAAGAATAAGATCAGAAACCTCAGACCAGCTTCTGTTGTTTCCCCAAAGAGGATACGGGTACTTCCTACTGAAACCTCTATAACCAAATAGAAAATCTCTTCAGCATCATATGTAACAGCCTAAGCTACTAGACTTTCACAGATTACGCTACAATTTCAGCCCAATACCCTATGGGTTACATCTATAAAATAAGGAGTTGGAGTTCACAATTTCTTCAAGGCATATTTGCCCAGTACACTATTGAATATTAATTAGGTATTAAACAGAAAACTACTTTGGGACATAACTAATAATATTATAATATTTTAATTTTTATTATAAACTATCAAATATATATTATAAACAATGTATTTATTAAGATCGAATAAAGAAGCCTTAGTAAAATCAATTAATTTAAATTATTTATCCATTAAAATAGTTTCATGAGAATAAATAATATAAATCATAGAAATGAATATTTGAATTTAACTAAACTATCTAAAAGTGCAATAATGACATTAAAATATGTGTCAAATAATATGTTATCTATTACATTAACAAAATCCATTAAATTAATTAAAATTTAATGAAAGATCGATAGATAGGGATCAAAATTTTCAGTTGTAGTAGCACTTAGAACGTGGATGATCAAAATTGTATAATGAAACTTGGATAACCAAAAATGATTTAAAGTCATATATATATATATATATATAACACAAGATTATTTTTTTATTATTAATTAGTAAAAAGTAAGAAAGAGGAGAGATACTACCCATTTTAATAACAAGACACGTGTCATAAACCTAAGTAAGCACTTATAGTAATATTTATATTTATATCTCATCTCATAAAATTAAACGAAAGCCACACATGTAAAGTACTTTAATTCATACCAGCTTCATCAATCCTATTAAAATATATACATTTTAAGGTTAACATGAACAAGGTCAAACAAGATATGTTTGAGCTATTGGTTCAGTGCGTGTGTGGCTAATTTTTGAAAGACAATCATTTTAGAATTCTTTCAATAAATTAACAAAGAATACTATTTGTTCATTATTAATTTACTTAAACACGCACTTATTATATGCTTTCCTTAATTGTATATAAGAATTTTAGTCAAATGGTATTGAATGTTAAAAGTTTAGGGCCAATTTTAACATAATTTCTTAGCATGTTGTTTGAAGCAGCACAGCACCGACCAATAATATATTTACTGGTTTTTCTATATTCTAATTATGACATCTGATGCTGAAAATCCCAAATATTTACCGCATCATCCGGCCATCCCAAGAATGCTTAGTCTCAATTTAATGATAATTGTTAAAGAATGAAACTTATTAGTTAATATGCATATTTATCTTCTCATATGATGTGATGTGTAATCCTCTTAACTGTCGATTTATAAACAAATTTTATATTATTATATTTCATACGATGATACTTCACTCAACATTATTGTTACACATGTACTTAGAAATTTCTTGAAAAGTGTGTCCATAAAACATGTAAGTGTGGACAAAACATGTTGATAAGTCTCGTGTTGGTTGTGGAAACAGTCAATGATCTTGAGAATAGTGGTGTTAGATCAGCTGGTTATTGAGATTTCGAAAAAGACTAAATACAAAGAATTTTTACCATGGGGGATTTTGATCATCAAAAATGTTGAGTGAAGTGTCGTAGTGTGAAAATTGTCAAGAAGTCGATTTACATGATGAAGAAATTTACTTTTTTATGTGGGGTAAGTGGTGGGATCAGATGAAAGTTGAGTGGGACGAATTAGGACCAAGTAGCTAGGTAATGTTGAATTTCATTCCTTCTTTGACCAATTTGAGAGCCTAGTGAGCTCCCAATATCCAAATTGGTATAAAGAATTCGGAATGATTGAAAAGGATTCAGCCATGTCTTGTTTGTGTCTACGTACTCTCTTGTTCTGTCATCAAGTTGCAGCACTATATGCACCCGCATCAAGATTCTCTTCTATTTCAGGCCAATTTTTCAAAAATCATTATTTTAGTTTGGAGAAAATGTTTTTTTTTTCCTATACATTTGGTCAAATGTGGCCATGATTCCCTATTTTCGTATTGATAAATTTGATCATCAAACTTTAAAATATGTGAATTTATTTTATTTTAACATTTAAAGAAAAACATACGAATTCTCTTATATATTAAAAAAATTACATATTTTTTAAAGTCCTATGACCAAATTCATTGATATAAAAGTATAAAAATCTTGACCACATTTAATTAAAAGTAAAAAAATAAAAATACAATTTCCCTTTTAGTTTAAATTAATTAGAAAAATTATCACATTCAAAAGTTTAGTGACACTAGGAGCAAAATCAAGAAAAAATAGTGTATGTAGTGACAAAATAAATCATTTTTACACTATTATTGTATTACAATTTGTCATATACAGTAAAATTACCTTAAAAATTATTGCAATCATGATATATGACCAATTAATAGTTTTCTTTTAATATTGGAGTTTATAGAAATTAAGCTTAAAAAACAAAATGATATCTATGATGTACTGTTTTATATGCATGTCGCATACAGAGTTCATGAGGCTCAAATTTATGTGCCCGAGTCCCATGCTTCTATTGACCACTTTGAAAACCTTAAACATGAATTAATATATAAACGATAAAAACAAAGTATAGTTAGCAATATGAGACTCTTGTCTTTTTTAAATACGACTAAAATACAACATTACCTCCAACGAAAGATATCTATTTGTTTATACCAAAAATGAGTGTATATAATTTGGTAATCATTTTCCAAAATATATTTGAATGTTTTTTTATGCTGCCAATATAAAGGATAATGTTTGTCTTAAAAGATAAGTATAAGAAAAATAACTTAATCTATTGGAAATAATTGAATGAATTATTGTGAAAATAAATTTAAACACACAAGAAAGGATATATACAGTAATTTTATTGTTAAGAAACAACATTCTGCTGGTTTATTCTTCATGTTCGTTCTTCGTTGTCTTGATTTAATAGGGTGAGTACTTCAACAATAATAACAATTAAAAAAAACACTCTGACACTTGGATTAATGGATGGAGTGTGGATTCTTTTCAGTACTAGAAATTTTCAATAGGAAAAAATTACACCCAAAGAAATTAAGTGATATATTCTTTTTCATATACTTATATTCTTTTTGAGTGTATTTCTCTCCTATAAAATTTAGTAAAAGAGAAAATACACACTGATGAACGAGTTAAGAATATAATTCGAGGGTGGATAGATATTATGCACCTCTTGATGTGTTATTTGTGCTACATTTGCTTATATAAAAGTGTCTTTGTAATGTTCCATGTATCTTGGTTATGTTTTTGATGTGTAAAAAGAAAGAAAATGAAGGGAAAGGAGTATAAACTATTTTTTTTTATTTTTGGTTATTTGGTAGGAGAAAAAAAAAGATTTTTTTTTTTGTGTAAAAAGTGAAAAGAAAGAAAGAAAGAAAGAACGTGTATAAAATAACATAAATATCATAAATAAAGAATAACGATAAATAATACGAATAATATTTACACAAAAATTGACAAATGAATTGTAACTGGATGGTTATTTCTTCATTTCAAATATTTAGATAGTATTTATTTGCTTTGAAAATTTACAATTATCGCCTCCCACCTCTATTGATCATATTAATTCCTACATTAGTTTCTTTCTTCTTTTTTTTCCCTGTGAGTCCTACATTAGTTATTTAGTCAAAAAATGTAATAGATAATAGAGTAGGTTAAATTATAATTTTGATTTTTTTAAAATTATAATTTTAATCTTTTTATTTTAGAAGATTCACAATTTGATCTAATATTTAATTTTGTATTCTTTTTATTTTTTGTATCTTGTTCCAATTCAACCATATATCTAATATATTCAATTAAGATATTGCCATTAAATGAATTATTTAATTATAATATTAAAAAAAACATGTGAAATTGAAGATTAAACTAAAGTTATTGATTTGTAAAATATAGAGACTAAAACCATAGAAAAAATGGAAACAACATCCATATATATATATGGATGAGATCTGTTTATACCGATGTAAGAATTGATAGTCTTAGACCATTTAATAACTTTTTATTAGATAAGTATTTTTACAAAATTCACCATTAAATTGAAAGCTTATATCATGTAGATCATATGTGTCAAAGTTTACATTAATCCGAAATCATTTGATACCTAATTGATAAATATAAAAATTAACGTAATATGTACTTCTAAAATATGTGAAAATTAGACTATTTGATTACATTCCTATTGATATTTAAATTTTGTGAAATTTGATATATGTGATCTACATGATATAAACTTTCAATCTAATGGTGAATTTGTAAAATACTTATCCAATAAAAAGTTATTAAATGGTATAAGACAATCAATTCTTATACCGGTATAAATGGATCTCATCTTTTATATATATATATATATATATATATATATTATTTACAAACACCAAATTATATTAAGGAGAATCAAAAGAAAGATGCACAAATGGGAGGGGCGGCCAAAACTCAATGACAAAATTAGGAGAACCTATAATTAGGTAAGGAAATCGCCCCTAACAAAAACTGAAACAAAGTTCCACCAAAAGAAAGGCATCCGAGAACCAATTTCAAAGTTAGCTTGATTATCGGCGCAAGAGTCACTCTCATGGCATATATGTGAAAATTTATTGGATTAAGAATTAAGAAGTGACTAAAATTATAATTTAACTAGTATATAATTTTAGACCATCAATTATTCATAGTCTCAACCAATTTTCATATAACATGTATCGAAGTTTTCAATTTATAATAAATAATTAAAATTAATTAATCATGTGTTATTTAAAAAATATTTGGAACCATAATAATCTAATTTCAATTAAAAATATATTACTAATATTTCTCTTAGTTGGAACTGATTTCAAATTTCAATAACTGTATACAGAATAAACAAAGTCCTTACTGACGGTTAATCATTGTATTTGCAAACTTTTATATATACTTTGTGGGATAATTTTTTTCATAATAAATAACATTTTTTTACTGAAACATTTTTCCTAATATATTGGTTAATTCCATTCCAAATAAATCTTTAATTCTTTACATTTAAATTAGTGAATGATGACTTGAAATTCTCACCTCAGTGGGGACTGGGGTGCATAAAATGTGTTGCCGATAAATGATAACAACTAATTACATCTTAAAAAGCACACTTATATATATATATATATATATATATATATATATATATATATATGAATTATAATTATATTCGTATTTTAAGAAACAAATAGAATAAGAAATTACTTCCTATTTTAATCGATTTTTTTTGAATTTCTCCTTCGATCAAGTGACGCTGGTTATATATATATATATATATATATATATCTCGAAAATGGGGGACTACATTATCCTCCCTCTCTGCCCCCTCCTTTTTTTTAATATGATACCTTAATTGAAATCAATATAAATGAAATTAAAAAAAAAAATGAACACAATTTTAAATAGTATTACACTCATTGTAGTATGATATATGGTATGGATATATCCATTTCTTGTCAAAAAAGAAGATCCTTTATTAAATTAATTATTTTATAACTACAATTAATATTCAATTTTTCTATATTAATTATATTTTAGATTGATTAATATAAAATACAATTTTTTAAATAAAATTTCAAATTTGAAATATCAATCAATCATTTTTCTTATAAAAATTTGATATTTGATAAAAAAATATATATATATATATATATATATATATATAATAAGATAAAATATAAATTTATATATTATAATTATATTTTTTTAAGAAAGCCTCTCTCTATGAAACACCTAATGACCGACGGATATACTGATAAAAAAATACTAAATGAGCAACTAATATGAAACACCTAGCTAATGGGAGATTAAATCTATGTTTCCCATGATCCGCACTATCTTGATTTTCCCTCCATGAATGTCCTACTCCATTAAACCATTTCAGGCACAAAATAAACTGCACCCATTAGATAAATAGTCAGTTATTGCCATATATAGTTAAACTGCACCCATTAGATAAATAGTCAGTTAAGTTATTGCTATATATTGTTAAGCTGTACCCATTAGTTAAATTGCGAAGACACTAAAAAGGTTGCGGCATATAATTGGTTGAATAATAAATTAAAGAATAAAAAAAGGGAAAGATTTACAAGAATCATGGCAAAAAGAAATTAATATACATTTTTCATGCACCTAATTTAATAACATTTATTATTTCTCAATAACTAACCAAATCATAACTTGACAACTTCTCCGATTAAAATTCCAATATTTTGTAAAATAATACTTTTTGAAATTAGTTCTGTTAACATTAGGCTTTGAGTAATAAATAGGGAAAATTTTTATTTAAAATGAAAATATATTATATTTTCCTTTTCAATAAAATACTATTTTCAATAAGAAAATTATTTTACTTTTTTACCGTGTTATAAATATGAACTATATAACGACTTTGTTTGACTGACCATAGTATTATTTAATATATAAAATATAAAATTTATCAATTATTTGTATTATTATTTTTAAAAAATTAGTATCTCTTTATCTTCTTAATTATTTCTCATAAATGTTTGGAGAAATAATAATTAAATAAAAGTATGAAGAAAAAAATAATTAATGTATCTAAAAATTAAAAAATAATCTTTTACAAATTCAAGACTGAGGAGGGGGTAGATGTTTTACAAATTGAAGATTAAATTTACAATTTTTTTCTTATTATACCTTGTTTACAATTATCAGTGCATTGAATATTTTTTGTTATTCAAGATAAACATTAATAACTAACCACTCATCAATTAGAATTAGCATTGTCTCTAGACTTTTCACTGTTCAAATATTTATGATTAATGGTGATTCCAACAAGATAACTAAATAGGAATGTTTTTATCCTAAAAAA
The DNA here is from genome assembly GCA_013407115.1 of Glycine latifolia. Classification (NCBI taxonomy): domain Eukaryota; kingdom Viridiplantae; phylum Streptophyta; class Magnoliopsida; order Fabales; family Fabaceae; genus Glycine; species Glycine latifolia. Next base: position 5,922,966 of record CM023952.1, read on the forward strand.
AATTCAATTAATATTAATAGGTGTACACTTTTTACTCTCATGTCATATTAAGAAGGAAGTGCCAATTTTAGTCTGACTTAACAATGATTAAAGTAATTAAATATTCAAATTTATAAACATTGTCCCACTGGAACTGAATTAAGGAGACACTTTTTACCCTTATGACTCTCTAATTAGATTGATACAACTTTCTTAATCACTAATTATCCGTAATAGTTGGACTTGGACCACCGAGATTTTTACGTATCAAGAAACTGATATAGTTATAGCTAGTACAATAGCCAAATTTAGTTTTAATGATGATTTTTTTTGGGTTAGGTAATCATGATCTTATTTGACTTCCGTCACCCATAATTAATTTGGTGGTTGCTTCCAATATATAAGGTTCGACCAAATAGGAAGGTCGGCCAACCCAAAAATGCCAAAATACAACATTTTTCATATTTAGAAAACAACAGTGATTAATCCCGCAAAGGACATAATAATGTCACTACTTGTCATTAGATCCATTGCATTTCTTCTTCGTTTTTTGATTGAATCACTTGCTAGGAAAAATTCAAAAGAATAAAATCTGCATAGAATCCTCTTGGAAGTTGGAAGTCTAATACTGTCAAAGAATATGAAGCATTAGCACATACAATAAAATGCAAATACCATGTTTGTAACTTTATCCTAATTTATCACTTTCGTGATTGAATATAACTAACTTTGTGCCTTTCAAAAAAAAAAAACTATAACTTTTGAATTCATTCAACCCCTTAAAGAAATTATAATTGATCAGATGAGATGGATCCGTCATCCCGTAGGCTAAGCTCATAAGACTTCAAAGTCAGTATTGCTCCACCTTTTTTAATGACATCACAGTGTATCATTTTTTAATTTCATATTTAATTTGTCCAGTTCCATTTTCAATTGCAACAATCATATAACAGAACACATTCTATTCCGTCGCCTTGCTGTAATAGGTATATTATACTGGTGTTATGTAACATTTATTTTTAATTAATTTGATCCTTATGTGAAGAAAAAAAAATCAAACCCATTCCTATATGTAAAATCATTCTCAATTAATGATAAAAAGAAAATCTCGATCTATTGAGTTCTTTTTTTTAGAGATGATGGTAATGGAATGATATGTACTCATCCAACATGAATAATGGAAAATTACGTAATAATAACCTGTATGATTAAATTATAATTTTGATACATAATGTTGATTTTCAACTAGCTATACATGGTGATCATTTTCAATTTGATCCTAGTTTTAAAAAAAATTCAATTGTCCCTAAACGAAAAAGTTGATGTGTGGCTTATAAGATGTAGGAGGAGGCTAGGCTAGTTTTGGATCAGGAAACCTGACACCTATTATGCATGTCTACCATGTCCTTTTTATGAAAAATGTGGTGGATGATGAAGATATCACAACTCACCAGTGCTGCGAAACATTATCTAGATAGTAAAGGAATGAGACCTGACTTGCACACATAATTGTCTTATCCTTCGAATTTGAAAGGATTTTAAGCATACTCATATAATGACGGATTATTGGGGGGGATTTCACACTCTTGATTCAAATTAAAGTTGTGACTTGTAAGATAAAAAAAAACCTAAATCTAAAAATGTTAAGGCTTAAAAGGTGTTAAATTAAGTTAAGCCAACTTATTTCATTTGGTTCACTGAGATTACTCAAAAAAAGAGTTAATTCAGTTAAACTTACTTTTTCCCTCGTAAAAAAAAAACTAAAATCACTTTTTTAGTGCGTCAAAAAAAATAAATTATTTAACATTGTGATTTTTTTGTGAGTCAAGTTTAAAAAATATATAGAATTCGACTCAATTCATCATGGATGGTGCATTGACACAAGTTGACAAATGATTTAAAAATCATAAAAAAATAAAAAATACTAAAAAGTACAAGAAAAATGCACAAAATTACAAAAGCATAAATATATAAGATCGTCCGTAAAAAATATAAAAGAGCGAACAATACATTAATTCATAATTAATAGTAAACTCAAAGATAAGTAAATGAAATAAAAATAAATATTTGAAGGACATTCATAACCTAAGACAAAATAAGTACATTTAACAAAATTGGTTGATTCACCAAACACTGTAGATTATACAAGTGAGTTGAGAATAGATAACCCGTTAAAACTAAAAAATGATTCACTTTATAACGCGTCAACTGATCCATCGAGTTAGATTGATGAGTTAGCTCACATGTTCAAACCGAATTTAACTATTTAAATTACTCTCATCATTTTTTTGCTATAGATAAAAAACTTATGGGTAATTTCAAAAGAAGTTTTTACTAGTTTCCAGTTAACATTAGAGTTTCACATAGTTTGCGCAATAAAGATTAATATTTTAAAGTGAATGCTAATTTTTTAGAATAAATCCTATTTTGAATTGGAGAATAATACTAAAACTACCTAAAATTCTACACTTTAATTTTGTTCATATAAATAGGAATATCAAGTTGTTATTGTTAGAGATCTTATATGGAGTATTGATATATCAAAATGGGTATATATATATATATATATATATATATATATATATATATGTGTGTGTGTGTGAAAAATAACTCATTTTTAACTAGTTTTTAAAGTTAGGTTAAACTCAAATTCAAAAATATAGTAGAGTCTTTTTCTTTGGTAAAAAAAATTTAAATATTATTATTTTTTTAAAAATTACGAATTTATAGTAGTTTTGAAAGTATTTACCAAAATGTTATTGTCAAACACGTCCCATTTGGGTATGATCCATTTCGTCGTTAATTTGGTCGCTAATTCAGTCGTTAATACTTTTTTGACAAAATATTGACCATGACAACAATATTCTGTCACAAAAAGTGTTAACGACTGAAATAGAAACTAAAATTGAGCGTGTTTTAATTTATGACCTAAAATATCATTTAATATTATTAATTGTTATTTTTATACTGATTTTCATCATAGATATTATAATGACCTAGCTTAAAGAAATTTAAATTTACTATATTCCGTCACAAAAAGTGTTAGCGACGGATTTTGCGACAGATTTTGCGACAGCCAAATACTTACGCCGTTAGCGTGAGATTGGTGCCATTAGCGCCAGAAGTGCACCAGAAAGTCATTTTTTACTGGAATTTGGCGCAATTAGCGCTAGAGTGGCGCCAGTAGCGTGGGAGGCACGTCAGAGGCCAATTTTCTCTATAATCTGGCACCGTTAGCGCCGGGACGCGGGCTGGGGTCTATAAAAGCCCATTTTCGTATTTTGGCTAGCAAAAAACGTTCTTCTTCTTCCTTGAACGTTTTCCTCCATTGATAAGCCTTGGAAGCTTCATACCAACTCATTCCTTGACCAAAACACTTCACACTAAACATGAAACTTGAAGGAAATCACCCAATGAGCCAGATTCCAACCTTCATTTTCCATAAAAACCATCAAATGGAGAGATCGTTTTCTCTAGGGAACTTCACAAAACTTGAGTTTGGCGGGGAAAGGAGACGATTTACGGACACCCAAGCTTGGAGAAGTTGTTCTCTAGCCTTCCTTGTTGATTTAGAGGTAAGAAACACAAATTCTACCGATTATTTGAGAATTTGTTCTTGAGGTAAATAGTGACCCATTTGTGTTAGAGCTGAAATTAGGCTTGGGTCCGTTGAAAAAGTATGCTTAGGAGGTTGTTGTGATGAAGAATTAGCCTTGAAATACGAGGCAAAAGAACCAAAATAATATTTTTTTAATAAAAAAATTACCAATTTGGGGCTGTTTTGAAACTATTTACCAATATGGGGCAGTTGGTCATGCCCAAATTTGGGCGAGACTAAATCCGTCTCTAAATCGGTCGCTAATTCGGTCGCTAACAGTTTTTCGATAAAATATTCTACTTTTTTATTTTTTATGTTTGCGACGATAAATTTCGTCGCAAAAACTGTTAGCGACTAATATAGAGGCTAAAATTGGCATGATTTAAGTTTTGACGTAAAATATCATTTAATATTATTAATTGTTATTTTAATCTAATTTTAAAGTATTTTTATACCGATCTTCACCATAGATATCATCTTATTTATTTTTTTTAATATTATTTTATTTAGTATATTTTTTTATTTTATATGATTTTATTTAATACACTCAGAATTTTTGGTATATCTAATTTTTAATATATTATTTTATTTAATATAATTTCTAAATTTTTATATGATTTTGTTTAATATTTTTTGGATTTTTTATAACTAATTTTTAATATAATATTTTATTTAATTCAAATTTTTAATTTTATTTTGGAATTTGAAAAAATTGAAAATTTTTATAACTTGGGGCCCAAGCTTAATTATCCAAAATGCGTATGATATATTTTAAATAAAACAATATTAAAAAAAGTAAAAAATATTATATCTATGATGAAGATCGGTCTAAAAATACTTTAAAATTAGATAAAAATAACAATTAATAATATTAAATAATATTTTACATAAAAAATTAAATCACGGCAATTTTAGTCTCTATATCAGTCGTTAACAATTTTTGCGACAGAATTGTCGTCGCAAACATAAAAAAATATAATATTCTGTCGCAAAAACTGTTAGCGACTAATTTAGAAACAGATTTAGTCACGCCCAAATTTGGGCGTGACCAACTGCCCCATATTGGTAAATAGTTTCAAAACAGCCCCAAATTGGTAATTTTTTTATTAAAAAAGTATTATTTTGGTTTTTTTGTCGATATATGATTTTTATGGACTTTGGAATTTGGCTCTGAGAAATATATGTGTAGGAAGAATGTTGGTTAAATTGATGATTGTATGACATGCATGAGCCTTGATGCTTGTACAATATGTGCTCAGGAGGTTATATAAACGGTGAAAAAGTGTTGAAGTAACCATTTTGGCTAACTTGGAAATTGTTGATTTATGGCTTGTATAAAGCAATTGAACCCTTTGAATTGGCTTATGCAGAGTCTTAGAGATACTCTAGCGCCTTTGTTAGGCTTAGATAGATCCTGGTGGGGGTCTGTAAGTCATCAGTTGGGTGACTAGCCTTAGAAGCTTGAGATAGGATACTAAGGGGTTATTATGAAAGAGAATAATGTTTATTTCCTTTTTAACAGTTGAGAACCGTTATTATGTACTTAATGCGTCATAAGGTTAGGTTGGTTATTGATTTTGCTTGTGTGCCTTTGTATAGGGTGTGACACCGAGGGTGTCAGTGGCGTAGACCACAGTTCTGGGATTGGACAGCAGAGCACTGCGTTGCTAGGTAAGCTCTTTGCTCTTGGGGAGTGTTTCCCACTGCCTGTGTTCCACCATATTCCAAGGGAGTGATGGTTGCATACATGATGCATGTGCATTGAATTGGTTGTTACAGTTTTCCTCATGATAATATGTATGCATGATTGTATGCTTTGTGTGTATGATTGCCTTTCGGATAGATCTTCTGGCCAGTGAGATAGATATGGACCTCCTTAGGAGTAGAGCGCAACTCCTAGATAGGTGGTCCCGTCGCGGTTAAAGCCTATCCTCGGAGGTGCCATATACGTGCATCCATGTGTAAAGGGGTAGCTCCCGATGGGATGACACGGGTGTGAGTTCCAGTCTCACACTGGGGACTGAGAATCCCAGATGCTGATGATGATGCATCTTTGGCAGGAGTAGTACCGCGGATATACATTAGAGCTAGTGGATGACTATGTATTGTTGTGAGGGCCGGGAGGCCTGGTGATTGTGATGCCTTGATGTTGTGTATCATGGAAGTGAGCCAGGGGAAAGGAGAAGCCTCCAAGAGCCCTGAATTTACTGAGATTGTATCTCACCCCTATTGAGGATGTTGTTTTACATATGATGCTTCTGGCAGAGATGATAGTTCTCAGGGCGGGAGACCCTAGTAGGGACAGCCACGGTATAGTTGCTTGGCCTGTATTTTGAGAGCATTGTGACTCATTACTTTTTGTATATGATATTGTTTTGTACCCCTGCGAGGGAAGATATGCGTGTGCATATATTTTGAGTCCTGTATGGATTATGATGTTCTGTATTTTGTACCCTTGTGTGAGGAAGTGATCTGTGAGATTGTGGCATTTGGTGCTTCTTCTTTGGTATAGACACAGTGAGTGTCTTGATGGTATATATGTATATATATATATATATATATGGTTATTCTCTTGATATATCTGTATAAATATTATTGATGTATCTGCCGTTATTTATGTTTTTGGATCGGTGAGGCTGACTATAGTGTATTGGAATTCGTATATTTACTTGAGGTTACGTACCATACATAATGAATCAAGATACATGGTTTTGAAATCGCTTCCGTGGTTTTTAATTAAATTAGTCACCGCGCAAATCTGATTAAGTAATTGTTAATACACCGGATGCATACGGGGTGTTACAAATATGATCTTCTTTACTTTTTTAAAATATTGTTTTATTTAGTATATTTTTTTAATTTTATATGATTTTATTTAATATATTCTGGATTTTTGGTATATCTAATTTTTAATATATTATTTTATTTAATATATTTTCTATATTTTTTAATATTATTTTATTTAATATAATTTCTAAATTTTTATACGATTTTGTTTAATATTTTTTGGATTTTTTATATAACTAATTTTTAATATAATTTTTTATTTAAAATGCTTTCTATATTAAAATATTATTTAAAATTTAAAAAAATAAAAATTTTCAATTTTTTTTAAAAAAGGTTATGACTTCAAAGTCGTAAATATATTTACGACTTTGAAGTCCTATATTAATAATAATAAAAACTTAAAGTTGTAAAAAAAAGTGATTTTAAAATCGTATGTTTAAAAAATATTATATTTTAAATTTTTCAACGATTTTCAAAAATTGAAAAAATTTATACTGTAAATTAAAAAATTGATTTTAAAGTCGTACGCTAATTTCAGTATCTATTTCAGTCGCTAACACTTTTTTACAAAATATTGTGCACATCCAATATTCTGTCGCAAAAAGTGTTAGCGACCGAATTAGCAACGGAATGGGTCACGCCAAGCATGTTTGACAACAACGTTTTGATAAATACTTTCAAAACTATTATAAATTCGTAATTTTTTTAAAAAAATAGTATTTAATTTTTTTGCCCTTTTTCTTCTTCTTATTGTCAACTAGATTAGAATCTAGAGTAAATTATGCTCGCATTTTATGCGTTTTTCTTAAATTGCACTCAATACTCATCCATTTTTGTACATTACTTTTTTTCTCCTTCTATTAATGTTGTTGACTAACGTCAATTAAAATATCTGAACAGACGAAATTGTTTGTTAGATTAAATTATACTCGCACCCCTTATGTTTTTCTCAAATTGCACCTGCTACCCCTCCATATTTGAATATTACTTTACCCGACGGCTCTAGTGTTAGAGGAATTAGACACAACAGTGATGGTGATTGAAGCTACGATGGGGGACAAGGAGGTGGTAAAGGTGGATATGGCTATGGTGGCAACAGCTACGGTAGAGGCGGTGAGTACGGTAGTGGTGGTTACTATAGCGTGAATGGGTGCATCCGGAAGCCCTGTTGTGGGCGAGGACGATAATGAGAAGGAAGAAATGATGTTATTGTGGGAGAGAAAGGAAGAGGAGAAAGATGTGGTGGTGGTAAGTGAAGAGGAGTTGTTGAAGAAAATAAGAATTTATAAAACTCAATATGTGATTTTGAGGAAGAAGATAAAGGAAATTTAGATATAAATTTCCATTAAAAGTCTTGTGATCAACATATGTTTACTTTCTATTAAATTATTAAACAATGTATAAAACAGAAAAATTTGCATATAATGTGAATTAAACAATTAATGAATTTATTTGTAAGGTAAAAAAAAGGAAGAATGTCGGTTACAATTTTGAAAAAATAAATAAGTGCAAATATAATTTACTATAAAATCTATTATAATATTTGTTAGACATATTATTAGGTGTTATTAGATCACATGCAAATATTTAATCTTATAAATTTTATTCGTAAGATATTTAATCCTCAAAGAAAAAAAAAATTAGAAATCTTACATTAACTTAAAATAAATCAAAAGTCAAATTCTAAGAGTTATCACATTTACAAAATAACTCGTAAAATATTATGTATATATACAGTTCAATTTCTTAACAAGAATTACATAACATTAAATCAAATGAAAAATAGAGGTAATTAATGTATAAATTGAGTTGGACACTATCTGTATGTGTTCGAGTAAACTGTCTAGTTTAATCTTAAGTGTGTTTTTAATAGTCAACCTAAATATTAGGTGTTTAGTTAAAACAACTCTTATACTATACTTGACACAAGCTTAATTAAAATTAAAACTCTCAAAATTGTAATGATTTTGAAGAATTCTGGGAAGGAACAAGTCAACTCTTTGCTCAAGCTGGTGACATCATCTCCACGTACGTCTCTCCCTTACACTCTCTCAAGAGAAAGAACAAGAGAGTTTCAATATCTGTTTTGTTTTGTTCCGCATCTCCCCCACACTGAAAAAATATTAAATACTAACCCCTCCCTCACTTCATACGCATTCATTTTTCATTCACTCTTCACAGCTTTTGCTAAACTTAGTAGGAAGAAGTGAAGAACCCCTACCTTCTCTCACCGCTCACTTACTTCTTCCCGATCCCACGCGCCATGTACACACACCGCAACGCCCCACTCTCACGCGCCGCCGACTCCCTCGGCCATTTCCTCTCTCCCCCGGACGCATCCACGGCGTCACCAATGCAGTACTCTTCCGCCGCAGCCGCCGCTCCTCCTCACCTTCACCACCACCACCTCGGCGAGTTCGACTCGCTGCACGAACTCAATTACTCGGAGATGAGTTCGAACAACACGTACAACAGCTGCAGCAGCGGGTGCACGAGCTACATGGGGTCGCCGAGTTCGCTGGCGAGTAATTACGAGAGTCGACGAGTAGTGCAGAGGAGCGTTAGCAGCCACTCGCTGCAGAAGAAAGATGGGACCCACCACCATCCCTTTTCTGAGTTCTCTCCTCTTTTCGCTGAGTTCATTGACTCGGAAAACGGTCCCGTACGGAGAGCTTGCAGTACCGGTGACCTTCAGGTTCCTTCCTATTACTATTACAATTACTATTACTAACCCCATAATCATAAATACACTTAATAAACCTACCTACGTCTCACTTCTGGTTTTAAACTGCGGTTGTGTGAGCCAAAATACTTTTATATTACAGACAATTCTGGAAAATTAAGATTAATGTGACTCCAATTATGGTTGTGGTACGGTTGCGGAACACTGTTTAAAACCCATGGTTTCACTATAAAATACTACACACCCATGATATTACACCATATGTTATTAGATAATTTGTTATATTTATATTATATTCTTCCTGATAAAAGATATATTTTATTAGACAATCTTTTTCTTCAAAAAAATGGTCAAAGGTTCCATCCGAAACTCGTGTCTACAAAAAAAGAAAAAATATCTGTCCAGAAAAAGTCGACTCCTTATATTAATTTTAATATCCTGAATTCACAACAAAATCCACACTCTTTTTTTTCTTATCTTTCGTGAGACCTAAATAACCATGATTACCTACTTCACACCCCATGGTGTTCTTCACGTACCTGTTCCCTGTTCGGTTCACTTTTTTTTTAGACCTAAACAACCATGATCGCCTGCTTAGCACCTCATGGGCCAAGGTGTTCTTTATGTACTTTCACGAACCTTTAAAGTTTAACCCCTTCCTCGTTGGTTCACTATTTTTATTTGATGTAATATATATATATTTCTAATTAAGCAATAAGCATGGAGGAAGGTATCGGTTGGTTTTACAAATACGCATAAATTAAAAATCGAACTCTATTTTTGTTGGAGATGATGGAATTATTAGAGAAAATTGAAACTAGCCATGGATGGTAAATCGTGTAATGAATGGACGCAATATAATTGCACACACATTAAAAAATGGCATGTGTAACATAATATTATTGTTTTGTACTTCATGCAATTTCATGTTAATTAATTCTTGAATCATGCTTTTTTTGTACAGAGATTCAATGGAATGCAACATTTTCAGCATTCTGATAGCCCATTGTCAAGTGAAACTAGTTTGATCATAGAAGAAATGAGCAGAACCAGTCCTTATAGCCCAGAGGAGAAGAAGGTGAGGATTGAGAGATATAGGAACAAGAGAAACCAGAGGAACTTCTGCAAGAAAATTAAGGTTTAGTCTTTTTCTTTTTTTAATTAAGATATAGTTTTATAATAAATTACACAGCTTTCTATATATTATCTATTTTTTTAAAAAATATGCGTTGGGCCAATTAAACTTTTATAGATTTGAAATTTGGAATGTATAGTTCTTACTCTAAATAAATTGCAGTTGCAGTTTTATCTGCAATATTTATTGCAGAAAAGTGTGCGTGAATGCGACCAATGTGGCAACAAGTAGGGTTATGATGAGTTAAAAAATCTTGATTAGATGTTGCATTCAAAATTAGGGTTACAAACTTTTTTTTTAAACCTTGTATATTCCATCAAAATATGATAATATTTTTGGTTCACATTAAAAAAAGAGTGAAAGTGAGACTTGGACGAATTTGAAAGAAACAGGAACATAATGGACAAATGAAGCTGTAAATCACTGCTGAAAAACCATGCCGGCCTTTAGAAGGATGCATCATATCATGCTAAAATCATATCGAGGGTTGAAAGTTAAGGGAATATTAAAAAAAATTGACAAAAATCCTGATTCTGATTCATAGAAGTAGTGATTCTTTCAACACAAGGAGTCGTTCATGATCTTTGCACGATAGAGACCTGTTGGCCGCACAAGAGATATTAATTAATAGACTATATATAATTGTGATATCATGTGTATGTAGAGTTAGACTGTTGGTGTATTGCAAGTTGCAATCGGTCCTGAAATGTGTGATTTGTGAAGCAAGAAAAATCTTCTCACATATTTGTCTCATTCTATAGGGTTATCTAGCTAGATAGTAGCCCCATTACTGTAAGGTCTAGGAGAGGAAAGAAACAAATAAAACATGTTATACTTCTCTCCAACACAGTGTACTGTATATCTCTCTATTGGTCCACCACAGCACTGTTTACTATTTAGTTTTTAGTCATGATGCAATCACAACACAAATATTAACTTGTTTTCTTCTGGGAATCAGTATGCTTGCAGAAAGACATTGGCGGATAGCAGGCCACGTATCAGAGGGCGATTTGCAAAGAATGGCGAAATTGCAATTAACCCTCCAGCTCAGTGGAGTCACATGGGAAATGGAGAGGAAGAGGAAGAAGAGGAAGAGAATTGGGCTAATTTCTTTGATTCCTTAGTTCCAGCAAATCTTGCTCAGGAGCCTCAAGGCAGTAGTTCCTCCTTTGGTGTGTTCTATTAAATAATTGCATGCTTAAATCAGCATGCCTAGATAATTACGTTGTTTGTTTTCCCTTTTTTTTAAGTTTTGTAGTTGGTAATTCATGTAAATATAATATATATATATATATGTACTTATTTGAATCATGGATGTGACCATGAGCAGTTTTAGATTTCAATCTGGGGTGAAGTTTTTAGTGCCCTTTTGTGATTATATAGACTAGGCCTCAGTAGCAGGAGCATTCAATTGTTTGGATAAAAAACTTTTGCAAGTTGTACTTGGGGTTTATTTCCTATATGATGTATTTATAAAATTATATATTTTATACCATAGTCTTCTTTTATTGATACGATTCTGTGAGGGGAAAAAAGGTAAATTCAAAGTGGATACCCTGAAAAGGATATGAAAGGTGAAGTGGTAAAAAATTGGTGGTGAGTGGTTACCATCACTTTCGCTACGGGGGGGGATGTACCTATCACTTCTTTACAGTGAAATTTTGGACAAAAATGGAGTGCTCTGAATTTGTCCTCAAGCTCAACCTAAAAGCCATTTTTTTTCCACTTTACAAAAACTTATCACTCTTGGATTTTAGCAGGGTGAAAGCAGAGCAAAAGGGTAAGCAATTTACTTCTTTAACCATTGTTACATTTGCATATATTGCCATATTGGTATTGAAGAGTGAAGAGTGGTCTCTTTGCTTCACCTTGAACCTTTTGTTTCTTTTTGCGGGGAGCTTTGTGAATTGTGATGGTCTCAAAAGTGACAAAAATTGTGAAAAGGCACGGAAGCTAGGGGGCACAAGCCAAATCCTGAGCAGTTTTGAGCTTATAATGCACTTTCACTGAAGCAATCAAAGCCTAGAGTCAAATCAAGTCTTGTCCTGATGATAATGCTTCGTTTTGTTTGAGGTCAATGACGACAGATACCGATCACAAATACAAGAACTTCAGTGGGATTATACTAAAACGGCGAGCAGCAATCACAAGAAGATAAACATTATGTGAAGCTATATCTCAGCTACGTACCGAAAGTCCAAGGCCATTATTAGCTTATCAAGCTGAACTTCAAAGGTTCAATCATGTCTTGGGACCGCAAAGCAGATTCTCAAAAACATTTGTAAAAAAAATTATATATTATACACATCCAGATTTCCTGCAGTCCGATGATAAGAACTATGGAATGAAGATATGATGGTTGATAAATCATTTCGGTAAACTCAACTTAAATATACTTTTAAAAAAACCGATCATATAACGAATTCTAACTGTTCATATTTCTGACTACATGACAACATGGAATCCAAATCCATATTATACGGAGCCATTATATCACGATGGAAAAGTATTCATTCAATATGTGATTAGACACATATAGAGATAGAAGATAAAAAATTAAAGATTATAGGTACCGTTACAATCAACCAGCATTGGATATTCTGCTTAAAGGGAGGGGAGCCCTACTTGACATGAACGTATCAATATTTAACTCTTACTAGTTTATTGTGGCAAATTGAACATTGTATATTTTATGTTGACATTCTGGTACAGAAATAATCGTAAAAAAATCAATAAATAATTAAATTGATTTTTGAGTTAAATGTTTTTGTATTGATTTTTCTGCTCTTATTTTTACTATGTATGGATATTGTTTTGTTAATGAACGAGTATTAATTAATGGCGAATTTATCATTAACAATGTAGATAAATAATTCTAAACCTACAATGTATGACACAAGGGTAACTTAGACTTTTGAGTATATAAGAGGGATTCAATTTCTATTATGCAAATAGAGCAATACTTTTGTGGAGATGAATTATCCCTTAACAGAGTCACTATTATTTTGAGAAGAATTATATGGCAATCTTTTTAGAGGATGATATTTATTTTTTTAATAACTCGTATACTTTTATATATAATTATTATTAATTATTATTTGTATACTTATAATAAAGAGGATGAAAACATTTCTCCACAGTCCTTTACAAAGTCTTTCTCATTATTGTTGCCGTAGTTTATAAAAGTGGTTGCATGTATCTCAATGCAAACAGACGCTCAGTTAAATATTTTCAGATTTGCTTTTAATTAAAATTAAAAATTTATTGTAACATGTGTAATACAGTTTGATATGTAAAATTAACTGTAATTAAAAATAACATCAAAAGTACTTAAAATTGCGTTTCACTTTTGTCTATTTTTTTAACGTAAAACATTACCCAAACATGTTAACAATCTCAAGCTTCCGAAAATATTGGAAATCAGTTACTTTACCTGCTCTAATTAAAGTGTTTAAATTAAGAATGCAGAGTCAGCTATACATTCTACTTTTAGCTGATCACTAATTAGGGATTCCTACACATTAGCTAAACAAGTTGTGATAATTGAGGTTTAATACGGGATTGTATTATATAGTACTCTCAAGTTTAGTTGAATCCATGTAACCAAGGCTATAGTTTATAGGGTAACGTTCAAAGGTGGGGAATAAAACAGACCCATCAACCATCATATTTGTCAACCCGAGGCGGTGTGTTAGCCACTAGCTAGGTTTATGGACGGCGTTTTAATATCCAAAAATGCAAACAATGAAAAAAGTGAAATCCATAGTGTTTTGTTTGATTAGTGATTAGTTGGTGTGGGAGATATTTGGAATAAATTTTTACATATGGTTGTCATGGTGTATAGAAAACTAAAAAAAGAATAATTTTGAAATTTATAATTACTCTAACTTAATCAGTAATTTTGATCTTGTCAAATTCGAATAGGATTCACTCTAGCCTTCAGAAAAGAAAAGAAAAAACTGTATACGGAGACCATGATAGTCGTTACAATTACAAACTTGCATATAGCAGCAGACCACACTACGTAAAGTTAAGATGATCGTTTTTCGAAAAGTAATTTCCTTCCCCTTGTGTGATTGGTGCTCAGTGATGGTGGGAATATGCGAACCCACCCCACAACTAAAAAGAATAAATAAATACTGCATAGTGTATGAATATTGGATGCCATAATATTGAGCTATACGAGCTATGAATGCAACACCTACACCTACGATGATGGAACTTGGAAAAGGTATTTCTTACTCATAGTGATTCAAGTTGTTAACGCGAAAAAGAACCATGGAAGGAGGGGACCGCATCCAAAAGCATTACTATAACTATTATATAGCAATTTTATGTTAAGCACATGTTGCCTAAGAAAGAAGCATGAAATATTTTTTTTTTTTGTGAATAGTAATAGCTACAAAAAAAAAAAAGCACCTGACAAGTATCACGAATCAGACGGTGCAATATACACTCACTAGAAATGCAAATAAACCTTGGTGCCTTTTTTTTTTTTATCTTTCAGAGATGTTTTTATTTTGGTGCTAAAGTAGCATAATCCGGCCCAACATCAAAACTATTTTCTTTAAGGTTGTTGTGTTTTAGGCTTTTTACTTTTTACATCTCTTTTTTTGGCTTCCTTCACCTCCAAAAAGACTCTAACGGACAAAAATACCCTCATTTTATGGGTTTTACTTTATACACCATACAAATTTCTAATACACTATACAATATACCTTCATATTATTAAAGCAACACTCCAACCAACTGAGCTAATAAATCAATTATGCTAAAAAATAATTAATATTGATATATATAATACTAAATTTTTTAATGTATATTTAATGCACATATAAGTTTACATAATAAATTATGTTAAAAATATTAAAGTAATAACATGAGAAATAACTCAATAATCAAAATAAAATTCAAATTAAATTAATTATATATAACTCATTAATTGATCAAATTACAATAAAAGAGAATCCTATTTGATAGGATCATAACTAACAATTATCTTAATTGATAAAATGAAAATAATATCCCTAATTAATAAAATAAGAATCTGAAATAAGAAAAGATAAAGAAATTAGATAAACTAAACAATTAAAGATTGAGATATGTGTATTAAATATACATTAAAAAATTTAGTGTTATATATATTAACATTAATTATTTTTTAGCATAATTGACTTATTAGCTTAGTTAGTTAGAGCATCGCATTAATAATATAAAGGTCATAGGTTTAAGTTCTGCATGCGCCATTGTTTTAAATTATTTGGAAAATTATATTTTAACTTTAAAAAAAACTTACTTACGGATTAGGCCATGAAGAGAAGCATAGATAGTCCATAATATATTTTTGAATTACTTATTCTTATTCCCGAAAATATATTTCAATTTGTTGTGTTTTTTTATTAATTTCATGTATAACATGTAACCAATAATCTTAATAATCTTACTACATAAAAATGTTGGTAATAATTATAATAAACATAATCTTAGTTTATATATTTTTGTACATTTTACGGTGTTTTACATTTTTAGGTACTGATACTATGTGCATAATCTTAGATTACATTTTTCGTACTTAATCTTATTTTATATTTTTTCAATACAATTTATATTTTACATTTTTCTGTACTAAGATTATATTTTTTGGTACAAACAAAATTGTTCGAGCCAAGGCAAGGAACAAGTGAATGAGGAAAATGGTGAACGTCTGAACAAGTGAACATTGAGGTATCGACTATCAAGGTCAACCGTTAGAGTTGGATTTATAACATTGGATTCAGGTAAATCCAATTTACAAAAACAAGATGGTGATTGCGTTAGGTGTTCCCTATTGTGATGTTTAACTCTAGTTTGAGCAGCCATTAAACTTATGCAAACATTGTTATGATTTTCACACTTGCATATCTATCTACCAATTGCAAATATTTCTGGTATATACATATATTATTAGTGACATAGTGAGAACCAGAAATTCACATTGTTGCATCATAAAGCATCTTTAAAAAAGATAAGGGTGAATAAGCTTCATTCAATCAAATTATGAAGGTACACCATGCCTCATTTGTAGATCATCAACATACTTTTTGATTTCCATTTCAAGCCTATCAAATGCTTTTTGATACTTGATAGCTGCCTCCAACATTAAGTAAGTTGAATTCCACCTAGTTTACACACCTAGGCAAACGAGACCCTTGTAGGGAAATTTCTCTTGTTCAACATAATCCTTGAATTTAGCCAATCTAGATGGTGAAGATCTGATATACTTGACTACAACACAAATTCTTAAAATATAATTTTTTACATGTTTCAAGCCATGTTTCACAATCAAGCACATAATATGTGCACAACAACGCATATAGATATAATCCCCCATCAAAAGTACATTGTACCAAAACATGAACCTTTTTTTTATGTTTTAAATCCTAAGGTCATTAGATGAAACATTGTCCACGATTACATTAAATACCATATTTAACTCTCATTCATTCAAACATATTTCAACATTTTTTGTCATATGCTCTCCAAAATGTTCGGTGATTTGATGAAAACTCAAAATTTTCTTTTATAACTTTCAATTATTATCAATGAAGTGAGCAATCAAACTTATGCAAGTGAAGTTCTGGATTGATGTCCATGTATTTGTGGTAAGACAAACCCTCCTGCAGTGCTTGGAAAAAGATTTGTTCAACTTTTCTTTCTCTTCTTCAAAGAGTATAAAAATGTCACGTGTTAATGTAGCACGTGATGGGACATTAAATCGTGGTTGCAAGACAAATAGAAACTTGATGAATGTTTCATTCTCCATAAATCGAAATGGCAGCTTAACAATCACAAACATCTTCACAAGTTCCTTTCAACACAACACTTGGTCAAATTTAAAACAACTTGGTGAAGAGTAAGGGTGGAAATAGGCCAAATAGCCTGTTAGATGCCTATGGCCTAGCCTAGTTAAGGCATGGCTTGACCTGGTCTGTTTATTAAAAAGATTTTTTAATTAAAAAGGCTAGACAATAGGCTTTAAAAAAAGTCCACTAAGCTTGAATAGTGGATCTCTCTAAATTATACCTTATAAGATCATATTTGATAATTTATAATTTATATGAGAAACACATCTATTATGTTATTTTTTACTTTTAATTATTTGTTTTTATTCAATCAGACTTTATATAGAAACTTTCAAGTCAAGCCAGACCTTTATGCAGGCTAGTCTTAGGCCTTAATAAATTATTTTTAACAAGTAACAAGTCAGGCTTAGGCTTAGTGATAGTGATGCGGGTCAGGCTTAGACGTCTGCCCTGACCTATTTTCACCCCTAGTGAAGAGCGAACACCACCACCTACTTACCCCTTTATAATTTGTGATGAGGAAACATTTGATCTTTGCATTTTTTGTCATTTATCTGGATTATCAGGGCATCTCAATAAATGATTATTCATAGCAATTGGTCCCCCTTAAACTTAATTAGGGTACCACAATAATTGCATGTCGCCTTTTAGTTTTCATTGGATTCTTCTTTAAAATTGTTCCATGCTACTGATTGAGTTTTACGCTTTGATGGTGCTTTTGAATGACGTGGTAATGGAGCTTTAGTGGTAAAGGCATATGAGGTATTAGCAATTGAATGTCTTACTATCTCCGGTAATGAAGAATCCATCTGATTTTAGCTATAAGAAAAGCAAGAATAAGGACAGAGAGAAACTAATCAATAACAAACTATGCTTTTCTAGATTCCTCAACATCTATCACTTAATAAAAGTAAAATTTATACTTGACGACATAGTAAGCTTGCATGCCATTGTTTAAATCAAACTTAAAGACTAATCCTAGTAATATTTAACAGCAAAAAAGTCTTCTACTCAGAGACCAAAAGAGGTAAAGGAAAAATCACTACACTGGGAAAAAGTATAAAGAACAAGTTAAAAACAATAATTAGACAAATGGTATACACATAGGTATAAAAAATTCACACACAACAATATCTAAAACATTTAGGAAAAGCCTTGCTTTAGCCCTAAGTCTTAAATCAAATATATAATATATCATCTAATTAGCAATATACTGGTATAAATGACAAACTAATATATGATAACTATTCAAAGTAATAAATTCCTTGTTTTTCATGCTTGTCCAAAAGTGTCAACAGTAATTGGTCCAATGACTAAGGTACATAAATATCAAAATCATATCTAAGCAACCAATGACTAGCCAAGTGAACATCTAATCTAAAAAAGAAACAATTAAAATCCAAAGAATAATATAATTGAAGTTTTTAGGACAAATACATTGTATCTCTACTATTATCATAAGCATCGAATATCAGAAGTAAGCCACTCAATCCAATTGCAAGTAATAGCAATAACATATATAGTATTAGTAACTACTCATTATTAAATATAATAGCAATAACATATATAGTATTAGTATATAATAAAAAATAAATATAAATGGATGGAGCTTGAAGAAGACAAGCATAGAGCAACAACACAACCATGGAAGTCTCATCAAGCTCAAATCCACAACCCCATATCTTAAAAAATACCCAATCTCATCACCCAGCGAAAGGCTCTCGACACAAGCATTCATAACTGAATTCCAAGAAACAACAGTTATCATAGACATTTCATCGAAGACCTTCATTGCATTCACAATCTTCTTACAACACTTGTAAAAATGAATCAAAATATTAACCCATAAATGAATTTGGGATTTAGGATCTTACCTCTGTGAGAGTGAGAACTGAAACTTGAGCCAGAGTGCAAGACGCACGTGAGCATGAATCTTGAATGGCCAAGGTTGAGTCAGAGTGAATAACAAATGTGCATGGTTGAGTGGGAATGTATTAATGCGTTGTGCTTCAGTGTCTTGTGTAGTTATGTGAATGTTTGAGTTAAAGTGTTAAGTTAATAATGAATTATTAAATTTTTAAAAAATTAAAATGCACTGAATTATTATTAATAAAATATCAGTTTTTTTAAAATAGAATGAAAAATAAGTTTAATTCAATTTTTTTTAAAGTTCAATTATTTTAAGTTCAGTTTAATTCAATTAACTATAAATTTAGTTTATAAGAGTTATTATGAAACCCTGGTGTTAAGCATAGAATCCCGCTGGCTCCAAAATCCAAACTGGCAAAGGCGCCAAAGACAGGAGCCACTAGGCTTTCTTTATTTTGAAATCTAATTTCTCGTCCACGTCATCGATCCGCACGCAACCTTATCTCACATCTGAACCGTCCATTAACAATCCATCAACTCTCCAAAACGCTTCGCCGAAACCCCTCTCACAGATCCACGCACTGGTCCCCTAACCCCAACACCAAGTAATAATATAAATACGAAACAAAATCTCCCACTCACTCCACTAGTACCGCGAAGCCAACATTTCACTATCCATCCTCATTTCCCTCTCGGTAATTTCCAATTACCAATTACTAATTTCTCCATACTTTCTTCATCTTACGCTTAATCCTTATGATTTCGTTTAATTGTTGTTCTAATTGCTGTTTGTTGCAGATTGTGATTGTTTGTTAACTGAACTTTTCGAGCAAAATGTCTGGGCGTGGAAAGGGAGGCAAGGGTTTGGGAAAGGGAGGAGCAAAACGACACCGTAAGGTGTTGCGCGATAACATTCAGGGAATCACCAAGCCCGCGATTCGGCGTTTGGCTCGCAGGGGTGGTGTGAAGCGTATCAGTGGTCTCATCTACGAGGAGACACGTGGCGTGCTCAAGATCTTTCTGGAGAACGTGATTCGTGACGCCGTTACCTACACTGAGCACGCTAGGAGAAAGACCGTTACGGCAATGGATGTGGTTTATGCTCTCAAGAGACAAGGAAGGACCCTCTACGGATTTGGAGGCTAGGGTTTTCTTTTTTATTTTTATTTTTAATGTTAGGTTTCGTTTGTTTTGGAGGTTTATGTGGGGTGTAAGAGACCCTTGCTATTAGGGAGATAGGGAAAAAAATTGCAAGGATTGGGTGTGGTAAGTTGCTGGTGGTGTTTTAGGGATAGGGGGGGTTTCAATAACATGTAATGTAGTGAGCTATCTTAGCTGTTATTGCTGCCAAGCTTGTAATTGAATCACAATATGTTGCTAATGTCAGAATCTCGGTTTTCTGTTTATTGCTTCTGCTTAGTCTATTTTAGAGCAATCCAAACGCGCCCTACTTTTGCGTCATGTTTCGTTGAGTTTTTGGATGACAAACGTGTTTGGTTTATTGGCATAATTTTCGCTTTTGGTTATTCATTACCTGAAATAGTGTTGTGGACTTGTGGTTGATAAGCATGTGCATTGCTGTTTAGTGATTTGGCGTGTTTGAAATGGATTTAGTAGAATGTGCTAGCAATGTAGTTTTGCTTTTGACAAACCTAGTTCCAAAATTTAGCACTGGACCATAATTTGGCATTGAGAACCTAGTCAAGCCAAAGAATAAGCTTAAATTATCAAGTCGATTAGGGATAAAAAATTGAGTCAACAACAAATCAAGCACCAAACTTTAGCATCCGACCAAAACGGATCAAAACCATGGAATCGATTGGGAGTCTAAAATTAAACTAATGACTGGCCATGACTTAGCCAAAAAAATATGTGACAGTGTCAAAACTGAATACGGGATAAATCAAGTTTTGAAGCTTAGTATAGGGTCTTGGCATTGGAGATTTAGCCAAGCCAAGAACGGGCCAAAATCACAAAGTCAATTGGGGACCAAAAATTGAGTGTACGATTTGTAAAGACTTAGTCAAAATAAATCAGTCTTACAAACAATTTAATCATAAATTAGTTCTTAAATTTTATAGACAATTTAATGATTAATTTGTCATATTTTTTGTATATTCAATGATTAAATTTAAATTTTTATTTTTTGGAGATCAATATAATATTGCATCACACTTTTGTGAAAATAAATAGTTATTTACCCAATTTTCAAATGCATCTGTCGTCGTTTAGGCCTTCAGCGCATGCGTAGTTTTCATGTTCTATTGGTGGATGTTGGTCCTGTGAAGGCATTGAGGAGTGTGTTCAACATTGTCTTCATCACTAGTTGAATAGAACTTTTCCATTTGCATGGGAGGGTGTAGTCTCGAAGCTTGGATCTTAGTTTTAGTTTTTTTTTTTCTGCATTTCACAACGTAGAAAACTAGTTACATGCTCGTGCATTGCACCGGAATTTATTTATTTACAGATTATGTTACATTTAAAAATTAGTCTACTTGGATTTTGTTACGGATAGGCCCATTTAAATATTTAAATTATCCAGTCACCAAAAGATAGAAGATAAAACAGAAGATATGATCATAACTAATACTGTTCATATATTAGATAATCTGAATATCTTTACAAAAGATAATGGGCCTTAACAATATCTTCCCAGGGTCCAGGTATTCTGCTATAAATACAGCTTTATTCATGGTGAAAGGTACACAACAATCCTAACTCTCTCTTTTCCATTCACACTGCACACACAGCACACCAATTGTGTTGTTTCCGGCAGTGATCATCCTCCTGGGGGTGCTTCATCTCCATAGGCATCTTTAGAGAGGGAGAGTTTGATCCCATAGCAAATCCCAGTAAACCTTGCTGGGTACATTCTGTTTCTCGTAAATGGAACAGTGGCGCCGTCTGTGGGAACGATAAATTTCGAATCCCACCAATTCACAATGGTCAACACCAGAAGCCATCAGATCGCTGGACATGACGCACCACCACCTCGGAGTGCGCATTTGGAGAATGTAGTGGCGGAGGACGTGGTATCCCGCACTGCTTCTTCTCCAGCGATACCGCCAAATCACATACCACCAAATGTCAAGGTAGAATTAGATAATGATCAGCGTTTTGTACACAATGCGTTGAATTCTATTCTATCTCGGCTAGAAAACCTGGAGAAACGATATGAGCTCCAACGACAGGAGGACGCTCGGAATTCATCCAAACAGCCGAGTAATCCCAATACTGGACGACCAACGACAACGCATAACGAGCAACCAAATTCAGAGAGAAGGCACGAAACCAATAACTCGGCACCTACAGCCGAGATCGGCAATCCCAAAACTGCCAGTCAATCCGATCGAGTCAGACCCAAGGAAGGACTTCGGCCCGCTTTGTCAGCTCGGACCCCAGAACACGCTGCGGTCAATAAATCGGCAAAGGATATTATACGTCGGCCTAGACAAGAAGATGAGATGTATCAGAGGAAATATCGTCGAGGTCACCAGAACAACAGTCCATTCATCGACGAGATAGTAGAAGCTCACTTCTCGGAAGACTTCGATAGCTCCTTTTTATCCAAGTACGATGGGAGCCAAGATCCTCGAGTGCATATAGACGAATTCGATATGCAAATGTGTGTCCGAGGTATTGACGAGCCTGTAATTTCTCGAGTTTTTGCTACCACGTTGACTGGAGCCGCTCAGGCTTGGTTTCATACGTTGCCACCGCAGTCGATCCAAAATTTTGAAGATTTCGGACGAAGGTTCTTGTTGAATTTCGCAACAAGCAAGAAACAGCTCAAGTCCCAATTCATATTGGGGAAGATACGTCAACAACAGGGAGAAACATTACAGAGCTATTTGGATCGATTCAAAGCAGCCGCTTTGCAAGTACGAGGTTTAGAAGAAAAGGTCCACGTGCACCTCATTTCAGCCGGACTCAATGGATCATCCCGTCTCGCCAAATCTATTTACAAAGATCCGGTAGAGACTTTAAATGAATTTATGGTTCGTTCCAAAAAATATTTGGAATTGGAACAGATGGAGATAGCCAACTCGGCCCCGAGGGGGAATAAGAAACCAACATCGCCGAAAAATCGACATCGTGAGAATACACAGTCCAATTGACAACCTTCAAATTTTCACGTTAACCGACCTCCAAGAAGATTTCAGGACTCGAATGTCAGACCTAAAAATTTCGAGTGGAAATTTGACAAATACGCTCCACTGAACGCTCCACGGGCTCAAATATGGAAGGAAGTTGCATTTACAGAGATGAGGAAAGTAGAACGTCCCCGACCGATCATAAAAAAGGAGGGGTTAGACTATTCCCGATATTGTGATTTCCACAAGGGGCCGGGTCATACGACTGACCAGTGCCGAGAACTCCCGGACGCGATAGAACAATTCATTCGTGAAGGTAAACTTCGGCAATACGTTATCATGACTCAAGGGCACCAGGGAAAAAGGAAAAGCCAGCAGGAGAGTAAAAACCGAGATGAAAAGAAAAAGAAAGATGAATTCCTGGAACCCGAGTTCGAATGTAACGTGATCTCGGGAGGCATGGGAGGTGGAGGCGACACAGCCAGTCAGCGAAAGAAATACCTTAAGGAAGTTATGTCGATAAGAGATCAACCCAAATTCAAAGAAAGTAAGAAATCTGCACCACCGCTAATTTATTTCACAGAAGATGATATGAAAGGCGTAGTGCCCGGACATGAAGACGGTCTCGTGATAACCGGAACCGTTGCAAATTTTCGAGTGAAGAGAATATTTGTTGACAATGGCAGCTCGACTGATATTCTCAATTTAAGTGCATTCAGGAAGATGAACTTAAGTGAGGACGATTTAAAACCATGCCAAACTATGTTAATCGGTTTTAATGGAGGAGGCACCGGTCTGAAAGGCGCAATCGATCTCCAACTCACACTGGGAACGAAGGAAGGTTTCAAAACAGGCCGAGTCACATTTACAGTAGGCGAGTTCACCTCACCATACAACATCATATTAGGTAGGCCAACACTTCACAAATGGGATATATTAATGTCCACCAAACATCAAAAGATGAAGATGATCGGACATCTTGGCCGAGTTATCACCATTTGTGGTGACCAGAAGGAGTCCAGACAATGCTATTTCAATACAATCCGAGAAATCGAAGGAGGCCCATTTTCTCCGCCTCGGATTCGAAAGGGAGATCCCTCAGACCAAAAGATGGAGAGATCGGCATCCCGCAAACCGGTTAATCTTGTGGAATTGGATATACGAGGAGTGGAAGAATGGCGACCGGAACCAGCAGATGAATTGGAAAATGTTCAGATTGGAGGATCCCCGGAGCAAATTACGAAAATCGGTGCACAGAATAATCCAGAAACCAAGAACAGTCTAATTCGATGCCTGACAGAAAACCAGGACGTGTTCGCTTGGAAAGCATCAGAAATTCCAGGAATCGATCCCACATTCTGCTGTCATAAACTAGCCATGTACCCAGACTCCAAACCAGTGGCACAGAAAAACAGGAAGCTCGGCCCAGAGAGGAGACAGGCATTAGAGAAACACATCAAAGAATTGCTAGAAGCCGGGTTCATAAAAGAAATTCAATACACCACTTGGCTTTCTAACGTGGTTATGGTGAAGAAGTCTAATGGGAAATGGCGAGTCTGTGTTGATTACACAGATTTGAACAAGTTCTGTCCAAAAGATTCCTACCCAATGCCGAGCATTGACCAACTAGTAGATAATTCTGCCGGTTTCCAGTCGTTATCTTTCATGGACGCTTACTCCGGATATAATCAGATACCGATGTACCCGGGAGATCGAGAAAAAACAGCTTTCCGAGGTACTGAAGCAAATTACTATTATAAGGTAATGCCATTCGGATTGAAAAATGCAGGAGCCACTTATCAGCGAATGATGAACAAAGTATTCACCGATCAACTCGGACGCAACATCGAAGTGTACATAGACGATATGATTGTTAAAACAGGTGAAGAAAACCATATCCAAGATCTGGAGGAAACATTTTGCAAACTAAGACAGCACAATATTCGCTTGAATCCTCTGAAATGCGCTTTTGGAGTAAAGGCCGGGAAATTCTTAGGGTTCATGTTAACACACCGAGGAATAGAGGCAAACCCGGATAAATGTAAAGCCATACTCGACATGCAATTTCCTACTGATAAACGGGAGATTCAACAATTAACAGGAAGAATGGCGGCCTTGACACGGTTCCTTCCAAAAGCCGCTGAAAAGGCCCTACCATTTTTCAAGCTATTAAAAAAAAGAAGCCCAGATAGGATGGAATCAGGCATGCGAGGAAGCATTTCAGGAAATCAAAAGATGTTTAGCTTCACCCCCAGTCCTCTCGAAGCCAGAGCATGGAGAGATTCTCATCTTGTACCTCGCAGTAGGGGAAGAAGCCATAAGCGCAGTTTTGGTCCGAGAAGTGGATAAGTGTCAGCTGCCGATCTACTTTGTAAGCCGAGCTCTAAAGAACTCGGAGCTGCGTTACCAGAAGCTTGAGAAGGTAGCTTTCGCTTTACTTACCACGGCCAAGAGACTTCGTCCATATTTCCAAAGCCACACCATAGTGGTAAGAACAAATCAGCCTATCCGACAGGTATTACACAAGCCGGACTTAGCTGGAAGGATGATGAATTGGGCCATTCAGTTATCCGAGTTCGACATCAAGTATGAAGCTCGCAATGCAATCAAATCTCAAGCTTTGGCCGACTTCATAGTCGAGTTAACCCCGGCATTTTCCGCCCAGACAACAGATAATGTGTGGAAAGTGTATGTTGATGGATATCAAACCAAGGGCCCGCTGTTAGCAAAATATCTCGCCAAAGTTAAAGAAATAATAGCCGAATTTGACGAATTCAGCATAGCTCATATTCCGAGAGAGGAAAATACGCGAGCCGATATATTATCAAAACTGGCAAGTACGAAAGGAACAGGCAATCACAGAACCGTTATCCAACAGGAGCTCGCACAGCCTGCCTGCATCATGGTGGTCCTAATAGCCAACGATTGGCGGAGGCCGATCATAAATTACTTGGAACAGGGGATATTACCGGATGACAAAATAAAAGCCAAAAAGCTAATCCGAGATGCTTCAATGTACACAATTGTTGATGGCGAGCTTTATCGACGAGGCCTCCACACCCCATTACTATTATGCCTAAGCTCTGACCAAACTGAGTATGTACTTACCGAGATACACGAGGGTATCAATGGCCAGCATATGGGAGCAAAGGCTTTGGCGTTAAAAGCCCTTCGAGCTGGATACTTTTGGCCGACGATGCAAGCAGACGCAGCCGAACACGTAAAGAAATGCGACACGTGCCAAAAACATGCACGTATATTATGGATTCTTCCATCCGAGTTAAAATTAATCACAGCACCATGGCCTTTCTTCAAATGGGGAATGGATCTTTTAGGACCCTTCAAAGCAACGGAAGGCCAAATGAAATGGCTAATACTAGCCGTGGATTACTTTACTAAATGGATTGAGGCCGAGCCTTTGGCTACCATCACCTCGGCCCGTGTCCAAAAGTTCGTTGAACGCAATATCATAGCAAGATTTGGAATCCCAGCGGAGATAGTCACTGATAACGGAACGCAATTTACGGATAAGAAATTCCAGGAAATGATGGTTGGACTCCACATAAAACACCATTTTGCATCAGTTGAGCACCCACAGTCCAACGGTCAGGCGGAAGCAGCAAATAAAGTCATCCTGGACGGCTTGAAGAAACGAATGCAGGAGGCTGGCCCGAATTGGGTTGAGCAGCTTTATTATGTTCTATGGGCATACAGAACCTCGGCTCAAACATCTACTCGAGAGACTCCATTCAAGATGACTTATGGTTGTGAAGCCATGATACCAGTAGAGATCGGTCAACCATCTTGGAGGAGGCAGAAGTCACATGCAGACAATGATAAGGCACTAGCTGCCGAGCTAGATTTGATAGAGGAAGTCCGAACCGCAGCACACCACCGAGATTTACACATGAAGAACATCTCGGCTAAAAAATTTAATAAAAGGGTGAAACAAAGATCCTTTGAGAAGGACGATCTCGTACTACGACGTGCGGACATCGGCAACAAAAATGCCCGGGAAGGGAAGTTGGCACCCAACTGGGAAGGACCATATCGGGTCACCCAAAACTTGGGGCAAGGAGCCTACGTTCTAGAGACTTTGGAAGGCAAGGAGATCAAGCGCACATGGAATGCCGACAAGCTAAAGAGATACTATAGCTAAAACCACGGCAAAAAAGCCCGAAATTACTCATAAATCGTGATCGATGTATTTAGTCAAATAAGCCGAGGAATACAAACCCGGCATGAAATTTCTCATGTATTCACGAGTTTCTCATTGGTAAAATAAGCCGAGGAATACAAACCCGGCATTAATTTTCCATTGATACCACGAATTTCTCATGTATTCACGAGTTTCTCATTGGTTAAAATAAGCCGAGGAATACAAACCCGACATTAATTTTCCATTGATACCACGAATTTTTCATTCACGAGTTTCTCATTGGTTAAAAAATCCGAGGAATATAAACCCGGTGTAAATTTTCCATTGATACCACGAATGTAATAATCTTCGAAGAATAAAATCCTACCCAGGATATTACATATTGTGCACAAATTTGAGAGCCTAGTCGTTGTTATGTATTAGTTCGGTCTTGATCAAACCGGCGTAATTATTTAATTAGGTAAATCATCGATATAATCGAAAGAATTATACCTTTAATTGGATATTACGAAATACATTTCAGTTGCTAGGACAGGAACTCGGTTCCAGAAACAATATTCGGAATAACGGATCGCATGCGAAGTCAAAAGCAATACTCGATTAAGCAAACCAGGCAAGTTAAATACAATGAAAATTGTTCGAAGAAAGTCTTCAGGCAGAAATATTAAATTGTTTAGAACAATTAAGGTATTACAAAATAAACCGGCATTCCGGTCCTTCATTTATCAACCCGATCATCGACGATCGGTTCTGGATTATCTTCTGGAGATGAGACCTCGGGCTCAACATATGAAATGAATTTGCCGTCTTCAATATAAGCCCGGCAATCGGCTTCTTCTAAATGTAGCGTAATTCCCGGGTTAAGAAATTGTACCTGTTCTAAAGCATTGGAGAAGGCATCCTCGGCAACTGTGCCCAATGTCTCCTGAAATTTGGCAGCCTCCTGCTTAGCCATAATCACCTCTTGTAGGGACTTCTCATGAAGCGTTCTTAAGCTAGCAAGCTCGGCATCCAAAGAGGAAGCTTCTGCTTGTGCCTTATGAGCCTCAGTTGTGGCAGAATCTGCGGAGGCTTTAAAGAGTTCGGCATTTCTATTCGCCTCATGAAGTTCCTCACGCAGAGAGAAGATCCCTTCATTCGCAGTTGTCAAGTCTTGACGAGAAATATTGAGCTCCTTCTCCAGTTGATGAACTTTTTCTGTTAATGCTTTATTCTCATCGGACAACCGGCCGTTGTCATCTTGAAACTTCAAATTGTCATTTCTGATTTTATTATATCGGGAATTCAAAGACACCAAGCTTGGCACCAAAGTGGCACATCGGATAGCTTGAAGATGTAGTTGGTCAAGTTCTCGGAGATCGTCGTCCGAGAAAGGAGTTCCATCTGAAAAGCGCTTGGGAGCCCTGGTATAGGGAAAAAGATCTTCTACCCCCTTTTCCCAAAGGCATCCCAAGGGTAAGGAAGAGTTATAGGGAGCGGCAGAAGAATTACTAGGATCGGCAACAGCAATTTCTGAATTTACCACCACGTCCTCGACAACATCAATCAGAATAGGAGTGGGGGTAGCGGATGCTTTCTGATTCCCCTGCCCGGCTAATGAGGGAACTGGATCGGTGGCAAGAGATGAGGGAATTGGATCGGCGGCAAGAGTATCCTCGATCGGTCCCGATGTGATCACCCTTCCGGAATCGCTAGAAGCCGGAGTCTCCATACGCCGTTTCTTTTTCTTTGACGGCATTTGGGAGATATAATCACGGTGGGAGTCACTAGCTTTCTCGGCAGCAGCTTTCTTTGAACGACGAGGTTTGAGGTTAACGGTAGGATCCTCTTCCATCTCGGCAGCTGAAATGTAAAAAAAAAAGTTAGTAGAGAAACAAAATAAGGAGAATGCAAAATTTTTATGCAACCTTGATTGTCTTGATATATTTGAATCTGAACGAGAGCTGATGCCTCAGTATCAGAAAGGTTACTCTCTTCAACTCGGTAAAACGAAGGTGGATTGGAATAATGAGCTCTAGTCCAGTAGAGAGGGAATCTCCACTTAACGCCAGGTGCTTCGGGACCTCGGAGGAAGAATGGTTGCTTGCCAGGTTCGGCTGCAACCTTAAAGAAATTGTTTTTAAAATTTTTGAAAGAATCGGTAAAAATACGAAAAAGACGACGACCGGGTCGACTTCGAAGAGAAGTCCACCCTTTCTTATTTTTCGAAGCCTCTCGTCCTGTGCGACCAGCCTGAACGGAAAAGAAATACAGAAAGAGCAAAACAGTACAAGGGATTTGTAACTCCTCACAAAGATCTTCAAAGGACTTGACAAAAGCCCAGCTATTGGGGTGCAACTGAGAAGGTGCTAATTGAAGATGGTCTAGTAATCGCATCTCGAAATCCGACAAAGGAAATCGGATGCCAAGACGTGTGACCACATCTTTACAAAAGAAAAAATAATTGGTTTCCCTTTCCCCGGCGCAAGAACAAATGGGCTCGTCTGGGGTAGGAGGACGAATGGAGAACCCTTCTTGGATGCCTATAGGGATGGACGCTATATTCCCTGGGGTCAAAATGGACGAAGTACGAAGTACTTCATGTGTGACCCATGGAAATTTGGCAACTAGAGGAGGAGGAAGGTTGGACTGGGATCCTGTTGACTGAGATTCATCTACCATTTCCACAGAAGGAGTGTCCATAATAACCTACGACAAAATAAAAAGAGAAGATTAGTAAAGATACCTGGAAGGGTGGACGGAAGATGAAGAGGTGAAGAAATGGCCAAGGCCGAACTTGAACAAGAGGTCGGCGATGAAGAGGAATGTCCTCGGCTCGTTTATCTTGGTTAACACTCGCATAATACATAAATTCCTCCACGCACTTGGAACAATGTTCATATCGAGTCTCAAAATGTCCAAGTTTACTATTTTCTTTAACCAGGTCAGAAGGAACAACGGTAACAATGTTCGAAGATGGAGTAACATTATTTTTCATGGATGCCCTATTTTTCTGGGATGAGGAAGAGCCTACTTTAGGGGAATCGCAAGGTCTTGGAAGGTTGGCTTTGAGATTACCAGAACTTGATTTTGTTCGTAACAAATCTTTTTTCTTTTCCTCATCAGAAACTGGGATACGCCAAAGCCAAAATGTGGTTTTGGGAGGAACATGGTTGCGCACAAAGGCCTCCTCTTCAGGAGTAATTCCCATTATCAGGAAGAACAGAAGGAAATCCCTAAAGGCAATAGGAAGAAAGAAAGAAGGGAAACCCTAAAAGCAAAATACCTAGACAAAACAACTAAGGAACGACAATACAGAGGGGTGGCGAAGGTGAAAAAAGAAAAGAATGCAATCAAAAAGAAAGGACGGAGTAAATACCTGAGAAGAATTCGAGAGGATGAAACTTCAGGAAAATGCAAACTCCAGAGGATGTTAATACAGGAAAGATGATAGCAATGAGAAATGTCAAAATAGTAAAGGAAAGGTATAAGAGAGTAAAAGGAAGTTGAAATAGGTGATAACCGCCAAAACCAAGAAAAACCCCCCACGAAACGTTTCGAAAAAACGTGGTCTGCAAGATGTGATCAGACACAGGGGCATCAATGGTATTTCCAACTCATATAAGGGGTAAATCAGGAAAACTATTTCAGGCTCATGATGGAAGCGTGAAAAACAGAAACGGCGCATTAAATGCTTAGTAAGAAATGTCGCTCAAGAAAAAGCTGAAAAGACAATCCCTCGTCCTTTCAGAAAGCTTCAGAATAGACTAGAAAGCCGATTTTTAATCTCGATCATCATTGTGGAACAAATAGTTCCATAAGTCGGAAAGGAAACATTCAAGCTCGGATCGGACCACATTAACGCCGAGGAGAATATCCTTACCGAAAAAGCTATTATCTCGATGAAGGATAAATAGAACCAAGCTCGGCAAGAAACTAGTTCGGCATCGGTCGAAAGCACTTCATCCTAGTTCAAAATAATCATCTCGGCTTGGGGCAGCAATAATTACCTACGACGGTATGGAGACCGTGGATTTAATATAGCTCGGACCTATCCATTTGATACATCCCAGTCATCCAGAGTGCTAGATAACCGGGCTGTGGGGCATCTGTTACGGATAGGCCAATTCAAATATTTAAATTATGCAGTCACCAAAAGATAGAAGATAAAACAGAAGATATGATCATAACTAATGCTGTTCATATATTAGATAATCTGAATATCTTTACAAAAGATAATGGGCCTTAACAATATCTTCCCAGGGTCCAGGTATTCTGCTATAAATACAGCTTTATTCATGGTGAAAGGTATACAACAATCCTAACTCTCTCTTTTCCATTCACACTGCACACACAGCACACCAATTGTGTTGTTTCCGGCAGTGATCATCCTCCTGGGGGTGCTTCATCTCCATAGGCATCTTCAGAGAGGGAGAGTTTGATCCCATAGCAAATCCCAGTAAACCTTGCTGGGTACATTCTGTTTCTCGTAAACGGAACAGATTTCAATATAACATTAATTTTTAATTGTTTAAAATTTTTGGTTTCAATTTTATAAATAATTGAAGGATGAATTTTATAATGTGTCGCTTTTATTTTATATTGATTGATAAAATGTTAAACTAAAAAGATTTGCGTAATATGTTAAACTTAATTAGAATACTTTTGTATTTTACAGAATTAGACTAGATGCACTTTATACAATGGTTAAAAATATTTTTCCAATTAGTAAGGTATAAGAACACATAGCAAGGTAACCATAAAAAACTTTAAATACTAACTTTGAGTGGTTACATACTAAGGGAAGAATGCTCACGATCTTGTTTTTTTGGTAGAGCCACATTTCTTAGAACATGAATATATGCTCATGGAGTTGCCTTTTTCATCATATGCAGCTATAGTGGGTAGTGGTGGGTACCATTTTGTTGTTCAACAAAGAACCCAATTGATTGATACTTTAAATATAAATTCATGTGATAAAGTTGAAAGTTTCTATTAAGAGAACCTGGCACACAAATATAACATCAATTTGTGGTCACTATGGCTGTAGTATCAGTCATTTATCTAAGCGAGATAAATAAGTAAATATTAGTGATTCTTTGTTTATTTTTTATGTGAATAACTAAAATCATAAATGCTATACAAAAACATTTCTTAGATCATATGAAAAGTTGTGGTCTGGTCATCATCCTTGGCCTTTGATTATGTAACATCTGAGTATTGTGTTTCATTGTTGGTATATGAACCAATTCTACTGTTAAGAGGCAAATAGCCAAAACTTCCAGGACTCTTGAACTTGTCCAACAAAAAAGATTCTTGATTTCTGGTTGCTGGAAGCCTAGTATTATAAACACAAATTCCATTTTTGTGAGTGAAAAGGAAAGTTGAAGCTGCAAATTGAATGACAATAACTAGCTGACTTCCTACAACACATGGACACACAAGCACATCAATTAGCTCCCTAAATATACATAGCAAGGACAAAACAACACAGCATAGAAAAGTAAATTCTTTGAGCTGATTTTGACAGGTTTCCATACTGGTTGGAAAGCATATATTCTTGTTGTATTCCATGTTTAAAGATCTAATCTCCCCACTGCTGCACAAAGTTGGAGCTAATCAACCTTCTGCTAGAGCATTCCTTCCATGTATAAAATACTTAAGGCATTAACTCCTTTTAATCATTAAGCAGCAGGACATTCCTTCCATATTTTTTTTTTGTAAGATACTATAATTTCCCTTAATAACACATGTAAAAATAAGTTCAAAGTTAAGAATAATAAAAATAGAGTTATGGTCTATTATTGTCTGACTCCATGGTTTGTCACAATGCACTTAAATTTCTCAGCCACATAAATCCAAAATCATATTCTGATTTTGACCAAAACTTAATTCGCATTAATTATAGAAACATACTTTTTTAAAGATAGAGATGACAGGAAAACTCCTTTGTAAAAGGCAAGTTTACATTGCCAAACCCAATAGCTTAAAATTCCATAACTGCAAGGGAAATAATTATTCATATTGGTTAGTCAGTACAAAGAGGGTGAGCCTTGACACAGCGGTAAAGTTGTGTCTTGGTGACTTGTTGGTCATGGGTTCAAATCCGGAAATAGCCTCTTTGCATATGCAAGGGTAAGACTGCGTACAATATTCCTTTCTCCTTACCTGCACATAGCGTGGAACCTCCGAGTAATCTCCCCCGTAAAAATTTAAGTGTGAACGCTAATATAGGCATTAATTCACCTTTTTTAAAGTTGAGACTTGCCCATTGTTCTTCTTAACATTCAATACATTTCAATTTGAATTTTTCATGTTAGTTTAGATCAGTCTCCATCAATGCAAAGCATAGAGCATTAGAAAGAATAGTGCTAAATTATCATGA
Source organism: Glycine latifolia (assembly GCA_013407115.1). Taxonomy (NCBI): domain Eukaryota; kingdom Viridiplantae; phylum Streptophyta; class Magnoliopsida; order Fabales; family Fabaceae; genus Glycine; species Glycine latifolia. The sequence goes on from CM023952.1 coordinate 5,956,476, forward strand.
AGTTAGTGGATAGAAGGAAGGACAGGTAGCATTTTAAGATTTCTAAGTAAGCTTGCAGGAAACTGCATGTTATAGGGGAGCAGACATAATGGTGCACAATGAATGTACTCATTGACTTATGCATAGTGGCTCTAAGCCTGAGATATATGCTTGCAATGAATTATATAATTAAATCTGTGAGAGTCAAAGCCTAAAAACTTATAATTGTAGATCTTCCATCTCCTCTAATACTCTTCCTGATAGTTCACTTATGCATTCCTTGAAAATAATCTACATAAAGTACAAACAAATCAAGCCAATGAAGGTGTGTTAAAAACCCAATTTTAGTGCATCAGTTGATAAATGCATTACATGGGAATTTAACAACTACTATAAAGTAATTTACAGGCAAAAAATGTAAAGTAAAAATGGGAAGAAAAAAAAAAATTCCAACGACAACCATCTATTCATGTTTGAGTCACCACTACCATATTCATTATCCGACTCAAATTCCATTATATGGTTAGCTTGATGATGGACTATAAAAGATGAAGAATACCATACAGAGAGTAAATTGTTGCCTCCTAAACATACAAATATGGTGACATTTAAGGAGGTCTCATTTTCACAGCTAAATGTGGTCTCATTTTCAAAGCTAATTCTCTAGTGTCTTTTAAGGAGGTTTTATTTTCACAGCTAAATGTGGTGAAACATGTCTAGTTGTTCGTGTCACCTTCTCACTAACAACCTGTCATTTGAGTAAAGTCAACAAACTAATTCAGATCAGGTTGTTTAACTCTTATGAAAAACTCATGATGTTCTCTCTTGTTTGAACAAAGGCAGCAATGTTATCAAAATAATCATAAACTTGTTAGATATGTGGTACATTTAACTATCAATAAAACTAAAGAAATATTGTCATCTATTATAAAACTGATTACCCATAAACGATGAGTTATATGTCATCTCATAGCATGCTTATTATGCTCAATAGTTTTATCGCTGGCATTTTTTGTAGCCAGAATAAGATATCTATGGATATTATTAGACTGTAAAGGGTTTCCCCTGTAATGAACCATTGATTAAGTGAGAAGATAAGCGTAAATACAAAATGGCTAAAAAGAAATAGAAATTAAAGATAGTCTGCAAAATCAAAAGTAATAAAAATGCAACATAATTTAATCAATAATTGATGTGGGAAGTAGCAAGCAATCAATGATCCTTGAAAAAATCTTCCACTTGTTAAAGGGTACCTTTTGGAAACCAAAAACATCAGAATATATGAAATAAGCTACACCGAAGTAACATTATAGAATACATCAATATTAGGACTATTAAACAAAAAAAGAAATATTAAAAATGCAGTTCACAAAGATGAAACATGGTACATATCATACAGTGCTACATTAATTGGTCCACTTTCATATAAATTTTGAGAAAAGTCGTTGAGATCCTTTGCAAACCCACTTGAAAAGGAAGTTAAATTGTATAAAAAAATGGTGTAGAGGGAAGGTCTGAACAGTGTTAGCATAGCAAGTTAAAAAACATAGTCCAAGTTCGTTTATCTAATCTGTCATGTAGTAAATACTGTTGACATCAAAGAAGAAGAAAAAATAAAGCACAAAATCAACTGAAATGAGATGAAAAACCATTTTAGATTACCTTAATTTGTCTTTAAATTCGGATCAAAGAACTTACCTTGCACATGCTATAGGAGGTTCTTGAGACTGAATATAGATTGGTCTTACTCTATTCTTCCCATACAGTGTTTCTCTTTAACGTTCTGCTTCTTTGAGGATTGGGACTATAGCTTCCTTTACTCACTTCCGAGACAACATTGTGTGTTATGCAAAAAAGTAGAATCTAAATCTATATTCTTTAAAAGATAATATTCTCTTCTCCCTATAGGAAAGTAATATGCCAATGACTCAAGCATTCTTTAAAAATAACACGGTCATGCAAGACCCCAAAGGCTAAACGATATAGGTAATACAAACATAGATTTCTTATTTTATAGGCATAAGCGATTTTATTGAAATTGGCTAGTGTTTCTTCTGACAATTTATCACATCATAGACACTAGAAATCAAGTTTAAGAATGATTGTCCTCAGAGAAAGAAATTTGAAGATATCCCTAACAAATATGAGAGAGATGTGGGTGAAAGTAATGCTCTAAAACTCTTATTGTTGAAATGAATTGAGCTTTTTGAGTTAAGAAAAGAAGTAAAAACAACATGTATCACCAATTGTACAAAGATTTTCTTGCTTCTACTGCAAGAGCTGCAAATAGCAAGTGGGGAGAGCTTAAACGGTGCCAGTAGTTTTATTGCAGATGTCCAAAAAAGTAAAAACAACATGTGTTACCAAATCTAAAAATGAGCAGGAAAATGACTCATAAGAAGCCAACACGTCATAGATGACTTTCTTTTACTATATAGTTAATAGTATATAGATAGATTTCACTCCATAAATAATCACGAGTTATGGAGAGATGAAACTCTCAAAAAGTATTATTCACTATCTAATGCATTGCTTTTAGACTCTAATGCATTGCTTTTAGACACTTTGTTCTATCCAAATATTTCATTCACCTAGCTGAAACTCCTCAAATATATCTTAATAAAATTAAAACACAACAGATTAGACATAGAGGCTATGACCAAACTCAGAATATTCAAAAAGAAGAATACAATAACATTAAAACTCAAGTTGGCAAAATCCTAGAAACTCTGTTATTACACCATTTAATTTGTGAAGTATTTCTATTGTTTATTAGGCCTTTATTTATTTTGGTCCAGTGAGTGTCCTTCATTTTTCTGATAAGAGCTTTGTTGTTTACAGATTTTCTGATAAGAGCAAGAGTATTAAAAAACCGCTATTCCATAGGAGCTTTTCAAGTTTTGACTCTTTTCTTTCCTTGATATACGAAATTCCAAGTATTTCTGATTAAAATGTCAGTCCATTTTTTGAGCATTCCATATTTCTGAAGAGACACATTCTTGAGTTTAGTAAGAATCCTAAATCCCAAATTTGGTGAAACTTTTTATGTTGATTTGAGGTCATGATGATGGAATTACAATGTTCTTTATATATTAAAAGTACTGTATGCTCATTATTGCTTTTCTGAAGAGACTCTTTGCTTTCTCTACTACTATTTTCTATCCTTAAAGATAATAACAGTTTTTTGGATAAATTACACAGCAAAAAATAATACTTAAATTTGAAGGTAATACGCTAAACCATATTTCAGTAACTTGAAGGAATAAGTGTTAGCTGCAATAAAAGAATAGTATGTATTTGAATCTTAAGATTTAACTTGCTACCAGCCTGCCGCCCAAAACTGGTGAAGATAGATATTATTTAACTTCAAAGTTATATCAACCTTCTTTATGACTTTGACTTGTAGCATTGTATGGCAATTACGTTTTCTATTCTAGAATATATTGAAATTAAAATCTCTAACAAACCTCTCCAACGTTACAATTCCACAATAAGCTAAGCCAGCAAACAACAAAAAAATAGGACCACCAGTAGAAGTCAAAGCACCAATCAACAAAATAATGAAAATGGTAGCATTGCAGGAATATATATATATATGCTTAATACAATCACTGCACAAAATAATGCATGGTGCATATAGACATGACATCTATTAACATTACAAAGGCCTGTCCACCTTCTCTGTCGTCCACAACGCATGTTATGATATGGCGATGTTTACCTTTCTGTCTCCTTTTTTCTGTTTATTTTGTTGGAACTAAGAACAATTTTTTATTTATTCTTCATTTGTATATTAGCTTACATATCAAATCATTTTCTCTTCATAATTCACTTTGATAGTATGTCTTTTTTTGGAATTGTTACTACTTTTATCTTGATTGCGTATGATCACAAGCTTACGGAGGTCACATCTCTCCATTTTCGATTTATTGTTGACTATATATCCTAGCCTTAGGAATAATGAAATATAATACAGATTGGAAAGAAATCACAACGTTTTCTTCCCTGCAAGTCTAAGCAACAGGTAATTATCATAGCATGGAATGCTCTTTATTTTGCTGAATATAGTTATCTAATTTTGATGCATTAATCTCATTTTATATAAAGAAAGAGACCAATATAATATTTAATCAGTTGTTTTATTGGCCATCATACAAAGTTGTATGATTAACTGGATGGTTGTAATTTATTGTTAGATAAATTAATTAGAGTATCTTCAATAAGAGATCTTGTAAGGAGATGTTAGTTTCAAAATTTGATTTTGTTAATATTTATTATTAAAACATGATGTTAAATCTTTATGTGGAGATTCTGCATCCATTTAAATAAATGATTTTTTACTTTTTTTTTTTCACAAAATTGATTTGCATCCAATTTTTGTAAGACCTACAAAAAATGGTTCAAGATCTCAAAATGAGATTGATTGACTATTGGAGTTAAGAATAGAAGAAATCTTGAGAGTGATATAAAACTACAGGATCCACCAAAAATCAAAAAAGTGACTAAGATTTCAAAATGAGATGTTTTTTATTAAAGATATTCTTAGAAATTAGAAATATTTGAAGAAAGATCCTCTGAATGTATTTAAAATGCATAATAATATTAAGTGAAAATGTAACTCAACTTTTTATTATGAATTGCTTCAAGCCTTAAACTGGTAATCAAATGGCTAGAGAGTGTTTAGTTTGGCATGTGCTTTAATTGATTTCAGGTTTTGCAAGCTTTTTGGAAGTGCTCATTTATGTACTTTTAGTATGAACTCAACTTTCCGATTATTGGGAACAAGGACTTCAGCATTATAAACGAGCATTAAATACTGTGAAATACTCTTGGATGAAGTTTTATCCAAAGAAAAAGATAACAAAATTTTGTATTTCATTAACTTTAGAGAATTATTGAAGAGCATAGACAAAGCTAAAGATAATGAAATATTAACTTTAGGGATTTCAGGAATTTATAATTTAGTTATTAACTAGTAAGTAATCCGTGCATGCGCACGGGTCGCTCCGCTACACTATATTTTTATAAATTATTTTTAATTTTTATCTCTATCATTACTAAATTTTTTTTATTTATAATATTATTGATAAAGTAATTTAAATTAATTAACTTTAATTCTCTTATATAAAAAAATAAAACTATTATTTTCTAATAAATATATTAACTAAATATTATTATGTTGCTTGTCATAATAATTGAATTAAATAAAGAGTTTAAAACTTTTAAATATTGATTAAATTTAAATAATAAAACTATAAACATTTTTATTTTTTTTAAATGTGACCATTTCATTTTAATGTTATTTATTCATTATTTTACATGATGAAAATTTAAAATGATGAAAATTTAAAATTAAATAATATATTTAATAAATGTAAATTCTTTGGTGCAGAAGAGGGAGACATCCCAACTATGTTGGGAACCCATCACAACCTTAGTAAATAACAATGAATTTGTTCAAATTTATTTTGATAATTAGCAACTAAATAGAAATGCCACAGGTAGTAACCTATGCATGTAGAAAAGAGTTTGTAATCTCATAATTGAAACAATTAGAAAATCCAAAATACAACAACCTCCAAAAAGAAAGAATTTGGAGTTGGCTTTTGTATCTTTGTAAAGAACAAAATAATGGTAGAATTTGAACACCTTTGTTGGAACATAGTTTGCATCAGACAGCCTCTCCAAATTTTCCATGAAATAATGTACACAATTTGGAACTTGGAGTTCATTTCCACGGGCATGTGTGAGACATACAAAGTAACATATGGGAAAAAAGATAACTACGCATATGGATTAAGGCAAAGCAATCAAAGGGTGTAATCTGGCCACCTGAATTGCAGCATCCTCCCACAGTCTATGTATTTCCTGTGCAAGCTCTTTGGTAAAACACGGTAATCTAGCCTGGCTCCAATTTTTGAGAGCTTTTCACCAATGTCCTGCCAGGAAAATTAAGCTCTATTTGAATTAAGAAGCCTTTGTCACTTAACTTTGACAAAGCAACAAATTATTCCAGAAGAAAGAAGCCTGTTTACAATTGATCATTCTCTAGATCTTTATTGAAAAAATTTAGCAACAACATACCAGACCATATAAACTACTCAATTATTATTAAGCAACCGTATTGGGGAATAAAAGAGGTGGTAATAGTGTCATACTTGGTTTTCATTAGATATTACATACTTTGAAGAATCAACATCATTCCATCATTAGTGTCAATAAATTTGTATATATAGCATGGTATTTATCTACTAAAAGCCAACATTAATAAAAAAATTGAAACACATATACAAAAAATCAAGTCTTATGTACGATTAGATGCAAAATCATTCATAACTCTTCAAGCTTTTGGATTTGGATACATACCATGTAACTTGGTTACATGGCAGCAAAACCATCGTTATTATAAACCAACAGAAAATCAAGTCTTATGTACGGTTAGATCAAACAATGGCAGCCTTATCATGTGTGATACAGGGCATGGAAAACAAAACCTTTAATATAATTAAGGTCAAAACAAACAGCAGTTCCAAATCTAAGCATGCTTACTAGGTTAACTTAAGTTACACATAATCCAAGTTGTTTAGGACTACATCCAAAATTGCTTGCAACCTCCCAAAGACATGCCTTACTGAAAGTGCTATACATAGACTTCCTTTTTGGCCTCTTGTATTGTCCTTCATCAACATCAGCTTCGCCTGGTGGGAAATGCAAGTTGAACTTGGAGTCAACATCATCAACCTCCCTCTCAGATCCGGCTTGCTTCAGCGATCTTATTACTGATTCAAACAATTGACGATTCAAGTTTAGTCTTGTTTCATCATACACATGACGGGACTCTTCTTCAAACCGTTTATTTTAGTATGACTGGAGGGCACTCTTTCACTTCTGAAGAAGCAACCATTTGTCCAAGTCTTGAAGAGCCCAAAGTACCAAAACAATGCACAATGAATCCATTAGCAGAATTTTAACTACATTATCAATACCTCTATTAAGGAGACTAAAACAGCAACCATCATTCCAAAAGCATGACCGACATCAAATGTAGGAGCACCCCACTCAAGAGGGTATGGAATCTTTATCCTGTAGGCAACATGTTCAAGAGTCATTTGGCAACAGCTCAAAAGTGGTTGCTTCCTGCACCTGAATTATAATTATAACATTTAACTATTTTAACAGATGGTTTTTTGTACCAACCATGGAGGAGAAGAAATCAGGTTGGCCCTGTCTGTTATGCAATTATGTTGGGTTAACTCAGGACGGTGTTTGTATGCTCCACTTGATATTAATAGATGTGCATATGCCCATATCACTATGGTTGATATTAGTAGAGCAAATCTCTCTAGTATTGGTAATTGTCTTGTATGAAAAATTTTCAAGTACTGCAAAACAGCAAAAATGTAACTATTGACTATAGTTTCAATAGAGAATAAAAAGAAAATATTGGATAGTCACAATAAATGCCCTTCTTTGGCCTCACCAATAATTATCATATAAGTTGACATTTTTAAAATTCAGAGTCATATGACTCAAGAATGGTTCTGTTAAAGCACTGCATTGGATTAAAATGAAACATAAAAAATTCACTTTAGCTAGTTGAAATATCCATTCCATTTTGCTTGTCGCAGGTTAATTTGATTAACTTACTTCACATAAGTGTGAATTTGATTAGTACCTGAGAGAAGACAACAAATAGAATTAACATGGAAATTCCAATTTCAGTGCAATGCCCAACTTGGAAAAAAAAATAATGCTAGTCAGTATGAGCCAAGAAGGGATTAATTTGTATTGTTGACACGTGGGTTATTGTTATATACCACAGGGAATCCTCGGTCAAATAACCCAAAACCAACTAATGCAATTACTGGAACCATTCCAAGTGGACTGAAAAACCTGGAAAAAAAAGTAAGAATACAGTAAGTATTTGATGTATAGATTAACCTTGATTCTTTAATTGGAAGAGTAACTATGCATTTCAGTTAGAAGAGCTCACCTAGAACAAATGCCCCATAACTGACTAATGCCCAAAATAATTTGTATGCTTAATGCTACTATCATTGCCCCTTGTATTGTTCTCATGCTTATTTATATTTCTAAACCTTAGTGGTAGTAAAAGAACACTATTTGCTTATTTATAATGTGGATTAAAACAGTAGTTGTTTTTCAATATCAATGTGTAGAGAAAACCAAAAACAATTGTAACCTGCTATCGATTCCTTGTGAATATAACTTTCAAAACAAAAAATCCATTATTTTGCAAAAAAGATAATGGAATGACTTGCTAATTGAGTGTCCAACATTCATTTTACCTGCAATTTAAATATAAGTAGTAAGAATTGAACTATATACAAAGAAGCTTGTATTCAATTGAAGGTATAGGTTTTGACTATTGTATTTGATCAAATAACCATCATTGTTAATCTATAGAAAGTAAAACAGGGTAATAGTTCATAATATAGTTACTCACCATAGTTAAAACCATTCATTGGATACATACATACATACATATATATACGTTTGGCAACAACATAAAGTTTCAATTGTATTAAGCTTTAACTCGGAAAAAAATATTTCACAAAATACTGCGCAATAATGTCAAATGTTGTCACAATTTAGCAACTTTCTGATTTGTGTGGCTACATAAATCAAATTAAATGTATTAAAATAATGTTTTAATGATATGAAATACATGGTTCTATGCACATTGGTAGTGTGGTAAGCTTATTGATGTGCAGTATGCTTATGTATATTTCTAAACCTTAGTGGTAGTAAAAGAACACTATTTGAAGTATGCAATGCTTGCTTTCCATATGCAACGATAATATGCAATTTATAGTCTGGATTAAAATAGTAATAATAGTTGTTTTTCAGTTTCATTGTGTAGAGAAAACAAAAAAATGTGTTAGTGGGATGAGATTTGCTGTAGGATTAAAAAGTAATTAGCCATGAGTATATAATATGGTTATTGTAATTTCTTAAAGTTAATAAACATTAACCTGTATGACACTACGTTAAGATAATATAAACAATTAAACTATTAAATTTTTTTAACTCAAATGACACTACGTTAAGAACCAATCTCAAGTGATAAATAAGCAATCATCATTGGCTAATAACCAACCATCAACTAAAAATCCAATTCAAATCATGTCTTATATTAATTATTCCGACATCCTCTTTATATATTTTTCAATTGCATGCAAAGTGAGTAGTAGTAAATATAAATGAATTACAATATTGATATAAGAAGAGAGATTCAGAGAGAATTCATATAGTCTTTATGTGAGAGAACTTTTAGGCAAAATTCCTGATAGAACCATCTAGTATATTAAGTTTTGTGCTTGAACAACAATGAGAAAAAACATATTTTACTTAGTTACCTACCTACCTATATGTAATTATTTTTTTATGCAAATTAAAAATTAAAATAACATTTTTTTATTTCTAAAAATTACATAATTATTATACTTTTCTAATATATCTTTAACTTAAAAACTTTTTGAAAAAATCTAATATATAACGTTCCATTTACTATTACTCACACTCATAAGTCCAATAAAGAAGCAGTAATATGGGATGTTAGTTTTCTAAGAGGTTTCAGTGTTTGATTTTAGCTAGCAATGTAGAATTGTATTTCTGGATTAGATGTGAGTTCTTAAATTAAGATTATTTTAAAAAATAATAATCCAGTTTTACAACTGGTTTTCAATTATGAAGACCAAATCAAGTTCAAAAAAATTAAATATAATAACAATTGTACCTCTCATTTATATGTAAAAGCAAGTTTATATTTCAAGCAAAGTAAAAACATATACCTCCAGAAACACTTTATCATCTTTGACAATATTTAGTTTATTAAAAAAAAACACATAGGATAAGAATCATCACTCTTTATCCAAAACAAACATATGGATAAATAACAGAAAATGAAACACTAACATGTGATGCTTTTCATACCCAAAAAGGCTTCTTATTAGCAGAGAGTTGAAAATTGTTAGAAATTTAAATCAAGTTAAAATATTTGACTGCCTGAAACGATTTCTTATTGGACCAAAATTCTGCTTCTAGACTTAAGAATCATTTACCGCCATAGTACACCGCCCATACAGTCGGTACATTGCCTTGAATCCACTGCATGCACCGCAGGAAAAGAAGAAAGCACCGCCATTTTGTTCTTAGCAATGAAATCTTCTTATATTAATTTACTATTTACTTAGTCATTAAGTGTTGATTAGTTTATTGTTTTGCTTTGCCGGTAAAAAGGCCACTCATGAATTTAGTGAAATCAGTAGACCGAGTGAATGAAAGTTGATAGAAAACATATACCTATCGATTAGCTATAGAAGCAAACCCAAATTTCTAAATTTCAATCTAGCATATATGCTTTGAGAAGTTAATAGAAAACAAAAACTAAACATAAAATTATAATTGCTGATAATTTCAATCACTACCAAGATTAACATGACAATCGAACACAACAATAGATTTGCAAGGAATTTAATAAATCCAGTGATATGAGAATCCAACAACACAAAATCATGACATTATTCAATAACTTGCACAGGCACTGCGATTCAGCAGCAAAACGGAGCCATTTCTGCTGCATCAGTTGCACAATTAAAAAAATCAAAATAAAAAACATGCAGAATGAAAAACATGTAGAGAGAGAGAGAGAAACAAAAGACAATGAAGATGTGTAACCAAACCCGTTTCTCCTTAGCCCGTGTTCATTTCTGCTTCCTTCTCCTCAGCCTCTCTCTCAGTTTCTCCTTTCTTCTCCTACAAAGCTTCTCCCTATCGATTTTTTTTTCTGCAAACGTTTTATGTTTAGCCAAGAAAGAGAAGCAATAGAGGTAGCCAAAAAAGAGAAGCAACAGAGGGATTTTTAGCTACCTGCTTATGTCTTGTCAAGAAGGCTTTTAGAAGTTTAAAAATTTGAAACTGTGCCTTTCTGGATTCTTTCTTCCGTAGCCAAGAAAGAGAAGCACGTGACCCTTTTAGTCTACATTTTGCAATTTCCCATTTTATCAAAGAATGAGTACAGGTGTCAACAAATGAAATAAGGGTAAAGATGTATTTTCATGAGTCTAAACTTTTTTTAAATAGATATTAGATAGATATTAGATTAGTTATAGACATGTAAAAACCCAAACCACGAGTATCCCTAGATCTGCCGAAGTAATGACAAAATTTATGTAACGAGGCTTCTCAAGCAATAATCCTGTTTCCTGGATCAAGAATCATTACTGATGATATGGCTAAAAGTAAAAACTCTCAAAAAATATAAATCTTTTTCCATAAAAAAACTCTCAAAAAAAAAAACTTCTTGTATCTAATTAATCCCAAGTATCTAAAAACATCTTTCCTTGGTACCTCTTAATCAAGTAGATGCACTGTGTCTTGATCACCATCCTTATCCTGCGAAAACTCACACTTCATACGCACATCCCCGAAAAGATTAAGAGCCATCAAATAATACATGAGTTTGGCCAATAAGAAAGAAAAGAATCTTATTCTATACTATCAAGCCGCATAAAATAAGATACACTTCCTCAACAACCGTAAAACCTCTCCAATACCGCATAAAATAAGCTTTGAAAGGACAAAAAATGAAGCTCTCGGGTTTGCTTGCCACTGCTGGAAAATCATTATGGAGTGCCTTCAACCATGTTCATGTGAAAAAGATAATTTTATATCATAACCTCTCACGATCTAATTGATGGCCTTCAAAAATAATAGCATTGCGTTGCAGCCATATATTCCACAATATGGAGCACCACCCCACCAACCACCATCTCTTGTATTTACCCCCAAGCAAGTCATGAGTATGTTGCCAGAAGTGATCCGTTGCAGAGCTGAGCTTGCACCAGTGACCATCTTTTCCAGATAAGGTGAGAAACCGACCAGGTGAAAATAAATGGGACGTCTCTTCCGGTTTCTCATTGCAAAGAACGCACTTAAGTTGGTGATCTTGCAATTGTATATGCCTTTTTTGTAAATTCATCCTTGTTGGGATCCTATCAGGAAATATTCTCCACATCAAGAAAGACACTTTGGTGGAATATGAATTTCCCATAGCTTTTTGAATACGTCCACCTCACAGGAATCAATTCTCAAATCATTTAAGACCAAATATGCCGGTTTAACCGAAAATATGGTTGAATTAATCATCTTCAAACCACAACCAATGATCCTCCCCCTCCCTACCAATACTTGCCCTCTCTAATATAAGGACTCAAGTTCACCTACCAAAACCTTTTCCCATTCAAACCACACTTTTCTCCACTTGAGATCCCACACCCACATATTGTTAATCCATCTACCCACATGTTGTTAACCCCATTGCATACACTATCTACACGTACAACGTTTTTATGCTGTCCAAAAGAATTTACCTTCCCATTTGGATATAGCCCAAAAGACCTTTTAGAATCTTATTTACTAGAAAAAGGTCTTCTTTATTTTTTAAGAGTGTTTAGTTATTAATTTTTTTTAGCTTTTACAAAAGTAAAATCTCTCAACAGACATTTTCTTAAAGCTCAAATTTTCAGCTTATGGAATTGTTATTTTTTGGAAATTTGTTCCCTAAATTATGCTTGGACAATAATGTCTCAAAAAATTTCAAAATGACAAAGCATGCATTTCACATTTTCTAAACCCTCAACGCGCAAGTCTTGGTTTCTCTCTCTTGTTCCTCACAAGTTAAGCGTCTCCCTCCTTCGTTCCTTAATCTCTCTTACGTTTTTCGATTTCTCTTTGGATCATCCTTCTTCATCTCTTTTTCAATCTCTCTTAGTTCTCCTCTATCTGATATCATTGACACTTACTAGTTTTGCTTGGTTATGAACCTTGTGTTATGGATCTTAGTTTTTAATTTTAGTTATGTCATGGATCTTTGTTTTTAATTTTGGTTATGCTATGGATCTTGGTTATGGTTTGACTCTTAATTTTTATTTTCAGCTGTGTTATGACTTTTTTTTCCTTTTACAGAATGTCTTCATCATTATCATCAAATGAATCTTCATCTAATGATCACAATCACATACAAAGAATAAAGTGTTGATTTTTGCTGTAGCTAATGTTACCAATTACTTCATGAATTATGTTTGAAAAATCCATGTAGAAATTCAAGCATGATAGGCCATCGTTGGGTATATGAAATTCTAAATGGTCATCCAATATGTTGTTATAAGATGTTTAGAATGAAGAAAGATTTCTTTCTTGAATTATGTGATATCTTGAAAACCAAGTACAACTTAAAGAAAACTCGAAATGTCGGAATTTATGAGCAAGTTGGCTTGTTTTTATACATGTTGAGTCAATCAGGTTCTGTTTGTAAATGTGAGGAAAGATTTCAACATTCAAGTGAAATAATATCTAGACATTTCCATAGTGTCTTAGAAGTTGTGTGTATGTTTGCAAAGGACATAATTAAGCCTATTGATCCATCATTTAGAGATACTCCAGATGAGATTCTGAAAGATGCCAGATATCGCCCTTATTTTAGGGATTGTATTGGTGCAATAGATGATACTCATATACGAGTTTGCATTCCCTCTCATCTATAAGGAGTCTATATTGGTCGAAAAGGCTCCACTACCACTAATGTCATGGTTGTTTGTGACTTTAACATGTGTTTCATTTGTTTGGACAGGTTTGGAAGGTTCTACACATGATACTAAGATATTTATGGAGGCTTTACATAAGCCTGCAATTCATTTTCCACATCCTCCTCAAGGTACCTAACATTTATATATTATAAATATATATCTCATTATAAGTTTGTATTCTAACTTGCACTATTATTTTATTCTTTAGGTAAATATTATCTCATTGATTCTAGTTACCCTACTTTTACGGATTTTCTAGGATCATACAAGAAAATTAGGCCCGCAATTTAGAATTGGGCCTAGAATCAAGGGAAGAGTTAATGTTTTTAATTATTATCATTCTAGTATTTGAAATACAATTGAATGTGCATTTGATTTATGTAAAGCGAGATGGAAGATATTGGATAACATGTCACCTTTTGCTTTGAAGACACAACCAAATCATTGTTGCTTGCATGACTTTACATAACTTCATTCAAAGAAATGACAAGAGTGATGAAGAATTTGATTCATTAGATGGAGATAACGAATATAAAAATAGTGATGATGAGGAAAATGAAGTTGACCCTAGTACTACAACATGAGAAGAATCAAATGCTGAAAGTGTTTTACAAATGGAGCGATTTAGAGAATCTCAACAAAATATGTTTCCAACACATATTTAATTTCTTTGTTTTTTAAGAATACAATGTTGTATGTTTATGGCATGAATACATTTGAACAATTTTATATTGGATGATATTATTGATGATATTATACAAGATTAATGATATTTTATATGTTATAAATTATAATTACATGGATAATAGTTAAATTATAAATTAGAATATAAATGATTGCATTACTAAAATAATAATGTATTAATTACATTTTAAATAAGAAAATTAATTATGTAGAAAGACGTATAATTATATTTTTATCAAAATTTCTAGAAAATATATAACAATATTTAAATAAAATGATGAAGTTAAAATAGTTTTATAAATTACATCAACATCATCAAATTCAACAGCACTTTTAACCCAAATTAATTAGAGTCGATGGTAAATGAACCCAATTATAAATAGAAAAAAAGAAGAAGAAAAAGAGAGAGGAAAAGAAAAAAGTAAAAATAAAATAAAAGAGAGATATTTAATTATTTAAAACATTTAATAATTATATAATAATATCAAAACATATACCCTTTTTGATCATTTTAATTATGTATAAGACTTTTTACAGTTACATCCAAATATCATATTATTTTAAATAAACACTTAAAAATTTATCATTCAAACATCATATTATGTAAAAGAGATAAAAACTTTTTGAATAAGTTATTTTCTTATAAGATCTTCTATAATACGATTATGACAGTTATATTTTGATTCCTTAATAGATTTTTGTCATGAACCAATGGTGGTCATGGCTGACATAGCCCGTGCTAAATCAAACGATTTAAATTTCTTGTTCGTTCTGACCAATGTCGCCATGATATATGTCTCCAATCTTGACACCGTGCATGAGCATGATATGACATGCACACAATTTTTTGCAACTAATAAAATTCAGGTTAGAAAATTTGGAAGCTTGTTGAACCAAGACTTGCAAAGAATAACAAATTACAGCATGCCGAACGTTGAATTGAACAACCATTTCAGGGAAACTGCATGTTAGGCTATTGGCCAAAAACAACTTTGTATCAATATCACCGCTTATCTTGTACAAAAAAGAAACCCATCACTGTTTGGCTGTTTGACAAATTTAATATAAGAACTTGCCATTCAGATGTTTCTCTGGCTGATGAGGCAAGGTACTTAAAGAACATATTTACACAATTTGCATTCATTTTTCAAGACAATCCTACTCAAACATCAGAAATCAGATATTTAACAGGGAAATATATTGTTGGGATACAATTAAGCAAACTTGTTTCATTAACTTGACCTTTCTTTACAAGTCTATAAAGTGCCTCAAGCAGGCAAGGAGGCTGAGAACTACCTGTGCAGAAGACAAACCACTAAAATAATAAATAAAAAAAGAGAGTAATATAATGCAAGTTTAGAAGATAAAATGTTCAAAATCACCTCCCTTCAGACTTCACCAGCTGTGAGAATACCCTACTCATAGAAACACCAGACAGATCATCCAGACTTGTAGCTTCAAATTGTGCAGCAGAAACACTTACTTCATGGTTGAAATTGTTGACCTGTGGAGAGAGTTCACCAATCATGTTTGTACTATTTTCTTCAGGATCACCTTGAACAACAGCCTCTTGAAGTTGGAGAGCATACTCCAAATTCCACAAGACATCTCCCATAGAAGGCCTGTCAACACCAAAGTCAGCCAAACATTTTTCAGCCGTTTCTCCAAACTTCCTAAGAGAATCTGGTCTGATTTTCCCAGCAAGTGTTGGATCTATTATTTGCTCCAATTGCCCTGTTTTCTGCCATTTCATGCTCCATTCAGCCAAGTTCACCATTTCTCTAGGAAGGGTTGGATCGATAACAGGTCTAGCACAAAGAACCTCAAACAGAACCACCCCAAATGAATACACATCTGACTTTTCCGTAAGCTGTTGCCTCCTGAAATACTCGGGATCAAGGTACCCAAAACTCCCTTTGACAGCTGTGCTCACATGTGTCTGATCAATTTCAGGCCCAGTCTTCGAAAGCCCAAAATCAGCAACTTTGGCCATGAGGTTCTCATCAAGCAGGATATTTGCAGATTTCACATCACGGTGAATAACGGCCTTAGCATAGCCGGTGTGAAGGTAGTGCAGTCCTCTAGCTGCTCCAATGCATATCTCAAGTCTCTCCTTCCAACGTAAGCTTGGGAAACCTGAACCATACAAATGGCTTTTGAGAGTTCCCTTCTCCATATATTCATATATCAATATCATTTCATTCCTTTCATCACAATATCCAATCAATGATACTAGATGGCGGTGGCGGAACTGAGACAGCATCTCAATTTCAGTTCGGAACTCCGCAAGCCCCTGCTGGGACCGAGGATTCCCCCTCTTAACTGCAACTTTAGTACCATCATTTAACTCTCCCTTGTATACTTTACCAAAACCACCAATGCCAATAACCCAACTCTCATCAAAATTATTTGTAGCCTCCTGAACTGTCACAAAAGGGAAGCGATACCCAAAGTTTGAAGCAGCACTTCCTGTTGTGGCATTAGAATATTTACTTCCCATGGTGTGAGAAGTTCCATCATTGATTGATAAGGGAACCCATGTCTTCGAATGCCCTTCTTTTTCCAAACGTTTTCTTTTCCTGCATAGTAGAAAAAAGAAAACTCCAACAATGACCACTGCAAGAAATGCCCCAACACTCACGCCCACTATCAAGCCAACTTTCTTAGAACTTGAACCAGAAGTACTAGACAAAGGCACAGTTGTTGATGAGCTGAGACTACTCACAGAGTTGTTCATTTTCATTATTTCCAGCCCATTCAAAATAGCATTAGGATAATCGCTATTCACAGTAGAAGGGCCTATGCTTATGAGAATTTTGGTGCTGGCAGATGGGGCTGTAATCATATCCTTAAAAAATGGAGCAGCCAAAATATTATTATTCATCGTACTAACATCAAGATCCTTGGCAGCAAACCAGGAGTTAATGTAAACATTGAAGTACAGTTCGTTGAGACTTTTGCTGATTATGTCACAGAAGTGAAGTCGAACAAGGTACTGAAATTGAGGCTCCACATCAAACTGCCAAGTCACATTGAAATTACTTCGGGGATCATTGGCTGAATTCATCTGTGTTAGAGTACCATAAACAGAAGGTGGAGCAGTATTTGCGGTTGGCCCACCATCTACATATTTCACAGCACCTATATTTGTAAAATTACGGGCCAAGTTAGGTTGTATAAGGAATTTCTGATCAGGAACCCAAGTTCGTTGAAGCATGTCACTGCCGGAGGAGACGGTTGGACCACCCATGTTAACCCTGAAAACTGTCTCCAGTGCCTGTGCAAACAAGCCAGAGTAGCTTCCTGCTGGATTTAGGGTGTTAGCATCATCAATAATGAGGTCATCAGGGACCGAAACAACTTCAATGGCATTCACGAAAGCAATGGAATTGTCGGAAGGGGAAAAGGTGATCACAAGGGTGTCTGAGGTCACATTTAGAGAGTACTCCTTCATAACAGGATTTTTCTGCACACTAAAGTCACTGAGAAGATTATAGTTCTGGGTGGAAACAGCAAATTTCGCAGCACTCAAATTGTACTTCTCATATGCAAATGGAAAGAAATAAAGACGGATCCAGTGTCTCCCCTTTTTGTTAATAGGAAAAGTGTACTTTGAAGGTGCAGTGAAAATTCTAGCTGTTGAATAGAGAGGCGAATCACTGGTGGAAGTGATTGATTTCAAGGAGGTACTGGCAACAATATCTTGTTGTGTGGAAAGGAAATTCTTATAGAAACTATCCGCTGTGAAATTGCGGCTATCTATTGGAGTATTGGTTGGTGATCCACAGTCTATAAGGTAATTATCTGTAGGAACAAAGTTGGCTGAAAAACATACCAAGGGCAACATTGATAAGACACAGATGAACAAGCAAATTTCTCTGCAATCCCTCATGTTTATAACAATTTATTCTCCTTTTCTCTCAAATTTTCTCCTTTCTGCCTTATGATTTTATCAAAGGAAGAGTCCTGGTACATGCAAGAAAAGAAAAACAAAGCAATGAATTTCTACTTGTCAATCATAAAACTAAAAGGGAGGAAAACACAAAGAACAGAATAAAAAAACCGATTATAAAACATTGCACCTTTGAAGTTTAAACACACTACAATACCTTGAGAGCTCCACCAGAACCAAAGAGCAGAAGCAGAACACAAATCTGAATACCCTTTGTTGAATGGAAAGGAATTCAATGCAAGTGATGAGAGCCGAAGATGAAACGCATGCCAACACGCATCTAGCTCAGGACACGCTGGTATAAACTGATGAAAACGTTAGTAATTAATATATAGTCCTTTTTTTTGAACGAAATTAATATATATAGTCCTAGATTCTTTTATAGACTTTATTTTATTTAAATAAAAAAGAAAGATTAAATAAAGAGAGAGAAAGAGAAAAGACTGAAACAGGGTCAAAAGGGTGTGCACAATATTGAAATTGAAAAACCGCTTATGCTTCAGATAGATGACCTGGTTTTTGAGGTGGAACCATGATTCAAGTCTATCTGGGAATAAAATAATAATAAATAAGACAGGTGAGTTGTTATATAAAAATAAATCAATTATAATGGTTTGAAATACATGATAATGACATGTTTTAAATTAAGTGATTCAAGTATGAATCTTAATTTTGGAATGAAATAAAGAAGGTAAGAGAGACATATTTAACTTAACTTATATATGTTCATAATCTCTAACAAGTATTAGTCATAATTTTTTATGAGGACTATTTCATATTAATACAGGACTAAGAAAAAATAAAAAATAAAATAAAAAAAAGACTTAATAATACTGTTATGCAATGATATTGGTTACGCGGAGATGAGATGAATGTTTATGCTGCCATTACCATATGCTTGTGGGCTCGCTTTTGCTGGCGGTGCCCATCAATGAACCCAAAAAAGTTGGTAGTGACCGAATATAATACGATATCAACAATCTTATGTCTCTCTCAATTAATATATTGACCTATTTGAATTTCAGACTCAGCTTACCATTAGCTACCAACAACTATTAAAATAAGTATTTTTTAATCCATCGAAAAACTGATGAAAACAACATAGGATTATTTATTAAGTTACACGACATTATTATTATGTTTAATAAAAAATTGAATTCTTAAAAGTACTCTATCAGATTCTTTTTATAATAAACAAATAAATAATTTATCGAGATTAATAAAAATAGATAAGTGAATTAATTTTAAATAATAATATAATAATTTAAATTTCATTCTAAATATACTCATGAAATTAAATGATTTAAGCAGTGATAATATTTGTTTAAAATAAGTAATCATAGTGAATAAGCTTGTTTAAACTTATTTATTTAAATAAATATTTATTTTAATAAAATAAGTAGTTTCCTATTTTTTAATGTATTTGTCTAAACTATTTTTATTTAAAAAATAATTTTTTATTTATTTTAAGAAGTAAATTTTATTTGTTTCTTAACAAAATATTTATATAAAATGCTTATTTTTAAATTAGTTTTTAAAATTTAAATAAACTTACCCAATAATTTATGAAAGTGCATACATGTATTAGAGAATGAGTGAACATCTCATTATTAGAGTTTAATATAAATTAAGGTATAGTAGAAAAAATGTAAACTAGGATATAAAAAAGAAATTAACAATTAATACATCTAAAAGTGAGTTTATGTTTTTTATATTTATAAAAAAATAGATTTATTTGTTTTATATAAAGGATAAGAGGAGATATTTATTTAAAATAAGATATGTATTTGATAATTTTCTCAAATAACCATTTTTATAATTGGTCTCAAACCAACATAGAAGGGAAGAATTGTATTTGAACCCTCGACATTGACATAAACTTTGTCAAAGCTACAAATTTCACGATAAATAGACAAGGAATTAATATTTTAATGATTAATATAATAGCCAGAAAATGAAAACGTTGAGCTATGAGCAAGATAGTAATATTAAATTACTAATATCTACGTGCAGATGAGGGTAACCAAACGGGCAATGAAATAAATTATTAAAGTGTAATCAAAATATCGTAAAATTGAAGTTTTCCCAATGATGACCATTAAGAAATGAAATTCCTTGAAAATTACAAAGAAATATTTTGATAAAATGGCATCGGTTAAAGAAACGGATTGTTTTATTTGATCATTTTTGTAAAATTAAAATATACCAACTTGTTAATATATTGTCTAATCTTATTTAATTTTAAATATATTTAATTAAATATGTCGTTATTTGTATGTTATGTGTTGATAATTTTTATTTTTTTATATTCTAGAATTATATGTTAAGGAAAACTGTTTGTTAGCACAGTATTAATTGTGGGAATTTAATTGTATATTTTACTATTTTTCACCTCATGGGACAGTTCACATAAAACATGTAGGTAGTACTATTTTTTTGTTGCAACGAAGAGACACGTTTTCTGATACAATTTTGGTCAAAGTAAAATTCGCATTAATCGAGAAAACGGAACATTGAATGTAAAAACAAACTAGTAACATTTAAGTATTAAACCATCACTATTAAAATATAGACTAAATATACATTCATGTTTTACTCAAATTTCATTTGATATTTATTCTTTTTTTATATTACTTTTATATTCTAATATTGTTAACTAATATCAATTAAAATATATGAGCAAACAAAATTATTCTTACATTTTAATTATAAAATTCAAATTATCTCTCCTAATTAGTTTCAGAATTTAGGATTCATGTTTCATTCATCTTTACCATTCGCATGTTGTGTTCATCTTCCTCTTGTTGGCGAGTTCTTCTTCCGCATATAGGGGGTGCGAGTTCCTCTTTCTCTCACGACGTTCACGTTCCATTCCTCTTCACCGTTCGCAAGTTCTTCATTGTTCCTCTTTCGCGAATTCTCCATTGTTCTTCTTCCAATTCGCGAGGTTCATGAGCGCCTCTGTTTGTTTTCCTCTTTGACGTTCACGAGCGCTCTGTTTCTCTTCCTGTTTCACGATTTCTGTTCACGCTAGGGTTATGCTTGTAAGTGACCACCAGACCTTATATATAGGTTACTTTTTAAGATTATTTATTTAATTTTGATTATTTATTGTTGTCTATTTTTGATGGGGTTTCAATGGGGGACCAATTTGGGTCCACTTATGATTTTTAAAATTATTTGTTTATTATTGTTGATTAAAATAGTATTGATGTTTGATATCACAGGAAACACAATAGATGAATCGAAAATCATTTGTTTATTATTGTTGATTAAAATAGTGTGATGTTTGGGACCATATGAACATAATGAATGAATTGAAATACATGGGTCAGGCAACGTGGATATTTTGATCATCTTTACGGACCAATGCAACGAACCAAGTGAGATATGCAATGTTGATCCTAATAAGTTTGAAATATTTAACGCACATGACTATGTGAACAACATTGCTAATGATTTAGATTTGTCATCATGTCACTATTTTATTTTGTAGTTTTGTTCTACTCCTAGCGGTAAAATTATTCCCCTTAAGACTGATCATGATGTGTTGAAAAATATTTGCTGAAAATCAAAATTCAGTTCATATGTATGTTAGTAGAACAAAGGATGAGAGGAAGGGTGTTAATACTGCGTATCAACAAAGTGGATTCACATCCAACAAAAAGTTGAGTTTAGGTTACAGAAAAATAAAAAAGAAGCAAGAGTCTTAAAATATTTTCAGGTTAAGAGGAAGAAGATGAGGGTATTTTAGACATAAAAATTCATTAAAAGTTATGTGATCCGCATATACTTAATTTTTATTAAATTATTAAACGGTATTTAAAACAAAGGGGTCGGAGTATAATGTGAGTTAAACAATTAAGTATTTTTTGTAAGGTGCAAAAAGAGAGAAATATAAAGTGAAATTTGAGCAAAATAAAGAGAATGCGAGTATAATTTACTTTAAAATATATATTACACACATGATAACATAAGGGAAAGAAATTCAGTTCAAATCTTGTTATGAATTTTTAATTGCTAGTTGCTTTATAAAAATGTTATAAATTTATTAAAGAGAAAGTAATACACTAGTATAATAGATTTTACACTATTTTTTAATTATAATTATAATAAATTTTACAACCATTATATTAAAATTATATTTATTATAATTTTTATTAATTGATAATGTAATTTTTATTCAGTGACACTAAAATTAAACTCTTTATTGAAATTCTAAATATCTTTAACTTTAAAATATATAGTGACATTTATTTTCTAAAATATTTATTATAAAAATACTGGACCATATAATATTTTGGGTCGTTATTATTATATTATATATTTGCTTCTTATTCTATTTTTTGTCACTTTTACTTTATTTTTCTTGGTATTATTTATAAAAATTAAAGACTGTATCAATTATTTTTAATAATTTATGAATATTTGTCAGAGGAGTTAGACTTACTTGACTTTTGTATTTCTTTTTTCACATTTATTATTTTATTCTTCTATTTTTTTAAACCATTACTTAAAAAATTAAGGGGTTTTTACTGCACGTCCTTCTATCTTTACGTCAAAATCATCTATTATTAATTGTCTTTGCTCGCAATTATCACATAATACATTAAGAAAAGTAATTAAAAAATAGAAAACAAAATTAACAAGTTAAAAGGAGATAATAGGATGCGTATGGGGAAGGTGCATGTTATCAGATGAATGTTGGAAGATGTGGTGGTCTGCAACTACTTCCTCGTTATAAGGTGGGCAATCTCACGTGAAATCAAATCAAATACTCGTTTTCTTTCTTTCATTTAAGAAATTTGCTGAAAACTAAACAAAAGAGTGTAATTCATTCACTACCCAACAAAAAAGCGAAATTGGGAAATACGAAAATGAAATAAGGATATTATAATTGAATTGTTGGGGCACGTCCCAGAACAGAAGCATGCGTGTAGGTGCCACTTGTCCAACTGGAATATAAACAAAGAAACAGATAGAGATAGAAAGTGACAATAAAATGCCATATGCGTGGTATGACACATGCAGTTTCCACTATCATTGATCCAACAAATAACAATCTAGAATCCCTATAATCAGTTGGTGAATAGTTTTTTAAAAAATAGATATCTATAGATAATAGATTGTCCGAGGGAGACTTTTGTTTAGTAGTTTTTTTTTGCTTGAACAAAATTTTTTTCATTGAAAAATATACTTATTATAATTTTGATGTGGTATTTTAAAAGGTAAAATCTCATATTACTTAAAGATAATTTTGTCTCACTAGTTTATACATACATCTAGTGATGTGAACTATCAAAATGACTAGTAAAGATAAAAGTCTCGTTCACCTTAAGTTTAATTTGGATCACGCAGACTTGTTGCAGTGCAATTATGCATATTTGATTCCTCCTTTGTATGTAATATTGGATTGTGAAATCTTTTACTTTGTAATTTAATAAAATTCTTTTTTAGATTATTTTGAACTTAAAAGTCAAAAGCTTGCCGGAAAATCCTTAAGAGTGTGTTTAGATTCTGAATTTTCAAAATGTCAAAGAATTTGGAATGAAAGTAATTCAATTGAAAACAATTATTTCATTCAATTACAAAATAACTTGTTTGGATTATTGGTTTTGAATCTATTTTCACATAAATTCAAAATTGTTATTAATTACTGATTTTAAATAAGTTTTTTTCTCTCCTCACTTTCTCTCTACAACACAGTGCACTAAAACACTAAGCATTGTCGTAGTTGCAGTGTTGCACCAGCACCACTGTATTACAAAAAACTCCACCATGGTTATTTCTGGTTGGTGTTGGTGTTAAGCTCCGGAAGATGATAAAGGGAGATTTGCTGGTAATCTTCTCTCTTTGTTGGTGGTTTGGTTCAACTCTTTCCGCTGGTGATTTAGATTCCATGGAGGAAAGTGTGGAAATGATCATCCACGGGTTTGGGCTGCGACGGAGATGATCGTTGGCAGGTTGGAATTCCGGTGAGGAAGGTTTGCCGGAGAAAAGCAACAACGGATGAGCAATTGAGAGGGATAGGAAAGAAAATACACAGATAATAGAATGAGTTCGAGACACTCTTCTGTTCGCAAATGAGGAATTTTAGAAATTCCACCTCTTTTAGTGGAATTTCAAATTCTCAATTTTAACAAAGATTAAAATTCCAAAAAATTCTTTAAACTCTTACTTTGAGTATCCAAACGGAACATTTTATTAAACAGTAATTCAAATACCATGTATAATTACTTTACCCGCTTGAAATGCCATGTCCAAACGGACTCTAATTTTAATGTGATGGATTTTGATTTAATTCAATCACAAAAATTATGGAATTTTTCGATTTAAACAATCATATGGTTCCCTTCAGTATTGTATACTCGACTTTCCCTTACCAAGTTTTACACCGCAAAAAATTTTCTCTCCTCTTTTTTTTTTTTTTTCTTCTTTACTCCTGGGTTTGAAATTTTGCCTTATTAGATTTGTTGTCTCATTACCTGCCATATCCCAAGGGACTTGCGTGAAATACCGTGGAAGAATCCTTTAGGAAATGCTTGTATACGTCTTAAAAATTATTGAATATCTAGGTTAGAAAAAAAAACAATTTTTAATGAGACTAGTCTAATTTTCTTTTCTCTTTATGGACTTCAAATTTCATCTCCATGTTCAACTTGGCTTGAATGAGACCCTCATTACAATAAATAACAATTGAAAACCTTTCTTGGTAGTATTTTCTCCCTTTAAGTTGTTTTATTGCAAAAGAATAATCAGCTTTTAACTTGTAAAAAAACAATTTTATCCATATCAAAAACAATATGAAAGGAAACTAGTCTGTTTTTTTTTTCTTTGTGGATTTCAATTTCATCTTCATTTCTTGTATCAACCGAATGAGTGGTATAAATAAATAACAATTTCATTTTCTTTGTGGATTTCAATTTCATCTTCAAAACGACGAAATGACTTGATTCGTATTTATGCTTGAACTTCTCAAGCCAACCCTGGGAATGGTACTCAATATACATGTGCAATGCCTTTTTAAATTTAATTTGTGAAATATGATGCAATTGTTAGTGGTATTCAATGATGTTTTGTATAATTAATCATATGTGTCGAATTGAAAAATACATTTTAAATTAGTAGAGTATTATTTTATCGACTAACTATTATATTCTTCATTAATAAAGTTTTGGCTTGAATCTACTTCTAGTACTTTGTTTCATGATTATGTTATTTTGTTCTCTCAAAAAAATCATTATAGATTTAATCCTATATATTCTTAGAATATAGCAATTTGGCATACTGTTAGATTGTTGTCAACTTTTTAACGCAAATTGATGTAATATTGTGCTAATGTGGTAGTTTGACATATATGTCAACAAAAATTAACCATTTAAATTTTGGTCCTTATTAACATGTAAATATATTCGTAGTTGTATGTTATCATTTAAATTTTCGTTAAAAAAGTACAATAAAATTATTTGATGGACTAAATTTATACAATCATAAAATTATAAGAATAAAAAATAAATTTAAATCTAAATTTTATGATCCCAACATTATTAATTATGAAGGTGATAGATATACTGTTTTTCAATTTTTTAAAGGAAAATCTAATGATTCATTTTAAATAAAACTTGTTGTGGTGGTAAATGCATTTGTTTAAATATTTCATTGGTACATAATATTCATTGACTTTATTATAATTAATCTTTATCAACTTGATTGATTACTTTTAGTGAAATTCTTTCCCAGTTTCAGACTAAAAACTAAGGATCAATTAAAATCAGAATACAGTAAATGGGTTTCTTAGAATTCATAAAAGATATTTTAGATTTCTATAATTCAATTAGATGTCAAATCTATAAATATACTTTTTGCGGTTGTTGAAGATATTTTTTCGATTTTCTTCTATATTAATTCAAAATTAAATAAATTGAAATAACAATTGAAATAATTCTTTCCTTCTAATCATATTTTTCAATCTACAAAACTTGAACTTGAGATATTGTTTAAGAGATTGAGTTTCATATCATTCAAACTAATGACTTATTGGTTCCTCAAATGTTGCTTTAAAATTAAAATCAATTTTTAAGTTAAAATAATCATTTTTTGTGAGTAGATAAATAAAATAAGAAACACTAAAAATAAGTTAAAAACTCAAGTTTTAGTATTGGAGAAAAATTAGTAGTGTTTTTAAATCTTATATAATGACAAAGAATCCACTAAAAGAAAGTTAAGACCTCAAATTGAACTTAAAACCTTATAAAAACAAATAAATATTATTATCAATAGATTAATATGATGATATATAAAGTGATATAAAGTGAGTTAGATAATTAAAAGAGAAGGAAAGAGGAGAAAAATCAAGAATTTGATTTTTTTTACTAATAAAACTAATATTTTAATAACTAATATTTCCTTATTTAAAAAAATAATAGACCAATTCGAACGAAGAAAGAAAGGAGGAAAGAAACAAGAAAAAAGAGAAGAAGAAAAAAGAAACAATAAAAGCAAAAGAAAAGAAATAAGGAACTGTGTGAGCAAAAGCGTCTTCGTTTTCTTCTATTACGAGAGTGGAATAATTTATTGGTAATTTTACAGTGTCAATTTTAATTTCGTGTTAATTTTAGATCACTTAACACTAACAGAATTACTTGCTAATTGACAACAAAGACTACAACAACAAAAAAAATGTTTGTCGAAAGACTATCGTATAAGACGTTTGGTATAATAAGAGTTTTTCCATGTTCATAAATCATGATTTCTACGATTTTTTTTTTCAAAAACTTATCCAAACAATTAAAAAAAATCCAAAGAGTTTTTTTATAAAAAGGTTTATCGTAAAATAATCTTAAACTAGCAACCCCATAATAAAAAAGTGTTTTTCTTAAAATATAATAATAAAGTATCATGACAAATTTTAAGAAATAAGAAAAAAATAGAAAAAACTTTTGACTTTTAAAACCTGGTGAATATATTTTCGTCCGTTACTTCTTGTCATATATTACAAATTATTATTAAAGAGTCGAATAACACTGTGATAGAAAAGCTTAACATATTACTCATCGTAGAAAACTAATTGTGTCCGTTAGATAAAATGTTTTTTTTTTTTATAAAAAAAATCGATGGCTTAATTTTTTCTTTTCTTCATTTCCTTTGTTCCCCTTGTTTTACCTTTCGGTGAGTATTGAGGCGTAAACTTCCCCCGCATTTAGAGTTACTATCCCGTTTTTGCCACTAAACATAGCAACCATCAAATGCAAATGCAAATATCACGACAATTCAAATCTTCAACCTGTGCATCATATCACAAAATTGTTTCTCAATTAAGAAGCAAACAAAATTAATTATTGAGAAATTGCAAATCAGATAAGGATTCAAGGAATTGGAGAAAAAGTTTCAAACCTAGATAAGGGAATCCAAAAAATAAAAAATCCAATGAAGATGAAAGGAAGATAGAGTGATAGCAAGATCTTCATCAATGGATCCTAATTTTGATGTTGTTGCATTCGTAAGAAACCTTCAATTGTTGTGTCAATGTTTCCTGTAATGTCACTATAACATCACTATGTACTTATCTAAACTCTATCCATTGATAATCATTGTTTTTATATTTCACAAATCTCTAAACTTTATATTTCATACAATGTCATGTGTGTGATCACTATAACACAATATATTATTATCTCCCATTATGTCCTAATGACGTACTTATTGGAGATGTTGGAGTTGTGGTTAAAAATAAAAATGGATCAGATCTCTTATGAAGGATCTTTGACCTATTTTGACTTGTTTATTTTAAAGACTACACTAAGATTTTTTAAAAAGAAGTTTGTTTAAATAAAAATATCATATTCAAACTAAAAAAAAACTTGTTAGGTCTATCAGGCTGATCTATTTAATATATATATATATATTAAAACTTAAAAATAATATATTTATTTTTCTAAAAATATTTTTCTTTATTATGAAGGTGGATGATCAACCACTTCAAAAAATCATCTTAAAAATTTCATAAAATAATTATTTCTTATTCAAAAATATAAATAAGATGTTGAAACAATTTAGAAATTGCTTCTTTAACTTTCTTAAATTGATTTAAAATATTTAGTAAAATTAAATTTTTTATTAAAATAAATTTTTAATAAGTTCGTAGGTTAAATCATGTTTTTAAATAGGCCATACCAAGTATTAAAAAAAACTTATAACAGATAAATAGATAAGACTAAACTTTATATTTTAAAATTAGATTAAGATCAGAGCTAACCAATTCTAATAGCCTGTTTCCATCCTTAGCTGTAGTGATTTTAATGGCTGCTTATGACACCTGTAATTACAACAATAAACGAGTATCAGCGTTGGGAAACATCAAAGAAGTATGAAGAGGGAGATGGTTAGACGATAAGGAAAAAGTCATGGAATTGATATATTTGGTTAATAAAAATATTAATACTAATAATTAATATTTATTTATCGAAAAAGAAGAAGCAAGAAGATGAAAAAAAGAAAAAAAAGAGAAATACAACACAAATCAACCACCGGTTTAAAATGAATTAATCTAATAACTGTTCGAAATAAGTTTACCATGGTAGGAGACAAGTTAAAGACTATTTAATTAATAGCGTTTTCTTTCAAAATATCTAATAAAATTTTCTTCAACTAAAAATACTGTGTTCTCTAAAAAAAAGAACTTTATTTAATTAATTACTTTACCATGATTTCCAAATATTTATAATCACAATTCACAACTGGCTATCCACACAAACTTATTAGCAGGGACGACTGAATTTGTATCCATCAGTACCTAATTTTTGTTATCAATATTATTCAAAATAAAATGTATTATCCAGTGCCACAAAATTAGGCTCATAAATGAAACAGTGGTGGAGCACTAGTTTACAAATTAGCAGGCCCAAGTGGTGCGAACGAACCTGTATTGGCAGCCGGATCCGCATGCACATTGTTTTTCATTTTACACCAGAAATTTATAATGAACCTTTCTTTTGTCGTCTCGGACCCAACCCAACCCGAAGATTCCTCTCTCTCTAATCTCTCTCTCTCTTCCTTTGTAGCTTTCACTTCCATTTTTCTGGTTCCGATTTAGGGCTCCCGAACTCCGTCTTTGATTCAGAACTAGCTCTGATCTGCTTCTCAGGTACGCTCTCTTCCTCGCCGAGTTGATTCCAACTTCGATCTACTCTGCTTTTCACTTCATCATTTCCTTCCCTTAGATCCTCGTTACACTTCCCTCACTCCTTCGTAACTCTCCACGCTTTTGTCCTTCAGCTTCTCCAGCTTCGAATTTCGGTGTAGATTTTTATTCCCAACAATTAGGTCGATTCAGCGAACTGAAACCTATAGGCTGCCATTGGTTTGTAGTGTGGCGTGTTTCTCTGTGTAATGATTTGCATGCTGTTTATTTTTTGTCTACGGTGAGAAAGAATTTAGGATCACGCTGTTGCAAATTTAACGCGGTTTAGTTTTTGTAACTTGTTGCTCTTGAATTGATTTATCAGTGTGTCAGCAATATTTTTGGCAATGGTTTCTGCTTCGAATTTGTTTTTTCACGCCATGGTATCCTTGTGAAGAAATGAGATGTACTTGGAAGTTTATTTAGGGTTTGCACATCGTTACTAGAGGTTTAAGCTTAGCTTAATACGTCTTCTATTTTTTTTTTTTTTTGTAAATAAGGGAGTTGAAATATGCGTCGGTTGCTTCTTCTATAGTGTTTAAATTGTGATGCGAACAGAATATTGTGCTGCGCTGCGGTTAATGTGATTGCCGGAGTCGAGACTACTGTGACATGAATTGTGGTGAATGCATCTGTTTTTTAAAACAAAGTCTGGAACGCTTAGACCTTTGTTGTTGCGTTGCAGGTGTTGGGATTATGCTGTGTGTTTTTTTTTTTAATTGAAACAACTCCGCAATTGTGGGTTGATGTGGTTGTGGACAATACTGCAACTGCAATAGTGATCTATTCTAAGTGGAGCAACAAATTTTATTTTGATGTCAGAAAGTAAATTAGGTGTAGAATAAATAAATTGTACTGACTATCTCATTTAACAAACCGTCGTGTATGGTAAGTTTGTTAGCTTTTATAATAACCTTAAAAGTCTAACCAAAGATGATTTCTGAATAGATGATAGTGTATTTATTTTTAGGTTGATTTTGCATGCCTATTAAAGTCATAAGTGTGTAGTATGTTTTTCAGCTTGTATCTATTTTGTTTGTTTGTCTTGAAGTCACGGATGTTTCCATGTTAGTTATATGGAGAGATAACCTGCATTTATAGAGAATCTTTAGTTACAAGGGATTAAATGGTAGAACCTGGATGATTTTCATGTTAGTTTGGAGA
Source organism: Glycine latifolia (assembly GCA_013407115.1). Classification (NCBI taxonomy): domain Eukaryota; kingdom Viridiplantae; phylum Streptophyta; class Magnoliopsida; order Fabales; family Fabaceae; genus Glycine; species Glycine latifolia. The sequence continues at coordinate 5,987,044 of CM023952.1, forward strand.
AGGGAACATGATTCTAATGGGAGAACTTGTCAAATGTGACTTTCTTTTTCATTTTAATTAGTTTGCTTTAGTTTGTTGTATTATTGGATGCTTAAAAGTTACTGTATTGCATCATGTCTAATATTGTCTTTTACGTCATGTTATTTTAGGTTGTTATTTGGTTGCAAGGAAACACCTTCTCAGATTGTTCTGAGGACTTTGAGTACAAAGGAGGACCATTTTCAGCAAGGGATGATTTTTGGGTTGACCTTTTGAAATTCATGTGATGTCGGGGTTACTTAATGTATTCCCTTATGTCCCAAAAAGCTTTTCCCCTTCCCATCCTTGTTTTATTTTTTGTCTTTTGGCAATTATTTTCAGTATTTTATATTTCTATTCACTCTTTTGCTTGATCATGTCTACTAAATTGCTCTAATGTTGTATTTTGATTTATTTTCATGAAAAACTCTGATTTTTCTCTTGCTAAATTGAAGCAGACGGCTTATATTAGGATTTGTATGATTTCCGTTCTCAGTTGTGAGTCACAAATTCCAGCTTGATATATTTTCATTTCTTTGGTATATGATGCATTGCATACATGCAGGGTAGTATGATGCCTTGAGTTTTTTAAGAGGATTACATGGTTAAAATCTATCCCCACACATCTATATATATATTATGATTAGTACTATTTTAAATCATAAGATGTTTATTGCATCTTTTAGATTTTATTCTTTTTAGCATGCCTATCTTAACTTTTAATACTAGCAGAGTTTTCCTTGCAGTCTTCTTTGAATGGATCTGCTTCAAATCTTCCAGATGGTGCTGGACGGTCTTTTGCTTCATCGTTTTCTGGTCAGTCTGGTGCAGCCTCCCCAATTTTTCATCACACTGGTGGGGATCTTTTACTGGATTTACTTCAGAAATCTTTCCATGTGGTTGTATAATTGTTAGGTTATTGCTGCAGGAGCTATTCAAGGATTGCACAATATTCATGGGAGCTTTAATGTTCCCAACATGCCCGGTACAATTACATCAAGAAACTCAACTATAAATAATGTACCGTCCGGGGGTGTTCAACAACCGACTGGAAGCCTTTCTAGTGGAAGATTTCCATCCAACAATCTCCCAGTTGCATTGTCTCAGGTATGAGAGTAATAACTGAAATTTTGAGCGTACTCTCACCTCTTCATTCTGTCATTGTATTTTTTATGTCATGTTATTTACTGTTTTTTCGCCTGTCTCAATTATATTTGCAGCTATCTCATGGAAGCTCCCATTCAGGAATCACCAATAGAGGAGGTATAAGTGTTGTAGGAAACCCTGGATTTAGTAGTAGCACAAATGGAGTTGGTGGTTCTATTCCTGGGATTCTTCCTACATCTGCTGCAGTTGGTAACCGAAATGCTGTTCCAGGATTGGGAGTAAACCCAATTTTGGGAAATGCGGGTCCTCGAATCACAAGTTCTGTGGGAAACATGGTTGGAGGAGGGAATATTGGAAGGACTGGTGGAGGATTGTCTGTGCCTGCTCTCGCATCTCGTCTAAATTTGGGTGCAAACAGTGGATCCGGTGGTTTAGGTATGCAAGGACAGAACCGATTGATGAGTGGTGTGCTTCCACAAGGTATGCATTTTTACTGTTACAAGTTCTTCTTATATGGAATATTTGTATATGAAAGAAATTTACCTTAATGTAAGCATTTCTATTTCCCCTTGCCATAGTAATTCAAAATCTTTTCTTTTTTTGTATTGTAAAAAGAAGTGGGCAAATATTGTCATTGGCGAGTGAAGTGGGGTACATATTGTCACTTGATGAGTGGCTGCAAGCATGGTAGTTGAATCGGGATACAAATCATGAATTGGAAAGCCTATATGTTTAATTGTGAATCCTGAGATTCATGATCAATAATAATACACACACACATATAAGCACAAGTTCATGATCAATAACTAAAAAAACATAACTCTTGGATCATTTTAACATAAAGAAACATATGAGAAATGAAAACACACACTCACACACACACATATCAACATCAACAACACCTTTAACCCAAGTTAATTGGGGTCGGTGGTAGATGAACCTAATGATAGATTGAAAATAAGACAAAAAGAGAGGAAGAGAGAGGGGAAGAAAAAAAAGGGAAATAAGACAAAAGAAAGGAAAAAAAAAAAAGAAGTTAAAATAAAATAAGGGTGAAAGGAGTAGGGGAGAAATGAAGAAGAAAAGAACTAAAAAAAAGGAACGACTGGAATATAGAGATACTAATGAGTTTAACCCTCCATCAAGTTTATAGTTTTTCTCCACTTCGTCCTAAGACACACTGTCCGCCAATTTATTTTCCACTCCATTAGGTCTTGTTTAACTACCTTTCCCCAGGTAAGTTTCGGTCGACCTCTACCTCTCTGTGTCAAGTTCTTGGTAACAAACTCTTGTTTTTACGGGAGCATTCAGTGGTCGTTTCATAACGTGCCCAAACCACCTCAATCTATGCTCCCTCATCTTTTCACACACCGGTACTACTGCTACTTTTCATCGAATATCCTCATTTCTTATCTTATTTATCTTCGTATAACCACACATTCACCTTAACATCCTAATTTCTGCTATCCTTATTTTATGCTCATGTTGCCTATGTGCTGGCTAGCAGTTCGCTCCGTATAACATTGTCGGTCTTATAGCTGTTCTATAGAATTTTTCTTTTAGCTTAAGGGGAATTTTGCGGTCACACAAAAATCCAGTTGCACTCCCCCATTTCATCTACCCTACTCTGATTCTATGATTTACATCCTCATCAATCTCACCACCTTTTTGCAACATTGATCCCAAGTATCTAAAAAATCTTTCTTGGGTACCTCTTGACTAAGTAGATGCACTGTGTCTTGATCACTATCTCTTACCCGCGAAAACTCACACTTATATATATATATATATATTAAGCATTTGAATGTCAAATAGCTAATCAAGTGTCATATAAGCTTCAGAACAAACACTTTCTACATAATAACAGGGGACCACCACTCAACTTGCAGGCACGTGTGGTTGCATTATTGCTCAACCAACACATTAACATACAAAAAGAGAGGACACAAAGGGTGGGTCACTCTGTTTTCGCATCTCATGAACAAAGAGGAAAATAGAAAAAACAAGGTAAGGAGACATGCTTTCGTATCACATGAACAAATATGTCTTGCATACAAATAGGTCTCTTTGGGGGTAGAAAATCGGCTGGTTCCCCCCTTTTTACACAAGTTTTTGGAAAAAAGTGTTTTTTAGGGTTTCTGAATCGGGCCACACATGACCTGACATGCTTTGGGTGCAACCCATTTTGAACCAGAAGTGTGCAATTCTCACACGATTCTTGTGATTCGGTGTGCGATTCAGGCACAAAAATGATACGCCTCATGAAGGAACTATTTATTTCTGGAAGTAGAATCCTCAACTATTTTCCATGTTGAGATTCTGACTTTGGTTTTTGGGTCTTCACCGCCAATCCAAACACATTGATAATGAATTATATGTCTGAATTACACAACAGAGCATATATTCATATTAGAAGTCATAAATACAAGAATATAACCTGCCATAGTTACAATATTGCTATAATTAAATATTGATAATTCCCATCTCTCAGCCATATTGCTATTTTCAACATTTATATCCATGTGAAACACAACTAAATTCTTAAAGTAAGAAGCCAAAGGCTGTAACAGGGGAAATGGGAGTTTTGAAGATAATTCCCATCTGTCAGCCATATTTACTCTGGCCATTATTTTCATGTGCTTTGCAATAGTGCAGCCATCAAAGGCACCATGGGTTGTTTAAAAGTGGGACCCCTCTGAACCACATTATTCTGCGATGTGGACTGGTGGACTGTTGTCCCCTCAACAAGAGCAGCTAGTCTGCAATTTTCACTTTCTAAGACTTGATCATGTGGGTTGATATTGTGGCTAAGCTTTCTGTCGCATTAATTGCGGCTTGTTCGCCTGCATCAAATTTGCTGGCTCTGGTGGTGTCACTATGCTATTTCTTTCATCAATTGATATAAAAAGGGTTTCTTGATATGATATGTGAATGTTATATGTTACTATGACAGCAAAATTTGATTGAAAACAACTTAAAAGAACTTCTGGTTGTTTGAGATTTATATGAATTGTGTGATCAAATTGTTTGTATGTTTCATGCTTGTTGAATATATAATTTTTCCCCTTTAATAGAGTTGACTGTGGTAACCAACATTTTCTTGATGCAGGATCTCCACAGGTAATTTCAATGCTAGGAAATTCTTATCCTAGTGGGGGTCCACTTTCCCAAAGCCATGTTCAAGCAGTGAGTAACTTGAACTCAATGGGGATGTTGAATGATGTGAATACCAATGACAGTTCACCTTTTGACATCAATGACTTCCCTCAACTGACAAGTCGTCCAAGTTCTGCTGGAGGGCCTCAAGGACAGCTGGGTAAGTGATGATAAATGTTTTTTTTTTGTTTGATATATTTATGCACCTTGTACAATAAAGAATGATATGATATATGATATAAACAAAAAAATTTCAGGTTCTTTACGAAAACAGGGTCTTGGTGTTAGTCCCATTGTTCAACAAAACCAAGAGTTTAGCATTCAAAATGAAGATTTCCCAGCTTTACCAGGATTCAAAGGTGTAGTATGCCTTATACTTCGGAGTTTAAAGAGTATTCTTAGAGAGATGTGTTTTCTGGATCTGTATGCATGTTTACTTTCAGTGTTTTGCTTTATTACTCTCTATATTTTACTATTCTCTATATTATTTCAGTGCTTGGCTTTTGATTGGTTGTGATAGGTGTACGTGCCCCTGCTTTCTGTTTCAATTTAACCATCTGTATTATCTGTTATACATTTAGTGAGGATGCAATATTGTGTCTAAATTTTGCAAGGAAATTAATTACTTCTTTGGTTTGTGCTGATAAATCTTAGATTGCTTTGCTGGAAATGACAACTGTGGTTTTCTAATTATTTTTGGTTACCTCTGTTTATTTACAGAATTCTATTTGGTCAAAGTTGCTCAGTTGACTTCAACATTTTTTTCTTGCCATATTATTTGTGCAGGTGGTAATGCAGATTATGCTATGGATATGCACCAGAAAGAACAACTTCATGACAATGCCGTGTCAATGATGCAATCTCAGCATTTCTCTGTGGGTTACATTTTATAAAAGACAAAGAATTCTTATCTATATACATATCCTTTTGTACAATATTTGATGGATCAAAACACTGTTCTCACTTCTGAACTTTCCGTGCTTTCTATCTGCAGATGGGAAGGTCAGCTGGTTTCAGCTTAGGGGGTACATATTCATCACATCGAGCACAACAGCAACAGCATGCTCCTGCAGTCAGTAGTGGCAATGTCTCTTTTTCATCTGTTAACAACCAGGATATTCTCCATCTACATGGATCAGATATTTTTCCATCTTCACATTCAACCTATCATTCACAGGTGTGCAAGTTTTGTACTCGTTGATGGAACTTGTTTTTGTAATGAATAAGCTCCCCCCTCCTTTCTCTTCAGCTTGCCTTTCAAGATGAGGTGCCTGATGAAAATAAAATTACATGTTTCCTTCTGAAACAAGTATTTCTGACATTCTAATCACTTTTGTATTTTGGTTTAGACCAGTGGACCTCCTGGCATTGGATTAAGGCCGCTAAATTCTCCAAATACAGTTTCTGGTATGGGTTCGTACGACCAGCTCATCCAGCAATATCAACAGCACCAAAATCAGTCCCAGTTCCGCCTTCAAATGTCAGCTGTAAATCAGTCTTTTAGGGATCAGGGCATGAAGTCTATTCAAACTGCACAACCGGCACCAGATCCATTTGGTTTGCTTGGCCTGTTAAGTGTGATCAGGATGAGTGACCCTGACCTGACATCTCTTGCTCTTGGAATTGATCTTACTACTCTGGGGTTAAATTTGAATTCATCAGAAAATCTTCACAAGACCTTTGGGTCTCCATGGTCTGATGAATCAGCTAAGGGCGATCCAGAGTTTTCTGTGCCGCAATGTTATTACGCCAAACAGCCACCTGCTCTACATGTGAGATATTTACATTATGTTTTCTATAATTTCATTTCCCTATGTTCAAACCTTTTCTTTGGGCTAACATTTTATTATTGCATGATGCAGCAGGGTTATTTTTCAAAGTTTTCGGTGGAAACATTGTTTTACATATTTTACAGGTGGCTTTAAAATCTAAATATCACTTGCTTTTTCATTGAATTGCTTGTTATTTTATAATTAAATATAAAAATAATCTTTGCAGCATGCCCAAAGATGAAGCACAATTATACGCCGCCAGTGAGCTGTATGCACATTTCCTCCAATCTGTCCTTTTTGTTTCTTTTTTATTTTTGGATGATTTGAGCTTGCTTCTAATTTTTATAATTTGGGTACAATTACTCGATGAGTGGTTAATTAAATAATGAATGGTTAACACATTAACCACTTATCTTGTTTCAGTAATTCCTAAACTAAAAATATGTTGACAAATTCCTAAATTTAATTCTCTGAAATTGTTTTCCCAATTCAATAATTTCTAATGAGGTAGGGGTTGTTGCTTGCAGTTACAACAGAGGTTGGTTTTATCACAAAGAACATCGTTTGTGGTTTATAAGAGTTCCCAACATGGAGCCGCTGGTTAAAACAAACACATACGAGAGAGGATCTTATCACTGTTTCGATCCAAGCATATTTGAAACCGTCCGAAAGGTTAGTTTTTGTGAATATACTCTGTCGATGGTGTTTGTGAACTCTTCCTCCTATTAATATTGTTCTATTTTTTAGCCTCTAATGTAGAACCTCCTTGCAGGATAATTTTGTTCTTCATTATGAAATGTTGGAAAAGAGACCACATCTGCCTCAACTTTGAGGAGGAAACAAAAACCTTTTATTGTAAAGTTTCGATTATGGATTTAATGCCTTGGAGTCATTTTGCAGCATTAGAATTCTTCAATTTGGCGTTTCTTCCAATCTGGTCGCTTTAGTGATCCAAGCTAGTCTTTTATTTTTCCTTGCCTTAATACAAACAATAATTAGGATACGTAGGATAACCTAGCTGTCTGACAAACATGTTTTTCTGCCCCTTGGCTAATGCACACAGGAAAAACACCTGGATCGAAAATGGATGCACTGTCTAGGAGTTATACTCCACCTTCCGAAATAATGATCTTAATCTGAATCTGTTAGAATCAGAGATCTAAAATTGAATTGACCAGCTTGACCGTGAATTATGGAATCACGGTGAATGTGAAGAAACATATAGTTGCATTAGAAAAATCACGGTGACATTGGTTTTGAGGTTGCTATCATGATTTTAAAGGTATTCAAACATGCTGCGGGTAGCTCCCCTGGTGGAAGTAATATTTGGTCGAGTACTAGTCTAATTGGTTAAAAGCTGATAAAATCAGTAGCTGTAACACAGTTTGAACTTCTTTTTTTAAATGATCTTTTAATTTATTCAAAAAGATTTTTTAAATAAATATAGTCTAATTGGTCAAAAGCTGACAAAATCAGTAGCTGTAAAACAGTTTGAACTTCTTTTTTTAAATGATCTTTTAATTTATTCAAAAAGATTTTTTAAATAAATAGATGTTTATGCTGAAATTTAAGTATGGTTTTTTATTGTTTGACTATTAATTATGAATTTTTCATTTTTTAGATATGTAAGTTTTTTAATAATTTTATATTATGTTTGCCACTAACCATATTATATAATATTTAAAATATGTAATTTTTTCCGATTTAAATGTGGTTGAATTGATGAATCATGAAGTAGTATATTTAGTATTTACTGTGAAAGGTTTAATTTAAAAAAACGGTGTGGACTACGTGATAGGGATTTTGAAATAGTTTGTTCGTAAAGTATAGTTCTTTCTTTATGCAGTCTTCTGATAAAGCATTTGAAAAAAACGATTTTCCACGTTTTAGTAAACATCAGATTATGCCATCCTCCTCTCACCTGTAACGACCAGCATATTGTACTGCCTTTTTGGGGTTTAATATTAATTTATTAGTGTATTGCACTTTAGGTGAGGGTATAATAATCCCTGATGTGCAGGTTGGCCTAGCTTGTAGGATGGTTACAAAATGATCGATGGTTAATGGTGCCTACTGACTATTGTACTAGTATATGAAAGCTTGTGTATTAAGCATTCCATGCTAGCACCAAACTTTGATGCAAAGCCATTGGCCATGGCTTTAATTGCTGTAAAAAGTTATGTTGGATAGAGCAGAGGTTGAGAACGATGTATATAGGACGATATTACTTTTAAATTGCTAGACTCGTCATTGCCATTTTTTCTACCCTTTTGCTGTCATCAACATCATGTTCTTCAATTGTTGGCTACTTGTTCTAAAAGGTCTGATTGTTTTTAAGTTGATATTTTAATAGTTTTAAATTGTTGATAACTGGGATAAATGATTAAATTTAGTCACAGATTTTACATAAAACATGTGCTAGGAAATTGTATTGGCTTTGCATCTGGTGAAAAATGAAATTTGTTCCACTGAGCAAATGGTAGACCTTGTTTGCATGAAGATTGTGTCATTGCATTTGAGGTTCTGTAACAACAAAGATGAGCAGCAAGAGAAAGATATCAGATGATGAATGATCCGACTAATATTTTCGTGGTTCTAAATCCATGACAATACTGGGAAAAAAAACATGATTTAATTAGCATTCTACCCGTCATGGCCGTTCCAAGTGTAGTAAAGTTTTAAAGATTGGACTCGAGCAATTAATTATCAGAAAATTTGTCATCAACCAATGTATATCCTATTTTAAAGTTTTATTTGATTATAGTTAGAGAAAATAGGATATACTGACAGTGTAAAACACTCTTCTACCATCATTCAATCATAACTTCTTATACATGATAAGTTTATTAACTTTTATAAAAATTATCTTAAATGTTCATATTAACAGTTATTTATAATTGAATAACAGTAAGTATAAAAATATTTTACATTACATAATAATTAAACTTTTGTATTTAACATTTCTTTTTTTATTTGAGTTATCGGATTTATCTCTTTTGATGAGAAGATAAATGCAATATTAAGATGCTTCGATTGTAATACAAGCTCAGTAGCATTTAGTTACTGAATTGATACATAAAAATTAAGTAAAAGAAAAAAAAATGCAATATAAAAAACTTCAGAATTTTCAGTGTAAAAAATTCAACACTTGCTAAAAGTCAGCTTTCTATAAATGATGAAATGTTTATTTGGCAAATTGTTTTAGTCTACACAACTTATGTAAACTACGTCAACTCAAGAATTTTTCATTCAGAAGAGTTTAGAAACCAGCATACCTTCAATTATCAAACAAGTATAAATCTTTGGTTAAGAGGCTTTCCTGCGACACCGATGATTTGTCGTGTGAATTAGAGTAAAATGAATAGCGACAAAATCTAATCTAATTTCCCAGCATTGTATACTTTAGCAAAATGCAACGTATCACAGCTTTTTTGCACCTAAGAAAATAGACAACACAAAATTAGTGCATCCTTACGATGAAGCTTGATTCAGCAGCCAATTTGGCTTTACAAATTTTTATGAAGATTGGGAGGTGCTCAAAACCAAGCTTTTGAGGTCCAGCATTTGGCTCTCTAGAAGCTCCTTTTTACTCAAAATCCTATCAGATGCACAATCCTCTTCCTGTATAAAATGGGAAGAAAAAGTAGTACACAATATACATTATTTTAATTATTCAAAATAATCTAAATATTGTGTGCATGTTTGGAAAAAAACTCTGTCCAGAGGTTAATAAAAACAAGTGATTATTTCTTAAAATAAATTAAATCAAACAACCTACATTGGGTGATCAAAACATTCACAAATATGACACAGTCCCTCAAAAAAGGAGATAGAAAGACATCCTTCGAATATTGCTTTCATTGATCATTTTTCTGTTTGGATGTTTTTTTTAAAAAAATAGATTAGCCGAGTGTTTTCAGCTGGTACTTCTTTCTTTACAAATCTTAAAAAAGATTTTTATGTAAAAGAGCTCATACAGAAGTCAGAGGGGAAAAAATTCTAGCTACTTAAAAAAAATGATTGGAAAAACTGTACGAGAAAATTTAGTTTTAAAATAATAGCACCACTTGAATGATACTTATGAGACATAAATCAAACTTGATATGACATGTACGTGAGAAGGATGCATGATTGATTAGTAGCTACTCACATCACCGGGTGAAGCTGCTAGTAGTGTCAAAAGAGTCACTGTGGCAGTTTGATAATCAGTTAAAATCTTGCATGCTAACTCGTCTAGCTTATCCTGACAATTAATACACATTAAACAAAATCCGGGAATATCAGGGAGAAGTTGCAAAATTGTTATCGTACACCATTACATAGACATTGCAAACACTGTGACAACTAGCTGTTTGCGAAATGAAAAATAAACTAGGGTTTAGACTACTTCAGGCCATCACTTTTGAACACCCCTTTAGCACTTCAGGTGTCTTGTTCTATTCAGCTTTTGATTGTGAATAAATTTAAAAATATTATTGGCTGTTTTTCAATTCTAAAGTACTCATTGTTCTTATTGGAAACCTGAGGATTCCTTTTTCTTTTGTTTGGTTGGTTGTCTCATTCTACATTGTTGTCAAAGCTAGAGCAAAAATGTGCCTAAAACATTCATTGTATGTGATGTGAAGCAAGGTAGGTGTTGCAAATTAATTTCAACAGAATATAAGTGTAAAAAACATAATAGCATTTACTACTATATGTTAATAGTGTATCAAATTTGAACCTATGCCTATTGCTTGACTGATTCGGTGATCCCAGAAGGAACATGAACTAGAATGTCACACTGCAGCAGCTGGTAGACCAAATCAAGTTGCAGTGATCACAAAATTAAAGCAAGCACCCCAGAAAAAAAAAATTAAAATAAACACTCAATTGAGTCTTGAAAAAAATTAAATAAACACAATTTAGTCCCTAAAGAAAATAAACCACTAATCAATCCCTAAAGATTGCCTATATGGAACACTTAGGACTAAAGTGCTTTTTAGGGACCAATTTGGGTACCCCTACCCCACCCAACAAAAAATAAGAAAAAATACACCGAGTGAACAATTCTATAAAGGTTAAAATTGTAAAAATCCTAGATGTTTAAATAAAACATATGAGGATCATGAATAATAGCATTGCATTATACAACCATTCAATTGTAACATGAGAAAGACTGCTTGGATCTAGGTTCTATCAGTAAGATATTGCAATCATAATGGATAAGAAGTCTGGAGGGAAACACCAGCAGGCTTCATTCCAATTACAGTTACAACATATTTGATGTCACTGTCTATCTTAGGCGTTCAACTCAACTAAAATTATTATTTACTGGAAATAGAAAAAAAAGTGCAATTCCTAGGTTGGTGACCATATCATCATTATTTGGTATTTATAATTTTATATTACTAGTTGTTCTAGTTATGATTTGTTGCACAACTAAATCAATTGACACAAAGAATATACCTTTAAATGGGAAATAGCAACAGAAATGGCCCTTCCAGGAGCTTGAAGAGCTTTGTGGTAAACCTATTCATACAAGTATCCATGTTTATAATGGAAAAAGGGAGGAGGGAGCAAAAAAAAAAGAAAGACTGTAGTTACCTGGATATAAAGTAAAGACACAACTTTTGGGAGAAGCGATACAGGGTCAGTCTCAGCAGAAACTTGAGCTGTCAACTCCTATTTAATAACAATGATAGAAGGCTCACAGTTCAAGAACAATCAAATTGTAGGGTATCCTTACAAAACTGACTGAGTTTTACATGGAATTGCTTCACTAACTAATATTAGGGATTACAAATCATTGTTGAAATACAATTGATGATAAAGATAAACTAACAGTAGATGTTTTCATTATTAACAAAGAATATTCTTGTGTGAAAATTGAGTAGAATTTAACCTCCAATAAATTATAGTAAGTTTTTACATAAATGTAAACATAAATACCTTACGATATGAATGTAAAAGTGTTCTTTCTAGTTTCTTGTCAAGCTTTTTCAAAGGCAACCCACTGGAAAAATTAATGAAAACTATGTATTAGGGTTCACATCAGGACAGAAGAACTGGAGGTCAAATCAATGATAAAGTCCTACAAAGAAAAAAAAGAAGACACATTACCTCTCTTCTGTTACCATTCTAAAAGCAGCCATGAATATCTCCACACTCTGTTGTATTGAATATTCAAATATTAGTTAAACCATTAAGAAATAATACAGAATAATAAGTTTGATGTTCTAAAAAAATATTTCCAGCCAACCAGCTGTAATTGTGAATTGAAAAGTGAGGTAAACCTATATAATGAACCTTAACAATGAGAATTGCTTCTGAATTAAAAATGCTAACCTTTCCTTCCAATGCTTCTACAACAGCAAGAGCCTTATTTGCAAGAGCTCCTGGAAAACTCTTACACTGCAAAAAAACATAATAAATAAGAGATTTGATGTCATTCTATGTGCTTATTCCAAATGATGATCTTCAGAAAAAATGAGACTAATACAAAATTTGCTACACTAAAAAACAGAAAAATACTGAATAGTGCCTTATTCTTACAATGACAGTTCTGTCTCCAGGACTAAGTGAAACAGATTCAGAATTTGGAGCTTCCTGCTCATCATGTCCATTCTTTAATTTGTTGTGCTCATCCTGCAGATGATAAATCCAGCATTAGATTTAGACCTTATTAAATCTCATTAAACATTAACAAATAACTTGTTTAGATATAATACCAGGTTTTGAAGAAGCATATCCACCATAGGAGCTGCTACTGTCCTTAGTAAATGCCTATGCAAAACAACCTGGGCATCATATATGCATTAACTTATTTTATTTCATCCATGAAAATAACCCCAAATTTCAAATAACTTAATCAAACTTACAGAAGTTGATTGATCATCTTCAAACAGTTCTAAGGCTTTTTCATACAGCTGCATGTTTAAGAAAGACTGCCAAAAAAAAAACAATGCACATAGGAAACTGTACATATAAAAGGCCACTAATTTTGCATGGCTAGATAAATATCCTTGAAAGAAAGAAATAAAGCTACATAAAGACAGAACAATAGTGGACGCAGAAAAAACAAAAAAAAAAATGCAACTTTAGCAGTCAAACCTTATCAAGTTTCTTCTGCAAATTATCAAGCAAACGTTTCATTCTTTCTGCATTGTTTGTAAGCAATGCCTTCTTTTTCTCCATCCAAGAACTGATTATTGTAGGCCTTAATTGGTTAGCCAAAGGCCTTAGAATTGTTTCAGGATCATCTATACCTATCAATTTATAGCACTGCATTTGAGAACATTGGGTAACATGTATAGGAAAAAAAAACAAATTTGATATCTAAATCAACAGACCTTGTTCTTCAAAATCGGAAACTAATGCTGTAATTTTCTGCATGATCCATTCTTCTGAGGGACTGGGATTATCCTCTTTCATTTTAAGTGATTCTTTCCTAGAACCTGTCTTTGAATCTGACGTCTGTGAAGATGTATCCTTACCTCTTTTCTGGCCTCTCTTAGATTTTGTCAAAGTCTGTTCCTGGTTATCTGCACCACTTTCAGATAGATTTGCTACTGCATTCCCAGTGGCTTTCCCCTTTTTTTTCTTTGATCCTTTATCAGCATGCCTGTTGGCACCACCATCACTCACCATCTCATTGGAGTCATTCAACCTGCTTGACTCATGCCCTACCTTTGCTTCATTGGGTACTTGAAAATCACCAGGCATTGTACTGCCAGCAGACCCAGAAACACCTAATGTCTCCAATTCTTTCACAACACGATCACAGATGTCCTAGTAGATGAGGGAGAGAAACATGGCATCAGGAAACCAACAATAAACAATAAAAAATAGTTGCATATAGATTTTTTATTTATTTATTCAACAGTAACTTCTACACTTGATTTTGGTTCGTAAGTGAGAAATGAGAGAAGATACGAAACCAAAATCTGCACATAGTAAAGGACATTAATCACAGAAAGAAACATATAGCCCAAACGGGTCATACATATGTTCACTGAAAAAAAGGTCATACATATTAACCTAACATCTAACTCCGTTCTGTACAGTAGATGACACTGCAGGTATTTTATATCACCACTTTTTTTAGGGTTCCCATTGATAGCCATGTTGTGATGGTGACCAGAGCATCAATTTTCTCAACTGTGTATTCACTAAACTGCTGAACCTCTTCTAAGCAAATTTCATAACATATGTCTAGCATCTTAATCGTTGTTCTCATTGGCAATATTAACCTAATCTATTAAACCAATCTTCAAACTGGACATAGTAGTAGCTTTTGCACTATAAAATAGGCAATGTGGTTGTATAATTAAATAATTAAGTTGACATCTACATGACTATATCAAATGCCACAACGGACCTTTATAAAGCTGCTGCTCAACACATAAAAATCCCCAAAAACATGTGCTTTGTTAGACTGCAAAGAAAATAAAGTTATCAACACATGAATCAAATACACTGAGCATAAATCTACAACGTGGTTAAATATCACCTTAACAGCATTTTGAACAGATTGACATAGGGACAACATTTTAGATGCATCTTGGGGTGTAAATGATGAAGGCAATAAGGAAAGAGAATCACTCCTGCAGCATTGTTATATCAGAATACAATGCTTAGAAAAAATTGTCTTCCAAAGAGTAAATAGTAAATATAACTTGCAATAATTTTTGGAAACAATGTCAAGTAAATTCTTGCACTACATCCCACATAGCATAAAGATTCTCACAGAAATTAACCAAACTTTCACCACAAGAGTTTTCAAATTCAAGAACACAACATATGGATGTATCTAGTTCTGCCTAGGACTAGAGAGAAAGAGAGAGAGCAAAACCAATAAAATTGGATCAGTCATTATCATCCAGTGGCAACAACCATTATCCATACGAAGAAACAAATTTTAACATAACAAGCGCAACAAGAGAAGTTGGGTTATAGGGTGTGCCTCCCCGTCTTCACCAAGTCATCAAGACCCCTTAAATAAAGTCATGCATATTATTGATACTGGGAACGATAAGTAAATTAGAGTTTACAAAAGAACATGTTATAGTCTAATTTGGATATCTATTTTTGCTAAGCCAATAACTAGGTAATGTGAAAGTTAGTTTAAATTGGAGGGATAGATGAGTAAAAATATCATGAGTTCACAACAGTCATCCATCAGATAAGAAAATCACCACTATATACATGACAATAATTCAAAAAATTTAGTTTATACTGTACAACTGTAATTTGTAGATCAATTGATACTATTAAGCCTGGCTGAATTTAGTAATGAAGAAAGGGATGGAAACAAAAACTAGGGATAATGTGGAAAAAAATGTTATGGTGCTTACCAGCTACCACGGTCGAGAGCATCCTCAGTGGAAGCATCTAGCATCTCAATCATCGATGAATGAACAAATGTTGTAACTAGCGGTTTGCCTTCAGGATATCTGGACTAAATTGGATTGCGCAAACTTAGGCTTCATTAATTAAGCTAGGGAAACAAGTAGTACAAAGTATTCATTTCGCATATATCTATGATCCTAATAGTTATTATTTAGAAAAAAATCAACATAGGAGCAATTTAGCTACCTGCAAGAATTGAATGGGCTGGGGAATTCCAAGTTTGTGCAGCGCTTCATATGTGATGAAAGAATTCTATAGCATACAAAAAAGATGGCAAAAATGAATGCAGCGGGGTTCAGAATTTTGCTTTGCCAAAAGATAATGAGAAGGTAAAAAAAGCAATTTACAAAGAATATACATTGTAAAGAATTTTTCTCCCTTCTTCCTTTCACCTTTCTTTTATTTTAGTTTTTTTTTTCTCTCTTGTCTTATTTTTGATTTATCATTGGGTTCATCTACCACCGACCCCAATTAACTTGGGCTAAAGGTACTGTTGATGTTGATGTTGACAAAGAATATACATGTAAAAGATACAATTTACAAAGAATAAACAGATAAAAGTCAGTCAGTATACAAGTTCAATCTATCAAACTTGTAAAGACAATTATATAGCTCTGATGAATAGATCATATACTAGAAGTAAGCAAAAGTTGTGGTATCTTCAACGAAAGAGAAAGATGAGAGAAGTGAGAGTTCCTACCTGAGAAAAGAAAGAATCCACAAACACCCTTTGAGCAACAGCAAATACCTGTTGTGTGACATAAGAAATGGAAGTCATCACAAATACTTTCTAAAGATATAGGAACTTAGTTCAATGCCCCAAGGGATATATGCCATAGCAGTTGACTACTTCTACCCATAGGCCCTAATGATCAGACCGTCATTGGATTATTGATGTGAACTGAGATCCTAGACTCCTAGTTAGTTAGGGAAGAATCCACTTACAGCGGGCGTCCAGTGTACTCCTGCACGAAGCGACCCTAGAACCTCGCCTTCCTTCACAAGTCCATTAAACAAAGATTGGAAGAAAGATCCATCAACAGCCAAACCACTGGTTCCATCAATTTCTTGCAGCAACTGCTGCAATGAGCTCCATACCACAGTCAAATTCGTGGGAACGGTGATGCCCCGCAAAGCACCACGAACCATGGCACCAACACGAGCCACATAGGCAGGAGTATACAGCTGTCCGCCTTCAAGCCTTCCTTTCACCTATTTTCAAAAACGGATTGTGCTGTCATTCCAAATTCTCACTGATTACTCACCCAAACACAATTATCACTCTCATTCCAAATTTAACACAGCATGGTTAAATTCAAACCAACACATACACACACAAACTCACAATTGTTCCAAGGCGCGGCTCCAACATGGAGGAAACCAAGTCCAAACCTACGTTCAATTGCGCGGCGAGTTCCGTCAGAGCAATCTGACTACATTCCTGAAGCCTCTCGTTAATCTCTTCTGCAATTGAATCCCAATAAGACTCCGACATAATGTCTCCCTGAGTCAACATCAGTTCTCGGTGTTCCGTTACAACGCTCTGAGCCTGCTTCTCCACGTAGTACAAGTCAACTCCAGTAGCGTCAGCGAGATCGATCAAAGAAATGCGCCCTAATTTCTTCACCTCCGCCACCATCTCGTTCCTCAGCTGATCCTAACAGCATGCACGATCGCATTAATAAACGTTCGATTAAGAATCAGCACAACACAGTGAACGAAGCACGGAAACACAATCGATTATCGAATTCAATCAAATTCATTGAAAATGAAAATTACGAACGCGGAAACCTAATGGGCGAAAGAAGCGAAGCAGAGAGAGAGCCTACGAGAGTGATGTATTCTTTGCCGGAGACAGTGTGGAGAAGCTCGAAATCGATGAATTGGAGTTGCTGCAGTTTTTGGACCAATTCGACGACGTTTCGCTCCGATAATCGAATGCTAGACTTGGCTTGCTGTGCAAACTCGAATTGTCGCTGCAGCTCGAGCAATTCGACATCCATGGTTCGATCTTTTCACGCACGCACCGAAGAAGATTGCAATGCGTTTCTCTTTCGCTCTTCCAAGCTTGCGAATCCGATTGGGCGTTTGGATCCCTGAAATGTTCTTCGGTTTTGTATTTGTAGTGATGACTGCAATTGTGTTCGGTCACACGATTTTGTTGAAGAAGGAAATTTGGATCAAGGACGAAATGATCTCTTCCTAATGCTATTGCTTATTAACCTTTTTTTTTAATATAGTTTTAGTCATTTAGATATACTTTTAATCCTTCTACAAAATAGTAAAATATACTAGTGTTTAATTTTTATGTATTTAAAATATACAAAAATTTTCAGTCAAGAAAAAATATACAAAATTTTACAATTTTAAATCAATTAGAAATTAGAAAGGATATTGATATGAATTTAAAGATAACTAGTATAATCAACAATTTATCGTGCATGGCGATATTTTATTGAATTATAATTATAATAATAGTAAGAACTTTTTTTAGTTATCAACTCATAAACTATTTACTTAAAATATGAGCATAATTTCTACAATTTTATGGATTTGTGGTTAGTATGATTAAAATTAGACTCAAATATTTTTAATAAGATTTTATATTTAAATTTTATAGATAAAAAATGTGATTAGAATTAAAAATATCATTATTACAAGTGATTAATCAGATTTTTTTTAGCAAAAATTAGATATTAATAAAAAAGTGACTTTATATCAATATATTTTTTCTCAATTTTGATTTTTTTTATTTTTTTATGAAACATAAACTTATACATAAATTAATTTTATCAAACTCGTAGTTTTACACTGTAAAATTACGTATCACCGTCCGTAATACATTGGTATGTAACTCTGAATCTTGAATTCAAAGGGTGAAGAGGTTGTGCCGACAACACAGAGGTGCGAGGGAAAGGATTGGTGGCGGCGAAGAGAATATTCGATGCGGTGAAGTGGAAGATGGAGAAAAAAAAAGAGTGACCGAGGGAAGAAGGGTAAGATGAGGAGGACTTTACAAATTTTGGAGTGCATAAAGCAATTTTTAGTTCTAAGTTTATGAACAAGCTAGGTCCATAAAAGCTGAAAATTGGGCCTATGTTTGCCCAATTTCGAGGTCTTAGTTGTCTAGAATGAGTTGTGAAATTGGATTATCGATTAGAAAATAGGATATGTAACAGTAACAGTACTAGAAAATATTTTATAGATTTTCATTGCATTACAAACTATTATATATGATAAATTTGTTAATTTTGATAAACTACCTCAAAAATCATACTTAATTCATACATTAACTTTGTAAAACCTCTTACATTTTCAATCAATTAGAAACTAGTGTTAGTATGAGTTTAAATATAATTATTATAAAAATTAATAAAATTTTCATATATAGTAATTTGTGCTTGATTGACACTATCCGTGTATAGATTATTTACTCACTTAATAAACTCTTTAAAAAATATTTTAAAAAAATACAAAAATATCATTAAATACTGTATAAGTGTCAATCAACCTAATGGTCAAGCCATTTTTCTTTTCTTTTTGAAATTATAGTTAATAGGAAAGGAATAGTTTCATTTGAGATTCTACGTCATAATCATGTCAAACTTGCATCTAGTTTAATGATTTTCTTTCCGTATTATCACAATGGTGTACTTTTATTTATAGGATCAAATCTAGACATTTTATAAGTCATTAGCCATACCACAAGTTTAACAAAAGATTCACTTATGACTTTAATTGTCATACATTATAACGAAAAAAATTTTTACATTAACATTTGAGTAGAAATCATTTTTAAAATAATTATATTAAAATTGACAAACTTACATATAAAGTAAACTATAATTGGATGGCATAGTAGAAAACTATTACATTACAAGCATATTTTAATTAAATTTTTTACTAGTTCATTCATTCTTACTAATCATTAGCTTACATTTTCAAGAGCTTTAAGTTATATATATATTCAATCTAAAAATAACAACCAAAAATGATTAGGTCTACGGGAAGGAGATAGTATAACGCGTTGAACCAAGATTTGAGTTTCTATTGGAAAAAAAGATCTATATTTAATGTTTAATTATGTCTTAAAGAAGATCGTCATATAAGGAGATATGTGGAAAAGAAATCTCAAAATAACAAAAGTTCCTATTAAATGCACTTTGAGGAAGAGCATAAAGTGAATTCATTAGTCATTAATGAATATTTAAGGCATAATATTCTCCCTCTAAGTTCCATATCCATTTTCAAGATAATTTACTTAGCCCAAATGAATATCCTGTGCTATGAGCTGCTCGTGCTTCTTCGAGTTGAAATGAGATGATGACATTGGCTTTTTGATTTGTTCCTAGGATCAATAGAATATTTATCAGTTACATACTTAAAAGTCCCAAATATGTATCGGTGAAGTAGTTTCATGGTTTATTAACTTCTAACCTTTTAAAAATCAGCAATAACATAGAATAAGCTTGTTTCAGTAAGACTTTTTTTTCAATGTTTGTACTGACAATGAAAATCAAAAACAAAAAGTAAATTATTGTATTTTTGTGTCATGCATTGGATAGAAGAGGAAACTGCAAAACAAGAGAAACAGAAATACTACTACAACACTGAATCAACCTACCAAATACCAACTACCAAGTATAGTCTTGATCAGGTCATTCAGGGGTTGAACTTTATACACTAGTATAAAGACTAATACACCTAGAATTGAATAGTTGATTTTCGTAAATGTCCCTGCTTATATACTTAGGTTTGAACTATTCATTCAGTGCCGCTTTCACACATACACCATACACCTTCGTCTTCCTTCTTCGTTGCTGTGATTTGGTTCCGTTCGGTGGTGCAGGTGATACATTGGCTTGACCCGAGGCGCGTTTCGGGTTGTTGACGGTGGGAGGTGGTTGATTGCGGCAACCGACGTGAGGTTCGTCTTCATTTTGGTTTGTGTTATGGATGCTACGGATTGGTGAATCCGTATACTCCATACGAACTGATTAATCCGTAGAATTGAGTGGGATTGGTAATCCGTAAGTAAGATACGGATTACTCAATCCGTATGAAGCATACGGATCCTGTAATCCGTGAACTTCATATGGATTGAGTAATCCGCATCTTACTTACGTAAGACAATTACGGATTACTCAATCCGTATGAGGTTTACGGATTACAGGATCCGTATGCTTCATACGGATTGAGTAATCCGTAATAGTCTTACGGATTGGTTAATCCGTAAATAACCTACGGATTACTCAATCCGTATGAAGTTCAGAATTGAGGTATTTTAAATTAATGATGAAATTAATTGTGTTTTGTTGGTAATTTTACATATTTGAGCCCTTAGAAAATTTAATTAGATTACATTATATAATTAGATATTTTTTATTGATGATAATATTGATTATTGGATCGAAGAAGCATTATATTTGGTTAATTAATTTGGTTATACATTACATCATAGATCCAATTGTGGTGCTTTGTGTTTTTTAATTGAATCATGTTTGAACTAGTTTACTCTGATAATGTTTGGTTTGCTTGTAATGTTGGTTTTGGTATTGGTTATGATGCTTCCAATTGTTGGTTTTGGTACTGGTCTTGATGCTTCCAAATTGAATCTTGATGCACTAAATACAATATCATGTTAGTGTGTAGAAAGTCTTACAATTCTTGTTATAGGCCATTTAAGGGGCTTTGACATGATGGGAAAGTTCAGTTCAGTTATAGGTCATTTAAGGGGCTTAGAGGACAAGGCTAGAGTTAGAGATTTCTTACTTTGTCATTTAATTGTGTATTTTGGTTGTGCCTTATTGATGTTATGCTATTATACCACTTATGCTAACCTTTGGTAGTGGTGATCATGATTCCATCACTTAATTAGCTGTGGATTATTACTCTTATGCCATTATACCACTTATGATCTTATGATATTAACCACAGTTTTTTTATCAGATTATGGCTAGAACACGAGGAGGACATCAGGCAGTAGGTGGAGATGTAGGCAGAGGATCTGGTAGAGGGAATAGCGTGAATGAAGAGGCAGCCCCCCAACGTCGTAGGCCTACGACATCTGCCAGAAGACAAAGGCCACGGGTAGGTGTTGTTGATCCTCTGGCTCAAGATGGTGGTGTTGAGGAGCGGCGTGCCGAGGCAGATATCCCTGCCATGGAGGGTGGAGGTGATGAAATACAGTCTTATCCAGGTGGGCCGCAAGATTGCTCAGTTTTGACGAAGTACGCTGACCATGTGGCTCTTCGAGTGTGGGAAGGACAGGTAGTTATTTTAATTTTTATTGAGTAACTGGTTTGATTGATTAACAATATGACTAACATTCATCTAATTTGTTTGCAGGAACATGCTGAGTTGAAATTGGCCTCGCACAGAAGAAAAGTTAGTAAATTTGGGCAGCCTGCACTCGAGATAGAAGGACTGGTTGTTGCTAGCGGCTTAGCCCCGTTGATTTCATGCTCAGTCAACACCGGTGACAGGGGGTTGCTGTCGGCATTTGTAGAAATGTGGCACGCCGAGACCAGCAGCTTCCATCTGCCTGTCGGGGAGCTGACGATCACTCTGGATTTTGTTGCGTCGCTATTGCATATCCCCATCGAAGGAGATTTGTTATTGTACGAGACTGTTGATGTTGGACAGGGAGTTCGTTTGCTTGTTGACTTGCTTGAGGTATCCCCTGAAGAAGCCGGAGCGGAGATGGAGCATTGCCATGGGGCATACGTGCGCTTGTCATGGTTGCGAGACATCTATACTGTGAACTGTCAGCAGATGAGGTGGATTGTAGCAGCCAGAGCATGGTTGCTTCATCTGGTTGGGTGCACACTCTTTGCCAACAAGAGTGCGACACACATTGGTGTGGTGCTTTTGGAGGCATTCTGCGATCTTGAAGACTCAGGACGATATGCTTGGGGTGTGGCAACATTGGTTCACATGTATGTTAATCTTAACTATGCATGTCAGCACCACGGTAAACATCTTGCCGATTATATCACGTTGTTGCAGGTAATGGTTTCCAGTGTTTTCTTACTAGAGTATAGGAATAAATTTGTTAAAATTTGTTCATGATATGTAATTAATGTTGTTAATTTTGGTGTAGACTTGGATCTATGAACATTTCCCATCCGTTGGAAATGTCACTGTTGACCAGAGTTACCTGGAGACACAACCACGTGCGTGTCGATGGAGGCCTGCCCAGGCATTACCGTGCAACAATTATCGTAGGCGCCTAGACAGATTGGTTGCGGAGGATGTATGTTGGGCTTCCTATGGCGATCATCGTGCGCATAGAGAGTTCAACATCATTTTCCTATTCTCTGGTCATATTCAGTGCGGATCGAATGTTGTCAGGCTGTTACCGGAGAGAGTGCTTAGGCAGTTCGGATATGTGTAACCCATTCCAGAAATCCAGTCAACAGAGTCACCAAGCACAGAGGAGGTCGAAGAGGTATGGATACATTTCAAGGACCACGTTGTAGTCACAGGTGAACAGGTCAGTCACCCCAGTCAGACAGTGGTTGGGTATATGGAGTGGTTTTTCCATGTGTCTCATCCATATATGAGTCCCCCTCAGATTGGTGATCCTGTTAGACACCCTCCGTCTGATCCACATGCTTTATCTGAGGAGCCAGCACCAGTTCCAGCTTCATTTGAGGACCCTCGTCATGCTTTTGTATGAAACAACTATATCACAATTTGCGAACAATTGTTTTTTATTGTGATGTTAATAACCTTTACTGTTTAACGACTAATATTTTTGACATTTATTCAGACTACGTGTCAAAGGCTAGCAGAAGGCTTGCAAGAGATGCTAGACTTTACACAATCCGTATGATCCATACGGATTAACTGATCCGTACGATGCATTTGTTCACTGATCCTTAAACCTGTCATGCATTGGTTACTCTCTCCAGTCCATACCTACCTATTCATGGTTAAACATGTCATTCAACAACATATCAGTGCTAATAACACTGTCCACACTTATCTCTTAAGTTAACATATTCAGTACGCACACGCTTGAGCTGACTATATGCTTGCATTCTGTGTTGGTAGGGAAATAACCATTACTTTGCAATATTGTAACAATTTGATGACCATAACAACGCAGGTGGCGGAATAGGACACCCAGGTGTCAATGCAGCCTAAAACAATTACCAACAGTGGAGTTGGTTAACATTTGTGCCAAAATAAGGCAAATAACAGTATTGACAAGCAAATACCTGAACAAAATGGTTACCAAAGACATGACCAATACATAAAATGCGATGAACAGCGGCATGTGTGGGTGGTTGGCTTCTCAGAGGAAAAAACGTCATACTTTGTTGGAGAGACAAAGAAACGAGAACAATGTTATACCTTGATGCAATGACGTATCCTAAATCGGTAATATCCATCCACTTATCAGTGGTTACCTGTCATTAACAAAGAACAGTTGTTCATCCAAGTAAAATAAATATGCATTAAAAGTACCGCAATAAGAAGATTGTAGTTACCATTGAGAACCCATCAACAAGTAGGGATCGTTTCAATTACTGAAATCTATCAAATCCACCAAACAAAGCTATATATTCATCAGTCCATTGTGCAAGTTCTTTGAGCAAATCATTGCGAACCAAAGACCAAGATTCTTCACCGAATCCTACCAAGACAGCAATTATACGAAATCCATAATTACCATCAGCTTTAACATCAGTGATGTCTACAATAAAATTGTGCATAGATGTATGAAATTGGTCCAGCATAGGCAACTTCCTCTTTGTATTTCTGTCATACTCCGAAGATGAACCAGACGGTTTTGGTGTGGGACAACTATTTTGCATAGAATGTAATTCATCGACATACTCCTAGTAAGATGGATCCCACTTGGTTGAGCTTGCGTGTTGCGGAACTGGTTTCTTTTTTGCACATTTTGTTTTGACCTTTTCAGGAGGAGGACACATTGAATTTTTGTCAGGAAATGCAATTTGTCTAAGTTTTGTCTTTAAAGTTACCTTCCCACAAATGTCAAGGTTGTCAAAGCGCTTAGATATGGCTTCAATCTCTTCAATTATGTCGACCTGATGCTCATCTAAACCTTGATCTTCAAAACTTAACCTTCGCCAAAAAATATCAACAGAATCAATAGGTATGCTTCCAACAACATACTTACCAAGCTCACATGCACAAGACAAACCATGCGCAGTTCTCAAAAGACATCCACAACGATAAGGGTTTTTGCCTGCATAATGGACTCGCTCATACTCTGCAACTATTTGGTTTAATGCTTACCTGGACACCATGCCAATTAATCTTTTGTAGAGCGTTACTTTAAACACATGACCCACCACATGTATACTTCTCTCCAAAGATGCCCTAATGTCAGTATGTTGCAAGGTCAACATGTTGTGCATTGCATCCCATACACTACAAAAATCACCAAGACTATTCTACATTAGTCTCTTCAATGTCCAATGAGCAGACTCTACCCTGCAGTAAAAATTAAAAAGTCAACAAGTATCCCTCACATCGACCATATGTCAGCAACAAGTTAAAAAAAGTTAAAGATTTTCTAACCTGTTAGTTGTTGTGTTACCCAAATGCATGATTTGTTTTGTCCATGTTGTAATAAATTTTTCTTTGTGTGGATTCAACCATGTGTCTTTAACGTAATCAACAAATGCTGACCATGGCGAACATGCAACTTCAAAATTTGTAAGACAATCAACATATTTATTCTCATTAGCACAATCCGCAACACTCCCCCAAGCTTCCATCACATAGTCCCATGCGTTACTCTGTCGGATAAAAGTTTTACATTTTGTCTTCACATTTTTGTCAATGTGGAACCAACACAGTAAATTGGTACACACAGGGAACACAGTTGTAACTGCACTCATTAATGCTAAATCTCTATCAGTCACAATGACCCTTGGGAAAAAATCACTTTTAATAAATATGTCTCTAAAACATTCTAGGGCCCAAACAAAATTATCCAGACGTTTAGCTTCTAACAAAGCAAATGCAGCCGAGAACGTCATCCCAGTAGGAGTGACACCAACAATGTTAAGTAACGGAAGTCTATACCTGTTTGTTTTGTACGTGTTGTCTATGACGAAAACAACATGATACGCATTGCTCAACTTCACTGCATCCGGATGTGTCCAAAATAGGTCACGTATGACATTTTCATCCTTCACTCTATGCCAATGAATATACATGTCACGTTCAAGAAGCTTCATTAATTGTTGCAATTCAGTATTACCTTCTTTGATACGTGTACGATATGTATATCTTGCATTCATTACTTGCTTCAAAGATGTACAATTATTGGGATTGTGCTCTTTCAAAGTTAGGAGAATATTCTTAGGTTTCACCATCGCCCTTGTCATATCATGCACAACAATCTTCTCATCCTCTGTCAGTCGACCTAGATATGGGTGTCCACATAATGACTTTGTCAAAGCATGATTATGTGTGCCACATAATAATTTCACCTTCCACCCTTTACCTCCTGGTACTGGTTTGGCTTGCAACTTAAACGGACAACCACATTTTTTAGTACCACTCACTGTAGGCACCATGTTTTTGTTGAATGCTCTATATTTTTCACTCCTTTGACAACCAATTAAAACAAATGATGTTCTTCCCTTCTTTCCAGTAAACATGTCTGACCTCATTATCACAGCTACAAAACCATTCTGATATGCAACATTTCTAGCCCATTTTAATACATCCTCACGGGAAGGGAACACCTACAAAAATCGATAAACAATGTTTAACTTCCATAACTGATGTATTTAAAAACTTTAACCAATTTACAAATAATAGAAATACCTGACAAGTACTGAAGGCTGCAGAACAATCAACTCTTTCAAACGCACTAGGTTCATCTCCGATATCTTTATTCATATGAATTTCTTCAGACATTATACAGTCATACATTCATTCATCGTTGTCCATCTTAACAAATTACAATAAATTTAAATAAGTGACAAAAGAAACACATTATAACAGTTAAAAAACATTAACATTATCAAATTATTTTAATCACCATCCAATTTTAATCACCAACAATATTACAAAATAAAACAATATCAAATTATTTTATGTAAATCAACAAATCAAATGTTTAGTTACACAAGCTATCCAAGTAATGCATTCTCATAAATTAAAACTAACATCTATTTTCACGTATTTCTTTTATTAATAATTAAAATCATTTTTTACCAATTAAAATCATTTTTAAATATTTTTTGTTAATTATTTTGTTAATTATTCAAGGTATACGAATTGAGTGATCCTTATGAATCATACGGATCACTCAATCTGTATGAATCATACGGATCAGTCAATCTGTATGATTCATACGGATCAATAACTTCTACATGACCAAACGGATTGGGTAATCCATATATTCCATACGGATTACCTAATCCGTAATTTCCAAAAATTCAGCTTATCTTCTCACACCACTGCACCACCACCGTCTGCGACTCCGAGCAACCCAACGATGGCAAGCCAAACACCACCAGCCAAAACGAACAGCTACTAACGACAATGCACTCAACCACAACCCAAAATGAAAGCTTTGATCATCAAAAATGGAAAACGCATATCGTGCTGCAGGTGAGGTCCTAAGCTTATATTATAAATCACGGAAGGCATTTTCGGCATTTTAATAATTTCTGGGTATATCAGTTGTTTTGCCGTGTATAAAGTTTAACCCGTCATTCAGTCCAGCAGATATGAACATCACAGTCCAGACAAATCATACACTAGGCCCAATAGCAAGAAAGCTCTCACTTAATGTCTTTAACCGATGCCATGTTTAGTCATTTCGATGTGTCTTTAACTCTTTATACACCTTGTCGCATAGCAGAAAAAAATACAAACTAAAATGTCAACTATGACAATAATTGGGACAGCTGTTTTTTGCATTTTGTCCTCTTCTTTTTTATTTTTGTTGAAACTTCATTGTACCTGAGATACTAGAAAACTGTCTGGCTTGGTTCAATGAATGGGAAGAAAAATTATTTGTTCTCTTTTTTCTCCTTTTTTCCGTGGGACAATGGGGCTGTACTTTTTGTAAAAGCAAACGTGTTATTTATGTATATTCACATGATTTTTATATTGATTCATAATTCTTTAACTAATAGCATGATATCATTTCTTGAACCAATTCATTTTTTTTTATCAATTTATTGATGTGAAGGATTTACCAATTTTATTGATTATAAATTTTTGTAAAATTTTTTTTGACTAAACATCTTTCTTACATATTGCTTAAGAGATCTGAATCAGACCTACTTTGATCAATGTAATGAAATTAACCAATTCATATATATTTATAATTTATTAACTAAAATTGGAATTATTATGTTAAAATAATGTGATTTTTTTTATCTAGATTGTATCCTCCATTAGAAGCAATATTATATATATTTGAGTAGGATCATTATAAATAGCAAAACTCTTTTAAATATTTTACACAATTACATATCTAAGACTTAGTCTCGAAACCTCTAAGCCGAAATAACCACACACCATAAGAGCCGGGAACATAGAGTATTAAGCATACTATTAAACATCAGGTTAGTATGATTATACTCACTTTAGTTGGATATAAATCCATCAGGTCGTGGAAAAAAGAGAGTAGATGAAAGGGCAACAAGGCTTTATTAGTGATTTTATATGGCATACAATATCTTACGGTCATTGTTTAGTAGCTCAGAATCTGACATAACTGATACTGAAAAAGACCTTGACCTGCTTCCCATTGAAGATTTACGAATGCTCCTTAAATTTGAGGCCTCAATGCGATGCCTAATGACCCAGTAACTCATGGTGCCCAAAGTTGTGGCCATTATAGTTGTCCCTATGATAGTGACTCCAATTGCAAGCCACTTCTGATCCTTCCCCACCACTACAAATGACAGTGCCAAGAAGGCCACAGAAATAAGCACACAAGCCAACCACATTAGCTTGTTAATGATGGCCATCATCTGCTTCTTTGCTTTGCTTTCTATAATCACAACCGAGGTTTGCACCACCACCACGGCCAGAGAAATGAAGAGGGCGATGGAATCGAAGACGAAGAAAATGAGAAATGCAGCTTGAGGGGCTATGTTTGCTTCACCAATGGTCATTCCTGAACCTGCAGGGATGTCTTTTGGTTCATCAGCAAATTGGCCGGGGACTGTGAAGATGGCTGCAAAGGCAACTGTGGCAATGAGGACTGCAACCACAGTTGTGGAGTTTATTGCATTGTTGAGTCCTTCAGCATGCATTTTGTTGATGCGTTTGGCAATGCCTTGAACACCTCTTCGAGTTTGGCGCGTGTGTTCCAACTGGTAGTGGACTTCATGCTTTATGTCACTCACAGTCTGCTTCAACTCTCGGGCTGTAGCTGTTCCTGGTTGAGCCTTTATGGCTTTGGCGCTTCGGACACCATGTTCCAGGAGAATGTCTTTAACTTCAGAGTTCCCAGTTTTCTCAGCTGTGTCTAGTGCAGTTTCGCCGGATCTGTTAACTACCAAGGCATCGGTTTCTGTCTGCCCAAGAAGCAACTTAACAATCTGCACAAAGAGAAATTAAGAGTTTAGACTCTACCATTAATCCAACAACTTAGAAACAAATATTAAATTAACTTTTCCAGCCACGTTGTTATTTTATACTTTATGCTAGCAATTCATTTGCATTAAAGCAAATTGAAGATGACTTGGATTGGATTGCTATATTGAGATGACTCAGTCACACAAAAGGATCAATTCTAGTCTTGTTAATAGGTAATCAGACAAGGATGATTTATAAAATGATGCGTATCTACTGCTTCCTCTTACAGAGACACAGGTGAATGTTCCTTCATCATGTTCATGATGAGTATCGTGCTATATGTTATTAGCAATCCTGTTCTTTTACGGTTTTACCTCAAAAAACCATTTGTCATGAATGTGAAATTGGTTCAAGACTAATTCCTAGCCGTGAATGTTTCAACATTATTTCTGGTTATTGACTCTTCAACTCAAGAATCTAGGCACTAAAATAAGACCATGCACTCTAAATTTCCTTCTTTTTTCTTTCATTTTTTTTCAATAGACAAAAATGTTAGACAGTTCTAGTTTAAAAAACAATATGCTTTCGCAAGCACTTTCAGAATGAAGAAGCCAAGGGCCATAATGTTCAAAAGGATCCTACCATGAGACCTAGGTCTGAGCTAACCAAGACCTGAACTTGAACATTGTTATGAATATTACAAATCAAAACATTGCAAGGCTGAATAAGTTCAACACTCAGACGCTACATATGCATATCTCTTGGAGCTCAAAATTGTTCGCATCTAAAACATTGTAAAAATTGAATCCTCAGTTGCTATGAAGAACACACATAAACTGTTCAAGGGACCAATTAGGCAACAGGCCACAACAGCAACTATAAATCAGATTTCAACCCAAATGTTGGCCAAATCTATTCTTACATTTTTCTTCCGTCCTGGGAACAAGCGCATAACATAACAGGCACTAAAAGTAACTCAAAATGACTTCAGAATTCAGATTACTGTTTCCAAAATGATTAACCAAATATCATAAAAAAAATTGGATTTTCACTATCTTTGTCTTCACATAGTAATAAAAGATTATGGACTCATTTTAAACTAAAAGAAAAGGATAGTTGAAATTCCTAATAGAGTACTGTCAAACAATATGGTATTCTTGTTTTCTATGCAGGATAGGCACACCATGAAAAGAACATTATGATTTATCTAAGTGAATGGTGATCTAAATCACATTCTTCTTCTTATCATTATAATCTTACACATGAAGTTCTTATGTAAATATAAGCATAATTATGACAGGCATATTCTAATTTACCCGAGCCCTGCCCTTCCTGGTTGCTATATGCAATGCTGTGTTACCCTTATTATCAACCATGTTTATTGTTGAGGGATCAGCTTTTATCAACTCTTCCACCACCTCAAGACTCTGTCCCTTCACTGCCATGTGAATTGCTGTTTGTCCCTTCTTATCAGTCCGTGTTGCAACTGCAGGCTCCTTCCCCAGAAGCGCTTTCACAACCTCCAAATGTCCATTTCTCGAAGCAGAATGCAAAGGTGTTTTCCCATTACTTCTAGCAATGGTTGCCAGATTACTGCCTGCTTCCAATAGAAGCTTCACTATCTCAGTATGCCCTTGTAATGCAGCGGTGTGCACTGCTGTGGTGTTTGACGGATCCACAGTCATTGACAATTCAGGATGAGCCTCCATTAAGATCTTCACAATATCTGCAACAAGAAAAACTGTTATGGCAAGTACGAAAATAATAGAAAAAGAAAAGGCCAATGTGCCTACATCCATGGATAGTCAGAGAGACTCAATTTCTTTTCAGAGAACAAATACAAAGAGTCTCAATCAATGATACAATCAACAACCCTTCCCCTTTTTTACCCTAAGCGCAGCCCAATAAACCGATTCACATTCCAAGGAAGTACAAAACATCCAGTCTTTAGATTTTGAGCTCCAACATATTGGGTTGGGTTTTAGTTCAGCACAATCCATTAACAAAAAATTTCAAGGCATGAGGAGTCCTAGCAACACACTCTTTCCAACATACTCAATTGTGTTAGTTAATTGAAAACTACAAAATCATGAGAAAAGATCATTGAATAAGATGCAAAACCTACAAAATTTTGTAATTTCCAATAAATTTCAATTAATAGGAAAGTAGAAAAGAGTGTGTTGTTTGCATTTTTCTTCAAGACATCTCAACAAAAACACAACAGAGATTCCCTCCGAAGATCACACCACAAAAGAACAAACAAGCAGACGACAAAACCACATTGAAGACTTACCTAAATCCCCTTGTTTGGCAGCAATGTGGAGTGCATCAAAACCATTCCTGGCCTTAATTCCAGCCCCAGCAAGATCATAATATTGAATCAGCTCTCTAACCATATCAACATAACCATATTCAGCAGCAACATAAAGAACCGTTTCTCCAGCATGGTTCTGCTTTGTCAGCAACACACGCAGTTCACCCTCTTCAGTGCCACCAACCGTGTCATTCAGAACAGTCATATTACCTGCTCTTGCTGCAGAGTGCAAAGGTGTATCATCCCTTTTACCTGTCAATTGCTTTGTCATTTTTTTCCTAGGCGTGCTTGCTGATGCAGCTTGTGGCTGTGCATTTGGTGTGTCCATTGGAACTGGATTCAACACCAATCAAACGAATCCTCAGTCTTGACTCTTGATTACTATATATCAGAATTCAGGACCTCATTTTCTTCCTTCCAGCAAAAACCCAGATCAACGCTAGCATCTTTCATCCCAAATATTTCTCTCTCTCCTTGAAGCAGCAACTCAAAGGAGAGGATCATCTAAATCAAAACCAAAAAATATATATATATATATATATCAAAATATCAGAAATTTTTTATCCTCCTGCAACCCTCCAGAATCATTGCACTGGTCACCAAAAAAAAACTGAGTTAAAACTTAAAAAGTTAAAAGCACAGCATCAAGCTATGTTTTTTTTATTATTATTGCATTTTCTTCATGTTTAAGAGAAAGAGGGAGGAGTGAAGTTTTAAAGGAAGTAATCACAAAGGTGCAAATTTAAGAAAAGAAAATAGAAAGAAAAAAATTGTCATAGCTGAGTTTGAAGGAAGAGTCTGAGTCTCACCTTGTTGTGTTGTTGTTAGTAGAAAGCATTGAGATTTGAGGGTAGCTTTGGTTGGACACCCTGTAATGTAAAGCAACGAACTTTAAGGACAGAGAAGGAAAAAAAGAAAGTGATTTGGTTCTGGGCAATGAATATTTAGAAGGTGAAAAGAATAAGCATAGGCTAAGGCAATGAGGACAATGATTAAGATATAAGAGAAGAAAGGCACATGTAAGCAACAACTTTATGCGGAATCTAAATCAGAGGCAGAGCTATGATACCAAACTTAAGTAACTTAGTGACGATGGAATTGGAAGGAGGAGAAAGTGTTGTTTTGTGTTGTGAATAATAAAAATAAAAAATGAAGTGAAGAGAAGAATAAAAAAGAAAAAAGAGTGGCAAACAGCAACGGCGGTGGCTATAATGCGGTGAAAGACAACCACGAGAGAGACCAACGTAACGAAAGCGTCCAATGAATGGAAACGGAATTAACAGAAGGAAGTACCACGCGCACTTCGATTCCCACTGCCGCGAGTGGACAATAGTTTTTCAGTTGACTCCTCCATCGCTAATTTTAAGTCCCCATTATCCTTTTTTTTTCTTTCTTTTTTTAATTTTTTTTTTAACTTTGTATTGTTCCTGGCACCACGACTACCACAGTACCACCATATATCTCTACTCTGTTTTTCACTTTGGATGAAGAAATTGTAAGAGAGATTAAATTATGGATTAAGAATTAATCTAATAATCATCTCAAAAGACTAATGCTTCATTTAATTCAGCTGAATAAAAGAGGTGGGAAAGTAAAAAACTTTGAAATGGGATTAAAGATATAAAAAAAAAACATGCTTGTTTGTTTTCGGTAAAAATAAGATAAAAGTATTTAAAGAAATTGTAGGTCTCACACAATGCACATGCATCACAAATATTTCAGTAGGCATATAATCGATTATATGCATTTAATTTTGAAAAATATTTTCGTATAAAAAAATAATCAAAATAATATTTTTGTTTTCTTACTAATACTATTTTAATTCAACTGTTTCATCTCTATTGAATCATCTTCTTTTCACCTTCTTTATCTTCTCTTTCATCCATTATTTATCTTTCTATCAAACACAATGTAATATTTGTAATAATAAAAAATCTTGAAATCTGTCAAAAAATTAAAGACTCTAATTAAGACAGTTAAAAATAATAGAAATTTCATTGATTGAGGCTAATGTCCACTCCTCTAAATTGGGAAATATACTTAGAAATAATAAAGTACTATATTGTATCTATTAAAATGGTCACAAGGATTAAAATTATAATTTTTTTAAAGTATAAGATAAAATATCTTAATTAAAAAATAAATGATTAAAATCATATATCCTTTAATAGTGTGAAAAGAATTGTCTCAATTAAAAATTAAAAAGACTAAAATCACATATTTTAAAATATAAATAAGATAAAAATTATATTTTAATCTATAAGAAGTTGTTTTTATCAAATCAACTATTTAGTTTCCAATTAAATTACATAGTCACATAGAGTTGAATAAAAATCTTGATTTAATAATTTTGATTAAAGTTTTTAATTCGTCACCTTTAGTGTTGTTTTTAAGTTTGACAAAATTAATCTGTCAAAAACAAGTTTGATAAAATTAAACATTTGTCATATAATAATTTGTTCCATGATAATTTAGATAGTTGTCACCTTTATTAATGTTTTTATGTTTGATAAAATTAATATTTTAGTTCTTTAACTTTAATAAAAATTTAATATAATCATTTTTTGGTCAATTTTAATCATTAAACTTTTATTTTCGTGTTTCTGTGGTCCTTTTCAGTTTCTATCATCAACTTTTGTTATAATAATGCTAATCTTTTCTGTTAATTCACTGTAACAAAAAAGAGAGCTTCTCACATTTTTTTATGAAATGAAAAGTTACAATATTACATTTTTAAGACTGTTAAAAGATTTCTGTAAAGAAAATAAGACCGTTAAAAGATTAAACTGAATTAAAGGAAAATTTATAAAATTAAATTAAAATTAGAGAATCAAAATACTAATTTATCTTCAAATTTTAAATTGTAAGTTTTTTGTGACCGTGATGAAAAATTGTCAAATTCATTGCTAATAACTTTTTTGTCTTTGGTTGGTGGATATTTCCATTTTTTTAAGTAAACAATATCAACGTATATGATTATGTACATGTACTAACGAATAGGTGATTCAAGCAATATAAACTTGAGTGATTCATTTTAAGTAAGATACTAAGGGAGCATTTGGTAGAGGAAAAAAATTATATCTGAGAATTATGATTCTTAAAAATTATGAATCGTGAAAATTATATTTATTGAAAATGAAAAAAAAAATTGTTTAGTTGATTATTGAGAAGAAGAAACAGAGATAGTTTGATGTTTAATATGCACTAAAAAAAACTTATTAGATATTCATATATATTACATAAATAATAAAATTAGTGGTAAAAATAATGGTAATAATAGTGATAGTAGGAGACAATTATTAATAGTGATATCAAATTAGTGGTGATAGGAATAAAATAATGATGATAATTGGGAAGGTGTCATGTTTGGCTATAGAAATAGTAATTGCTTTGAAAATGTTACTAAGGATAGTAGTGGTAGTAATAACAACATTATAAATGATTAGTGGTGAGAGATATTTCGTGATTCTGTTTATTTTAACTAAAAAAAAAAGAAAAAGAAAAAAAATAGAAGTTAAAAAAAAACTAAAAACATGAGAATAATGAGTAATTGTTAGGAGAAGCAACAAAAAATTTAAAACTAACAAAAGATAAAATGATCTAATAAAATATATACATCAAATAGAAATATTTTTTTATTATTAATATAAATTATTATTAGTATAGATGACATGCACTAAGGAAAACAGTATCTGATGGCGGTAGATACGGGTGAGGATAGGAAGCATTACTTTTTTTCTTTTACATTAGAATGACAAAAAAATTTAACCGACTCTAGGGATTTAATATATATATATATATATATATATATATATCAATTAATATATTATCCAATATTAATTCATTAAACTCAAATACTCAAATGATTAAATTAAATCAAATTTAAGACAATAAAATATATTTCACCCTAATCCACCTCCTCCATTTTTGGTATCAGCCGTGATTAGTGATTAGGGATTACAGCGAGTTGACTCAATATTGGGTCCACACGATTGGTCTTGGCGACTCGCGAGTATCTGTCTTGGGACGAACGTGGGAAAGTGGGCACACCCATGCCACATTATTTAAATGGATACTTACACCCATATAAAAATTGGGTCAATAATGGCATCGCAATTTTCCTTTATAAAAATTTCAGGTACTCAAGCACATGGTGGAACTTGTTCTCCGCGTGAAGGTGCAGGCAAAATCAGAACCAACATTGAAGCAACGACTCTCAGATTTCATATTGAAATATGGAAAATACTAATAGACGTGCTCTGGGACTGATTAAGAAAATTAATTTTTTTTCTTAGAGTGTAAAAATTTATATTTTTATGATTATTTTTATATATATTTTTTTAATAATTTTTACATTAATTTTTTTTAATTCTTTAATAAGTTATCTAAGGACACCCGTGAACAACATCCATAAAACATATGTTTGATTTGGATTATCTGACCCGACAAACACTGAAAAATGCATATGTAAAGTGGTTTGTTTATCCATGCAATGCAGAGTGGTGTAAGAGATTGAGATTCTAACTATCTTTCCTTACATTCCCAATCGACAACAAACTAACTATGGCATTACCTCGATTTCGCCTCAGAGAATAATTGCCTTAGTTTCCGCATATAATATCTTACTCAGAATTTGCACTCAAAGATAAGGAGGCATCTACATCTATACACAAAATTCCCTAATAATTGTGCCCCCTATAAATAATTCCTTCACTAATGTCTCGCTCACAACCGATATTATGAAGTCACAGTGTGGGTCTTAGCTTGTGTTTGTCAATATTATCAAACGGTCTAGATAAAAAATCTAACAAATATAGGAGTACTATGTAACTATACAAGTAGAGTTTACAGAAGAAAAATATATTGAAAAGATTATTTTATTCACATAAGACATGGAATTATGGGAGGCATTTGTATAATTAATTGGAAGATTTTTTATATAAGGGAAATTAAGAAGTTTTAATTCCATAAACCTTTATAATATTTATTTTCTTCAAAATTTTGTTTTACGAAACTATCATTTAGTTTTTATCTAATAAAGACATTTTTATACATGCAATACGATATAATAAATAATAATTTAACATAATCATCTTTATACTACAAATATGGCGTGATTAATAATAGAAATCAAATTGCTTTCCTACTATTAGTTTTTTATCCAGACTTTTATAATTAGATATATACTGCTGATACATGAAAGTTATTTAAGAATTAGCTTTAATTTTTCTTTCTTTTTATTATAAAAAATAAACCGAATATTTTCAACCATGGCTTAAAGATGTATTTTTAAATAGAGGTTAATTCTTTAATGAATCTTAATACTAGTCCTTATTCCTGATAAAGAGATATTCTGAGTTTAAAAAGACAAAAAAAACTTGTGATGTTTTGTAGAAAAAAAGTTAATGGTAATAAATAGTAATATGACTGAGGCGTAACGATAAGTTGACTCAAAGTAACGGTCATTTGAAAATGTAATGAACTATGATTGAATTTCACATTTTCAAGGGGTATGTAAGAAGCTGTAAAATACTGGAGTAATTAACCTTGTTGAATTAAAAGTTCTGTAGCCACTTTTCAAAATAAATAAATAAATATGCTAAATCATTCAAGAGTTTGGTGGTTGTTTCATCTCGTTGACTATATCAGGATAGTGGTTGAATTTTCACGAGCACATTACGTGAATTCAGAGAGACAGTGAACGCTTGCAACGTAAAATTTCATTATGTTGTGATCAGCCATAATATAAACTAAAAAACGACACGTAAAATATTGTTACTATTTAACATCTTCATTTAGAATGCTGTCATAAGAACATTTACATAATTAAAATGAAAACAGTAGTTTGATTTTAAGTTTATTTTTACCAATAAAAATTTATTCGGTTGGTAGAAAAAAAATAGACTCATAGGTTAAAGATGTGAGTTTGATTTTTATTGTGAATATGTAAATTTTATTAATAAATAATCTGTAAATATTTTTTGAGTCTTAAAGACATTTCCTAACCCTAGGGAGTCTCAGAAATTCAACTTAGTAAACTATAGTCATAAAAAAAACCTTTTAAAGTATAACTTAAAATTCATGTCACTTAGTTTACTTTTAAAGATATAAAGCATTATTATTTCTTGCGCGGGGAAAATCCAAATTAATTATGCTTATACATTGTCAGCCTCATCGTCTCTTGCACCTTGTATTTTTTATTATCTCAAGATTTTTGGATCACTATATTAATTATAGTGTTCACTATGATATATCACCATTATCTATCTATCTATATTTGTTTTTTTTGTTGCAATAAAAATATAACTTTTTAATAAAACTTATGTAAATTACTATTTTTTATCATTATTTTTTTTTCTCATAACACAACCAAGAAAAAATAACCCAATTCCTCTTCATATATAAAATAAATGGATCCGTCTGAATACTCGAGTGTCTCAATAAATAATATAGTAATATGCCATATTTCAAGTGTAGTTCTGCTGCGCGTGTGACTGTTGGTAATCGGTACTATCAAACAAATACTATAGAATCGAGTTTTTTGGGGGGTCTTTATGTGATATTTTTCTTTAAAATAATCATATTCAATTTTATATGATTTTTTATTTTAAATTAAAAAAAATATTAAGTAAAAAAATATTTTAAAAGATAATACATATTATAGAAGTATGAAAAGTTTACTTCACTATGGGAAAATTTATATTATATAATTAAATAATTTTAAATATTCTTAAAAAGTATTACTATTTTTTAACTTATTTGAAACGGAAAATACTAAAAAATTTATACGTTTTACTTTTCTAAATATTTGTAAAATAATATTATAAAATTTTTTTCTATATGCTGTACAAATTTTTTAAAAACTCAAATAAAGTGATAATTTTATAATAAAAATGTGAAAATAAGAAATGAAAGAAGAATTAAGCAAACCTTAAATTTTCGTTTAGTCAACTTTTTTTTCTGACAAAAAAAGATAATGAATACCAATACTGGATATTATTATTTATTCGAGAAAAATGATTATATACTAATAATATAAAAAATTGTACATAATTATTATAATGTATGATAAATTTATTGACTTTTAAAATAATTTAAATTATAGAAATATTCTAAAAAAAATTATATAATTATACACTCACAATTTATAATATATGATAAATTTATTAATTTTTAAAATAATTATTTTAAAGGAATTTAAATAATTATACAGAAATTAAGCTTTATTTATTTATACTCTTTTGGTTGGCGGGGAGGGCGTGTGTAACCGAGGCTGCGCTTGCATGAATAAATTTACAGGTCCACTCCACCCATTGGTTGTTGGAAATATATCATTGTCCCTGGACAACGTTGCTAACCAACTCCCAAGTCCCAATAGTACCTAGCAAGCTTGTAGCAGTATTATGAATAAATTTGAGTTTCATTATAATTTTATTTTTTTAATAATTAGTAAGTAAAGATGGTACTGTATATTCTTAAAATGTTAAATACAATTAATATTATTTATTTGTTATTGATTTAATATTTGAAATATTAATATAATAAATTTTTAAGAAAATATAATAAAATTCTTGTACTAGATAGTAGTATACGATGTCAACGAAAATTAATTACTACTTTTGATGAATTATTTCATACTAATATTATCATCGGATAAAAATAATACATAAAGAATAAATCCTTTTAAAATAGATTTTTATATGATAAAGTTATTTGAAATTTCTAGTTTCTCTTTTAAATGTTACAGTAAATGGGAGGACCCTCATCATCAATTCCTCAGCGTCTCTTATCGTGTAAAAATTTAATGAGTATTTATTCGTATAGTGGGCTTTGGTACCCTACTTCTTATTGTCCAAACTCAAAAGGTCAAATAAAAATTTTGGTTTGACGTGAACTGAAAGTTGACCGGGGAAGATGACCAATTTTTATGTTTCCGGCGGTTGACCATTGACTGAAATAATTAATGAGCAATGAGCATGATCTGACATACGGATTTTAAGCTACACTGTCAGTATGCCCAATTCATAATAGTATTTTTCAAAGTATAGCATCCACATTGGTCCAATTATAGAACTCTATTAGGTTCTATCTCTCAGTTTCACAGTGAAGATAATGCTTAGGAATCTGATCATACTAATTACATGTTTGATTTATCAACTGATCAAAATCTTTATTTTTATTAACTTTGCATTTGAATGTGTGCATAACAATTTCAATTATAAATCAAACATGCACTCGTACATACAGCATAATCACTTTTGGCAGTATAATTCAGCAGCAACTGCTCGTGCCTTGTCACACCGAAAATTACTCAACTGGGGGCATAACTACAAAAAATTAGGTGAGATTACTTGCACATGAAAACTGGGCAAATTTAAAACTTTATGAAAGCCAAAAAATTCTTTTGTAAATTGTATTTAATTTAATTCATTTGGTAGGCTTTCATAAAAAAACTTTTTATGAAAGCCTACCAAATGAATTAAATTAAATACAATTTACAAAAGAATTTTTTGGCTTTGAGTGGCCACCTCCCTATACTAGTACCACAGCTAGGTCCACCTTTACGCAAGTTGAAAGGCTTCTTGAATGCATGAAGTCTCGAATCACAATCGAGTTATGGCCTAATTATGAATTTTCTATAGTTTGAAACTAAATATTAATTGTCAGCGCTACAAGTTTCAACGATCAGCCAGCCGTGAAGGTCAGAGTGTCATTCGATGGATAGGCATGAAGAGTAAGACAGTAACTGTCGACAATTCACGATATAAACCCCCCAAAAGAAAAAAAAGTAACAGGTTTTAAGAAATGCATAATCCTATATCATGTAATTACCTCCTTCGTAAAACATACATTTATAAATAAATAAATAAACAAAACAAAATGAACAAGCTCAATTAGCAGCACAAAATTATAGGCAACAAAGCTAAAAGCTTGATACAAGAAACATATCTCAATCTTAAAAGGGTTCATGTTTACAAATAAATAAATGTAAATCCGAAATAAATATCTCATAAATGACTCGTCCAAAATGGACTGCAGATTGAGCCACTTAAGCTCTAGTACGCCAACCCGTCTTTTGTAGGGTGGCCATTGGGTATAAGCCATTCGAAATGATAATGCTATAAAATATAAACCAACAATAGATTGGCTTAATTACTTTTCGGACGAAATTTAGATGTAGTTCTATAGATATTTTGGTGTTGTTCTCTAATTAGAATTAAAA
Organism: Glycine latifolia; assembly: GCA_013407115.1. NCBI lineage: Eukaryota > Viridiplantae > Streptophyta > Magnoliopsida > Fabales > Fabaceae > Glycine > Glycine latifolia. The sequence goes on from CM023952.1 coordinate 6,027,557, forward strand.
TTTCACCTCAATGATTGGTGTTGACATTTAATGGAAACCTTTACTGCACAATTAATTATCAAGATGAAACTCTAATTCTAATTCAAGAATAACACTAAAAATACCCAAGTCCTAAACAATTGCATCTTAGTTTTGTCCTTATTTATTTGGGTATGAATTGAAAACAAGCATTAGTATAATCTATTGCAATGAAATAGAACATCTGTATAGCATTCAGTGGGAAGATTTGCACTCGGTTAAATTATGTCTCTTTCATTGGGCGGGGAAGCGGAGATTCAACTCGGAAATGTCAGCATCAAACTACATCACGCAGGAAAAATCCTTGAAAGCATGCAACTACGATTCTTGACACCTGTGAGTGCTACAAATTTCCATCAAGTAATCTTCCTGGTGTCAACCATCAATTTATAGAGGGCAAATCCACCTCGATGACAGCCAGGCATCCTAGAAGTCATGTTTTCTACTTCAATCTGAAAGACACAAAATCAACGAGTTATGGTTTCAAGGCTAAAGGTTGGTCGTAAACATATGTATTAAACTAAAATGACCAATTTAAACTTTAGTAACGAACTAACAATAAACTGGCTTTTAGCTTTGAACTATCAAGTTTATTAGTCCCAACAGATCCCACGATAACCTAGAGAAAGAAATATCACTAAACAAGTAGCTATGTCATTATCATTGATTCATCACGCTACAGCAGCAACCCACCAACAGTGGCTCCTCTTAAGTCTGAACCCATAATCATTTTGATGGGCCTTCTGTGGCATAAGGAAAAAGCACACCAAGACCATGCTCGTCTCTTTTTAATGCCAATACCAAAATAATGCAAATGTTCTTAAATGGAAACAGCTAAAAATTAAAAATGAAAATAATCACATAATTGTTATTAAGAATGGACTTCATGCTAACACAATAAGAACAAGCTTTAGATTCACCATTGGAACAGCATATAGCTGAGTTGACTCATAGCCATCTTGTGCACTTGAATAGAACTGCTGAACTTCCTTGGAGTCAAGACCGCATTTGATAAAGAAAAATGCAGCTGGTCTAACATTCAAGTTCCTGCGAGATATACCAATGAAAGCCGGGATGCTCTACATGCCAAAAGATCAAAATTAGATTCCAAGTTTTCGAACCTATCCAATCCCAGTTTCAAAGAGAAAAGGGACAGGAGATTAATATTAGCAAAACAAACTGAAATTTAACCAGCAATCAATTCACTATGAGAACAGGTGTATAACAAAAACCAAAACATATAAATCACTAAGTCTACCAAAGCTAGCATACTAGGTGGCTCTGAAGTTCACTTACTTATAAAGGTAAAAACCATGTATATTGTGTTCACATAGTAATGTTAAAGTAGGAAATAGGAATTATGAAACTTACAAGGTATGAAGCCGGCACTCCAATTTCTTCAACTACTTCACGAACAATGCTGTCAAACATCTCCTGTGAAACCTTAATGTTAATAGATTCTGTTAACTCCTTGTCATATTGATGAGATGTTATACCAATTTCTTGAGGCTGTCAATCAATCATATAGAAAAATCAATGTATAGCCAAGTCTAAGCAGAAATTTTATGAACAGGAAAAATTATGTGCTTCTATTCAGTAATCAATTAATCATTGAACAGAAGACAATACATTAAAGTAAAAAAGAGCAAACGACAATATGGTACAGCAAAAAGGAGCATATATCATGACAAATAAATGCATCACACCCAAAAATCAAATTAAAGACTTATTTTAGAACTGTCCATTACATACTAAGAAACACGGATTCGGACACGGTGTTGGACACGACATGGATACAGACACATACACAGGGACATGCCTACAATAAAAAAATGGGACATGGGAACACGGCAGACACCTATATATAATATGATCAATATGAACATGCCAAAATTTAAATATGATCAAACATGACAATAAAATTTATATATTCATATGATAATCTAAGAAAAAGTACTAACTACTAAGAGGCATCAAGAGATATGTCATATGTCTAACAAAAAGTACTAAGGTGTATAACCGATGGAGAAATAACTCGTTCAATATTGATTAATTCCACAACAAATGGATTAGCAAGTAACAGTTCCACAAGGTAGAAAAGAAATAAAAATTCAACCAGATCCAAAATCCTAACCAATCATAACCAAAATCCAAAATTACAACCAATCGTAACAAAAATTCAAAAATCCAAAATCTTTCCCACATATCTGGATGTGCCTCGGCCTTCCCCAAACGTTCACTCAAAAGTCAAAACTGCGATGGAAAGTGGAGACGTGTGGCCGTGTGTGCAAACACCAACGTCAACATGTCGTTGAGCGTCATCACCGAAACGATGTCGCAGTTGAAGAGGCATCGTAGGAGCATGTTCTTCGCCCATGTTTAGTCAAATCCTCTGCTGACCAAAACGGAGGAACCAAGGACAACGTTACCGCTGTTGATGGCCACAAAACAACTGACAACATTCTCCCTTCGCGCGTCTTGCCGTTGTCTCCCTCCATCAACAAATAGCTGACGTGTCCACATCCGGTTGTTGGGCCGCGTCCAATCGCGCATGTTCGGTGGCCCAACCGTGTCCAGTGACGGCGGACGCACCCGACGCCGAGTCGCACGCAAGTTGGGTCCGCGTCCGTATCCGACGCGAGTCCGATACAGGACACGCCACTGAAGTGCTTCTTAGATTACATATCTATTGTAGAAAATAAATGTACTACTGTAATACTCGATAGCAGCAACAGAAATGATTTAACACATTCATTTCACCTTTGAATACCTCAGGATGGCCTCCAGGGAAAACAAAATGTCCCGGAAATTCACCAACATTATCACTTCGTTGTAATACAAGTATTTTGTTGTCATTTGTCTCCACCACTGCACCATTTCCTAGTGGACTGGAGGTGTGCAGACAAAGAGCAGAATCATCTGAAGAGAGATAAGGATGAAGAAAAGATTAAGACACATAAATCAATACCAATTCAAAGCAAAGAAAGGATGGAAGAGGAGGCAGAGGCAGAGCCAGAGGGAATATGAAAGCTTCTCAATTTTGGTCCTTATTATTCCATCCATTATTTTTTAATAAATTTTAATCAAAGAGATAAAATAAAACAACCAATACATCTAACCGTAGGATGAAGTTACATGTTTGAACAATGTTTGATAAAAGCTGTGTCTACTTTGTCCCCGAAAAGTGGTGGATAAAATAAAAATATATAAAACATGAATTTTGACATAAGTACATTCTCTTCCTACTACTAATCATAAATGAGCTTCTATATCTTCCAACTGTGACATAGTAAGTTATCTTCTAAATGAACACAACCAACTCATAAAGCAGCCAATATGTAATATTGCTCCTTCTTTCTTATTCCCCTGTTTAGCAATTCTATGAACCTACATGACAATTGAGGCATAAAAAAGGCAACAACTTTACATCCTTTACCCTTTTTGAATATTTTCTGATTAAAAAATGGAACACAATCCAATTCAAACAAGGTACAAAGGAGGAAGGCAGGACCTAAAATAGTTATAACTTGAATGAAGATTGTGGTTCCTGTGTTATTGGGTTACTGTACTAAGAGTTATGGAATTGGACAGCTATACAATGATGAGATGCTCAAGTTCCCAAATGGCTAACGATTTCAGGATCCAGTAATATCTCCTCTACTTGGGAACAGAGAGAAGAGCGAGATCTACATATTTTCAGACATAAAGGGCAACTCCACTGTATCCAAGCAGGGAAACAGAAGATGGATACCCTTCTACTGCGTTAAATTTTCAACAACTCAACCCCATCCCCTTGATCCTTTCCTGATAATTTAATTGGACAACAAAGCAGCTTCATTTTGAAAGTCAGGTGTCACATGACCTAATTTCAGGTGCTAACAGTTTAAGGTCATAGGGTAACCACAGTAGTACTTAAGTTAAAAGAAGGCGGAAAATTGTAATGATTTACCTTCTGATGGAAACAGGAACCTTTCCCACAAAGGACTTAAATTTGTCCCCACAAAAGTCCTGGAAGAAAGTTTAACCAATAATTAATAAATAGAGAGAAGTAGAAATGATAAGCAAAAATACAAGGAGAGAATAGAATAAGATTCATCTAGGCTTAAAGGCAGCATGGCAGATATATCCTCTATTGGTTTCAGAAAAACACTAAAGATAACTGTACAGTATATATGACATTTGCTGCAAATAACATTTGACATTAGTATGTCTGCTGATATATTATACAAATTGTTTAATACATCAATCATGCACATGTTTTTAAGCCAAAGGCTACCTTATGTTGAAATTTAATATGGAAATACAAAAGTTTCCCACTAATTTACCAAATGAGTTTTAACGATTTACTACCTATCAAAGATAGATGTATATTAGAAGTCATGAAAAAGATACATATTAAGATCATTGAAGTATCCACATGAAAAATGAAATTATAAATTATCATTCAAAATTATATTCTCATTAGCATCCTATCAATATCACTAACCATGCTATATGAAAAAAATGTAACATTTAAAAGAGGAGCACTGACACAAGACCTGTAATCCGTCAAACCTAGATGGAGGCATAAATGCGGTTCACATTCATGGTCGGATCCATCTTCGGCATGCAAAACACACCCTCCATACTGTTACATTTGCATAAAAAAGAACACTCTGTTAGGGATAGTCTTAAACAGTGTCAGTAAACATAACCTCAAACTTTACTCTAGCTACAATAACACATCTCAGATACACAGCATTACGTAACAACATAACGGATTAAAGAAAGAGAAAGAAATTGAGGTCATTGCATTATATCGTGGAATACAGACATGGACTAATAAGCATGCTATGATCCAACAGGCCATATGTTCAGGACTTCAGGTCATATAGAATTATGAATTATTAAATTAAAACTCAACTGTTCATCTGATTCATTCCATTACACACATTAATAAGGAAAAATATTCATGCTATGACATTAGTTAGTTAATATCTCGTATAGTTTAGCAACCGGAATCTAATTTAAAATAATCATATTCTTAACATCACTGCATGTATATATGACTTGGATTTTAGTGAAGTAATTTCAGAGAAAGTAAGAATATCTCATTAACAAGGCGCGCATACCCTGAACTTCTTCCCATTGAACAGCGAATTGTTCTTCTGGCTCCTCTGCTTCCATATCTGCACAATGAAAACAGAAAAATAAGCATAAGAGGAAACGAAAGCATAAAACGCAATAAAAAAATTCAAGTACCCAACTAACGCACGCCCGCACGCGCAGAATACATGAATGCATCACTTGCGAAAACGAATGTTAAGGAATGCGATCCACCTCAGAAATCGTGTTCTCCAAACTGGCGTCAGAGTGAGGGATCCGGTCGTAGGCGTCGCTGAATGCCACAGAAACCTTCAAAAGCGAAAGAAAAAAGTTCGTTAGCGAAGCACGTTTTGAGGCGAATCGTGAGGATTCGAAGTGAAGCGAACCTGTGAAGGTGAAAGGCCGGAAGGACACGACACTAGAAGCGTGAACGAAGCAGGGTCGTCGGTGCTACTCGCTTCCTTCTCCATCGCAACGTCGACGATGCTAACTCCCACTCGGAGAGATTTCTCTGCTTCGTTGATACATTTTGGGCTGGGCCCGTTGAAAGATTAATGGTAACATTTGGGTTCTAGTTTTGGCAGCTATTGGGCTTCTTCTTCAGCCCTTGGTTTTATTTCCACTTTCAGTCCCCAAGTGGGCTCGCAAAAAAAGCCTCTAGCTTGCACTTTTTTAGTAATTGAAGAATGTCAATCAATTTATAGTAATTTACACATTTTATTCGATCAATTAAATTAAACTTTCTTGATCTATGTTTATACTTTTACGCTTTATTTAAATGAAAGATGGGGAAAATGGGAATTTTTAAATGAAAAAAAGATTTAGAGAGAAAATTTGTTTCTTAAGTCTTTCTTTTGTCTTTTTTTCTTAATAGGCATAAATGTGTGAGATTTTAAAAGTTAGGAGACAATGTGTAAAAAAGTGTTTAGTGATAAAATTTGAGATATTGTGAAAATTGGGAGGCAAAATGTGTAATTAACCCTATAATTTTTTAATATTGATATATATTAAAACATAATTTAAAATATAAGAAATTAAATAACAAATATTTCACTATATTTTGTTGTTATTTATATTTCATTTGTATTTTTCATATATATATGGTTTAAATATATTTTCAGTTTTTCTAAAATTTCTAATTTTAATTTTAGTCTTTTAAATTTAAATTTTTTTTTATCTGCACAATTTTTAAAAAAATATTTTTTTTAGTCTTTTACTTAAAAAAAAAATATACATCCACTCACTCAAGAATCAATCTAATATTTCTTTTTTACAGATAAGGACTAAAAAACGCTTCTTTTTTTTCAAAAAGTTGAGGAATTTAAATTTAGGAGATAAAATATAAAAGTGACCCAAATTTAAAAAATTGAAAACGTATTCAAGCTTATTCTTTTCATAGGCAATTCATTATTTACCTCTCCCAGTTAATAAAAGATTTTGAACTTTAAATAAGGAAATTTTAATAAACTATTTAATGTAGTTGATTTTATTTTTAAATATATTCTCACCGTTATTTGTTTTTTATTTCTCTGACACGTAAAGAATTAACATAATATATATATATATATATATATATAATATGATCGACTTAATTAAAATTCCATTTTAAATAAAATCAATATTATACAAAATAAAACATTAAATCTTATATCCATATAAACAAAATATTTTCTAAACTTCTCCCAAATTAAAATTGTTTTCGAATACAAATAACAGAAAATTGAGATGGAAAAGATCAATCATATAAAACAAAAAATTAATGTCATTTTCATCCCTTTTTTTAATAGCTCACACTCTGTAAGGAAGATCACGTTCCCTTTCATTTTCTCGAGTTATGAAGATGTGTATTGATCTTAATGACTTTAAGTTATGGAGATTTTTTATCATGTGCTCGAATGCTTATTGCTTAAGGGATACGTTCCAGTACAACTTGCAAGAAGTTTTTCATGCATATACAATTAATAACTCCCTTCGTCTTATACATGTCCTTTTCTAACAAGACTGTGGAAAATACGAGTATTTAATATGTATAAAATAAAAAGATATTTGAATAAATATTATTTCCATAGATTAAAAAATATAATGTAAATATAAAATTTAAAGAATATTAAAAATAAATTTAATTAATAGAATGTTATTTAAATAATATTTAAGAATGACTTATTCTGATAAAAAAAATAATTATTAATTAAAATATGATTCAAACTAACAAGTGACAGGCTAAAAATTAACACATAATTTTTTTATTAAAAATTTTGTTAGAATCGTATTGAAAATTATATGAAGTTCCATTTGAAACACATTTTTTATACAAAGAAGAAATTATTTAATTCTTATAATATTTTTGTAACTCATTTTTTCCGATCAAACTATTCATCTTATTAGATACTAGTCCCCTTTCTCATTTAATTTTTTTCTCTCTAAATTAATTATAAAAAATCTGAAAATAAAAATAAATCGTTTAATTTATATGTAGTTTAATTTATATGTACAATGAAAAATTCTTACATTATCAACTAAATAATTAGAAATTATTACTTTCTCCCTACAATTATTATAATTTCCAAATTAAAAGTATGAGTTGGTCTTTTTGAAGGTTCAATATAAAAGTTTCTTACATTAATTAATTTTTCACAAAAATATTCTTAATTAATATTAGTTATAGAATGACCCGAAAATGAATAAATATACAACTAATGTCTTTGTTAGTTTTGTTCATGAGGATAGTTTTTTTAAAATTATTAATTTTAGATAAATTTAATATTTTCAATTAAATAACTAATTTCCTTAATCTTAGATGTGAATTAGTTAATTGAATCTTATAATAAGAATTGAATGAGTACTTTTTATTTTATAAATCATAAGTATATTTGACTTAGAGACAATTATGTTTGAACTAATGACATAATCATGAGTGATAGAATTTTTATGAGTACCTAACTTAAGTACATGTCCTAAACTTGAACTCACTATTTCTAATTAATTTAAATTAATTTTGTTTCAATTGATTCACATGTTCTTATTTTTGTTGGTATAATTTGATAATTATTATAAAAATCTACAAACCTACTATACACAATTATTTATGATTCATTGACATCATAAGCCCTTTTTACACTATCCATATATATCTTATTTACTCAATACCCCTAAAATTTATCATAAATAAAGTTGTTTCTTTAGGTCAAATAGACATTATTTGTTATTGCATAAACATAATTTATATATCGTTTTAACTTAGATTTTGTTAGGGGTGTAAATGAGTCGAGCTGAATATTAAAATTTTAAAATTTTAAGATTGAGTTATAAAAAAAATAAATAACTCAAATTTGATTCATTTATTTAAATGAGTCTAATTATAAGTTTGAGTTTTACTTGTTTTAAAAAAATAAAGCTTGAGCCTAAATTGTTTAGCTCATTTAAAATTAAATTACTTTTTAATTTGCAAAAAAAAAATTTAATTATTATTTAATTCTAACAATTTAATATTGAATAAGATATTTTATACTATATAATAATCTACAAATAAAATGATGTGTTAAACATACGTGATGATATTATAAAATCTATATAATTTTAATTTTCTATATTTTATTTATAAACGAACTATTAATATTAAACTTGTAAAATTTAGATTTGGCTCATCTAAATAATCGAGTTCAATATTAAGTTTGAGTTTGTTTATTGAATTAAATAGATAAGCTTAATTAGACATTTAAAAAATTAAAATTGAATAATTCACGAATAATTTGACTTATTTACATCTCTTAAATCTCATTAATCAGTGTTCTTGATACATTAATTAAGAAATTAAAATAAAAAATATTTATTGTAAAAATCATTAAAAAGTAAAAGACAATTATAACTAACCTAATATGTTATCTTTCAATAAAAATATTTTTATTTTAAATTTCTTAATTAACATTTGTCTTTTAACTTAACTTGGGCATTGGAATGAGATCCACCCCGTTCCAGTTAAAGATCTGGCGGCATAGAGAAGAAGAACCACCCATCTGTAGTGTTCTTGGCCTCAAAATCAACAAGTGTCATTTAATTGAAACCAATCATATGATGTATTCAGGAGAGCATGCGGGACTAGGCTCTTGATGATGCTCTGAGTGTTTTCCCAGTTTATCTCGACTGCAAAAAAGGCGTTTGACTTCTTTACAGAAAAAAAGGAGAACTGAAAAGTGTTGAATTTCTAAGCAGCCAAAACATTCGGCGGATAATGCAAGATGATAAATGAGAGGCAGTCACCCCCACACACTATATGATTTGATTTCTACAATTCAACTGATCCCATTGGGCCTTAATTAGAGTCACGCTTTTCTGTTCTTTTTAGCCAACCCGCGGGGTTCCCTTTGTTTGCATACATTTATTGTATTGTTGGGTCACTTTAGTGGAGAAATTATAACTCATTTTTATTCTAGACTACTTGTCATTCATCTATTATACTCTAAACCCATATATAAATAAAAATAATTAATTTTATGTTGATTAAAAAATTATTTGATATCATTTAATTTTTTAATCTTAAATAAAAAATAAGATTATTTTTAAAATATCATTCATTGTCATGAATAAAAAGGAGTTATTAAAATAGAATTATAATTAAATGATGAATATTTTAAGAATGATAGTATTGAATAAGATAAAATTAATTAGATTTACTTATATTTAAGTCCAACATATAAGATATGAGTCTAAAAATAACACTTTTTTGTCATAAAATAAATGTGATATTTGAACAAATATTTGTATGGATATATATGTTGGATTTTTTATACTACTATCCCTTATCACTATAGCTTTTCAATGCAATATTAATAATAAGATTAATTAGTTTTGAAAATTTATTATTTCATTTTATCTAATTATTAAAAAAAAATATATTCCTATAAAATAATCTTAGAGGACACTTATCTTATTAGGACAAGAAAATTATAACTTAGAATACAACTTTGAATTCTAAACCAAAAATCAATTTTAAAATATTTTTTAACACAAAACTAAATATGTAAAAATTTATCTAAAATTAACCCTAAACACAAAATCAATTCTCCAACATTTTTTTATCAGCCATCAATTATTTAACATAAAACCAAATAGGCACCTAGCTTGTAACTCAATAAATAGGTTGGCACAAGGCCCAAAGGACATACATTCGCTCATGATAAAATTTGAGCCATGCACAAATGCAGTTTATTAGTTTTTTTCTTCTTAAAATAAAAACTTGAATAGAGTAGTAGGAGTACATTTTATGTATTTGGCACTCCCTTTCTACTTATATATAAATAAAAAAATTATCTCCAGTCTTATATGTAAACAATAAAAAATATTTTTTTTCTTAATTATAATTAATAATAATAAGTTTTATTAACTTATTCCGAATTAAATGCATGTCTTTTATATCCTTAATTTATTAATAATTTTATTTACTAGTCACTTATTGGACTATAAGTATTAACATTAAATGAGGTAATCACTTACAACATTTAAACTTAAAGATATTTTTGAAATAAAATTTAAATTTATGATAGTATTAAATATGATCATCACTTTTCTTGATCATGATGATTTATAATATTTTGATTATATTTAAGTCTAGCATACAAGATTATTTTTTATTTATATATATGTAAGAAATAATATGTATTATGAAGAGATTGATAAAAATGATAGATACCTAGTTTTTTTTATCAGCCAAAGAGAAAGATATTATTGAGGGTCTTGATAATCAATACACTTAAAACATTAATTAAGAAAATAAAAAAATATTATTAAAATGAACATCATAAAAAATTAGAAATAACATAATTTTATATATCTCTAATAAAATATTTATCCTTTAATTTAAACTAATTTTAAAAAAAATTTAACATTCGCCTATTATAAATGGGTCCCAGAAATATATAAAGCATAACCAAAATCTAGACACGTAGTCGTGCAGACCACTTAGCAATTTCTTCATTTAATTGATTGGTCGCGCTACTTGTGTTGCGCTCTTTACGTCATCTTTTGTCTTGTTGATCACCTCTTTTTCGGCTGACCCAACCAAAAATCTTCACTGTTTTTCTTTCCAACCTCCTCCATTTTATATTATTATTTTCGTCCCTTTTTATTTCTCTTTAAGGTTGTTATATAAAAAAAATACAATAATTTTTCTTAGTTTTAATTAAATGATTGTAAAATTCTTATTTCATCATTTTCTTTTCTTTTCATTCCTCAATAAATATATATGTAAATTAATTAAAAATAAAAATAAGTAAAAATATAATTTTAAAAAATAATTAATGTGATTTTAAATTTTACAAATGATAAATAAATAAGAATATATTTTTTTAAATTGGACAATTAAAAGAGAACATAATGTAATATTATGATGACTTCTAAGCTCCAATTAGCGCATGCATTTGCATTATTTTCTGATTGCATCCTAAGTGGCGTTTAAGATTGGAAGACTCTGCATGATATCATCCAAAAATGGACCACACACAAGTTACCATGCTACTAGCTAGCTGTCCTCTGCTATGCATAGTGGGATTTTATTTTCTTCCCTTTAGAGAAGGACCACAAACGACATGCACCTAACTTATGACTAAACAGTTTTTTTCTAAATTTGACAGTTTAAGTTTATCCTTAAATGACAGAAACATTCTAGTGTGCTGCAGGGCCATAATTGATATATACACAAAACATTTACTATTTGTTAATCCTTTAATTTAGACCCAATTATTTAAGAGTTGCAGGCATGCACAAAGTAAACGTGTTACATCGTTAACTATTCACTTCAATATGATTTTTAAAGTGTTATTATCAAAGTCAACTTACTATGTATAACAAAAATAACACTTTTTGTGATGAATGACATATATTGTATTTTTTTTACACATTCGTTATTTAAATCATCAAGTTAATTAAAACGGTTGAAACTTGAACCTGTTGCTGTTTGGAATATTTAAAACGAGTAACACTTGTAATTGTAACTTTCAAGCATCACAATAAATTATGGGATCGGTGCTGTTAGAAATTTATTGCAATATCTATTGAGGTAAGTTTTTCCAGCAGAACTAGTCCCACAAGTTGGGGGTCCATCACCTGGTTTTCCCGTATGTAAATGTTTTATATTCTATTTCATTGCGTTTGTGAATAAAAGGTCATTCATAAACCATGTGTCTCAAGTGGCAAGTCTCAACTTTGCAGATATTTGATTGTAATATTTCTTTTTTCTTTTATTTGCTAAATGGCTCTTGCATGTGACAGAGACAGTTTACGACTTTATGTTTATTACCAATTTACCATGCTATTAGGTCGATGAAGGGTTTTTTTTTTTTTTGGCATAAAGAGAATCAAATCATTTCATTATAAATAAGAGTCTCAACACAACTGGGAATCAAATGAAAGATCACTAAATTACAATTTCCATGTCCGGACATTATCGTTTAAAATTTAAAATGATAACTAACAAGTGAACGAGTCGACGACATTATGGTTTTCAATTTTTTTCTTAATTATTATTGTATTAAAGTAAGTTTGATTGCACTCGCTTCTATATAAGATCTTTTAAAATTTTAATTCCATGAATTTAAAGTTCTTATTAAAATTTATATCTTGAATGTCTCGCGACTTAAAAGGGGGCTAATCTAACCACGGACGTTGTTTCTATATACATTCAAGATCCTCCTAGCTAAACGATCTAGCCGAAAAATTACATGGAAAAATTATTCTTTGATGGAGTTTTGAATTTTTCTCTCTCCTATATTTAAACTTGAAACTATATTTTGTTAATACTAGCATTTTGAATATCCGGACATGAGTTTTTAACGGCTCTAATGAGTGTTCCTTTATTTTAAAACAAATTAATTAAGATCCCTCAGCATAGTTTGATAATTATAAATTTTTAAATATGTTCTATTCGTGATGAACAGAAATGTCCAACAAGGTATGTTGGGAAGTTAATATATGATCAATACTCTCTTTGGAGATATTAATGAAGGTATAATATCTCAGGAAAGAAGATTACTGCTAGACAACACTAATGGTGTGAGGTGTGTGCACAATGTAAATGAAATAGAGAGTAAAATGTTGCGTACCTTATTTTCTGAAAGCAGTTGTATTTATAACCACTAATATGAGAGTTATTTGGGGGAGATTTCCCCATGACCTTGGCCGAAATATTCGGTTAGTTGCTTGGAGCGATTGAAACCACATTCTCCTTACTGACGTTGGCGGAAAGAGTGTATTGACTTAGTCTCAAATGAACTTCCTTTCTAATTGGGCCTACTTCTACTATCCGTAACAAAGTATATATCCGATCGAATACAAAGTTAATTTATTCCAAGCACAAAGTTGTAGTAATTAACAAAAAATTTAAATATATTTTTAGTCCATATAATTGAGTGTTTATTTTCGTTTTCATCCTTATAATTTTTTAAATTCTTACAAATTATATTTGTTTTGTTAGTCCTTAACTTATTTTAAATGATACTTTTACTATTTAAAAAAATATTATAACGACAACAAATAAAACAAACATCATTTGCAGATACTAAAAACAAAAAAATAATTTTATAAAAATACAAAATAAAAAAACTAGATTATAAGGACGAAAAATATATTTAAATATTCACAAAACATATACTTTTTCTTTGATCTCAAATATAAAAAAAATACTATTTTTTGTCTTAAATATAAGAAAATTTTAATTAACTTTATCTTATTTAATATTACTATATCTAAAACACCCTTTATTTAATTGTTTTTAGTTTTAATGACTCTTTTTTATTCTTAATATCAAATTTTAATAAATGATAGGTTGAGAAAATAATTAATTTTTAATTGAGATTTTAGTATAGTTAAATATGGTTAATTAATTTTCTTAATTAGTGTGGATATTTTGTTTTTTTTTATTTGAGACCGAAATAGTATCCAAAAGCCTTTCAAATAATGCATCAAGCATATGAGAGAGAGACCGAAATAGTATAAAACAACCTTTCAAATAATGCATCAACCATATGAGAGAGAGAGAGAGAGAACTCCATTAATAAAAAGACCCCACAGGCTCAAAAGGCCTCATCTAACCATTACCAGGTAACTTTCGTGCGCTTACTTTCTAGGGCTGCTTCAAATCTGTACACTGAGAAAGAGGGGGAAGTTTCAACAGAACACAATAGATTTTTGCCATTCAAATTTTCGGTAGTTGCAATCAATGCTATTTAATCTAGCTCTGCTCTCTGGTATCATTTTCTTAATTGAGATCTTAAACTACTTTTTGATAAATCATATATTATCATATAGAATTGAAAATTTACAGAAAAAAAAATTTGGAACAATTTGTATATCTTAAAGATTTTTCAACAAGAAAAAAAATTTGAAACAATTTGTATATCTTAAAGATTTTTCAACAAAAACTCATCGTTTTCATTATTAAGAAATATAATGGAAATCATATTTTAAACTAAAGATGCTTGTTCAAGATCTTTCATTGAATTTGGTCAGCATTTCTTTGATAAATTAACACATTTTTTAAGTTTTAGGTAAGTGATTGATTCCCTCCAATTTTTATAAGCATTTGTTCCCACCCATTAGATTTACTTAAATTAAATTATTTTAAAAAATTTAATTGTGTACCATTACTTACCTTTGTTCCAAAGAAAAAAAAAACATGCAGTACGTAGTAACACAATAACAAAGGCTGTCGTCCTTGTGTAGAAAATTAAATTCTTCTGTTCAAAGACCTGAAGCAAAGTACTCCAATGGAACCCAATTCAAAGTTGACTACATATGCCAAGAGGAAAAAGAACTGAACAATACATAATGCAAGTATATAATAATTAAAACCCATAATCTACTAAACAAGAGCTAACCAAAACAATTACAGATATTTTTGTCGTTTTCTTTTTGTCAGAAAAAAAGAAGAAGAAGAAACTCGTTATTATAACACATTTAAACAAATAATGCAAACCAAAGTTTAAAAAAAAAACCATAATACGTACCCTTTTGACGGTGTAGCAAGAAGCAGCACACACCTTATTGGGTAATGAACCTAGAGGCCCGGGTTCAATAATAATAATAAGAAGTGTATAGCTTACAGAAAAATTTAATGCACAATTACACCGATGCACCTGTAAAGAGAGATTTAAAGAATGAGAGGGTCCCTTCCCTTTTAAATTTTTTTTTTCTTTGTAGCTGGCCAACATGCATACTCCTACTACACAACATCAACAATAATCACTTGAGAAATTCTGGAAGATGTTCGTAAGTGTACGGATCATCAACTTCATTGATCCAACCATAGGCCTCCATGAAGGGGTTGGCCAATGACTCTGGTGGGTACTCATCAATGCAATCGTCCCACACATTCGCGTCCCCCAAGTCCTTCATCACCTCCCACAAACAGCTGTTACATTTAAAGCCCGCACCAAAGCTTATCATGAACACCGTGTCCCCCTTCTTCAGCCTCTTCTTCGCCTCCATGTACGATAACACGTACCACAAGCTACTCGCCGACGTGTTCCCGAACCGGTGCAGCGTCATCCTCGCCGGTTCCAGGTCATACTCGCTCAGATCCAAGCTCATTCCGATCCCGTCGATCACCGCCTTTCCTCCGGTGTGAAGGCAGAAATGATCAACCCCGGTTCGGAAGTTCAATGGTGATTTTGTCGCTCCGGTGCTCGCAACGGACTTGGGAGCGTTACTACTCTTGTTGATTTTTTTAATAATGGACACGAACATAAACCTGAGCAGCTCACGGATAGGTAATATCTTGGGTGCTATGACTCGAAGATTATCAACGAAGGCTCGGGTGGCGGCCTTGGGAAGAGTCTTTCCAAGGTGAAATCCGAGCCTTCCTTGATCATCTTCCTGCTGGATACAGCAGCCATAAGCTTCTTCTCTAGCACCGTGATGCGTTCTCACCAAACACTTCAACCTCAGCATGGCTTTGTCCTTTAACGATCTTTTGTTCGTCAAAAGAATGGCGCAGCCGCCAGAACGGAAGAGACAGTTGGCGAGAATCATGGATCTGTTGCTTCCCGTATACCAATTTGGACTTAAAGACTCCGAAGTGATCAACAGCGCGAGCTTGTTGCGCTGCGTCTTGAAAATGCTTTTGACTATGTCCATTGAGATGAGGCTGGCGCTGCAGCCCATGCCGGTGAGGTTGTAGACCTTGACGTCGTGACGCATTTTGTAGTGGTTGATGATTCGCGAGGAGAGGGAAGGGACGGTGGCGAGCATGGAGACGTTGACGACGAGGACGTCGATCTCGGAGGGGGAGACGTCGGATTTCGCGAGGAGTTTTCCGATGCTGTCGTGGAAGAACTCCTCCATTTCTCCGATGCCGTCGCCCAACGTGGGAGTGGCCTCGCGGCCCTCGAAGATGTTTCTTGGAGCGTACGTTTGTTCGCCGATGCCGGAGTTGACGATGGCTTTGAGGAGGAAGCGGTACTCACTGGGGCCCAGGTTCTCGGTGCGTCTGATAAGCTTGCCGCAGAACTCGGTGCCGAGCATTCTGTCGTTGGGGGGCTTGTAGCATTGGTAGTTTAGGATGTAGCACTCCCTGTCCCTTCTCTCGTCGAACATCTTCCAGATGAGGAAACACGCGTACAACGTTGGAACCAGGTAGAGTAGGTAGATCAACTCCATGGGAGAGAAGATGTGAAGAAGAGGGCAGATACTAGAGAATTTTTAGGTAGATTAAGATTTTGAATGAAGGAGTGTGTTTTATAAGTGTGTCTGTGAATGAGTTGGGGTTGGGCAATGGGCAATGCGCATGTGAAGTGAGAGACCTTAGATGCTGTGTCATGTCAATATCTCAACCCCCAACAAACTCACTCTAGTAGTAAATTACAAAGATTAATTCTAAATATCTTCTAAATGTTTTTTAAGAAAAATATTTGCTCAATTCTGAACAACTTATTAGACACCAATGAAACTTTTTTGGGAGAAATAAATGAGAAAAATATTAATTAAAATGTATTTCGCTCTTAAATATGCATGAATAGCAAGTATCTTTATAAAAGAGGTACAGTCCGCTCAAATGCTGGATTGATCATTACGATTTTATTTTTATAAAAAAACGTCTTGGTGAATTGCGAGGAGTGTATTTAAAAATAATACTTCACCTAGGTTTCTAATCAATATGGATTTTGTAACTATGAAAACAAAATGTATTAAATTAAATGATAATGTTTAATTGATGCAAGAAAAATATAATACTCAGCAACTTATTAGATACCAAAGGAAGTTTTGAGAGAAGTAAATATTGAATACCGTTGAATGTTTACACCCTGAGAATAGATAAATAATTGACGTGATCAGTAACAGAACTTGGTAAAAGAAAATATACAGAAAAAAGAAATATCAATCAAATATTTATAGTTTCTACGTATTCAAATATAATTGCCCTAAAAAAATAATACGACAAACACATTTTTGTAATGTCAACTCATGTCGCAGGAGTCAAAGCATGTGCTTGCCCGTTGGGCATGTCTAACAGTTAGAGCATTTATGCAAAGAATCCAATTGGATTTCTTAAATAATTTTTGATGATTCTCGTAACATGTTTTGTGGTTTCGACATGTCATATCATATCTAAGAAACTCATCTAATATTTTGTTCCAATGCAAGAAATCATAAGGAATTCAAAAAAATTCACATTTATATTTTTTAATAAAACTTAACATTTTTTAATTTTAATAAATATAAATTAAAATACATAAAACGAAATGCATAACAATATAAAACTAAATTTTACATAATAATAAATAATTAAACACAATAACATCGAAATAAATAAAAAACTTAGACCTTGGAAAAAAAAATTACGTGTAATGAAAACTCAAAAACCCATTTCGAAAATGTAATATAAAACTGCAGAAAGAAGAAAAGTGAGTACAGAAAACAAATTATGCCCAAACTCCCCCTTTTTAGTCCAGAAGCCTCTTCCATTTTTTTCCACGCGCCCCTTTATCTCCCATTCTCCAATTTTTTAATCTTCAGTTGGCTTTGTGCTATTCCCATAAGCTTCTCCCCTGCCCACACGCTCTGCCCTCCCTTAGCCTCAAATCCACTCACGCGACCCTCAGCCTCTCCTCCTCTCTTCCTTCTCCTCTCACAAAACCCAACCGTCTCCTCTCTTCCACTCAGCCCCTACCCCTCTCCTCTCACAAACCGTGTCCATTTCTCTTCTCCCTTCCTCTCTCTGCTTCAAAAAGGCGAACAACAACAAGGAACGGGTCGTCGTCGGGGTCGCCGTGACTGTCGAGGTCGTCGTGGCTGTCTTCGTCGCCATCGGGGTCAGGGTCGGGGTCGCAATGGCTGTCGGGGTTGCCGTCGCCTCTCGCCATAGCCACCGCCGTTGACGAAATCGCTGCCACCGTCGCCGTTGGTGTCTTCATCTTCTTCGAGCAAGGTAGTTTACTTTCCCTCTTTATTTTGTTGTGGTGGTTGAGTTTTTAATCTTATTTTACTGTGTAAGATGCGATCCTTATATAAAGAACCGCTGCTGTTTCTTCAACCTTGCGTTCCGCCATGTACGATTGCTCCAACGGTGATTTTTTTCAAGATACGATTTCTTCCCCTTAAGCAACTCTCCAAGCTCCTGCGTTGGAGTTGCTCTTAAGAGTAGTCTGAGTTCCTTGTCCTCAGTCCACGTATTTGAAATACGCACACTAGAATGGATAGTTTTAGGCCAAACAAGCTCAAGAGCTCACCGAAGTTAATTGAAAAGTTATCTTAATAAATTATAAATAATATGAAAATGTAAAATTATAAGAAAAAATAAAAATAATGAAACTTGATTTAAATATAAAATATTAAAAAAATATTGAAGAATAAAATAAAATGAATATAAAAGTCAAAAAGTTAAAAATTAGTATTTTAAAAAATATTACTTAAAGTAATTTTTTAAAAAAATGGTAAAAATTACTAAAAAAATAATTTATGTAAAATAAATTAAAAACTAACAGAAATACATTGTCACACACACTCCTAATTTTTAATTTATTAGAGAATAAACAGTGGATATTTATACAAAATGTTTTTATTATTTAAATATAAATCATTATATATAATAAATTTTTTAATCTTTACAATAATTAATTATATATAAATGATATTTTAAAATTTTACTTAGTGGTCCTAAAATGGGTTTAGTTATACACGTGGCAGGTCAAAATAATATAGTAAGAAAAGGTTGGGTAAATAAAAATAATACTATTTTTGAGTTTATTATATGTAGTAGTTAATTTTTTTACATTTTGTATTAATTATAAATTATTTTTAATATGAGTCTTAAGATGATTATTATTAAAAGATAAAAAAAATTATTGTACGCATATAATAATATTTTAATCTTTATAATAATTACTTTTATATAAATGATAATTTAAAACTTTACATAGTGTCGTAAAATGAATTTAGTCACACACGTGGCAGGTCAAAATAATCTAGTAAAAAAAAGTTGGGTAAATAAAAATAATACTATTTTTTAGTTTAATTATATGTAGTAGTTAAAGTTTTTTTGTATTGATTATAAATTATTTTTAATATATTTTTAAGATGATTATTATAAAAAAAATAATTGTACGTATATAATAATTTTTTGGTTGAATGTCACTATAATTTTTTAATACTTTCGGTGCATGTTGCATTTATTCATTTGAGTTTATTTTGACTTGATTGAGATGTTGACTGATTTCAAGTAAACTGAGTCAATTTGTAATTTTAAAAGAATATTTGAATTAGGTTTTAATAGGATAGAGTTATTTAAAAAAAGGAATTAGTAAAATAATATCAAAATATATATTTAAACAACAACAAATTAAAAAAATAAATATACATTACTTGGTTGTTTTAATTTAAGTAGATTAAATAAATTATTTAAAGTTAATAATTTTAAATATATAATAAAATATAATTAAAAAGCTAACTAACTGATCACTTGAGTAGCTTAATCCACATAAAATTAAGTTACGCTAATAAATATCGGGAAAAATTTATGTTAATGAAAAATATTAATGTTAATTGTATAAATTAAGAAATAAATTTATAAAATTAAAAATTAGTATTAAGTGAAAGGGTAAACAATCAATTTAGTCCTTATAATTTTTATGGCAATCTCATCTTTATATTATGAAAATAAACAATTTAATTTACAAATGTATAAATGTAATGACAATTTAGTCCAACAATTAACTTATTTTTATTTCCGTTAACGTTCAGTGCATATGTGACACATGAAAGTTGACATGACAAAGTAATATGTGTAGTAGACATTTCAGCCAACAATGTTTTGGACTAAAATGTTATTAAATTTTATTTAAAATGTTGATTTTTCTAGTTTGAATCCTAATGACCATTTTTAGGAAAAGTTTTTTCTTCTAGATTTTGTGTTAATACGTCGTTGCCTAATGACACTTTGACCCCCAATAAATATAACTTATAATAGAATAGATTGCAACACTTTTGTGAATTAAAAACATGCAAGCAACAACCGAGACAATATTGTATCATCACTCAATATATTTGATGTTTATTTAGAATGTTATTATTTGTTAATTTATATTAATTTCATACATTCATTGTAGGAGGAAATTGTTTGTTCTCAAAGTTCTTCAATCATTGAACCAAATGCAGTTGAAGTTTCACCACAAGTTGCTCCTCATGTTGAAGTTGTAAATGTCCCCACATTTGTACTAATAACACATGCATTTATATCATCTCCAATCCGTCTTTCAGCTCCTATGATTAGAGTTCCCTTTCTAATGGATCATATCTGAGAATGAAGCAACCAAATTTCACGAATTACATTCCTGCATCACATTTTCAGCATCTCGTTAACCTCCTTCTAAGTAATTGATGGAAACAACCTATATTTTAGATGAGTAGGCTCTGATGAATAAACTATCATTTCTTCTATTATTTTTTTAAAGAACTAATTACTTTATTAACTTCTTCTTTTAAAATTTTTCAGTGACAATATTATGTTAGGCTTTTGGGGTAAAATGATGGATGTTAATCCATAATTTGGTGTCTTTTTTTAGCATTGTCATATTAAAATTTTTGCTATTATATGACTATGAATGCACGTTTTTAATTTAGGAAAATGTCGTGGTCTATTTTGTGATTAACCTATATCTATTAGCAAGAAATTAGGAAGAAACTTATCAAAATAGCCATTAGGTTCAAAAATAGAAAAAATCAATATTTTATAAAAAAAAGTTCCATTGATATTGTAGTCCAAAATATTATTGGTTAACTTGTCCCATATTTGTGAATCTATCATTTCAACCTTCACTTATCACATATGGAATAAAAGGTGACGAAAATAGAAATAAGTTAACGTTAGATTAAATTGTTGATATATTTATACATCTGTGAACTAAATTGTTTATTTTTATAGGATAATAAGGATGAAATTGTCCGACTGACTGAAAACTATATGGACAAAATTTGCCATTTATCTAAGTGAAATTATGTTAAATCTAATAAAGTGTGAGTATAAATAATCTCGTCCTTTGACATGCAAAACAAGCGCTTCATTAACACTTATACGCACACTTTTCCAATGCAACATTATAGTATAAATATTCAATATATATTACAAGATTTAATTTCAATATTTTTTATTTATGCATTTAATTTCAATCTACATTGCACAATTTTTTATGTTCTTATTTAATGTTATTTTATTACTATATAATTATTAATTCAAAATCTGACAGTTACAGTCAGTATCTAATTAAATCTACTGTATTATCAAACGTTATTAGTTATAATAAAAATTAAATATGGTTCTAAACTAATTATAGTGTCATATTTAAATCCTATAATTGTGATACTATGAAAGACTTGTTTAAGTATCACAATCATTTTAAGAGGTGGTTTTATAATTATGTTTGTGGAAATAGGGACACACAAAAAAAATCTTGTAGTATTAGGGACGGATCAGTTGGTTTACATTAGAATAAAGAAACCGCAAAAGTGGAGGGCTTTCTAAAATAAAGTGAAGAGCTAGCCATTGTAGTCCACATTAAGTAGCTTACCCAATGTAGTTATGCACATTAAAGAAAGATGTATTGCGGTAGATATGGCTTACGAGGAAAGATCTTATCTTAGATAAAATTAATCTTTATGCTAAGGTATACTTAATAGATGAAAGAAAAATTAATACTATTTTACTGAGATTTTTAAAAATAGATGAAAAATTAATAAGTGTTAAATGATAGGAAAAACTAATAAATAAATGAAAGAAAACAGTATCAATATTAGATTCAAAAATTAAAGTAACATTTATTAGGAATATTGTTGAAAAAATAATTAATATATGTTGAATAGTCAAATATAATATTTATTTTGAAATAAGTTTTTTTTTTAAAATACGATATTTATTTTTGAACGGAGCGAGTATAATATGAGCACCCACGATTGATACTTATGCTTACATACGTTAAAATTTGGGTACGCGATAGTTTTCATCTTTTCTGCAATTAATTTAAATATTAAAATACACTTGCCTGAAATTGTAGTTCGTTTCATAATGTCTACGCACTGTCTCGAAGCTGAAAAAGCACTTGGCTTGTGGTAAAGGAAAGCTGTGTTCTTTGTTATGTGATCATGTGAATTTCAAACTTTTAGCTCAACACACGTAAAATAAGCTCACTTTAATTTTATGAGCAATCACAAATATCATGCTTGAAGCCTTGTATGTATCATAATCACCACGTATACGTATAAATAACAAATATATGAAATTATATTGAAGCTTAAAATATCATAACATATAATTCACAACGGAAACGACATCAACTATCATCAACCCTTCATATCATACCATATACTGTATATAAAAATATGAATCTTGCAAAAGTTTATTGGTGTTTCCCTCCCAAATTCTACTATACACTTCCACATGCAGAAACCCTTGCAAGTCAAGTTTACCAAACCCCTCACCAATATGGTCTGACGATAATTAATACCATTAATATATCGAGTTACGTGATGTAGTACAACCAATGAAAGGACCCACTCGTAGGAACCCAATCACAAAAGAATAAAAAAATAAAGTACTCAAATACAGTTTTTTACAGTTTATAAACCTAATTAAAATTTGCTAAATAGTTTAGAGACCTATTAACGTATTAAACTTATTTCTTTATTTTTAAATAGCAAAAATTACATTTTGTAAATAATGACTATACAATTTTTTTAAAAGAGATAAATCAAATATATTATCGTTTTCATCTGTATTTGGTTTTATTATGTGAATAGCGCACGAAGTATTGACATTATTACGTCTTTTGTTAAGATAGATGTTTCCACTTCCCACTATATTTTTAATTTTGCACTATAGCCTATTTACTTCTAATGTTGGGCCACTCACAAGTTTTATAAACACATCCAGATGTCTCTAGTAATGAAAAAATGTGTGATATAAGATTTTTTTACATGTTAATATTATAAGTAAAGATTTTCTTATGAAACTTGAACAATTTTTTCTCTTACTTAACTTTTGAGTAAATTAAGTTCAATTCATTTTTATATAATATCAGGTGTTATCTAATTTTAATATTTAATTACCAGCAAATATATGATCTCTTTTAAACATGAAAAAGTGTGCTAAGAGATGAGAAATAATTAAATAGACTATTTAGTCATAACTAAAATTCCTTTATTTGATACTTAATTGTGTGCTATAATTTCTTCACCATAAATTTAAAAATATAAATATCTGTTATACAAAAGTTAATCAGTATTATAAACATGTGATGATCAGAAACTACTTAATAATTGCTACATACATGTACATTAGTATAGTCAAAGTACAGAGAAAGACTTGGACTTGCCAATTATATATAATAAATAAGATTTTAATTATCTGTATTTTAGAAAGATAAATTCATATAAAATTGAAAGACATAACATGAAATTTCACTAGCTAACTATTAGTACGTATTACAGTATATGTAGTTATAATTATTGTTAATTTGTTACTATATATTCATTTTCTCTTTCATCTTTCTTTCATTTTATTTTTCTTTTTATCATTTTTTCATTTCCAATCATTAACTTGATAGGTAGCCATTTCTAATTAATTACTTAACAAATATATTTAATTAATCAATTATTTTATAATTATTAATTTATTATGAGTTTTTTCTGTTTACAGGACAAGCTGAAGATTAGTCCTGAACTGTATGAGGTGCAGTTCATAATCTGCATCTAACGGTTTTTAATTTTTAAACATTCTTTTCACTAGCTGGTTATTTTAACGTAAAAATTACTAATATAAAGGGATATGATTTGTGCAGTGAAATTTTAAAGTATAAACCGTAAAAAATCAGGATACAAGTTGGATTTTCCAACAGAAAAAAGAAAAGAAAAGAAAAGAAAAATCGAACGCAAGAAGCAACCTCAGCCAACTAGATGGCAATGAAACAAGCTTCCCCATCGTTTTCCCACTCAGTCACTACAATCTGTCGAATTTGGTGTCATATCATAAAATGGCGACTAGGCTTTGCAAATTTGGCATCTTCTATTTATTTGTTTTTGACTTCCATTGCACATGCAAATTGTTGTGTTGAACGAGGTAGTTATTAGTTTCCTATATAAATCAAACCAATTGTTTGATATCTACATTATTCACATATTGATTGATTAATCTTGCAAGTTGCTGTTTTGAATTTATATATGAGACGTTATTACTCACGGGAGCCTGTCATTTAGAAAATTCTTCCCTATCAGTCATAATCTTACTAAATGCTAATTGATATTAAATTGATACTTATCAGCAAACAAAGCAACCGAATGTTTACGTTAGTCTCAAGTTCAACTATACTGATGGATAATCGTTTGGATAGGGATAGTTGCTGCTCTTAAACTATACTATTAGTTAATTGGTTTCCGGAATAAGAAATGCTGAATTATTTTGGTATTTAAGAAAGGGTTGCCGAATTAGGATAAGGTGTGCTGAAGTCCATCCATTTTTGGGGGGTACGGTTGAGTTCATGAGTTGGAAAATGAAAAGGAAAAGAAGACAGTATGTGACATTTCATTTCGCTGCGTTTTCTAATATAATAATTGAAAATTATAAATGATTTTCGACCATAAATATATATAGAACAATATTGGAAATGATTTGATTTTATTTAGATTAAGTTATACGCTTAAATTATTCATCATAAAAATTGAAATCGAATTTTTTGATGAATAATTTAGATAAGTTTTTCTTCAAATTAAAAAAAAAATAGAGCAAGTTATACGTTTCTATTATTTTTTTATTGTATACGTATTGTAAAACAAAATTCATACAAAGTTAACAAATTAACATGTTGTCCTAAACTCAAATATCTTAAGTAAAATATAAGGTTCAAGTCTCGTCACTCTTATAAATAAATAAATAAAAGTGATTAAGAAAGAAAATTCTAATAAAGATGATCATTAATGTTTATAAAAAATGATTAATTACTTATAAAACTAATAGATACTTCATATAAATAATATGATAATTTAAAAAAAAATATAGAGTTAATAAATATATTAATTTATTTTTTTAAAGCCTAATTAAATCCTAACAAGTCCTATCATGTTTGAGAAATTTTTAAATATCTAATATTAAAGTTTATAGTAATTAAAATATAATCGATTTCCATTTTCTTAACTATATGACACATGCTAAGTAATTTCTGTTATAAGAATTAAAAAATGAAAAGTAATTTTTTAACTTTAAAATCTAAGCCCTTAATATTTGAGAGTTATATTAGGCTTTGAATAATCCGGTCAGGTTAGTTGGATATATTTAAAATGATGTAACTCTTTTAATATTTTCGATTATTTTTTATTTATAAGAATTGACTTCAATTAATTAAAGAAAACCAAACTTTTTTTTATACTGAAAGAGAAAATCAAACTTTGAAATAATAAGCTATGGTGTTAAGTAATTATCAAATACTTTTTATTGCTTCACAAGTCAGGTCTTTTATTATATTTGACTTAATTAGTTGTTCGTTTTTTTCCTAAGAATAAAGACACCTTAATAAAGTCTAAATTTGGAAATTTCTCTTAAACAACTTGAAATTTTATTAAAATGTATTTTAGGGAATAAATTAATTAAAACTTATTAATTAGAGGAGAGATCAAATTAAATCGGTATAATTTTGATAACTATACATTATTTTTATAACTTGATATAAAAAATAATTTTTATTGATCCAACCGATTGAATTATATTTACATATTCCCAAAATTGTAAGTGTCAAATTTTATTAAAATTAAATAATAATAATGATTTATATTTTAATATATTTTAAAATGTTTATATTATGTCGATTTTAATTTATATAAATGAGATAATAAATAATTTTAAATTAATATGAAATTTTGCAAATGTGATTTATGTGAAAGGAATTTTTAATTTAACGATAAATTTAAGAAAATATTATTCAATTAAAAATTATAAAATGATAAATTGTAATTTGATCCATCTCCTGTTAATTAATATTATGTAGAACAAGTTCACGTCTTATAACTTTCTTCACATTCAAATATTATACTAAAGAGTAAAAACTTTCTGTTATGCTCAATATTTTGAATCCGTATACTGTTTCACTATTAATAATGTAGTTCTAACTGGGGCGTGCCTAATGTAAATGTGAACTGACTAAGGCTTAGGTGAGACCAGTTAGTCCCAAATTGAAGTGAACCAGGTCAACTATACAAATGTTGAAAAATAAGAAAAAGTCTTTAGTGATCACCTTAAATATTGTACGAAACAATTTATTGAAAATCAAGTTGCTCAAATGAATCCATTACATTTAATGACCAATTAATTAGTAAGTTCAAGTCATGTTCATTGAAGTATATATATATATATATATATATTATTTTAGTATTTTACTACTTATATTTTAGTTTTTCAAGAAGTTGCCACGTAGATTGTGACATCCAAGTGGATTATCTACTTTTTTATATGTAATGTAAAAAACTTATACATATATATAGTATTTATTGAATACCTAATTAAATCACAATAAATCTTATCATGTTTGAGAGACTTAATTTCTAAGTCTAATTTATTAAAGTTGATGATATTTTTTTAAAAAATTCAAATTAAATTTATTTACATTTAATTAATTATATGATAAATGCTAATAAGCATTTCTTGTTATAAGAATTAAAAATATAAATTAAATTGAAAGTGAGTTGATTAATTGAGTTTTCAAATAGTATAGAGTTATATTAGACTTTGACTTATCAGGTCAAGTTAGTTGAATCTAATTAAAAAGACATAACTCTTTAAATATTTATATTTCACTTGTAAGACTCGACTTCAAAGACTTTACATATTAATTAAAGTAAACCAAACTTTGAAATAATGAGGATTAGTTTTAGTAGGGATAATGCTCTTAAAATAAAAAAGTTTTATTTGGGATAATAACAATGGGACACACCCTTGTGTTTTTTTTTTTTGACAGCCAACAACAAGAAATATATTATTGATACTACCAAGAGATGATGACACAAGATGTGCCACTACTCAAGGCCCAGAAGATACAGCAAAGGTGTTATAGAGAATAACAGAATTGAAGCAATCAAAACTGTTATAAATGCACAGCACGAAAAATAAATAGAAAAGACACCCGTGCAGCCATCATTATATACATAGTTTCTATTCGCTGAAAAAAATGAGATAGTGCAGTGTGGGCATGATCATGCTAAACTATTTATATAATTATCTGTTAATATTTGTGAATATTTGTTAAAATTTTAAATAAAGTAAATTATAATAAGAATTAATTTTAAAAAAATATATTTATGCTAAAAATAATTGTAAAACATATATGTATATTAATATAAATAATTTTAATTATATGTATTAAAATTAAATTAGAGTAATTGACTTTGTATATAATGTTAAATGTCTTGAACAAATACGAACTATTTTCCTAAAAAATATGTTAATTTCAATAACAATAAGGAGTTACCATGTGGTTAACATAAATAATTATGCCAACTCATGTAATTGTTGTGACTTGTGACATACATTCACTTGTGTAGTAATGTAATCACATTTAATGTGTGTTTTTTGCTCAATTGTTAGTTTGTTCAAAACTAAAACTCAATATCCAAACCCAAAGAACAATGAATTTCAATGGTTGGATTACATTCAACCATTAGTGCAAAATACATAATCTCAATACGATGATATTTTTATAAATAAAATAAATATTTTTAAATCAGTTGTAAAGGAATCAATAAAACAAATACTTTTAAATCAGTTATGTTCTAAATTGGTCTAAAAGCTTATCTTTTTAAGTCACTTATAATTTAAACTGATATAAAAACATGCTTTCAACAAAATCCAAAAACTCTATTAAATCTAAGCCATCTTTTCATAGACATTTTCCTTCGATTCAATAGGGGGACCGAAATGATAATAAAAACATGAGTTTAATTAGTCACGCCTCTTTAGTTGTCCACGCGAAAACCCTCACCTTTGAAAATTCTTCAAAAACCTGTCGCTCGCACGCCATTGTTCTGCATTAAGTGTTGTTTCAATTGGGTATTGGGATACGTTGAAACTCTTGTAATGAATGCATAATAAAATGAATATGGAAGCTGATTTTAGGTGTATTTCAACTATGAACCAAGACCAAGTTAATGGATAAGCATTGCTTGCTGTCAGTCAGAATAGTCACTAATTTAAAAAACAAGAAATAAATTTTGATTTAATATCATTTTAGGATCTCTGGTTTTGAATTCACTTTTTTACATTGTTTAGAGGAACTTAAATCAATTGGAAGCATTACCAAAGAAGCTTAAATTGTCATCGACAATATTGTTGCTTTACAGAAACATGTAATTAATAAACTTCTCAACATAAATTAAATAATTATGTTCTTGATTTTAGTTCATCTAATATTTATCATGTTTTTTGAAATTGTAAATCTTTGACAATTTGGATATAATGGCTGATAAAGATATTGTTAACATTCGATAATGTTGTATAACTTTTTTCTTGAACTTGACAGTTTTTAGACTTATTTGTTTAGAATTTATTGTATGTTAAGACATATATGTTAAGTTTCAACCAATACTTTTTGTTTTAATATGTTAAGACATATATAAGGTTGTGATGAACTTAATTGTGTTGTTTATATTATGTAAGGTTCAATGAGTAATATATGTTTAGAATATTTGACTATAATTTGTTTAAAATGTATTTGATGTTTTTATTATTAAAGAAATATATTATAGCTCGTGATCAACTTGTTTGCTCGTGATGTGGTATCTGGTATGTATGTGATAGTGTATACATGAGAAAATGAATTAAAAACGCAGCTCATGTTAAAAAAATAATACTTTTAACGTGGTGATTTCTTGCTTTTCATGACATTTATTTTTAAAAAATTAGTCACATGGATATTGCCAATGACAAGTTTCTCAAAAAATAAATAAAAAATCAACGAAATAAATAAATAATAATAAATGAATGAAATTAAATAAATAAATATAGGGCTTGAACCAACAAGCTGAGCATTGCCTTAAGCCCACTATATCTCGCTCAATTGTAAAGGATTCGATAAATAGAGGATAACTTCATTTCTAACAACTTGCTTCATATTCGACGTGGGATTAAGGATTTTTTTTTTATACTTCAATATCTGTAACCATTAATTTCACCTTCGATGTAGAACTAACATGCTTAGGGTTAATGCAAGTGGCTAATGATTAGGTGAAATACGTTTGCCCCATATTAAATGTGAATGCAAAGCAGGTTATTACACATGAAGTCCTTAGTCTCACGTGAAGCCTATTAATATTGTGAAAAAAAAAAGTGTTTCTAGTATTTTTTTTTTAATGCGACAAGTGTTGCAGAAGGTTAGCCTGATGATCCACGGAAGAGCTATGTAACGAGCAGGGCATGCATTCTTTCATTAATAGGCTTGATATTTTGCATGATGATCAAGGTTATATATTAATTATGACTTCTTTTAATTATTTTATGGATAAGAGGGGCTAAACATACAAAAGAAAGAACAATTGTTGCCCTTATTGTTTCAGTTTAACTAGTGAATTTGAATTTGAATTTTATTATTATATTAAATATTTTTAAAGATAACTTTGACATTCGTAATATTTTATCAAATCAAACAAAAATTCCTAAGGATACTTATAGTCTAAAAAAAATTCTAAAACAAAACACAACTTAAAAATCAAGATAGAAATAGACCCAGAGAGAGATCAGGCAACAGAGGAGAGAAAAAGAAATCCTGGGGGAAACTTAAATACTGTATGGCCTCCTGAGAATGATATATATTATAGCTAAGGTGTCAGAGCCACTTAGTTTGATTCATAAAAACATGGTGCCATGTGATGAACATATGGCCTAGCTTGGTGTGAAAAGCTTTTAATACAAGGTACTGTCCGCATCTATATCTCTTGTGAGTTTTCATGGTTTTTCTCTATAAAAGATCCCAGAGAGGTTTGTTGTACGGATACCTAATAATAATAGATCATATTTAGCCAAGGTGACACTGACACCACCTTGTTTTGATTCACAAAAACAACATCAACATGGTGCCATGAGACACCTTGGTGTTGAAATGTGATGTATATATTGTCCGCATCTGTCTCTACTCTCTTGTAATTCTCCGAAGTTTTGCTCTTTAATTAGAAAACTCTTAAACTAAGGTGAAGAAGAAGTTATAATTATAAACTATCATTAACCCCCATTTCTAAGTAATATGGAACTATTTGATGAAATACAACACAATTAAGGGAAATAATGGATGAAAGGGAATTCTTTTGATATCAGCTTCCCCAAATGCATGGAGACGGAATAAGATTGAACGTACGTAAATATGATCAAAGCCTCGGATTTGGATCAACGTTAACCCATGCATGACTTGATATATGTATATAATTCAGTTTGACAGAGACAGTGACAATAGTAATCTCGGATCCACCAGCCATAAATTTGGTTGGTATTTGAGCTTTACATATATAAACCATGTAAAGTCATATTATCTATTATCAACATTTGCATGTGTGTCTTGTATATTGACCCTAACTCCTGATATAGATAAAGTAAAAGAACTAGTTTATTATAGAATGAAAGGAGTCATTATAAAATTATTTATGAATAATTAAAATTTAAAATGATTTCTTAAATGTATAACAATTATTATAAATATTATATAATTTTATTTTTATTTTTAATCTTTTGTATAAATTTAATTATCAAATTTTATTCTCTTTTTAAAATTATATATGAATGAATAAACTTATTCCAAGAATAAGAAAAATCCTATCAACACACTCTTTTTAACATAACCTTTCTTATT
Source organism: Glycine latifolia (assembly GCA_013407115.1). Classification (NCBI taxonomy): domain Eukaryota; kingdom Viridiplantae; phylum Streptophyta; class Magnoliopsida; order Fabales; family Fabaceae; genus Glycine; species Glycine latifolia. The sequence continues at coordinate 6,059,008 of CM023952.1, forward strand.
GATTGAATTTGATTAAAAATTATAAATTTTGATAGATTTCATCTATCATTTAATACGGTTTTATCTTGATTTTATATTTTTTAATAAATTTTAATCATTAATAATTAAAATATGTATCAGTAAGAGTATATATGTTAGAATGTGCTGTTAACATTTCTCTTAAGAAAAAATCATGCTTAACTTTACCTAATAATTTTTTATACACATAAATTTTTATTAATCAAACCAATATTTACTTTTAAGCGTTTATGTTAAGTAAATGGAGAATATAAAATTTCATATATTTTTAAAATTATTGGATATTTTATTATTTGACTTTATTTTATACGTTTTAAAATATAATTAAATATTTACTATAAGATTATGTGAATATTCAATTTATTTAAAGTTTTATAACATATATACATTATCATCAAGATTTTTAGGACGTAGGACGAAATATAAACCTTCAATGTTAAGATTTAACAAACAAATTAATAGATTTTGTAAAGCTACAATCACTAAAAAAATAAGCATTTTTTTCTTTCGATGGATAATATTTCATCGGTAATTTTAGCATTTGTGACGATTTTTCCAATAGAAAATATTCTCTGAAAAATTTTTGAATTTCCAACAGATTATTTTTCGTCGGAAATGCTAGAGTTACCGACGGAACTTTTTGTCGGAAAATATTTCATGCAATTTTTTTAAATTTCCAACGGATTTATCGACGAAAAAATTATGTGGAAAATATTTAAATTGTATTTCAATTTTTTTTACATTTATAAATTCTTTATTTTACATTTATTAGATAAGATATTTTCTTTACTCATTTATTGATATTTTTATTATTTTCTATAAAATAATAAAAGAGATACCATTAAACTTTTAAGATGTAAAAGCATCTATAATATTATCGTAATTAATTTAAACATGTTTTGTGTGAAAGACGATAGTTTTGGTTTCTTTCTTTACGAGCAGACAATGCAATATCTTAAGCTCAATGTTTTAAATATTTGTTTATAGGATGTATGTGTTTCAGGAAGCATGAAGTTATAAACGTACATGTCTCAAAAACAAAAAAAGATAAAAAAAAGAAAGGTTGATGAGGATCTAGCTACCCAATCCATAAAAACATTTGTCAAGATTTAGAGATCCACAGTGTTCTTTCTGACATAATTAAAGTATATTTGTTCATTACAACAATATTTCTAGAATTCAAGTACTATGAGAATTTAGAAATGAGGAAATTGTTTTATTTAAGGATAAATAATTATTTTTATTTTTAAATATATAAAGTGTTGATAAATTCATTCTCAAAAGGTGAAAATTCAAATTTTAGTTTTCTAAAGTAAAAAAAAGCGACAAATCTATCTATCTGTTAACTTTCGTCTATTACCGTTAATGAAAAAGTCTGTGTTACACAGAGAGATGAAAATATCACAAAAATGATTATCAATATGACAGATAAATAGATTGAACCAAAATGTCAGTCAATTTTCATTAAATCAAAATGTCAATAGTTTCATTTAACCAATTTGTCAAACCTCAATTTTTTTTTCATTTAAGGATAAAATATAATTTAATATTCATTTTACCATTTTTTTATCATTACAAGCATAACATTACCATAAACACTTAAAAAAAGCAAACATAAGTTAGAACAAATATAATAATAAGTATAATATTGATTAATAAACATAATTGTCTGTTGCTATGAAATCTTTATTGTGACAACACGTTAGGTAGTGATAAAATCAAGTTGACCCTTATTTTTTTAAGGATTAACTTAATGATTATACATTTTTGTTTGAGTCTTATATTTTAGGTAAAATATTGTCATATTACAAATTTTAGAACAATAGGTAAATTGTACTTATTAATTAATATTATACTTATTATTATGTTTGTTCTAACTTATGTTTATTATAATGTTATGCTTGTAATAATGATAAAAGGGGGGAGAAGATGAAGATTAATTTTTTTTCTTAAATAAAACAAAAATTAGGGTTTGACAAATTAGTCCAATGAAAATTTACTGATATTTTGGTCTAATCTATTAAGGAGTCATGTTGACAATTATTTTTATGAAATTTTTATTCCTATGTATCACATAAGCTCTTTCATTAATAGTAATTGACGAAAGTTAATATATAAATAAATTTGTGACACTTTTTTCAATTTTAGAGACTAAAATTTAATTTTTTATTTTTTAAGAATAAATTTATTAATATTCTACATATTTAATAATGAAAATAACTATTTATCATTTATTTTATCAAGAAAACCGCAATGTTCTTTCTTACATAAAGTATATTTATTCACTACAACAATATGTCTAGAATTCAGGTACTATATGAATTTAGAAATGAGAAAATTGTTTTATTTTATTAAGATGACTGTTTAGTGAAAGATATTTAAAAAGTATATTTAATGCTCTGAGGACCACTTTAATTTCTCTTTGTAGAAGACATACGGAGCCTTTCACATCACGACAAATAATTTTGAAGACTTCTTATATATAATAGATGCTTCAGCACAGTTTATATAGAATTGTACATCTGTTTGACAAGCTTTAATTTTTACATTTGTCTTATATATAATACGATAGAGATTGTGAGTCGCCTTACCTTTAGTCAAATTCTGAGTAATATTGATATAAACCTGAAGAGAATTTGTCGCAAAAATACTTGGATGTTTGTTTGGAGAAACAAAGAAAATATTATTTGGATTGAGCTTGAAGAGACTTCTTTAAATAGTACTTTTAACTTGAAAAGTTATAATGAAACTTGTTAGGCAATGTGTCAAGAATTTGACATAATCTTAGGAATGAGATGAACCAAAATACAATACATATTTTGTGTAAATTTATATTTTTTCTTATCTTTTTAGTATGTTAGCCTGTTGCTTCAAATACAATTTTGATTCAATTATATATAATTTTTTTTATAAGATATTTAAAACAAAACTTGTGAAAAAACACTTTTGAAATGCCCTATAAACCAACTATAAATAGTCTTTAAAAAAGTTTTGCAAAAATTATTTAAAATACAATTCAATTTTCTTCTTGTGTTTTCCTATATTTTAGAAAGATGTTATCAATGAGCATTTAATGGTTGAATTTGCAAATTTAGTTAATGTAAATATTAGTTTTTATTATCAACTCATAATTAAAGGTTGACATGTAAACTTCATTATTGACATTTATAGTCTCATTTTAAAAAAAAATATTTGATTTGTCTTATGTATAAATATATCTTATATTAACATTAATTTTCTAAACTACTATTGTAATTAAACTTTAGAATATATCGTTACAAATATTTTTGTATGAAATTTGATGCATTTATTAAGCAAAATCTATTTTTTATAGCTAGTCCCTCTATCATCTAAAGCCTTTCTACTCCAAGGTAATTATTTTGCTGCCTAAAATGTGCTGCTTAAATTACCAATTTGGCCCTCAATGAATTGTCGGCAGCTTAAACCCCTGAAATTTTAAAAATTGTTTGCAATATATCATTTTTATGTCAAATATTCACAAAATAGTTTATCGGGCACTTAACTCTCAGTAATTATCAAGAATTAAATAATTAATTTTTTTTGCTGAATTAAGCCCATGCTACTATAAATTATCGAAGACTTAATATTCGGTAACATTTTAATATAAAAAATTAATTAAATTTTAAAATTACTATTCATTGAAAACTAAACTTTCAATAAATTTATCAAAAAAATAATCCTTGATAGTTTTATAACAATTTACCAACTTAGTCCTCGATAATTTATCGATACATTAATGGAGTTCTTTTAAACCTCGATAAGTGATTCATTACAATAACATGAATTCTTGTAATGTGCGACAATTAGCCTAAAAGCTCTCTCATAGTTTTACCGCAATATAATAAAGCACTAGCTGAAATAATGCTAAAAAAAAATGTACAAATTTATACAAATAAAAATGCATAATTATATATTTGTAGATAGTTCTGTATAAAATTGATTAAAAATAGAATTAATTAAATTAATGGAAGCGCTCAATTAGCAATACACGCGAATAAACGATTACAGATAGAATAAGAAGAGTTGTATCAGCACCACATATTACTCGCAATAGGACCATAAGGAGATACGTGGTGCCTTTCACGCACTTACATGCTCTATATAAACTCGAATATTTTTAAACTCATTAATTAATTTATTTCTCACTTTTTAATTTATAGAAATTTTTTTATTTTAACTATTATTTTTCATTTAAAAAGTTAATATTGTGAAAAAGAAACAGCAATGATATACAGTATATTTTTCTGAATGCAGCCAAGTGTTGCAGAAGCTTAATCAGTTGATCCACGGAAGAGCTATGTAACGAGAACGTCATGCATTCGACTCACCAATAGGCTTGATATTGTGCATGATGATCAAGATTAATATATTAATTGTAACTTGTTTTATTTGTTTTATGAATAAGAGGGAGGTATATATGAATCAAGGTTTGAATTTTCATTAAATATGAGATGTCATATTTGTTGAACCACCTTGTTTCAGGAAGAATTAACCCTGTCTCTCGAGCATAATTGCTTCTAAAGGAAGATACATGTGAGTAACAAGACAAACTAAAAACAAAACGCAAATTAAAAACAAAAAGAGGAATGGACCCAGAGAGGTCAGGCAACAGAGAAGGAAAAGAAATCCAGGGGGGGAACATAAACACTGAATGGTCACCTGAGAATGATAGATCATATCTAGCTAAGGTGTCAGGCGCCACAGCCACTTGTTTGATTCACAAAATATATAATGGTGCCATGTGATGTGATGAAGATATATAATGCCTTGGTGTTGAAAAGCTTTAATACGAGGTATTGTCTGCATGGTAATTAATTAAGTCTTTATCATTTTGATCTTTAAAAGACCCAACTGAGGAGGAAAAAGAAATCCAGGGGATAACTTAAACTTTGTATGGCCACTTGACAAGGATAGATCATACTAAGCTAAGGTGTCAGCCAATTGGTTTTATTAAAAAAAAACTTGGTACCATTTTCAAATATGTGGTATTATTGTCTATCTTTGTCTATCATGAGTCTTCTGGTTTTATTCTTTTAAAAGCTCTTCAAGTGAACTAAGAAAAAAAGGTATTTATTTATTACTTTTGTTAACTTTAATTTCTAAGTAATATAAGTGTTTGTTTTGAATTAAAGTTTTCAAACTTAAGTTTTGTTTAAACTTAAGTTTGTAAAATGAGTTGGTAAAAGCAATTCAAGTCTCTAATTTCTATAAAACTGAATTTTTAGACAAAATTTTATTATGTCAATGTATTTTTGAGGATAACTAAATATATAAAGAAACTGAGTTTATTTTCAAACCGAGTTTAGAGCACTCAAACGGTAAAACTAAACATAGTCTAAGACTTTTTTATGAGATGAAACACAAGGAAGGGCAAGTATGAAAGAGAAGGCATCCTTCTGATAACAGCTTCCCTGCCAGCATGAATGGAGTCGGATTCAAAAGCTTCGATTTCGAGAATCAATTCATGTCAGGCCATGGAGAATAGCTCAAATTAAAGCTAGCTCAACTTGAAGCACTGAGCATGCATATAAGTTGGTTTGACAGAGACGGTAACATTAATCTCGGATCCACCAGCCTTCAATTTGGTTGGTATTTCAGCCAGGCAGTACTTATAAAACCTTGAAAAGTCATTATCTAGTACCAACATTTGCATGTGTCATGCAAGATCTTGCATTGATCCTATGTGTGTGTTCAAGTAATTAAGTGATTCTGTGTGTGGATTCAAGTTTGTCTGTGTGCAAATATAATTAAATGTTTGCTATAATATATATATATATATATATATATATAGATTCAACTTATCTAGAATTTTAGATGCATGATTAGCATTTAGCAAGATGTTTTCACATTATTTAACAACTGAATTTATGACATTCGCATTTTATAGAAACTTATTAAAAAGTAAATATAAAAAAATCACTGTTAAAATAACTTAACATCCTTCCTCTCTCTCTCTCTGTAAAGTGAATTCTACTGTTTTTAATATTTTATATATATAGATAAAAATCAAATTATAATTAATATATTTTGGAAGAATCGGGACTGATTAATATGTAGGTTCAAAGTTAGAGCATCTCCAACGCAAGTTCTTTGGTGGGGTTCTTAAGCTAAGCAACCGGTTCTTACACGTTCTTCGGCGTTGGAATAAACTGACGTGGCGCAACCCGTTTCTTCAACGCATGGTCCGTTCCTTATATAAGGAACTGTTTCTTACCATTAAAAAATAATTATTTTGGCATAAAAATCGTTATTCCCGTTATTCTCAACACAGTCCAATGACGCCATTAAAAATCAAAGTGATTCAACAAATTTGAGAAGAAGATGAAGAGTTCCAACAATAAATATCACATAAATCAAATTAAAGAGTACTACTGACCGTCAACAAATGTGGGTTGCGCATGCGAGGATCCTTTGTAGAGAAAACGGCGACGGTGGTGGCTGGAGATGAAGGGTCTTAGGAAGGACGAAGCTGCCGCGTGAGGTGGAGGTTGCACGAGGAGGCTGATGCGCGCAAAGGAGGAGGCCAACGACGATGAGAAAACAACGACGGCTTGGCGGCGGGACGACACGCGTGGAGGAACGGCACGAGCTGGAGTGAAATGAAGAGGAAGACGAGAGGAACGCGTGTGTGATGAGAAATGAAGAGTGGTTTGTGAGAAATGAAGAAACAACATAAGAGGAGAGGAAGGTTCTGGATAAATAATAATAATAAATAATAAAAAGTAATAAAAATATACTCACTACAAATGAAGAGACAGCAGAGGAGAAATGAACGCATGTGTGGTGATACTAAAAAAAAAAATAATATGCTCACTACAAATGCAAAGTAATAAAAAAAAATTATGCACACAACCATTTTTCTTGGTCGTTGGAGGAAAGTAACGGTAACAGTTTTTATGCAAATTACTTTCAAAGGAAACGAAAATAACAATAACAAAATTTATGTAATTTTTTTTAAGGTCTAGATTTTTTATTTATTTCGATATTATTGTGTTTAATTATTTATTATTATGTAAAATTTAGTTTTATATTGTTACGCATTTCGTTTTATTTATTTTAATTTATATTTATGAAAATTGAAAAAATGTTAAGTTTTATCTAAAAAAATATAAATATGTGAATTTTTTTGAGTTTCTTGTGATTTCTTACATTGGAATAAAATATTGGATGAGTTTTTTATGAATGATATAACAATGTGGGAATCACAAAAAATTACTTAGAAAACTCAATTAAATTCCTGGCATTGGAGATGTTCTTATTGCGTTATAGTAAATAAGGCTTTTATGATGTGCCACACAGTTGTGCTCATAAGTTTATACTTCTCCTATTGAACTTTGAAGTCAATTGGTAGAATATGTCAATAAGTAAAAGTGTACTTGATTGCATTCACGATCAACCGTCCCACACAAAAGTCGTACTACCGAATGAATATATGAGAAGGACATAGATTTAATGCAAAGTTGACGCAGTGATAGATGATGCTGTGTTTTTATAGAAGTGAATTTGTTTAGTGAGAAAATTTATTTTATTTTTATTTTTTGTAAAATAAAATTGGGTTATTAATAGTCACGCATTGTAAACATAATTAATTTTTTATCTAATATATAAGAAATTATTTGTGATCTTTGATCAAAAGACAAAAAAAAATGATATAAATTTGAACAATGTTATTTGACAAATTTCAAAAGAAAAAAATATAAACATAATTAGTATTTTTTTCTTAATTACATATGATATAGGTGATATAATTTGATAAAAAAGAAAAAAATAATAAAGAAATGGTGTCAAAAATGTTAAATGATATATATATATATATATATATATATATATATATGAATTTCTTCATGGTGAAAAGAGATAAATATATTAAGAAGAAAAAAAGAAGTGGAATAAAAAATATATTAAAAATAAGATGAAAATAATGAAATATATATATATATATATATACGTAGAGAATATATGTATAGAATATATATACTGATTCCTGGACATCATTTATCTTGAACTGTTCACAGTGGATAACACAAAGTTGCAAACATTTGTGTCTATAGACTCTAAGATCCAAGTTAATTTTTCAATGACTTTTTCTGTCACATGGAAAGGATGATTTAGTTATATATATGTGTGTATGTTTTAGTTATTTTATTTGGTCCAAAAATTGAAATTTAATCCTAACATATTTATTTAATGTATCATAAAAAAAATAATTTAATTAATTAAAATATAAAAATATACATAAAATTGAAGATTAAATTAAAATTGCATAATTTTGCATATTAGTGACTAAATCTCTCTATTTAAGGGACCAAAATTGAGTATTAGATAAAAGTTGTATTTTAATCTATTGATTAATAATTTGTTTCAGTACTTCAACGCTGCAGTTTTGTCTGGATACCTCTTGAAATTTTGGAATTAGACAACATTTTAATTTATTTGATATATAATTTATCAATATTTATTCTATTTTCAATTATTGAAGCTACAAAATTATTTATCAAAATTTTATAATTGATGAGTAACTGTAATATTTCTCTTCAATGATATTTTACACGCAAGTATAAATGTATTTAAAAAGAATATATATATATATATATATATATATATATATATTAAAATAGTTAATCTTTCAATAAGGTATTATAACATTTCTCTTTCACACTTATTTCAATATTTATAATTTTAAAAATAAATTAAGACATTTAAAACTAAATTGTTTTCCACATTACATTGATCCACTAAGAACATCTTTAATGTCAAATCTTAAACAAGAATTTTGAGTTCAAAATCTGATTTTCATTAAATATCTCAATAAATGAGATGAATAGATCTTTAATATGAAAAATGAGTTTTTATAGAAAAAACGTAAAGATATGCACAATGTTCAAAAATAATAATAATTTTTTTTCTCACTCCCTAATATATCAAAATAAGATTTAACACTAAAGAAAAAATAAGAAAAATATTGAGAGATCTTACATCCTACTTGGCACTATGTGATTCAAAAAAAATAATCTAAGATCTCAATTTGAGATTTACCATTAAAGACGCTCTAAGTGGAATTAGACTTAAATTCTTTAAATAATATTTCGTGTTTGAATCTTATAGTTAAAAAAATGAGATTAGGAGGAACAATTTCACTAAAAATGACTAACCTAATAAAGATTAATGATCAAAAAAATCAATAGAAATTTCACACTAATAATTTATTGACTGCAAAAATAAAATATCAAATTGGTTGCTAATACTTAAAGTTTTTTAAGATGGACATAAAAAATTTAAATTTATTCTCATCGAACGTTTAAATTTTTGGAATAAAAAATGAAAATGACAAGATATAGAAAATATAACTAGAATATTAGATTAATTATAAGATAAACATTTAGAAAAAATAATTAACAAATCATTTATTAATGAATAGAGTTATTAGTTAAATTGCTACCAATATGTTCATAATTTAGATATGAATAAGGATTGGTTTTAATTATCGTATTTATAATATCATAATAAACTTATTTTAAAGGATAAAACTTTAGTAAATTTATCACGTAAAAAATTAAAATAATAATATATAAATAACATTTTACCCTAATGACTAACTATTCTAACTAAAAAATAATTAGATATACATTAACAACCCCCCGCGCGCATATATATATATATATATATGAATAATCTCCATTCATGTTGTTGATTGTCTTCTTCAAGTCCCACCTCTTATTTGTTGGACTCTAGTGATTCCAATGGAATGTTTGCTTAATTTGTTTTTATTTGGGCTTTAGCCTCGATATTGATCAACATAAAGAAGGCAGTGACTATATATACATTACGTTGATCACCAAAAGATATCAAAAGTTGAATTAATTCAACAGCCTATGTTATTAATAATAATGAATAAGATAAATTAGTGATGAGTGATAGATTTAGTCAACACTCCTACAAGCACGTTAAATATCACATCGATTGACATTTATATTTGTCACAAACAACACGCTAGATTATATTTACATATTAACAGGAGTTGGATATAGGGAAAGTAGTTAATCTTTTAACTATAATGTAGCGAATCAAAGTTGAAATCTCTGTCAAGAGTAGTGTTCACATTTTAATTAATATTTTATATTTGATAGCGTCTAAAAGAATTGCCTTCCAAACAAAATATTTATGAGAAAAAAAAAGAGATTTTATATATTCACATTTTTCTTTATTACATTTACCTGTATAAGGCCTAAATTAATTGTCACTATATACATACGTCGATCGATAATTCAAAAGTTTAATAGTTCAATCGAAAGCATCATCACCTTTTCGGAAGTTCACGTGGCCGGGGCATGATCATCACCAAATTTGCAATCACAATAAAGAGAGTTTAGGTAATACACACACGAATACATGTACCGGAAATCTTGATATATTTGGCAAAGTTTGTGTATTGTGGTAGAGATTTGACCAAAGCGTGTAGTTCATATGCACGTGTGTACTTGAAGGCTTAGGTGCGTGAAGACTAGGGTTTCCAATCATTTACTCCCGGAGTCTCATTATATTTGTGGTCTTAAGTTATTTTACAAGACAAAAAAAAAATAGTAAATATATAAAAAAATATAAAAAATAATCATATCATCACTAATTCAATTTTAGTTTTTATAGCCTTTATCATTAAAATTATAGGGAATATAAGTATAAAAAATACAAGCAAATGAATATTGAAACAACATAACAATTTTAAAAAATTAACTTTATCATTATCAATTCAATTTTAGATTTTGTTGCCCATATAATTAACATATTCAAGATTTAAGTGAAAAAAATATTTAATGTTATATTAAAAAATTAAAATGAAAATTATTTTAAGATATTTTTTTTCTTTCTTACATTACAATTATTATGGGATGAAGAAAATAGTATTTACTTTATCAATACGTTTAGAAAAATGAGAGCTAATATAAATCACTTTTTCTTTTAATGTTGACTACTACTAACAAAGTAGTATCTACTCTTAGAATTTGAGGAACGACACAATTCTATAGAATCATTTTATGAGATAAGAGTTATTATTTACTCATATAAATTATTTTTTTATCATGTTATTAGTTAATGTGATATTTTAACACATTCAGCTACATTGAGAATTGAACATTTTCAATGAATTTTACAACTTGATAGTAAATGAACCAATATGACCAACAACAATCACTAAAATAACCTTTAACACCATATTAGAATTTGAATTTGGATCACCAAGGAACAAGGATACTTTCAAATCTGTGACATCTTTGACAACCAAAAAATTGTAAGTTGTAACGCCACCATCTCTCAAAGTGACGAAAACAATAACAATATAAATACCACTCACACATATGTAGAAAAAATAAGCCGACATAAAAAATAAAAATTATTCTCCCCTTATATATATATATATATATATATATATATATATATATATATATATAATTTTAATCATATCGTTGGTTAAGGTGAGATCTTCAACGTATGCAAATATGCATTTTTCAAGGGTTATTGTTTCTAGCAGGGATCTATAAACTCTGGCGTGGCGTGTGTTTAAAGAACTTTTTGGTAAGTTCATTAGATTTTCTCTTGAGTGCTACAGCCGAATTATTAGATGGAAGTTTGTTGAGGTTCTCAGTTAATTCTCATGTTGGTTTCATGCTCTTTAGTGTCTGGAATTCGTGATGGAACAAAAAAGTTTACTGTTCATGTTGGTTCTACAGGGCACGTTACAGAGGTTTACTGTTTATGTGTTGTCTACCTTTTTATTAATTAACACCATCTAAAGCTATGTGGGGGCTATTCACACCAGGAACAAAAAAGTTAAGGTTGTAAATACTTTGAGGCATAAACTCATTGAAAAAATAATAATTAACAGAATAAAAAAGCATAAGAAAGATTTTCGAAAAAATGTTGTTCATTTTTCTTTTACGATTTTGTAAGTTTGTTTGTAAAGCTCTGATACATATAAATTCATCCCAACATTTCAAGTTTCTTTAAATCTCTAACGTTTAACATATAAACTTTAAAAATCAATTTGAATACTTTAAGCATATATTCTTGAAATTAGTATCTAGTACTTTAGAAAATTAATGTGTTACTGAATGACAGGATATCCATGAAAGAAATAATAAACAGTAACTTATATACGTTTGCAGTTAATCAATAAATACCAACTGTATAAAAGTATACATAATAAGACAGTATGCTTTTAAAATTTGTTAAAAATTATAAAAATTTGTAATATTCGCTTCTTATTTAATAAGTTTCACTCATATTTTTAAAATTTCTAATAAATATTAATTAATAACAAAAAAATAAGTTAAACCACATGTGTTAGAATATTTCTCTATTTTTTTTCAGAAAAAAAGATAACACCTATAACTAATTAATAAGCATTATTAATATATCATATACGAGTCATGACAGCTGTGGCTTGTGGCATGAATTGGAGATGTGTGAAGATGATAAAGGATACAGCTTTTGGCTTTTAATAAGAAAGCAACATTACGACATTAATTAGAGTCGCAGCCCGTTGATTGCATTAATTAGCTTCGCAGAACTGCCAATAGAGAGATGTGACGACATATGTGTATCACCTATAAAGGTCTTACTATTAAGGAACTTTCGGATATTTCCTTCATTAACTTTGAGTTCACTTAGCAACAACTTTTTCAGTTAATTTTCTAGAAATTAATTATTTCAAAATTATACTGTCAAAGAAATAATTATAAAGGTTTTTTATTTTATTTTTAACTATAAGATATTGGAAGGTGGGGGGGGGGGGGTATTTGTCATTTAATTAATCTCTCTCCCATCATAATAATCCATTTTGGGTTAAAGACTTAAAGTAATATTTAAGTTATGAACTTTATGTGATTATGTCCAAGTCAGATAACAAAAATTAAATCTTGATTAAGAAATTCAAGTGTTTAACAACTTTTGTTAACATCTATGAGTAAGTATATTAGAAATTATTTAAAAGTAAAATAGTGGGAACGCCAAATAATAATAAGATATTACTAGAAGAAACAATAATGAACAACAATAAATGTAGAGTTTAATTGCTTTGTTTAGTGTAAAATTTATATGGTTAAATAATTTGAAATTATCTTTCATATACTTTTTAATTTAATATACTATTTACTCACAAGTATATATAATCGTATGCCAATAAGTTATATATATATATATATATATATATATATATATATATATATATTCAATATGTACTCTTCTATTCAAATTAAATAAGTTTAGGTACATCTCAAATTTCTCATTCTAAATATTTAACATAGATCGATAAGCCAAAAGGTCAAATCTTTTTTTCTAAAATCTCTCACAATCACTCTCCTAAAATATTGAACTAGTCTCTTTTAGAATAATTTTTTAATATAATGTATTTATTAATTGTTAGTGTAGACTTTCAATATTTATATTACAAAATTATTTTTTATTACACAATTTATAATAACATGACCATCATAATGTTTGACAATTATTGTCAGTAAATTAATAATAGTCTTGTTTTGTTTTGTTAGTTTATGTTTTTTTAACATACTGCTATGTATTAAATAGCTTTATGTGTAAACTAGTTCATGACTATTACTTTGTGGAGTAATTTTTTGTTGTTTTTTTTATTTATAAAAAACAAGTTAGTTTAATTTTAATTTTCATTCTACAATAATTTTTATATTATTATTTAATTATATGTTTCAATTACCAACAAGTCATTGATTTTAGTGGTTCTGAACTTGATTCCTTTAAATCTTGGATTTGAGTTTTATGAATGAAAAAAAATATGGTTCAGGTTGGTTTTAGTGGCTTGATCTCGATTCCTTTATATATCATATTTGAGTTTTACGGATGGAAAAAATGTGATTGAGAGGAAAAATCTAACTAAATGTGGTTTAGTCAAGTTTCTTGGCTGAGATTAGTTATGGTGAATACTCCACACTAAATCATAGTGATCAAAATAATTATATGTTTCCATTATTAAAATAATTATATTATGATGATATTTGTTTAAAAAATAAATAATAAGAGCATATAATAAATAAATGAATAAATAGTACGCATATGCCAATGATTGTGTCATTGGCCCAGTAGTTGAGCACTCTATTTGAAAGCCCAAATCTGCATGCAAAATCAGCAAGAAAAAATGTCCTCCAGCCAGGGTCCATACTGTGGTGGTGGCCATGTGGTTCTTAAGAAGTGTATTTTTTTTTTTTTATAAATAAAACTGGGTTGGCCCATACAGTAATTTTTCATTCTTAAAGTCCAATTCTCTTGCACTAATATATTTCTCGATGTTCTGACATTTATTTTATGAATTTTTATAAAACTAAATGAAATTTTAGAACTTACTTAGTATTGTGAAATATTCTTTATTTTCGTTTTATGTTTTTGAAAATAAATATAACATTGAACACAAAAGGTGATTCCTACAAATTTTTTCCTGCACCTTCCATACATTTTAGATTAATCTTTTCGAAATGTAAAAAAGGCACAGAAAACAAATTGTTGGCGTGCAAGAAGCAACTGTCCAACTCCAAATTATTGTAATTCAGCCCAACGCTCCATCTAAAACTTTAAATTCATCTGATCTAACCAGACAACCCATTGGTGAATCTGAACAAAGCTAGCTTGAAGAGATTGAAACCTTGACCAAGAAAAAACAAAGGAGATTATTATCACACTTCGAATAGAAACAGTATGCAATAAGGGATGAAATAGATATTCATATTAAAAATACTATGATAAAAGACACAATAAGAAAATAAATTGAGTTAAAAATCTTTTCAGTAAAAATTTACAAAACATTATTTATTGGATAAATAAACGTTCATCTTCATCAAACATTCATATTTCGACAAAATGAATGTTGATGATGAAAGCTTCACCTGGACCACACTGTTTGAGGGCAACCAATGATGTGATTTGCTAACACCATCTTCATGCCTACAGGCTACAGTGCAGTGATAGTGGACGTGAAGTGTCTCATGTTGATGTGTTAGAGGCACCCCTTCACGATGTCATTTTTTTTCCTTAGTTTTGAATTCTCGCTAGTCGCTACAAAGAGAAAAAAAATAGAGACTTGATTAATGTGTTAAGTAGAGAAAAAGAAAGATAAAGATGTGGAAATGAAAGAAAGGAAAGAGACATATTTTATTTCCTTTTTTTTATATAAAAATTGGTGAAGAGACAAAGGAGGACAAAGAGTGAATCCACTAAATTAACATCCTGTCGCACCTATTAAGTAAAACTATCCCGAGACAAAGTTTTAAAATTGGCTAGTTTGTTAACACAAGAGTTTTCTTTCCTATAAATGTAAGAAAAACCAAAATTATATCTTTACAAATTTTATTTCCTTTAGATTGAGCCTTGTGAAAGATTTAAAAAAAAAAGAGAATTAAGATATCGCTATATCGTGATTATATAATTATTTGTAATATCCTCTTAAAATTGATTTTCTTAATTATCAAATTAAGAAACTAATTACAATATATCTTTATTAAGAATAACTAAATCAAATCTAGCAAATGATGCACACTTATAAAATAAGAATATTCATAGCGATCGTCAACTAAACTTTATTTCGTATTCTCTATGAAAAATAAGTTTTCTCTCTCTTTAAAATCAAGACCTTCCAAATGTAAGATTGCTTTTCTTCCATAAAACTGTATTTCTTTAAAAATTAGAAGAGAAAACGTGTAACTATTGATTAAATATTTCAAAATTTTAATTAATTTATTCCTATATTATAAATCTGAGTACTCATTTTGAAAAGTAAAATTCTCATCATCTTTACTCTTTCAATTAAGTCACTTTTATGGTTTTTCCCCTTATTACATAATGATATCTGCATATAACTTATAAGAATGAGATTGATTTTCAAGATTTTACATATATTTTTCAATTTCAAATTATTTTTATTGTGATTATGTTATTACCTTAAAATGTAAATTTTAGTTTATAACAATTCCATTATTTAAAAATGTTATTGTCAATATAGTTATTATACTATTTCTTTTTTAAAAATAGTTATTATAGTATTATCTTGAAATTGTATTAGGTAGTATTAGGTCAACGCCCCTCATTTTTTCTTTTGGACAAACAATGGATTACAGAAAATTCCTTGGACGTTACTCTTCTATGGATTTGGCTTCTCCCTTCGTAAATAACTGGAGATTCTTGACCGTTGGATCAAACGTGAGACTGCGATTAAATTGCTTCACTTATAACAACTCTCAAATCGTGATTGTTTCATTTTTCTGGATCCTCTCAATTTACACCATAGGATTTAAATAAACGGTTGAGATATAATTATCAGAAGTTCAAAACTCAACTTTCAACTTTTAATTAACTTATTAAATCCTCAGTCAGATATTCGTTTTCTTCTTTTTTTTCCTTTTCCCAAACCAAGTCAGGCAAAATCCCTTAGTCT
The DNA here is from genome assembly GCA_013407115.1 of Glycine latifolia. Classification (NCBI taxonomy): domain Eukaryota; kingdom Viridiplantae; phylum Streptophyta; class Magnoliopsida; order Fabales; family Fabaceae; genus Glycine; species Glycine latifolia. Next base: position 6,075,497 of record CM023952.1, read on the forward strand.
TTGCAATTCACTTCCAGCAACTGGTCAACTGCTACATGTTTAGGGATGCAGATTTGCAATTACCCTTAAGAAAATATTAATACGTAATTAAAACAAAAATTAAGCCCAGATTCATCAATACAAAGCAGAAAAATTTGAACAACATCATATCTCCGATTCCGATGCCGACGCGTCGATGAAACCACAGTCACTCTGGCCACGATTGCTACCTCTGTCTAACCATTCATGTTTTTCTTACCCTTTGCCGTGAATTTCTCAACCGCACACGAGAGCAGTAGGGCACCAACTGTTGGAAAATATTTTCTTATAATTTAGAATTTAAAGTAAATATATTTTCTTTTTTTCAATATTTTTTAAGATAAAAAATATTTTCTATCCATTTATTTTTATTTTTTAAAAACTGTGTTTAAATAATTTTTTAGTAAACATATAGCATTTTCTTATAAAAAAAAAATAACAAAAAAACACAGATACACACTTACAATAAATATTATTTATTTATTTATAAAATTATATTATATTATTACACACTATATATTTTGAAGCATGATATTCTTGACTTTGAAATCCTTTTTATGTATTCGGTTGTCATATATTAAAAGAGAGCAAATACATATTAATTTTGAAAGAGGAACAAATACATATTAATTTGAAAGAGGAACAAATACATATTAATTTGTTCTATCAGTATAGTGAAAACAACTTTTTTTTAAATAGGTATATCACGTTTCAATTCAAATATTTTCTACAAACTCATTTGTTATTATATTTATTTTATATTAAGTATTGTTATAAAAATTGTTTGTGTATTAACTATATATAAAATAATTTCATTAGTATGTAATTTTGGTTTCCGACTTATTTTTCAAACACCAACTTCTCGATCTCTCCCACGCACCGCCGTACTTTGCCGTGCACAGGTGGAAGCAGTGGCAGAGCGTTTAACGACTGTGGCTGGAAGAATGTTTTATCTGCGGCACCCTTGGAAGAGTAAAGTGTTGATTGTGAAAAAAGTGACGCATGTGGTAAAACACTAAAACGTGAGCCATTCATTCAATCCAATGGTTGAGAATGTTTAACTGGACCTCCAATTCCCGCGTATGATGGGAGAGGATCCGTATCCCTCTTCTATGGTCTTACTTGAACCACTCCAAAGTTTAATTAAGTTTATAATTAAAATCATATACAGTAAGCAAATTGAAACACCAAAAAATTGTCATATACAGTAATTAAACGCGTTACACGTACGAATATTCTATAATCTTGTATTCTTGTCCTCATTTTTTTTATTGAGAATCTTGTTTCATTTTACTCACTCAGGACAATTTCTAGAAGTTTAATTTCAATATACAAATGAAAAAAAAATCGGGGGAATATGACGTCATCAATTATCGGCGACATCTCCAACTTCACCGTCGAGAAGAGCGATGGGAAGATGACGTCGTTGACGAAGAGTGTGACGAGACACTACCCGAATCTCCATTACACAAAATGTTAGACAGGTATTTCCCTATATCATCTGGTAAAAAATCCCTAACGGATTGCGACCCGACCCGGTTCTTCTCGTAGAACTCGCTGTACTTTCGCACCAGCTTCGAAGCTATCGACCCTTTGATTTCATCACAAAATTTCGGGTCGGATACGACCCATGAGGCCTGTTTTCTACACGCTTCATGAAACGCAGCGTCGAACCTCAAGAAGCAAGCCCTGGCCTGCTCCGCCGTCAACTCCTCCGCGGGATTTTCCGGCAAGGCCGACAATACCGCGCTCCACCCGACGCGCTCGTACTTGGACGCGTACTCCCTAACCTTCAACTTATGCTTGTCCAACCACTCCTCGCCGAGAAGAAACCCTAGGTTCGACTTGCGCACCTTTACAACGACGTATTGCATGTTATTCGCGAGGAACAGGTAAGAATGCGCCACGTCCTTGTAGAGTTCCGCTTTGCCGTCGAGCTTGCAGAGCACCACGAGTATGATCCACGCGATTCGCTCCGATAGCTCCGAAGCCGGCGGGTTTTCCTCGCGCATCGGGCTGCGGTAGTAAGACTCCGGCAATGGAGATTGCGGCAAATCGGCGATTATATCCACCAGCACGCCGCTGTAATCGGCGAGGAAAGTGAGGTAGTTCATCACGTAGCGCGTGAGAGGGTGTACACCACCGCCAGGGACTGGTTTCTTCGTGGACTCCTTCTGAATCGCGGTTTCGAAGTCCGTTAGCATCGCTCTAACGGCGTCGCTGAGTTTCACCATCGACGTAACGGCCTGTGAGCGAATGTTAGACGTTGACTCGAAGGGGAATATGGATTCGATCTGAGGCAAGTGATCGGAGATCGCTTCATACAAATCCAAAATCCTGAACATTTTCTCCGGCGTTTTCTTGCATTTCGCTACCATTTCCGGGAATCCAAACAGCGATACGGCGCCGTCTTTGGTTATTTCCGCGAAACATGATTCCGCGATTCTCTTCCCCAAATCCTCGGCGAAGACGTGATCGCAGAGGATCCTTTCACCGTGGAACAGAGTTCCGACGGCGACTTTAACCGCCTGTAACCAGCTCTTGATCTTCAACTCGAGAACCTCCCAATCCAGTTTCTGAACATGAGAGAGGCTCAATTTTTCCACTCCGAGATGGTACAGCGCTTCGTCGACGATCGATTTTCTCATGATGATGTAAACCTTGACGCACTCCTTGCCGTAGCCGGAGGAAATCATGCATTCGGCTATGGCTTTCAAATCCTCCATGGCGAGCATGGAAACTCGCTCGGTCTCGGAGACGAGGAACTCGTCCTCGGTGACTGAGATGTCGTCGTCGTAATCGGAGACGTAATCGGAGACGCTGCGGTGGTCGACGGAGGAGCGCGTGGTGACTGATTCGGGATCCAAGTGTTCTCTGTTGCAGGATAGAATCTGGTAGAACTCTTTCTGGAGCGTCTTCATGGCGAGTTGCATGAGGAACTGCGCGCGCACGAGGGTGCTGGAGGTGGAATCCTGTGCGACGAGGTACTGCATAGCGGACTGTAGTCCTTTCACCGAGTTTAGGTATTGTTTGGCTTCCTGGCGCGTGCCGCTGAAAAGCGCGGTTGTTGTTGTGACTTTGGAATCGTCCCATTTCGTTATGAGCTTCTCTGCGGTTTCTATGTTTTCGTCCATTAAGGAGTCTGAGAAAGTGCGTTGAGGGGAAGGAGGTGGTAGTGATGAGGTGGACGTTGATGGTTTGAAGAAAATGCTTCTCATACCTTTTCTCGGCATTTTGGCGGAGCAAAAAAAACTGATGAAGTAATAATGGTTGTTTAATTTGTGTGTGTTAGTTTTTCACACTTTCACAATGGATATAAGAGTGTTGTACTGCTGTTGAGTTTGTGTGAAGGAGGAGAGAAGTGTTGTAATGATTTTTAGGGGTTTGTTTGAGTTGCTGTGACTTGTAAGGGGTATATATAGATAGCGTTTGACTCAAATGATAGTTGACTTTGTCTTTGGATGGGACTTACGTAATAGCGTTGCGTGGACATATTGGACTGCGGAGTTACGAGGATACGCGGTAGGACTGTGCAAGCATAACCTGTTCCGTTGTGCTTTTTCATGTGTTGCTTTCAAGTTTCAACACCTGAGGGATGAGGCTAGACATCATCCAAGAAGATGCCAAGATTGATCAAAAGACAAAAAGTGTTAGCCTCCCGAGGATTTGGTCCAATCATAAATTACGATTTGCTAAACCCCAAATCAAAATGGGCGTGTCTTGCTGGACACAGAATTAGAAGAAAAATACAAGTAATGAGTTATGACGGAGAAATTTCAAATGACAATTGTAGGCATAATTACTTCACCGTGTTTTAAAGACGTAACAAATTTTACTTCTTAGAGTAACAAAATTATATCATGTTTTGGGTTTTTAAGGAAATATTAAAACTTTATTTTAATTTAAACTCTTATTAAATATTTAACAAAGATGTATTTATAGAAATTAAGATAAAACTCCTGTAAAAAAAGAAATTAAGATACAATTTATCTCTAATAACTATTATTATTTTAAATTATTTATTTCTTAAAAGAGTAAAAGAATGCCCTAAAAATGATTTAATTTTAAATAGAGGGAGTAACTTTTACATATAATTTGGAAGGCAAGAAAAATAATTATTATTAACAAATTTATTATTCACAACAAAACAAATGGTGATTAAATAACATTATAAACTTTATTTATATTATTAGTGTATATATTATTTACTCTCTCTATATAACTTTAACCATTTGTTGTGAATACTTCCACATTAAAAGAATAAAAGTATGGCTTACTAATTGCTCTGCATAATAAATAACGAGTGTTTAATTAAAAACTCTTAATTTTCAAAATAACCCGTTTATTAACGAGTTTCATATTATATTTTTTTCATATATAATATTGGACTATATATTTTTTATACTTTTTTTTCATTTTTAGACATCTTAATTTTACTTATATATTATAATTTTATTAAAATATCATTAAAAATAGAATTCACTAATATATTTTCAAAAATAAATGAGAGAATATCAACCGTTCACACCTATTTTTTGGACGTTTGAAGATGATTTGGTCTTCTTATTAATGCACGCAGGCTTTTGGTATCAGCATTGATGCGCAAATGGTCTGTTAAAGGTCAAATTCTTTTAGATGTAATGTAAAAACTAAAAAGTTAATTTTAGATGAGATTATTCCTTAACTCGACTGCATTATTGCAAATGCAACTGGCAAAAGTGCAGTCTAAATTCGAACCACGAAAAGTTTTTAAATTTACTTTACGTTTGTTTTTTTAATACAGTTTGTTTCTATACATCAAAAAGTTTCATGTAAAGCTAGTAGTAATTTATAAAAACTCTTCTATTTTAACCAGCTGAGGACATCTTTTTTAGACAAAATCGTAACTCTATCAAAACGGACAATATCTTTAATTAGTTGATAATAATTATGCCAATGAACTTAATCGAAGCAGGAACATTAACTTTAGCAGAAGATCTTACATCACTCTTATCCTTAGTATAAATATAATTAATATTAACTTAATTAAAATATATCATAATTTAAACCTATTAAAAATTCAAAAATAAATATTTTTGATTTATGTTTTTTTAGTGAAGCCTAATTCGTTAAGGATAAAGTCAATGGCCATAGACGTCAGAGGACGCAGCTGCACACTTGCACTAAATAAATACCCAACGGTTGAAATGAAGTTAGCTTTATGACCCTGTCTACTCAACAAACAAAAAATTATGCCCGTTTTGTTTTCTATTGTGAGAAAATATCATTTTTATTATTACTTACAATTCATTAAAATATAGAATTATGCTAAAATATTATATTTTATTTATTGAATTTTCAATTATAATTTTATAGTTATTAACATATTTTAACTAATAATATTAAATAAAGAAATGTGATAGAGAATATATTTTGAGAAAACTACTCTTATCACTAACGAAAATAGTTTGCTGTATACTCAAACTTAAAAGTCCATATGTGAATTCTGCTGCAAATCGAAATAGTTTGAATGAATCATGTATTTTTTTATATTTTTTTTAAAAGATAATTTTTATAACATATTAACTTTTTTTTAAGGAAACATAATAACTAAATTATGGCAATTTAACGTGATTCTTGATATTGTGAAGTAAAATATATGCGACTATGCGGCAATGATGTCATTATGATGAGTAAAAAAAACCTTTATATTATGACCATAATTACAGCTGTGGACTGCAATTTAAAATCCCACTTTTAGTAAAAGGTGATGCAAGGCTCAAATTAAGCAAAGAGGTGAAACTAAGAGAGATGTTGAAAAACATGAAAACACTGTGTATCGGCAAGTGCTTCTTAACCTCCTACAACACTAAACTCACTTTATCAAACAACAAGCTCGAACGGTTGAGAGATTGCAGATTTCCAGGGAATCTTCCTCCATGCATGTTGGGGCCTTTAGTTAGTTGGACACCAGCTTTGATCCAGGGATGGATCCAGAAATTGGGGGTCCCAAAAAAATTAATGTTAAATGTTAAATTTCAATAGTAAAAGGAAATGAACTAAAATTTGCTAATAAAAAACACTTATATGCTTAATTCAAGATATCAGTAAATAAGTAATAGATAACAAATAATATGTTTTAATAAAGTTAACCAATACAAATCACCTATATAAAATAACAGGAGAAAAGGTATGCAACAATAGAAATAAAGAATAATGTTTAGGTGATTCTTTGTTTCTAGTTAGAGTAGTTTTTTTTAATAAGCAAATCAACATATTACTGAAAGACTCAAAGGAGCCCAGACGGCGAGAAGTACATAACAAACTTACAAAGAAAGTGTGACATACACATCCCAAATCCATATGGCCACCACCCAATGCATGCAAGAGTTTACTAAAGCCCCAATGAATTAGTAATGGGTGTTAATAGCAGGGGTGAGGAGCTGCTGGATCCGTCTCTGCTGTCAATCTTAGGAAAGTTCCGATATGTTGCTTGCAGCTTGTATTTGTGCGCGAAATATAAATTCTTGTCTCACTGAATAGGTCCAATTTAAGGTTTCTATTCAAGATAAAAAAAATGTATGTACTATTATTAAAAAATGTACTATTATTAAACAAATAATTTTTAGACACCCAAAAACTTATTTGACACTTTAGGAGAGAAGGATAAAAAGAAAACAATATATAGATTTTTAGTGATATGATGTGATAAAAAGATGTAAATAAAAAGTATAAGTAATAACTATTAATTAGATATATTTAAAAATTAGCATTCAAATTAAAATCACTTTAATTATTATTTTCTAATTCTATTCTATTTTCCTTTGTTTAATTTCTTCTTCTTTTGTACTTTCTTGATTAATTAAAATCATTCATGAAATTATAAATTTAAGAGTTAACTAGAAAGAAGATAATTTCCCCTTCTAGAGTCACAAGCTGAAAATTAAATTGTAACACAGTTTTAAAATTTAAAATCGTAATAAATAGTTAGAGTGTACTACTACTGTTTCTCTTTACTCATACCAAACTAAGTCACTCCTATATGAAAAGTGCAAAATGGCTAAAAGTTAGACATGACAACTGGGTGGGGTGGGGGCGGGTATTGGATTTCCCGTCCCCACCCCCAACTCAAAACCCGCTCCCTGACCCTGCTCCCAATTTCCGTTAGATTTTAAAACCCATCCCCATCCCTGTCCCCGTTGGGGATCGAGTTTTCCTCGTCCTGTCTTGCCCCCGCTATTTGATTAAAATTATAAAAAATTAATAAATAATATAATTTTTTTATTGAAAAAATCGAATGAAAATGCTAATTATGTAAAAAAAAAATAATAACAAATCCACATTTACAATATGAGATCATAATTTAAAAATTACAAAAAAAATAATCAATTCAATTAAAAAAATTATAAAATAATATTTTTTTTTCTTTTTTTAATATTATTTATTTCGGGGTAGGGGCGGGTATCTGTAATCTCATACCCGTTCTCGCCTCCGCTTTTGGTTTTCGGAGAAAACCCAAACCAGATAAACTCAATTATTCCATGTTAAAATCGGGATGAATTCGGACAGATACTCACGGGTTCGGATCCCGCTGCCATACCTACTAAAAGTTTGGTTGAATTTAATGAACATTTTTTTGTTGCTTCTGTTTGTATGTTTTTGTTTTGGATGATTTCTTATATAATTATTTAATATTTACGGTAAAACATGCTTGCGTCTAATGTCTTAAAATTAAATTGGACATTTCAGTCTCTTGTTAGGGGAATTTGTATTTAGTAAACCCTCTTTTGGTTGGTGAAGTAACCGATTTCGCATCTATTTGATTGTGCTTTTGTTTCATATCGTATGCATTCTTTATGCCATTCTAGACATTTCGATAATTTTTCATTTTGGCTATATTCCGTTGCCTCGTTTCATTTACGTCTTTATCATAGTTCACTAATTTAATTTATATCGCAATATTAATCTATGTTGGATGCACATGGGTTAGTTGCTTCGTTCTCTTGGCTTTGATCAAGTCATAGGAACGATAATCAGCATCCTACATATATATATATATATATATATATATATATATATATATATATATATATATATATATATTTTATGCATTATCCCTTTCATTCCTTTTTTTCTTCCTCACATTTAGCAAAGAAAAAGACATGTCAACAAGCCCTAAATACAACGAGTGACGATCCAATCATTTTATATATAAACTAATAAATAGTAGTTTTGAAGTCATCTTCCATATGAATTTTTAATGAAATTGCCCACGTACGGGATCCATCTTTTACTTAATTTATTCCTAATCAGTACCATTACGAAGGAGTCCTAATTTTTGTTTTCTTGAAACAGTACTTTATCAGTATTATATTTTGCCGCAAGCAATTTAGTGTGTGTTCAGAAATTCGTTAAAAAAAGGTGCATTTATAAAAATTATTATTAGAAATTCTTATCATTTTTTTTTGAAAAAATTAATAAATAAAGAAATTCTTATCAAGAAAGTCAAACACACCATATATTATCAATCCAATATATAGTGTTTCAAGCAACTTGGTTTAATCTATTGGAATATCAACGATTTTATTAATCATGGAGTATCATGATGTCAAGTTGCCCAAATGATCTAAACTTAGCCTTTAAATGAAAGCGAGAGAAACGAAAATTGGCAGGCACCTATTTTTATTGAAAAGCATAATGATTTTTTTATTTAAAAACTCTATCATGAAGTTAAACTGTATTTTTTTTACAATTTCATACAAGTATTAAGAGTGAGCATATATATATATCTGGTCCAATAATAAGTGATACGCAAAATAAATTTACAAAAAATACTTTAAATATATTAGGTCTTTTAACTAATATATGTGACTCTTTTATTAATATACGAGATCCTTTTTTACTTTATAAATACTAATAACATGTTGATAAAGTTAAAGTATAAATTTTAATTATTTTATCCTTAAACAGTCTTAAGGGTGAGTTTTGAGTTACACCTTAGCGATAAATTGATTATGGACTCATGGTGGAAGATGGAATTGAAGAACTTGTTGATCAAATTCTAAAACAACTTCTTTAAATATATATGAAAGGAGAAAGTACATTTCTAATTCTCATAGTGAAGAGTCTTTAACATTGAATTAGTTTTTTTTTATATAAAAAAATTAAACAAGTATTTTACAAATGTTAATTTTTTTTCTTTAACTACATTGATCATTGATATTAATGAAGACTTTTCATAATTAGGTGTAAGTTGATATATTAAGGTTCGCCAAGCTTGATTAATTATGAAATGTCATGATAATTAACCGGTTAGAATTAACGTTAAAGAAATATGTTGAAACACCCATATTTTAATTATAAATAAACTCTTCCTTAAAATAAAAAAAGCTATTTTTTCGGCAATAAAATTTTAGTTTGGCCTTTAAAAAAATTATAAATAAACTCTGATGAACATAGCAATAATTTCATGCACAATTTCTTTTACAAATTGTGTGTGTACACATTGCTGATATTATTTGTTTTTTTATTTTACTGAACTGATATTATTTCGTTAATAAATGTAAGAAAAATGATAATAAGTACACGTGAGTCATTGGTTAAGAAATTAAAGGAAGAAATATTTTTAGTAGGATACGTAAAAGTACATTTTCCGTAACTTTTTTTACATTCTTCTATATTTTACATAATAAATACTTCATCTATCCCTAATTATAATAATCTTTCAACTAATTCACATTCATTAAGAAAAATAATTAGTTTAGTTAATCATATTAAATTTGTCAATTATTTATATTATCATTTCAAAATTATTTTTTTCTTAGCTCTTCAACCATTTAATTGTTTCTCATAAATGTTTAGAGAAAAAATTATTAAGTAAGGATATGAATGAAAAAATAATCAATACATCTAAAAATTAGAAAAGAGTTTTACAATGAGAGACAAATAAATCTTAGGAAGAAAGAGATTACTTTCTTATTTTAATTTTTTAACTAATGCTTGATAGCACTGTATAGTCAAACGTTAATTAAATGTAAATAATGTCACTTTGTCACTTTGTAATTAGTTGACGTATCAAAAGTCAAGTGAGGTTCATAAATTTTTATAGATAAGAAGTCCTCAAACTGATCCTCCAACTACTATAAGTTTATAACACATTAACTCTCTTTTTTGTACACATCGCATATTGATTACTAACTTACACGCATTTCTTTGATTTGAGATTCGAATTTATCTCGTGCGATGCTAAGTCAACACTTGGATTATAAATAAGGGTATCATATATCAACGAATTAATAAATAAAAAAATTTTATTAAAAATTACGTTAAAGATACAATGAAAATTATGATAAAGATATATTTATAACATTTTTAATAAAAATAATTTTTCCTTAATTAACTAGGTGAATATAATAAAAAAAAAGGTTTCATGTATTGAATCAATAAATTGAAAATTTCTTAATTGGGTTCTGTAATTTTTATATAGGTAAATATAATGAGATAAGTTTTATGTATTAAATTAATAAAAAAAATTCAAAATTGTACTTCAAAATAATAATAAAATGTTTTGGAAGGGCAATATTTACTCAGATTTTAAGAATTCAAATGACTAAAATGATTTTTTAATAAATAAAAAACTAAAACAAATTTTAATAAAAAGATGAGCCTTCATGTTCATAAATCAATTTATTTGGCCTTACCCCGACTGTACATTCCGGATGGATGGAATTATGGAAGATTCGAAAGTGGAAAGAAACTCAAGCAGCAGAGAAAACTTTTAACAAAAGAAAATAACGAAAACAAATTGCTTCAAAAAATTAGATAAAGAAAAAATATATTAAGTAATATTAACTACAACTGTTCAAAAAAAGAGAAGTAATAATAACACACTTTCTAATATACTCCTCTTAATAACATCTCTCGCATAGGTTGAAACTTATAAAAAAAAACTATAAAATTAAAAAAAAGAATAGTTAAATAAGATGAGTCTTACAATATTTATGATTTTTAATAAATATTAATTAATAATAGAGAGTGTTTTAGAATAAATGTGTTGCTAACATTCTCTTAAAAAATATTTAATCAATACTTATTTTTTTAAAATAGTTAAAAGTATTCAATAAAGGATATTAAGTACTTTTCATTTTTTTTTCTTTAAAAACAATTAACCTAAAAAGATACGCACGAAAAAAAGCAAAGAATTAAAGTACTAAGCACATATTCTATTTGAGGGTGAAAAAGTAGGAAAGTATGAAACTCGGTGCTATGTTATTTGCCGTCCAGAAAGAAAAAAGAAAGACCAGAGTCAGCCATGCAAACGCGTTATTATTCAGTCTGTAACCAACTTGGCTACTTGGCATTGGACGGTTAACCAGGACGACCCGCAAAGTTTACCAAAATTTGACAATGTTACTAATGTGCCTAAAACCTTAACTCATTCCGCATTTGATTCTTCATTCTGCAAATATAGTTTGCATATATGTATATGCCTGTTGTCTACGTTTCTTCCACTTTGGGGTAAAACATTCTGGAAGTGGAAGATCTCTCTCACACTCTCTTCAGCTGTCAATGACTGTTGTTATTAATATTATTAATACTTTGCCAACCAAATTAGCGTTAGTGCGCGTAAAGTTCTAGCTGAAATTACAAGTTGTAATTGTACCTATACAATAGGACTATGAGTATGCCTGTCATATAGTTCCAATATAAGGAGGGAAATTATTCCTTATGCTACTTAAACATAAGGGTAAAGTTTCTTTCTTTTTTTCTTAAGTGGTAAAATTTACCTTTTAAATTATTTTATTTGATCACCTTTTTAATAGTATGATAATCATTCCAATGAATCAAATTAATCACCCAAACAGAATAATTTGTAATTTTGTAATTAATTGGATTGATTGTTTCATAGTTAATTTGATTCATTGGTAACTTTTAATTATAACTTTTTTTTAACGAAGTAACATGTATATAGAATTAATGTTTAATGTCATTTTTGTTCCATTATATTTATAGTTGTTTTGTTTTTGCATATTAAATTTTAAAAATTTCATTATGGTCATTTCTGCTTTTAAAATGTATCATTTTGATCATTTAAAAAAATTTAAAGATTAACAGAATACTAATGTTTTTATCAAAAAAATTGAAAAAGACCCAAACAATATATTTCAAAAGCATAAATGATTATAATTAAACTTTTAAAACTTAACGTATCAAAGCGATACATTTGTGAAAAATAATGGACTAAAAGTGACACTAAGCCTAGAATTAATTATATAGTAGAAATAAGTTTTTGTTATGTTAATTTTTTTGGAAAAGTATTAATACAAGAAAGATTGGTTCTGTTGTGTACATGTATGTAATTCTTGCCCAGGTACTTTGGATACAAGTGATTAATGTGCTTAAATTAAGATTGAATCGTTCTGATAATACTCAAATTCAATTCTTGGTGGAAATAATTCTTAGCTAGACTTTACGTACCTCCTAGCCGAATTCTGGATTAATCTGCATCCCTTTCCTCTAATGAATCAGAGGGTTAAGATAAAAAAAACATAAATTTTTTGCCTATAAAAAGAAAGAAACATATTTCTGTTAGGAACATTTTTAAATAAATATAAAAGGGTATTTTTGTCTTCTTACTTTGCTTGGAGGTTTATATAGTAAGTAGGTGTACTGTGTCAACTCATATAGAAGACTAGTCAACTTGTTCTGGACCAGCCCATAACAAAATTGGGATGGACTATTCAAATTGGATTAACTTAGGAGGCAAGTCTCCTAATAAAGGCCCACATTTTGCCAGTAAAATTGGTATACACAACTTAGCTCAACTACAATCATGTTTGTGGCTCATCCTCAATTAATTTCATGTAAATATTAAATAGGATGTCCACAACTATCTTAAGTATGCAATTCTTCCAATGTCATTATTCTTTATTAAAATCTAGATTGACTTAAGTATTTTGGAATGCTTGTGAAAGTACTGAGTCTATTCCTTGTAACTACAGGAAGAGCAGCCACCACTGTAAGTCCAACTCATTTGGGGCCTTGGAGGAATCTAGAACAACTACACATTAGTGATGCATATGGACTTTAACTCGTTTAGACTCAGTTGAACTATCTTTTTAACTGTCTTGAAAGGAAAGATATTAAATAATTAAACAGGCGGAAAACCTAGTAACCAAGAAAAGGAGGCAAACGTGTTGATGAATGATAAATACAATGAAAGGAAAGGATACAGGCAGAAGAGAACAAAGCGTTGGGTAACTTCTGTGTATTATCTCTTTTCCTAATACCATTTTTACTAATTTGTCTTTTAAGAAAAATAATTAATTTAATTAATCATATTAAATATGTTAATTACTTATATTATCATTCTAAAATTTTTATTTTCTTATTTTTCTATCTACTTAATTATTTCTCATTAATGTTTAAAAATAGAATAATTAAATAATAAGTAGAAAAAAATAATTAAGTCATCTAAAAATTAATAAAAATCTTATAAAAAGAAATAAGCAAATTTCTAAGAAAATCTTACAACTAAGGAAAGAGAGTGTAAATGAAGAAAAACTTAAAGTGAAGCCAGCAATGAATTGCTAAAGAATTTTCAGCTCCCAGAAATTATAGCATTTAAAACACACACATCTCTCTCTCTCTCTCTCTTTATATATATATATATATTGGCATATTCTAGAATGCTACTTCTCATTTCTCACAACATTTATATGTTGAAATGAGTAGATCTGGGCCTCAGCGACATTTAAAATAAGCTGTGTTCGAACTAACCTCTCTGGCCCAGTTTGGGGGATGGTATTCTGTCTAAAGCAAAATGGGGGATTTTATTTGCATTTTCAATTTTTCTCTTCATACCTTTATTTATTTATTTTTCTTCTTCATAAAATATCTTTTTTAGAAATCAAGTTTTGAAATATTCATCGTTGATGAAAGCAATAAAAGTTAATATTTTAATACATTCATGATTTGTTTTTATTTTAACAAAAAAAAAATTAATACAATCCTTTACAAAAGAGTAAAGACACCTTGTTCCCATGTTTCTACAACTGCATGCATTACTGTAATTAGACCGGTAGGATGCGATCCACATCTAGATTCTAAACCCGTAAGTTTTTAGGCAAATTTCAGTTTCTTTTCTGCATTTCCCCAGCTAATTGTCCTCCATCTGTTGATATTTAACACAAACTACTAAGGGCACCTCTAATGGGAGAAACCCATTTGGGTTTCTTAACTAATTTTTTGTGGCCCCTGCAGTACTTTTTGTGGTCCCCACAGCGCCATATCACTCCTAAGAAACCCACTTAATATTTTGCTCAAATGCAAGAAATCATAAAGAACTCAAAAAAATCCACGTATTTATATTTTTTTAATAAAACTTAACATTTTTTCAATTTTCATAAATATAAATTAAAATAAATAAAAAGAAATGCGTAACAATATAAAATAAAATTTTACATAATAATAAATAATTAAACACAATAACATTGAAATAAATAAAAAACCTAAACCTCGAAAATAAATATTACATAAATTTAGTTATTATTATTCAAACATAACGACTAAACTTTAATTAAACAGTTTCTTCATAATATGTTCGCAATACTTTTCGTGGTCTTGGCGTTGTTGTTCCGACATGTTGGATGTATCCTTCATGAGGATTTCATAATCCATGCGTCGTTCTTGAGCCTCCTTTAACTGAATAAGTTTTAATGTGTTTGGATTCTTCTCATTCATTACACTTTCAATGTCAGATAAATCGATATTGTTAGAAGCTTGTTTTCCTTTGCTCTTTCTTTTTGTCGCTTTTTGTCCCATTGGGCGAGACACTGGCGATGACTCATCATATTCTTTGGTTTCAATGGGCGTCTCTGTGTTAGAAGACGATGAGTAATTTCCATCTGCAGAAACCTTTGTTCTTTTTGAAGTATTTGACATGAATTCTGCATCGAATTTAGGTTGATATTTCAACAACAACCAAGCATGCTCAACCTCAAATTTTTTACCGGTATCCTGCGAGTAAATCAAATGAGCATTAGCCATACAATTATTCTCTGAACTTCCACTTCTCCTATGCTTATCGGCTTGTTTGTAGCACCCATTAAATTTTTGAACTGCTGGGTGGATCCTATTCCATCGAGATTTCAACTGAGTTGAGCTTCTTTCACAAAATAACCCACTTTCACGCACATCGTCATTGTTGTACGCATTTTTAATCTTTGTCCAATATTGCTTCGATGTTTGGTCGACACCGATTATTGAATCTTTTGACACATTGAGCCACGATCGGACGAGAATCACATCTTCTGCCACCGAGAATGCTGTACGTGATTTTTTCCCACTACCATTGTGATCGCCCTCGTCTAGTTGAAAATTGTCTACACCGATTGTAGATTCAACTTCATTGATAGGGGGTGAAATATTGGATAGAGAATGCCTATAACATGTGTTTGGATTGGTGGGGGGTGATGGTTGACTACAAAATTGTGGAGTTTGAGAACTACCACCGGTAGGTAACTCCACATTAGACGGAGGATGCATATACCACATGTGTGGAGGTGGTGGATACATAACATATTGAGGTGGATTTTGCGAATTTTCACTAGTATGTGGAGGTGGTGGATACATAACATATTGTGGTGGATTTGTGGAATTTTCACTGGTAGGGGGTGGTTGATTTTGCAAATAATTGTAGACATTTTGATAATTGTACTGATTAGGATCCATTTCAAAGAAAATAAAAAAGATTGAGGATAGAATGAAACACAAAAAATTAGAAATGAAACTTGAAACTTGCAGTGCAAAGAAGAAGAAAAAATTACTGGTATTTATAAACAAACAAACATTCATTTGACTGTGATGTGCCTCCCAACGGATATATATTTGTCCCAACGGATATATTTTGTTACTGGTAATTTTTTTTGTTTGCATTTATTTCTTAATGTTAACTTTTTTTTACATTAAATGTTACACTACATTTATTTTACGGTTCCACTTTGCATTTTTTCATTTCTATCTAACGGCTCTTTTTTTTTCATTTCTGTCTACGCGTCCCTTCATCTGGTCCATCAGAAGAAGCTTCCTCCCCCTTCCACGCGTTTCTTCATCTCTTTCACCCTCCCCCTTCCACGCGTTTCTTCTCTTTCACCCACACCTTCCGCATGCCTCTCTTCTCCTCTCTGCTCCTCTCTTCTCCTCTCTGCTCCGTCGTGTGCCTCTTCTCCTCTCCTTTCCTCTCCTCTCTTCTCCTCTCCTCTCCGTCGCATGCCTCTCCTCTCTTCTCCTCTCCTCTCCTCTCCTCTCTTCTCTTCTCCTCTCCGTTTTGCTTTCCTCTTCCTTCTTCACTCACCAGAACCCCCCTCACCAGAACCGCACGCGTCTCCTCTCTTCTTCACTTCGTCCGTCCAAGCTCGAAGACCCACCCTTCATCTCCGGTCACCACCGTCACCGGCTTCAAAGAATCCTCGCATGCACAATGTTTGAAGCGCGAAGACCCTTCATCCAGCCACCATCGTCGCCGCCGGTACGCTATTTGATTTTTGATTTCTGTGCATTTACTGTTCATCTTCTTCCCAAATTCGTCCCAAATTTGATGTTAATGTGGACTGTGTTATTGTGCTGAGAATAACTGAAATAACGATTTTATGCCAAAATAATTGTTTTTAAATGGGAAGAAACAGGTTCCTTATATTAGGAACGGACCGTGCCGTGAAGAAACGGGTATCGCCACCTCAGCTTGCTCCAATGCTGAAGAACTCGTAAGAACCGGTTTCTTAAGCTAAGAAACCCACTAAGAAACTTGCGTTGGAGGTGCTCTAAAGAAATATCAGAGATTTGTGCGGTCCATGAGCTTGCTCATATAATTTTATATTATGCCAACACTAGAAAAAAGAAAAAGAAAAAGGAACGGTAAACATAAAGATAGAGAAAAGGGAAGGAAAAAAAGAAGAAATTTAAGGTTAGTGCTGGAAATTGGAAAAAAGGTCACAAATCCTTAATCCTTCAACTGAAAAGATCGACACCCACATCTTTATAGGCGTGATTATATATATACTTAGTGTTCTTTTGGTTAACAATATATAACAAAACTGAATCACCGAAGGATACCCACAGTCTCGCACAGTAAAAGCTATATGTATGTTAAATAATTAAGGATTGGATAGAGGTCTTAAAGCAACCATGCTGGTGAAGAAAGACTTCAGAGCCAGAGAGTGACATGATGCATTTCGTTTTGCACTTCCCACTGGAATTAGCTATAATAAGAATCCATGTGCAGTAGTACGTTACACACAGAACTTTTGTGCATTATTTTGTGTTTTTGAAAGAATCACAGGATTTAGAGACTCATTTGAGTTCACATGCATGTCCATTTTGGCCAAGGTAAAAGTAGTTAAAAAATTTGTTAGTAGCTGAAAATTGAAAAATTAGATTATTAAATTATATGTGTTTAATAAAATTAATAGTTGAAGTAATTAAAAAATATAAAATGATAGAAAAATAATAAAATGATAATTTATTTAAAAAGGATAATCAAGAAATTGAATAAATATATTGAATTTTTTTAAGAAAATATAAAAAGTTAGAAGTTAAAAACATTTTAAAAAATACTATTCCAAGTAGCATTTAAAAAATGCTAAAAATACTTGTTTATCGAATAATTAAACAAAATTTTCATCTAATAGAAAAAATAGAAGTTAGTTGAAATATTTTATTAAACGAAATATTTTTTTAATTCTTAAAGAACTTAAAATCGTTAGAAAAAATAGCCAACTATCAATTAATTTGAAATTATTTTAGATATAATTTTAAAAATAATTATAAAATATTAATGATGTTATCATATATAACAATTTATTACTAAGTTGCAATATAAATTTTTTTTATTACTAGATGGTTGAATAAAAAAACTTTAGACTACGATTGTATTTAAGTTAAATGCTTTTGCAATATTTGATGGTAACAGAACAATTACCCTTTTTCAGGCGATGAGCATGCATGGCGCATTGATAAATTAATGATTAATTGCTCTATAATTGTCAACATTTTGCATTTACTAATTAAGTTCCCTGTGTCGAATTTCATAATTTTCCTAACTTTTTTCTTTTTGTTTCTTTGCATATATTTGATGGAAACTTGTGTAGTGCACCATAGCCGACCTTTGACCTATTATTTGCCCTCTCTCGTCAAACAATCCCCAAAATCTGGCACAAGATTCTGTAGTGCTCAAGGTTCAAACGATAACTATTTTTATTTGCAATTTGACGGCAACTTCAAAACCTAACATTTAGATTAGATATTGTTGTAGTCAAGGAAGTAAACTTTCTCTCTTTCATAGACCAAACGCAACACAAACACTTGCTTTGCTTGTTTGTGTGCGTATGTATATTAGTATATATGAGTGTCTGATGGGGATAATAATACTAACAAAATAATATGATACCAAAACACAACACTGCTATATGCTACGGGACGAATTACTCATGAATTAACCTTGTGTGTTTTTATGAAACAAATAGTAAAAAATGATTTCCAACCATCCACATCCGCAGCGCACCCACTGCCTCTAAAGCATGAAAAGGGCTAATACAAAGAAAACGAAACAAGGGGCCCACAAATTGTAGAACAGAGTCCACTGTGAAACAATGATGCGTCAATAATAGAACGTGCTTGTCACCTCTAAACTTTCTTAATTCCACAACTAGTGGTAGTAATCATATCGCGGCAAAGATGAACACGCTTTCTTATTCCCAACAATTAAAAAAAAAACAAGGAAAACAATTTATTATTATTATTATTATTATATTTCATGTGCAAATTATTGTTTATCAGTAATTATTCCATGAGGATGTTCAAGTGGATCAAGTCATCCTTGATTCATAGCATTTGAACTGTTATAATCTTAAGTATAAAGAATTGTGTCTTAATTATCAGTTTATAATTTTTGGCCTAATAGTAAATACTCGATCCAACAATTGATACAGCGTCTAGGTGACGATTCTGAATTGAAAATTTTATATTGAGTTTTATTTCTAATTTTTCTATTTTATAATAAAATTATCTAAACATAAACTATACCATTTTAAAATTAATTTTATTTAAAATCAATTTTACCAACACTTTCCACTCACATTACCTTAACATTGGTTAAGAAAAAAACTTAGATAAAATATAATGATACACAAATATTCTTTAATTTTAAACATCTTACCAATATTTTTTTTTCTCTCCATCTTTTTTATTTATCAGATCACATATTTTATCATATTTATATTTTTCTTTAATTTTTGTCTCTTTTTCTAAATGCAGGATACGTTAATGGGTCTACATCAACATAAAGCACAACATTGAAAATCCAGATTAATCTCATATCTTCTAAGTCATCACTACGCTGGTGGGACCAAATGCATTATCTCTCTTTTCCCTCCCTAGTTAAGATCTTCCTATTACTCTCTTTGCCTTTGCTCTAGCTTCAGCTACTACCTACTACATAGAATAGAAATCCAACTTTTTACCTCTTGTTCATAAGCTTATAACTGGCCACAAGCAAAGACAACTACCAGGACAAAAACCATGAAAGGAATTGATTTGTTCTGTTCTTCCTCTGCTTCCACAGCAGTAACTTCTAGCATGCACCATCGTTTTACGTTACATCGAAGCACCAAAAGCTTCGACCATGATCGAAGGAAAAGCCAACTTCATGTCCCTTGTTCATCCCAATTGCCCATTAATCCTAAGCCTTACTTCGAGAACCACAGAAAGAGTTCAGCTGATAAGCAAAACTGTGACATGCGTAGAAAAAGTTCTGCTGATGTTAACGACCTTTATACTCATACTCATGCTAGTGCTGATGGTTCATCCAGAAGATATCTCCTTGGTGATGGACCATTCATTGAATGGGTGTCTGAGTCTAATAAAATCTCAGCAACGGTTCCTTCTCAAGATGATGTCAAAGTGAAAGACAAGCTCGTGGTTAAGAACAGAAACGATCTTCCCACTCTTCGCTCCAAGGATCAGGTTTTTCTTTTCTTTCTAATTTTTGTTCTTTCATTGTTTCTTGTTTCTCAATGTACTATATAGACAAAAAATTAACGAAAATTTGGGTTGTTAGTTTTTCTTTCCCAATTCACATTCATTTTGTTTTATGTTGACATTATGGTGATAATACACATCTTCTGAAACCTTCAGGTTGTGGTTTTGAGGGTGTCATTGCATTGCAAGGCCTGCGAAGGAAAAGTTAGAAAACATATTTCAAAAATGGAAGGTGAGTTTAGTTAATCAATACATAGTTTTGGAGTCTAAAAATGAGAGCATCAATTTAATTAGCAAAATAGTTGTAGTTCTCGTATTCTTATTGCTTTCTTTCTCTAGACATCAAGGTTTGACGTTTTCTGCAGTATAACTAATCATTATATCAACCACTCTTTGTATTAAAGCATCAGTGATTTGTTTGGTCATGTAGTTTCTCCATATATTGTTTATGTTGAGAATAATACCATGTGATATGGCTAATCTAATCCAATATGTAATATATGTAGGAGTGACATCATTCAGCATAGACATGGAGACAAAGAAAGTGATCATCGTCGGAGACGTGACACCACTAGGGGTACTGGCGAGTGTATCCAAGGTGAAGAATGCACAGCTTTGGCAATCTTCTACATCTTCATCCTCATTATTACTGTCATAATCTTCTAGGCCAACATCTCCATGGTCGACATAATCACTTTTAATTAACGTAAATAATATATATTTATTAATTTCACCCGTTTTCTTTTTCCATCTTCATCTCTCTTCTAGACTTTAATTTGATACACCTTGGAGGTGTGCGTCTTTGTGTATGATTAGAAATTTGATGACTTGTGAAGCACTCAAGCTTAATAATGTGTGTCGTGTAAATGAACAATGTGTTTCAGTCAGATGGGTGTAATTTCCTTTGTTGTGTACTGATTCTGCTCACTGAAGTAGTAGAACTTACAATTCTATATTGGTACGGTTCCACGTCCAATTGTTTACTCATATGAAACACACACCTACTTGGGGGAAGGGGGAGACAACACGTTTGGTCAGTTGTTAAAATGGAGAAGGGGGTAACGTGTATAATTTAACTTTAAATATGTACCTAAGACCCATATTAATTTGTTCCTGTTAGCATTGCTTATACATAAATGACATCAAAGTATAGAAAGAAAATTCAAAATAAGTGTCAGAACCAACCATTTTGAACCTGAACAAGCTAGTATAGGAGTATTCACGCCACAATGAGAGAAGGACTTATCAGTACTACCCTGGAGGCTAAGCACATGAAAAAGTAATAATGGGTCTCGGTTTCTCTAAGCATGAGAACCTTGCATACCTTGAATGCACTTTCTTGGGGAGACAAGTCACAATGTAATGCATGCCAGACAATGGTAGCAGGAAGCACTCAAGGCCAGGCTGGTTTGTTTGGGACGCATTCTCTTGAGCAAACTTTTGCTTATTACATTTTCTTTTTTATCTAATGATCGATGTTTTCCAAACACTACTAAGTGGGTCATATAGCTCAGTGACCAATTTTTTCTGCACTCATGACTCATTACAAGCACAATTCACAAGCCCACCTACCCTCCCCACCCAATATATCATTGCAAGTGAATATATTATTTAGACTTGAAAAAGTAGTGGCCTAAATGCATTTAAATATGAATACAAGTAAAATGAACGCTAAAAACAAAAATTTTAATCCATTGATAAAATTACTTTTATCTCAAAAGTAATTTGCAATGAAATCTCAAACATGCTACAAATGTCATCTCATTCTCACTCTCACTCTCACTCTCGAAGCACCAAGTGTTAGTTAATATGACATGAAGGTCCCATTGTTGGAGGCTTCAGTTTGCTTTTTTTCTTTTTGTCAATATTGTACATTTCTACATTCCCTACAAGTAACCAAATGATGAGGGCATAGTTCACTTTTATGGTTGCCTAGTCCTGTTCAAATTTGACGGTGGTAGGGCTACTTCTCGCCGTGTGTTGTATCTTCCTTTTGCTTTAATTTGGAATTCTACTTTCTCTGATCTAAACCAATTTATGAGACAAAAGGTACCATATAGAAGACAAGAGAGTTTTATCTACTGCGTGTGTGCATGATGTCGGTAGTTTACTTTCCTCATCGTATTGTTTGCTTGCTTTAATTTCTTTGAATAAATAGCGGACTGCTGGAAAAAGAAAACACTATAAGAAGTTGAAAAGTAAACAATTTTGTGCAAATTATTGGCATTGTAATGAAGCTTTCAGCTAGGGATCGAAATTTGTATATTGGATCGCCGAACCATCGATCGAGTAAGTAGCTTATCCTCTTCAATGGATGATTTATGCTGGGACAGAATAGAATAATTGTAGTTGGTATTTTTTTTATAGACAAATATTAGATATTAATTGTTAATCTTTTATTAATGGAAAGAATTAAACTTATGAGCTTTTCTTTCCTCCCTCCCTTCTCCTTTTACACCCTTATAGCTCCAGCATAATTGTAGTTTGACAGTCGACACTTCCACAAATCACAAACCTTTGATGACGAAAATTCGTGGTTATTCATTAATTTCCATACCCACGCGTCCAAGGTAACTTTGTGTTATCAGACCATCGACAACGTGGTGATAACAATATAGTTAATTAATAATTAAATATAAGACAAGTCATAAGTTAGCATCATGTCCATGTAAAAATAATTTCCTAGTGTGTTTGGATAGAGAATTTTAATTGGAAAAAATAATTTGTTAGAGAATTTAAAATTCTTTAATTTAAAATTCATTGTTTAGACATTTTTATATGAAGAATTTAAATTTTTAGAATTTTAAAATAGAATTTTAAACAACTAAAAATGTGAAATTTGAATTTCCTTCTAAAATGTGAGAAATTAAAATTATCTTATTTTATAGAAGTTCTGACCGCATCACTTTTTGCTCTGTCTCCATTACCGATGAGTGCTTCGACCTCCGCTACTCTTATGATACTCACCTCAAGCGTCTCTCCGTGTATGAGGTTCAAAATTTTAAAAATGAAAAAATTCAATTTCTTTATCCAAATATAAAATTTTGAAAATAAAAAAATTTAATTTTTTTATTCAAATACTGAATTTTGAAAATAAAAGAATTTCAATTGATGAATTTTAATTTCCCTCAATTTTAAATTTCTTAAAATTTTAAAATACTCCCTCCAATCATATTAGGTTCATTGCTACAAAAATAGTCGGATTTATGATAGTTATATCAAAATCATCTTAAAAAAATGAACGGTGACAAAGTGGTAAATAAAAGAAAAAAACGACGATGATTTTAAAAATCGTATTTGAAAGGAAGTGTTCAAAAGACATTTTTTAAAAACTCTTTGTTTTTCAAAATTTGAATAACAAAAATTGACACCGCTATTTATGCATTCTCTTTCTCTCTCGCTGTTCACTTCCTCTTTCTCTCTCACCGTTTCAATGCAACAACAACGGCAGAGACCGAGATCGAGAAGATAACAACAATAGACCCAGATTGAGGAAACGACGCAGGTACAAGGAGACGATTATGGCCATTTTTTCTTTTCTTTACTCATGAATTACCTCCTCTGTAACGGAGAAGGGAGTCAATCCTCTGCAACCTCAACTGCTTCTTGAATCTGTAAATGAAATCATTAGCTTTGGCTTCTACTTCTTCGTCCTCTCTCCACGACAGCGTAGTTTCAACTGGTTTCGCTGTCTGCGGCCTCCGCTGCTCGACCTCTTCTTCCTTCTCCTACTGGCTATCCATCGATCCCCTTATCTCGCTCGCCGGTTTCCTCATCTCCTCTGCCTTACTTGAACCGTGACCCGGATCCTCTCGGTGTGTGGAGTCGACCTGTAGAGACGCAATAAGTTTATAGACTGAATCTGCTGCAAGAGCGAGGGACTCCAAACCAGTTCCGACTTTTCAGGTTCGGGTAGGACATGTTGTGTTTCTGCTTTTTTGTGGAGAGAAAGATTGAAGGACGTGACTCGCTCCAAGAGTGAGGGTGTCCGAACCTGTTCAGGTTGGGGTTAGGGTTCCACATGTTGTGTTTCTGCATGTGCGGGTTGGTGTTTATGGAGGGAGAGCTTGCAAGTCTAACCCCCTATTTTTATGTTTTTGTTTTACTTGCCTAACTTTTTCATCCTTCCTGTTAATCTGTCTCTCTCTTCTCCCTACTATTCCAACCTTTTCCCTAGTTCACTACTAAGATTTCACTATAATTTTGTCTTGATAAAGCTGTATAACTATGCTATTATGTCAGTGAAAGTGCAATGATACGCTGGATTGCTGAAATTTACTTAAACTTATAATTTACAATAAGGAATTATTGGTAAAGTTTTTCCTGTGTAGAAACAATTAACTGTTTAATGATTTTCATGCAGTGGTTAATGTGTAACAACATATTACTTATAATTTACAATACACTTCTCTATGAACTTTTATGTAACCTGTTGACTTTTGTAGGGGTTGAAATCTGAGTTAGAAAAGGCTTCGCCTGTATTGGGCCGTAGTGCTACATACTTGAAGGAATCACGCATCAATGCCCTGCCAAGGTTGATATCATCTTTTTTTTTAAATGAAATTTCTCTGGATCCTTTTTTCTTTGTTGTCTTGGGATTTCAGATGGAGTTTTTAAACTATACAAAGTTCAAGTTACCTTTTATAGTATAACTTGCATCTAAGGTGTTGTTATGATAACATTCAATGCTAACTCAATGATGTATTTGATATCTTGAGATTATATCTTGACTTGATTTAACGATTTTGAATATTAGATACCAAATCAATCCAAATTTTTACGCTGCCAGGTGCTGGTTTATGAATAATTTTAATTTCTTATTCATCCCTTAATTCAGTTGTCATTTGGGTTTGAAGCATGGATAATGCATAAGCCCATTGTACTTGTGCTGAAATTTAATGGAACTTTTATGAACAAAGGTGTACGGGATTAAATTCCTAATTGCTTGGTCATATAGTTGTTATGATACCATGTGAAGAATCTAATAAATCCAATTCAAAAGCTTAACATGTTCGTTACTGGCCCAATAGTGATTTTTACCCCTGTAATAACTGGGGCAGGGAGTGTGATTCAATTGTGTTGTTTATTTTTGTGTTAATTTTCCTTTTTCACCCACACAATATAATGTCAAAACCATAATAATAATTTGAATAATTTCTTGTAATCTGTGAAAGAAAATTGGTTTAAATAGTAGATACTAGAATGTGAACGACCCTTCTGGCAGTCACTGGCTCATTGGTGCATGTTTTCTCCTCATAGGTTGTGCTGGCTTCTCTGCTTTCTACATATTGCAAGTAAGTCGATCCATTTTACACCATATATATATCAAACCGTCTTAGAAATACATGTTATTTTTTCTTAGTTTTAAAAAACCCTCTTCTAAGATGGTTTCCTTGAAGAACCGACTTAGAAAATGAGTGCTACAAAGACAGTTTTATAACCGTCATGGTAAGTAATGACTTTCAATGATATTTGATATAAACACAGTAGTACAAAGACGCTTTTTTAGTATTGGGTTGAAATGAGCATTAGTCTTTGGGAGGAAAAACAAATACCAATAAAATGCAGTGTTGATGGAAAATCCTTTCCGCCAAGCAGAAAGTACAAAAAGGCCAACAAGCACGATCCCAAAATGAAACGATTTTATTAGTGTTTATATGCAATCAAATGAGAAAAAAAGAAAGATGAAAATGACAGATTGAAGAAAAGAGTAAGACTGAAAATGTTAATCAATTTCACGTCCTACATGTGAGCTAAAGTATTTTGGTTGGGTTCTCCTCCTTTACGAGACATGGAGTTATAATTTATGAATTAAAATCATCTGCTTTGAAAGTTCTCTAGAGCTTGAAATTGACGGTCGTTGATTTTTTTATTATAAAAAAACCCTCACAAAATCATCAATCATTTAGGTATTTAACAAGTCTAAACATATAATAATCACATTTTTCAAATACCTAATTAACATTCATCTTTTTCTACCTTTCTCTTTCAATCACATCATATTATTTATAATAATTATATTTTTTTAGTTTATCTTTATTTCAGTAAGTGTTAAATAATTTGAAACATGCTTTTATGTTAAGCAAACAATTTTTTATAGTAAAAATTTTAAGCATATTTACCTGAAAAACTTAATGTAGATATGATCCAATGATCCATAAAAGATACATGATCATGTATACGGCCTCAATGACAGATCCGGAATTATTTGTGTGATTGGTTTTATATTTTATTTTCTTTTAGCACAAAAAAGAAGCTTGGACAAAGAGAGTATGGAGCTGACGTTCTAACTACGTTGACACCCCACTTCTACCACCCCTAAAGGACCCAGCTCAATGTAGATACAACCCAATGTCCTATACAAGATACATGATCATGTATACGGCTCCATGACAGATCTAGAATTTTTTGTGTGATTGATTTTTATTAGCACAAAAAAGAAGCTCGGGCAAAGAGAGGAAAGAGTTGACATTCTAATTATGTTGACAACTCAATTTTTTATTAAAGAACAATTTTTCACTAAAATTAATAATATGATGAATTGAATCTTAAAGATACACATTTATCCCTAACATTATCCTCTTTTATTATTCAAACCCAATACATGAATCCCCCTGACTTGCAGAAAAGGCAAAATGGCCAAAAAGCTCGCCTTCACATATTTTCCCCTGAAAGCCATAATACTCCACATCTCCCTCTTTGACATCACCCTAAGGCAAATGGTCCTCACTGAGGGGGATTCTCAAGCCCCTACAATCACAATTTTCATGCAAGACATCATTGGTGGATCAGTTCCTTCAGAAAGAATCGTGGCTGACACCGTTCTAAACACTCAAACCACTAACCTTCCTTTCTCAAAACCCAATAATAGAGTCTTCCCCTTCAAAGGTGCCATGCCATTAGTTGACACTAATCCTACACAATCAAGCACCATGGTCATAAAAAACATTGACAAAAACAAGGTTGTTATCAATAAGAATCCACTAGGTCTAGGAGCAACAGTACTAGAGAAGTTTTTGTTTGGAAGAATAACGGTGATTGACAATGAAATTACAAAAGGACATGAATTGGGGCCAGAGGTGATTGGTAAAGCACAGGGGTTTCATTTGGCTAGCTCATTGGATGGAAGTAGCAGAACCATGGCTTTTACGGCTATGTATGATGATGAGAAAGATGCTATTAGTTTCTTTGGGGTACATAGAACGGCTACACGAGTCTCACATATTGGTGTAGTTGGAGGAACTGGAAAATACCATAATGCAAAAGGGTTTCCCATAATTGAGACGCTCCATTCACCTCAACAGCACACCACAAATGGGGTGGAAACACTTGTTCATATTACTGTCTATATAAGCCAGATATATAGCTGTTTTTATTCATTGATATATATAGCAATTAGTAAAGATTAGACATTAATTCTTTGTAGGAAAACTAAAGAAGCAATACTAATTTTGTGATATATAATAAATATATGAGACATAGCCTTCAATTTAATTTGTTACTTAGATGTTTGGTTTTGTTAGAGATTTTTTTATTAATAAACAAAAGGTTGGAGAAAGGGGTGAAGACGAACCAATACTGCAACATTGGGTTTGTGTTTAAGTATTTTCTTTCTCGAAACAAAAAAAAGTTTAGGGGAAAGGAGAGGATGAATTACTTTTATCTTTTTTTTTTCAAGTTACATTTTACATTGTCGGGTCACCTTATTTTGAACTTGATTTAATGATGTGTTTTGGTTCCTGAATCTATGATAGTATTACTTAAATTTGCATTTTCTATTTTTTTATATGTCATTTATAGTATCTATCTACTTATTTGAGTTAGTTGCAAGTTAAAATGGTGTATTGAAAAAATTGAATATTCATAAATTATTATGAATTTTTTTGAGTTAGTTAGAGAAAACATAGATTAACTATCGTATCGTTGTTTTACTTTAATTAATATCTTTGAATTTGATTCATGTAACTATGCTAAATATTTTGAAATTTTTTTTATCACTAATATTAGTCATACTTTATTCAAGAAAGATAAGTTTCCGTGAAAGATACTTTTGTCTTGTATCAATAATTTTTGTACGAAAAAAAATTAAATTGAAAATTTAATACATATTTGTTAGAATTAGAAATGAGAAAAATAATTATTTATCTCTAATTTCAAACGGATGCATTGAAGATGGAACAATTCCATCTTTGGTAGACATCATATAGTTTTTTTCTTCAATTGTTAAAGACAAATATTTTTCTCTAACTAGAGATAGATTATAATTTTCATCTTTGAATATTTAAAAGCACAACTTTTATTGTCGAAATTCCTTCTCTAAAACAATTATAGAAAGAAAAAACTTACAAAAGATGGAAATATCAGTGATAGAAGCAACGGAAAAAAGAAATAACATAGAGAAATAGGTTCATTTCGGTTTTGTGCCGACACAATTACTCCAAAGCTGCATTACAGGTGTTCTGGGCCATGTTCTCATCTCAATGGTCCAATCATCCCAATAAGAATAGGCCCAAATTCACTATTTTTAAAACCAAATCATAAAATGGCCTTTATTTTTCTGAAGTTGTTAGGGTGGGTTTGTAATTTGCAAGCCATTGATATTGCCATTTAGGGTTAAAAAGTTTACATAATCGAATCATAATTTTGTTACTTACATAAGAGATGAAAAAATTACACAATAAAAATATGATTCCATTTTATAATTGTATAATAGTATCATGTTTCTATTATGATTTATTTTTTTATATCTCATGTAAGTAACGAAATTATAATTTCATTGTAGTCATGTAAAATGACATTTTTGGAATATTATTAAAAAACACTCAAGTGGATAGTGTCAATAGCAACTTCCTAATTTGCATAGTTTGTGTTTTTTTTTTTTGGTTTCGTGTTGTTTTTTTTCCCACTGTACCGAAAAAAAAATGGCCTTGATGATGGATCATTATTACTTGATTAATAGCACAACACAGTATTCCCGCCCACATGCATTTACTGCACCACATCATTTTACCCTAAATGTCCATGCACACATAAGTACTATATATTATGAGAAGAAAAGCTGGTTATGTGTGAAGGGTTTCGTGAGGGAAAGTAGTACAAGCAGGTATCCAATGCCTCTTCTCTTCGCTTTCAAGACCAGATTAAATAGTAGTGTATGGACCACATACCCTACTGGAACTTTTTGATTTCAATCCAACTATGATAGTGCGACTTTTTGTATCAAATTCTCTCTAATATGTAATTGTTGGTTTTAATTTGAGAAAAAAAGAGAGAAGAAAAAATAATAGCAAAAAACATGAGCTTTATTTGGAACAATTGACCCACATTTTATTGAATAAGTCTCATATTTAAATACATTCAAAACTGTCTTGATAGCATTTGAAGCACGTTCAACAACACTTATTCTTGTCTTGGAGGCTGTAAACTCATCTTTATTAGAAATTCAACCTGTTGAAAAACTATTGCTTTCTTCACATGTGATTGAACCTTGACATTTTCAGATTTTAGATTCTTAGTGAGAGACTTTAAACACTTCTCATTCTACTCAATTCTTTCATCTTTCTCCCTCAAGTGTACCTTTTTGTTTGTATGCTCTTGTGCAATAACTACAATTTTTTTAGTTGAACTACTTTGGGACCTAAGGGCTGCTATTTTAGAATTTACTCGTTTTTCTTTAGCTTTTTGTCTTTTGTGAGACAATTCAATGATATTCTCTTTTATTGAAAAAATAATCTGTTCCTCCTCCAATTGATTTAAAGCAAAACTTTTTCCTCTCATTTTTACTTTGAGAATATCCTTGTTTTCTACATCTTTAATCAAACAAATTTTATTTTTGAACAACACTTTATAACCTTTCTCAACTAGTTGTCCAACACTCAACAAGTTCTGATCAATTTCAAGAACATACAATACATCAGAAATGAGTTTTGTACTTTTGTTGGTTGAGATCGCTATAATTCCCTTTCCATTCACAACGATGAACTTTCCATTTTCAACTTGAACCTTTAATGTGCTTATACTACTCAATTCCTTGAATAAATCCTTGTTGTTTGTTATGTGGTTAGTACAACCGCTTTCGATAAGCCAATTTTGACTTGATTCAATACTATAGAAACATGTAGTAGTAAACAAATACTCCTCCTTTGGATGAACAACCTTTGCAGCTTCATTGTGTGGTTGGTTTCTATTTTTGCAAATAATAGTTTCATGCCTCATTTGATAACACTCATTGCACTTAGCATCAAGTCTTTTCCAGCATCAGAATGGAGGAAGTCCTTTCTTTCCGCAGTGTTGGCAAGACAAATAAGATTTTTTTCAATTTCCTTTTGCATTGGTTGATGTTGAACTTGATCCCGTTCCATCAAAGTTATTGTTTTTCTTGTATTTGGTCACATTCTAATGCTTGGCTGGTAAAACTTCTTCAACTGTTGATTCTTCCCTCATCAATTTTCCCTCATTAAGTTTAGCACTTGCATGTCTTGAATGTGCTCATCCCCTTCATATTCTTCCTTTAAATAATCCCAAGTTTCTTTGGGTGAATTGAGAGTCACGATCTTGGTGAAGATCGTCTGAAAAGCACCAGCAAATAAGCATGCCTTTGCCTTCGCCTTCTTGGTTTCTCTCTCCTTGTGATGCTTTATGGGTCATGGTAGGATTTTCAAGTAGCGGAGACACTTCATAATCCTCTTCCACAACATCCCACAAATAAAAAGACTCAAGTAGGACTTCATTTTTCCCTTCCAAAGGTCATAACTCTCCCTATCAAAGACAAAAACAGGAGGAATAATTTACGAGAAACTAGATCCAACATCCATTTCACATGTTCATAAAAAAGGGAACATCCATTTCACATGTTCATAAAAAAGGGAGCTCTAGATACTAATTATTGGTTTAGTTTGAGAAAAAAATGTGGGAAAGAAGAAAAAATAATAGAGAAGAACATGAGTTTTATTTGGAACAGCTTACACATTTTTTTATTGAATAATTTTCATATTTAAATAATTAAATAAAAGATCATGTTCTGTTATTTTAAGAATTATTAATGTCTATTGACTTATTTACTAACACTACAATAACTAATTCAAATTAAAAATTAAAACAACCTTCACATATAAGGCATGTTCAACAAAAGTAATGTTTGCTTCTTCGCAGGGATAATTGGTGAAAAATTGTTAGTCAGGAATCAGGATGGGCAGGATCGAACTTGGTTTTATTGTTGGTAATAGAAATACGTACTTGGCACCGCGGCTAGCTGGTGCCCATAAAGAAATTTCTTTGATGATAAAAACAAATGAAAATTGACCACGTACCCTAGAATGGTAATAACGTGGCATAACATACCCATTTCATCCCAGACAACAAATAACACACTCATTATTTCTCATGCAAAAAACAAATAAAAAATCACACGATTACAGCTAGCATTTCTCAGTTCTCACACAGCATCATTTCATCGAATTTTCATCTTCTCTTTGATTCTACACCTACACACTGACACTGGGACATATCGGACATCCTCCTCACCATAAATACACCTACCTAAAACAATTCTCTCTCTCAACAAACCTAGCTAGCCGCATTAACAGCACGCACGGATTTTTTTTTTCTCTGACTAACCTCTCATAAACCAAGCTAACACTGATCGAGAACACACCTCACACACAAATTTCAGCTTGCCTCACTCTTCTTTTTTTTTTTGGCTCTCAATGTTGGTTCTTTCACTAAATAATCATCCAAGAACCCTCCCTCCCAGCTCCCTCCATTTTACTGCTCATTTTTCATCAACTATTTTGTTGGTTGGCAAAACAAGTGCCTATATATACACACACACACATATGGGACACTCTAAACATTCGTTATTCTTCACCTCCAAATTAAACACCACATATAAGCTTTAAGAATTTTCAGTTATTGGAGATCCACGAGCATGTTCAGAGCCTGCATCAGCGCCGGCCACAGCATCCCTTGTTTGAGGCATTATAAACATATGACCTACGTACGTTTTCATTTAAAAGAAATATATATATTTCAGGCAGATTTACATTGACAATGCGACACTTCATATTCTAGGAAGAATTAAAAAAAATGTTCTACAAATTACTTCGTTTGTTCTGGAGCATCATATTAGTTGCGCGTAAATTTTCTGTATACGTATTAAAAAAGTTCTTAAATACTTTTATATCTTTGAAGTACTTTTAATTACATTTAATGAAATTATCTCCTTATTACTAATTATTTAATTCAACTTAATAAAAAACTATAAAGCAAAAGTAAAATTGTAAAAATGTTTTTTTTGAATAACATGATGATGAAATGATTTTTAATAGTTTAAAATTTATAACAATAAGCAGTAGCATTTTAAAGGAATTTGACAAAAATAAAATAGAAAAGAAAAAAGACGACTCTTGGGCACAACTGCACAAGTTTCCCGTACAGAGCACTTAAGTATGTTTGGCTAACCAATCCAGCGTGGTTTTAACTTGATTAAGAAAAAAAAAAGGTCTCGACCGAGATTGAGATGTTCTTATTAAACATATTCGGAGCATATAATCAAAAGCTTAATAATAACCACTATCACTTTAAAAGACTAATTAATAGAAAAGTATTGGTAAAAAAAGTTAATAGAAAATTAGTTATTTTAAATATGTGCCAATTAACATATGATATAAAGATCCTAAAAAAAATACGTATAAAGAAGTCAGAAATATAATTTTTTTATTAAAAAATACAAAAGTTGCTTAATCAATAACTTTTAAGTAATTAACTAGCATGATTATCGATCCGTGGAACAAAAAAGTTGAGTAAAGAATAATAAAGGCTTTTTTATTAAAAAATATGTAAAATAAATATAAATATATATTAAAATCATTTGATAGCAAAAAACCAAAAGTAAAAATAAACGAATGAATTAATAAATTTTTTCCTTGATTAAATGCAAATTAGTTAGGTAAAAAATGTAAAGTTTCATGAAATATTTTTTTTATAAGCAAAGGAAATCTCATTAATTAAAGAATTAAGAAGCTGAATGACAACATATGAAACGCTGCTGACCTGCTGTCCCGCATAAGTCATACAAAGAATCTATAGTTTTGGACAATGAAAGCATGTTGCCCCTACCAACTAAAAGACACATGCAGTATCTCAGTTTTAATATCCAGACATACCACAAATATATTATACAAAATATGAGACCTACACATCTGATGCCTTCCTAAGCATAGCGAAAAAGAACATATATAGCTTCCTCCCTGTTACATGACACACTGGCAGCAAATAACCAAAGTTTGATGTAACAAAATGAGAAAATGGAAATATACTCCCTGTATGTTCTATACCACCTCAGCAACAGAATCCATCTTGATGGTTTTCATATATATCTACCTGCATCTATATCTATATCTATATCTATATCTATCTATCTATTGCATCTAGTAAATAGACTACATCACTACACTAGGCACATGAGGAGATACAATCTATTGGGCAAGTGCACCAGTCTGAAAAGTATCACAAGTTCCCCTTAATTACAACGTGCCATAAACCATGACGAAGATCTTATGTTAGCTAATATAATAACTAACTTTTTATTTTCTATTATTTGGTAATTACTGACTTTAAACACCTTGTACCATTGTTGGTCAAATAGGGAATAAGACTCCATCGAGCGCCAAAAGTTTCTATGGCTTCTTCATTCTCGTGTGATATTTTCTCTCTATTTCTTTTCTTTACGTATGGCATGCATCTTCACTTTATCATATTGGTATAGCTAACACCGAATGACTTGAAAAGAAATCAATGGGTTATTCCATGACATAGGTATATATTGAAGGAGATTGTGCATTATTACTTTAAGGCCCTTGCAATCACTAACCGAAGGACTCAATATGTTGCTAAAAAGTGGAGCCATAGGGTACTCATAATCTCTTTTATCATTGCATTAAATATATGTACGTCCTTTTTGGTCAATATCACATACAAATAGAAATGGTCCCAATTGATAAGTATCTTTATATTAAATGAGCAACACTTAGAATCGGTTTCCGTATGGCCTGACTGACTCTGAATGTGACATCGAATATTGTCTGCACTCTGCGCGTGAAGAGATAATATTGTGAAGCATTCAATCCATTAACCACATCACATTCATTGTTAACTGATGGAAGGTAAGGTAATTTGGATTTGGACAGAGAGAAAATAATCTTAATTCTTCCACAGCTTAGTATTCCGGTGAGAGAGAATAAGGTCAATTATTAATAATTCGAATGACCCCACTACAAATCATGCATGTTTTGTAACTTTGAAAGATATAGCGTACCCACACAGAAAAATAAAAATAATAACGGATCTAGGATACTAAGTTAGAGGATAATTTATTTAAAAACAAAAATTAATAATTAATATTATGAAAAAAGTAAAAAATTAAGAGCAGAAATATCAAATATGCAAAATTACAAGGGACAAAATCTACATGTTCAACATACTTATATGTAATTTTTTAAAAATAGGTTGAATCCCCTCGTTATAATGTGAATCCATCGATATAAAAATGTGAATCCACCACTGCATAAGAATAACTCAGGTCATGGTCACGGATGAAAAATGGACAAACATGGGCATGGAAGTGCAAAAGCAAAACTAGTTATAGATGGGAAGGAATTATGGATGTCCTAAAAATTCAAAAGGTTACAGGTGGAATGAGTCCAAGAGGGGCAGTTTTGGCATGCAAAAACAAATGCATGACATATTGGCATGGAGACTTTTCTATCGGGTGGTTGGATTCATGTTCTTGTTTGTTGGGAAATGATTTAGATATAAATTAATGGCTTACATGTTTAAGTTACCTTGGAAGGACGACTACGTGGTGCAACATCAACTGCTTTAAATTAAGTAATCCCATTATTTATGAATAATAAAAAAGAAATAATTATTCTACTCCCTGAGAACATAGACACACTTGTCAAAACTCGCTAATCTCTTTTATTTGTATGTATATAATTTCTCTCATTTATTTTAGTATTCTAATTCTTATGGTTAACAAGTGATATTAGAGTCAATGATTTGAGATGATGACCGATTTAGATGAGTATAATGAAGTTGGTGGTGGATCCATGAATATGAAAATCTTTTATATTAAAAGTCTTTTAGATGAGTGAATCCATGCATAAAGGCCAAATAACGGGTCCTGCAGGTGTTGTGATAGTGCAAATTTCTAGAGCATGTTAGCGACAATGATCAGGTGGACTAGGAGTAGTCACTATTAATCTCTAAAGGGTCACCATTATATACTCATGGATTAGAAATGATTTTCACTTGATGGAAAGATTACGATATGAAAGAGACTTACACTTGGGAAAAAAAATTTAAAATATAAGTGTGATGTGAAGTTCCACATTGGATAGAAATGAAAATATTGAATATCATATAAGTGGAAAAAAATATTCATAAACCTAATTCTTAAATTTTTTTTATTAAAATATGATGTTAAATTCACTTATACGATTATTCATTAGTGTAAATCTCTCAATATTCTTTCCCAAAGAGAAGATCACCCTTTCGGCAAAAGTGATCCATTTTGTTTATAAGGTTCTTAAACTTGAGGATTATAAATTATATACACTGGCTGCTTAAATCTTGGTTCAGCTGAATCACTTGAATCTAAGTTGTATTATTAACGAGATAGAGATGATCAAATTCTTAACTGGGTTTGGGACTTTGAGGATATACAAATCCAATCTGCCAAATCACTTTATTAAAAAATCGTACGTGTATATGACAATTGAAGATGGGAAAGAGCTGCCATTGATACGGTGGGTGTTTTTGTTAAATGATGTAAATCAATGGACACAAGCAAATTAATTAAACCACCAAGTTTGATTATGGATTCCATTTTTTACTCATATGTATGTGTGCATGCATATATGCTCCTCCAATTCAGTCTTGCATGCTCTAGTTTTGAGACCACGTGTTAGTGGCTAGAGGGACTATTTGTAAAAAGAAAAATGTTTAGTGAACATCTAATATATAATCTAACATCTAAAAAAAAATATTATAAGTATGAAAAAATTTATAATGCAATAGAAAAAAAGAGATAAAGATAAATAAGAAATGTTAATAAGATATATAAAATGAAGAGTAATTTATGTATCATTATTCTTATATAATTTTGATCAATATTCATCATAATGTATTTTTTGCTTAATAAAATATACAACTGTAGTATTACGTAATTTATTTCTTAATATTTCAATCAATCAACTGTTAATTTTAATTTTGATATATTTTTCTTAAAATTTTTTTTATTTTAGAATAATTTTTTTTAACATTTATAATAATTCTGATTTGTAAGTTGTTAAGTACTAATTAATTTTTTTATAACAATAATAATTTAAAACTACACAAACATAGCCCGCAACGAATAAAATATAAAATATTAAGAGTAAAACATAAGCCCAACATGTACAAAAGGAGCAATATGCGAATATATGGTCATTAATCTCTATGCTTGAAGGTTAAGGTAAAACAAAAATGTGTGTCCTTAGAGGTAGTCAGTTAAATGAGCTGTAAGCAAAAGAAGGAACACTCAACACTGTACAGATTGATTCTCGTCGTCCATCTTCTTGAAGTTGACATGTTCAATGACCCACATCACATGGCTCTACCAATAAAGGAATCCACTTACACGAGTACACTGAATGAATGGGTTTAGAGTGCACAATTAAACTTTAAAATTTTGGTGGTGTGGCTCTATAAATTTTTTACTTTCAATATCAGTTATTATGTGTATACATTTAAGTTTTGGTTTCAGTATTGATTTCCTTTTGCAATTGTTACTAGTTTAATTTTTATTATTTCAACCGGTTCTCACTTTTGTAAAAGAAAAAAAAAGCAGTTTAATTTCGTTTCATAAGGTATTAGATTTTGAAAGCATAAAACGTTATTAAATGAGCAGAATTATAAAGCAAAAAGAAGATTTTTTTAATGACTTAAATATATTTTTCTTCTTGTAAGTTAATCTTTTTTTTTTTTTTCATTTTTCATTCATGAAAGTTCATTTTCTAAAATTAGAAAGATGAATTTAGAGGGACAAAAAAAGAAAAAAAGAAAAAAAAAACATCTTTAAGCTTTTTTTATTTATTTATCTATAAACAATCGATCACTTAGTTAGTTGAACACAGTGATCTCCTATTGGTGCCTATAAATAGGGCTCACTCCTCAGTTTGCAATCATTTGTCTTGAGTCTTGACACCTAAACCACATTGTTATCATGCATTATGAGAGCATGCATACATGCCATTCCCATACCATAGCCTCCCTCACCCACTTTCTTTGTTCTACTGCTTTGGATTTCTGTCTCCACCTAAAACGCAACTACATTGATCTTAGACATATATATGCCTTCCCATGTTTGTTCCCAAAAGCTGGATTCAAACACCTTCGAAAAACCCAAGCTTTAAGAAGTTTCAGTTATGCATCCTTTCTGTTCAGAAAAACCGGCCCATTGTGGTTCACTTCTTGCTCCACGATAGACACACCCTTGGGCTTCATTTTCTTGACCGTGCCCAATACCTTGTCCACGGATCAGTTCATTAATTAATGGGATTTTTCTGTTTTTTGTGCTTGTGTTGTTAATTTTGAGTGTGTGTGTGTCTGATCGCCATTGTCGATATATTGTAATACTGTTTAGCTTAGCATTTTGTATGTTTTGTAAG
Organism: Glycine latifolia; assembly: GCA_013407115.1. NCBI lineage: Eukaryota > Viridiplantae > Streptophyta > Magnoliopsida > Fabales > Fabaceae > Glycine > Glycine latifolia. The sequence continues at coordinate 6,113,236 of CM023952.1, forward strand.
TGTTGCTAGACATTTTCAATGAATGGTCTATTGATTTGTTGAAGAAAAAAACAATGGGTTTGGCGCTGAATTCACTTATATCATTGGCTAAGTGAATGCGTTTATCGCTGTCCAAAAAATAAAGTGAATGCGTTTATGTTGTATAACATATTAATTATTGAAAGGGAACAGGAGCATATATATCCCATGATTCCCATCCTTTTATGAACTTTTATGTTATATAAATATCTTTCTTTTTTTTTTCAGTTAGATATGTTGCATTCATACTCAGGTTGTAGTATATTGCATTCATGCTTTAATTCAAATTAAGTAGATTCAATTCAACTTCTTAACACGAATGACAGAAATGGTTTTGCTTTTATTTGTTGTGGTATTCAAAGGAGTGTTCATTGGCTCACAAGTTTGCTTAAAAACTTAGGCTGCCTAATTATATTTGTCATTCCTGGTGCAAGGACAAACTTTTTAACAAAAGAATAAGGATGAAAGGACTATGTATGGTAATGGCCGAATATGGCACAATTCATTCTTGCTGTTTTATACCTTCTTGGCATCCGAATATGGCCTAAACGACTAATTAAAACATGAAATTTCTAAAGAGCCAAGGTTAGATTGGAGTGTCTTTAGGTTGATTGATGAGGCCATATTGAAGCTCATATTGCAGGGATTGTTTGCTAGTTTGAGGCACCCAGAAGAAAATACGAGGCTCTTAGAAGTGATATATGAGAAGGTTATTGGTTAAGACGATTGAAATGTTGAAGGAGGATTTAGATAAGTGTAGGGATGGAAACCATTACATAAATTAAAAAAGAAGAAGAAATTCACATTGTGGACTTAATTGTGTGCTCATAAAATCTAGCAAAGGGTCTCGCATCAAGTAACTTCCACTGCTCTTTATATGGTTGCAAGGAGTAGAAAAAAGGAAGAAAATGCATGCATTATAAATAAGATAGCTAGTGTCATTGCTTCAAATCCTCCTAAACTTATGGGGCTTATCAGAATTAGTTAAATCCATCAACTGAGCAGGATGCATATATGTATGAGGATTTACACAAACAAACGTAGTGTTTTGCAGTATTTCTTCGTTGAAAATTCAAAGGAGATTTAGTTAAAAATTACTCCTGATTGTAAGATTATAATTTAATTCATGCTTTTGACAATGCTATCTTAATAAGCGATTTATTTCTACATTAAACAATTCATATTATAATAATTAATAGAACTTAGGACAATGTAAAAATTTCTAAACAAGATTCTGTATCTAACTCTCAAAATAATACGCGAACAAAAGAGCTCACGACAATTCAACATGCACTCTTTCCTTTACCAGCTTCCCCAGTTGAATATTCGAGAAATTTCAAGTTGAAAAGTCACCAACTGATGAAGTCTTTCACCACACTTTTTCCAATTATCTATAGTTTTTACTGCGGACCGAAAAAGGAAAATGGGGCCTGCTACTGTTTATCACTTGAACGAGTTTGTTGTACTATTTCATCTTTCGCATTAAATGTTCTTGTGAGGAATATAGAAGTTACCCTTGATGGTGGTGGCTCAAGAGATAGTCTAGAGGAACCCCTGTATAATTCAGATTACAGAGTATAAACATAGGAACAAGTTTCAAAGGAAGAAAACCTTGGGAGGGGGGACTAATATATAAAACCAATTAAACTTGACGACTGCATTCATTGGTTTCATTCTTTGGCATATATTCATACATGTGTTAGTTTCACGTTACATGTGATGTTACTAAGTCGGTGCTACATCATCATTTAGATGTTAGGACAATAGTTTCGGTTAAAAAATTAATGAATCAAAATTGTTAGAATTTAAAAAATGTGAATTACTAAATGTGACCAAAATTACATAATTATAACATAAGAATTAAAAATAAATTTAAGTCAAAAATTAATATGTTAACGTTAAATATCTCACTTTATATACTCTGTTGTTATATAAAGATCAAATTATCTAATTTATTAAGATTAAAAAATATTAATTTAATTGATAATAATAAATTTATCTTAAATTTATAATTTTTTTCCAAAATTATTATTATAATTAATATTTGCCTCTTTTATAATTATTTATCAATATATTTTTTCTCTTCTTTAAATTAAAGATATTTTTAATCTAAAAATAATTAATAAAAAATATTATAATCTTATAAAAAATAACAAACATTATTTTAAATTTAAATCTTATAAATAAGAATTAAGAAAATATATAAAAGAGGCTTCAAACTCTCTCACAAACAAGTTATTTATTTTTAAAATAATTATATAAACTCCAACTTTATCAACACTTTAAATTGGGACACACTACCCAGTACCCACTTGGAGTTAAGATGCAATCGCATTAGGCTATTAGCTACTGAGCTACTTACTCCACTTCCCAGGGCTTATTCATTTAGCAACAACTCCAATAGTTCAATTAATCTTGTAACTGACCGAAATCTGAATCTCCCTGTAAAACTATCTCACTAGTCCATCCGAAACCTGAATATCCCTTGCCAAATATATATATATATATATATATATATATATATATATACCCAGCTAGCTAGCTTACAGAAAAGGAAAAATGGCCAAAAAGCTCCCCCTCACATATTTTCCCCTGAAAGCCATAATAGTACCCCATATCTACCTCTTTGGCATCACCCTAAGGCATATGGTCCTCACTGAGGGAATGCTCTAGACCCTACAATCACAATTTCATGCATGACATCATTGGTGGATCAGCCCCTTCAAAAAGAATCGTGGCTGGCACCATTCTAAACACTCAAACTACTAGCCTTCCTTTCTCAAAACCCAATAATAGAGTCTTCCCCTTCAAAGGTGCCATACAATTAGATGATCTAAAAACATTGACAAAAACAAGGTCATTATTAATTGATGGGAAGTTTTTGTTTGGAAGAATAACGGTGATTGATAAAAAAGTTTTTGATGCTTTGTGCAGTATTTCAGAAACATTTTTGGCTTTTAATCTTCCAACCATGAGACGAATTCAAGGGAATGTATTAATTTATTCTGCTTTGACTTTTTTATGTTCTAAAAACTTGACTTTTTTATTATCTCTACTTCATCCAGAATTCGAGTTGAAGAGCTGCACCTCATTGCAAATGCAAGGAATACAAGTGCTACATAAGCTATGGCATTGAGGGCCCTTGTCACGGAAAGAGATTCACAGCGTGCCATATAGTTGGATCGATGTAGTTTTGATTTTATGAGATGATGATCAAACTGTTATATATAAATACCCAATTCAGAGAACCAAATTCAAACACTGTTTTTTTATGATTGAGTTGATTTGTCTCTGCGGAGCAGTTGATTAGAGCCGCTATCTAGCTCATCTCAATTTCACTTTTCAATCACCAAATTTCTCCATGTAGTAGTTTAAACTAAACAATAAAACATAAAAAATAAAAACGTTTCTCCTAGTTGTTATGAATTCCTGAAACATAAAAAAAAAAAAAGAAGCAGGATAAAAAATAAAACGTTTCTCATGTTTTATATCCCTCGGATGTAGCATTGGCTGGTTATGAAGCGCATAACCCTTTGCATGGGTGATTGGCGGGTAAGCGTTAGGATTCAATTGCAAAATGAAACTTGAGTTTCTTTTTCTTTTTTAGTGTATATTGACAATAATATATTTTCAACCAGTGCTAGAAATATTATATTTAACATCGGTGGCAATTTTTTTGTAATTAACAGGACATTGTTAACAGGGTCGTTCCTGAAAATTCTTTGGCCCGGGGCGAAGTGAAAAAAATGGGTCCCTAACACATAAATTTTTTTAAATACAAATAATATTAAAAGATATAAATATTTGTTACATCCCAAATAATTTTCAAAACTGTATATTAAAGATACATATAATGCTTTATAAAAAGCATTTCCTTCAGGCATTTCTTGACGCAAAATCATTTTTGATCATATCTACATCGATTTTATCCAACATTTTTCTCAATAGATAACATTGCTAGACCATTCATATTTCTCTCAATAGATAACATTGCTAGACCATTCAATCTCTCTTGCGACATTGTTGATCTCAAGTAATTTTTCAATAATTTCAACTTTGAAAAACTTCTTTCCGCGGAAGCTACTGTTACAGGCATCGTTAATAGGATTCGATATGCAATAGAAACATTGGGATAACAATCTATATTTTTGACAAATTCAAGAATATCAATTGCTGTCATTGACTCATTTGGTAAAGTCATTTGCAACACTTTCATTTCAGAATAAAAGTCATCTGCATCAACATCTGACAAATTATTATGAGAAAATGTATCCTTAAAATTATTGCAACAATCTCTTAATCTATTGCTTTCCAAGGACTTCAACCTTGTAGAGTCAATTAAAAATCCAAAAACATTTTCAAAAATCTTTAGTTGATCAAATCTGTCTTTTAAAGAAGCAATCGTCATATCCACAATCACCAAAAAGTAGTTAACTCTAAAAGACTCCTCAGGTGATTGCAAATCTTCATCATGACAATCCTCACAAAATTGTTTTTTTTTCTAAAAATAGGACGTTTAGTTGGAAAATTTGGCTCTATATCCATACTTAACGCGAGATCTTTGGCAATACTCATACTAGCTTCAAACCCTTCATTTCTATAATTTTCGAAATATAATATGATACCTTCCACTTCTTTCATAGTAGTATCAATGCACATTGTCTTGGATTGCAGTTTTTTACTTACCTTGTTAATTGAAAACAAGATATTATACCAAATAACCATTCCAAGTAACAATTCAAAATTTTGAAGTGCATTAGCCAAACTTTCTGCTTCATTTTTTGCTTTAGCATCATTACCTGAATATTCATATAATTTTGACAAAGCTAATCTTATTTTAGAAGCATGAAATCTGATAGCTTTGACACTTTTAATTCGACTTTCCCATCAAGTATTCGATAGAGATTTCATAGTTTCGGAAACATTTTCACGCAAAATTTTCCACCTTTTGGTAGAACTTGCGAACAATGTATATATAAGTTGTACAATCCCGAAAAATGAAATAGCTTTTGTACAAGAATGTGTCATATCAGAAAGAGTGAGATTAAGACTATGACAAGCACATGGCATATACAAAGCTCTGGGATTTAATTCAAGTAGTCTCCTTCGAACACCTTGGTGTTTTCCTTTCATATTAGAACCATTATCATATCCTTGGCCTCTCACATCATCAACATTAAGCTCAAGAGATTTTAATGCATTTAATAATTCATTATAAAGCCTCATTCCAGATGTATCATCCACTTTCAAGAATTCTAAAAAGTACTTTTCTACTTTTATTTTGTCACTCGACATATTAACACATCGTACTATTAAAGTCATTTGTTCTTGATGGCTCACATCAAGGGTACAATCAAGAATAATAGAGAAATATTTTGCCTCTTGAATGATTCTCAAAATATAACTTCTAACACTATGGGCCAATATAGAAATTAGCTCATTTTGAATTTTATGACCAAGATAATGATAATGCATTTTTTCATTTTGAATACGTCTAATATGGTCTTGCATTGGCAAATCAAATTCAGCAATCATTTCAATTAAGCTAAAAAAATTACCATTATTCTCCTCATAAAGTTTCACATTTGATCCTCGAAAAGTTAAATTATTCTTACCAAGACATTTAACTGCAACAATTATTCTCAAGAAAACATGTCTCAATTGTTATTTCTCTTCTGAGATTCCTTGCTGCAAGTCTTTATCAAGAGTTTGATTAGTCTTTAATCTCACTCTTAATTCAGTCCAAACATTCATGTTAGTCATATATATGGTCAAAACTATTCTCATGTTCTTTGAGTTTTTCACTCAAGTGTTTCTAATCATTCACTTCATCAGTGGCTAAAGAGCTCTTTCTATTTAGCTTTGTGAATAACTTACAACAAAAACAAAAAAACTTTATCTACATGTTTAGAGTAAACTAACCATTTTCTATCGCTACTCTCTCCATTAATCAACTTTCTAGAAAAATAAGCATACGAGAAATGCCTAGAATTACCATCTAAGGGAAATTTAAGATTCAATTCCCTTAAAGGCCAATTTTCAACTAAGATGTCTCTAGACTTGTTATCAAGGATACCCTAATTTCTAGGATCGTAAATGTCTAAAGAAGGAACAAAATGCGAATCATCCCCAACATCTTCAACATTTGACTCATTTTGTACATCATTAGGATCATTCACAGTAGCAAATTCCTCATTAATATGATTTGGGGAATTATTATGATCATTTGTATCAGAAGCACCACATTCGCACAATTATAATCATAATTGGGATCATCCAAATTGTTAGTATTATCATTCAAATTTTCATTAGATTGGCCCACATTGTCTACTGCCACTCCTTTAGAAGTCTCTCCTATTCTTTTCTTAAAAAATCTATCAAGAGATCCCCTTTGTGATTCTATTAACTCCTCTCTTTCTTTTCTTTTCTCACTTCCAGACAAATATTTAGGCAACATTATTAGGCAATATAACTAATAGCTAATATAACTAATATAGATAGGAACAATAGCTAGTTATGTATCGTGCACTTAGATACTGAAGAACTTAAATCAATTTAGTAACATATTCCTCAAGGGCATCTTTTCCTGATTTATTATAGGAGGAAATAGGCGTTGGAGAAGATGGGTCAGAACAAACAATTACAGTTCTTGAACCAGTGAACCTAATTGCACATTTGGACAAAGTTCCTCTATCTTGCTTAGTGAAAATATATCTTAAGAACAAACAAATGTTGCATACTAATTTCTCTCAGAACAGCAAGAAATTGGCCTAAACCGTTTCAAAATCAAAGTATCAAACACCTACATTCAACAAATGATATTCACATACATTCCTAATAATAATCTACTCATGAGTCCAATTCAAAATCACAAACTAAAACAGTAAAACTTAATAGTAACAAATAGAAAATAATGAAAAAAAAATTAGATTACTACCTTAAATTTGATTAAATGTCGATAACAAAGGCAAAACTGAAAGATACCACTACTCCCAATATTTAGAAATCAGAGATCCCTATATAAGAAATTCACAAAAAAAAAAAAAACTTCAGTCGAAAATTAATCAAAAATATAAGAAACAAAGAATTACGAATTACAAATTTAAGAAACAAAAAACTAAAAACATTAAACAAAGAATTACAAATTACTAATTTACGAAAAGAGATAAAAAATACAAGAAATCCATTTAACAATGAATTACGAATTTAAGAAACAAAAAACTAAAAACATTAAACAAAGAATTACGAATTAGTAATTTACGAAAAGAGATTGAAAATACAAGAAACTCATTTAACAATGAATTACGAATTTAAGAAACTAAAAACATTAAACACTTACCTCAATTAATCGAAAATCTCAACTCCAAACCAATCGAAAATTGTACTCGAAAGTCGAATTTGTACTCCAGTTTGTATTCGAATTTGTACTTGAATTTGTACATGAAACTAATCAAAAATTTATACTCGAAATTGTTTGTTGTACATGAAACCAATCAAAAATTTATACTCGAATTTGTACATGAAACAAATCGAAACCAATTGAATTTATATTCGAAATTTGTTGTTGCTGTTGTATAATAAAGTTAAATGATGTTACTGTTTGCCATATTTACTCAACAGTCAACAGAAAAGATGAAGAGGAAGAGGAAGAGGAAGAGGCGGAGATGGAAAGAAGGAAGAGGAAATTGCTCAAGAAAGAAAAAAAATGATTGGGAAAGAGGAACAACCGAAAAGGAAAGAGGAAAGAGGAAAAAGAAAAAAGAGGAACGCAAGTTTTGTTTTTTTTTTTTACTTAAGCTAACAAAAAAAAATTTGGGCCCTAGGCGGGCGCCCTGTCTACCCTGGCCAAGGGCCGGCCCTAATTGTTAACATCAATTTTCTTAAAAACCGATGTTAACGTGTTATCTTAACATCAATTTTCAAGTTTTTAAAGAAAAATCGATGTTAACAAGAACTAGTTAACATCAGTTTTAAGTGTTTTAAGAAAATCGATGTTAACTAGTCTCTGTTAACATCGGTTTTTTAAGTGTTTTAAGAAAACCGATGTTAATAGGATACGTTAACATCGGTTTTTGAATGAAAACCGATGTTGTTCTTGTTATTATAAAACATACGGCCCCAAATTATTTCGCCTTCACTTTTGCGCACGCCTATTTTGAGTTTCAGAAACCTCGTCTCTCAGTCGCCATTTTGCAGCTGCGTCACTTGTGATCTCGTTGCTTGTTGTCTCACGCACTTGACCTCACTCTCACGATCTTCCAGTAGCTTCCTCAATCTCGATCGCAATTGAAGCAAAGCTCGCGACTTCGAATCCGGTGTTGTGTCTCCATCCCAGGTTCGTAGCAACTAACCTCGCGATCTTTAAATGAACTGTGATGTTGGGTTGAATGTCGCAACTATGTCTATGTTTGCATTAGCATTTTGGTGTGTGATGTTGGGTTGAATGTGTTATTGCTGTGATTTCGATTTTGTTGCCCACCAAGTGCTTGATAAAATGCTTAATCCGTATATGTAACTGTGATGTATGGGTTTAGTAGCATTTTGCTGTGATTTATGGTTCTAGACATTTATATATATATATATATATATATATAAGCATATTCTTAAAGCTTCAGTTAAGTAATATAAACTATTAGCATGAGGAATGGATTTTATCTTGGTTGATGTTGATAATAGCTATGATTGTTAGCGTAGTAGGAGTTGTTGGCAATATCTATAGCCTTGAGAGTAAGTCTTAGTCCACCGTTTGGTTTCTTTTTCCCAACTATGATATATATGATATGAGATGGACATTAACTTTCATTTGAGGAATGATGAATTGATGATCGATTGATTCAATATGAGAGGAATTTGTGGCTGATTAGAGTTTGCCATAGACATAGCTATGTATATTGTTCTTATGGTGATGCCTGTATTATGGTTTTTGTTAATTGATTTTACACAAGGATAGTTGTAACATTTGTAACAGATTCGCATAATTGGTTAATTGGCTCATTTCCACGATTCATTTTCATTTTTCCAGCTTTCATATTCCCACATTCTACTACTAATTAACAGCTTGCTTTAGGTCAATCATGTGAATTCGATGCTGTTGGGTTGGAATGGTTTGAGTGTAATTGGATTTGGAGAGACACATTTGATATTTAAATTTTTATTCTGACTAATGACTAGTTGTAATTGTAATTTGTAGGCACTTTTCGTTTCCATTGTTGCATCTTGATCACGACATTCATTGTTGTTGTTAGCCACCATCTTCACAGGTAAGAATGTCTTTCACATTTAGTTAAATCATCTTTGAAGACTTGGCTTGCTCACGTTTAGTTAAATCATCTTTCATATGATTTGTCTTGCTTTGCTGAATCTTTTCTTGCATTAGGTAAAGAACTGTGACGTGGATGTAATATAAAAGCTCAAGCAACAATCTGTGCTCAATACAAGATAGCAATCACTCTTCTTTAGGTACTATATTAGTATTCTTCAATTTCTAATGACATGTATAGAATTGGCTTTCTGACCTACAAGTAAATTAGGTAATTTAGCTTGTGTTTGTTTATGCTTCATCAGTGATTGTTTTGAAAATATAAATGATAGTAGTACATAAGTCGGAACCTGTTGATGATCCCATGTACCAGATCGCATTGACCATCCCGCAGCTTTTCCTCAGACCCATGCAGGTGTCGTGGGACCCTACTTTCTTTGGGGTGTATAACGAGGACTTCCCATTGTACATAAAGCATGATGATATCTCTGAAATAATCCACGGTGGTCAATGTTTGAACATCTCCATTTTACAGCTGTGGACTCTGTAAGTCACTTTACATTGTCTATCATTACATGACTAATTGTTTTATATTCATGCATAATTGACTTTATTTTCAAAACAATAGGCATATGAATGACTTATGTTTGCAATTGGATCATCCCGATGTGTATGGATTCATTGAGCCACAGTCCATACAGAGATCTGGGCAATCACAATTTGAATCTGAGGACTATCTTAAGAAATGGTTGCAGAGTTCACAGAAACATGTCTACCTTGGAGCGTACTTGAATGGGTCAGTAAAACTGTACAATTGAATCAAATTAATGTATGAAGTACAAAAACTTAATGTTCTCCAATGCAGGGCACATTGGCAACTGGTAGTCATATGTCCTAAGGACAACGTTGTCGTGTGGTTTTGTTCGTTGCACAATAAGTCTGATAATTACCTGAAAGGGATTATTAACAAGTAGGTTGTCATTTGTAACACATTTACTTTATTATTTGTAAGACATGATTATGTTAATTGTAATATGCGTCCATGTTTCGCTTAAGCAGTGCTTTGAAGGGAATCCATGATAGTCTGGCTTCAAAATCAAAGGCTACCACTAAATGGATTGCGGTTAAAGTAAGTCATTTAAGTAATGGTTTAGGTTTTCAAAATAACTTTTATTTCTATTTAAACTAATTTCGGTTTAAATTTGACTATGTTATTGAATTAAGTGTAATAAGCAAAAATGAAGCACAGAGTGTGGCTATTATGTCATGCATTGGATGTCGATGATAGTACAAGGAGACTTCAGGGATAACTGGGACACGATAATTGTCCAATTCAAAACTATTTGTAATTTGTTATACTTGTTTTTATTTATACTTATTAAATTATGTTTCATTATGTAATACAGTATTTTGCTGATCAGAGACCACTAGAGCCAGAGAGATTGAAGGCAATTCGACTTTAGTGGGCTGCATTTTACCTTAGAGTTAGGAATCAAACATTAGCTGATTAGGGGATTTTGAATATAACAATTGTATGGTTGCAAATTACAATTATTTTATTTATATTGACACTATTTAATTTATTTATTATTCACATAAATTGTTACTCTATACTAAATTTTGAAATTGCCTGGGTCTGTTTTTTAAATTTGCAGGTTAAAATTGGGTTAAATTAATAAAACAGACAGAATATTAAAAAAAAATTACATCGATTATTCATAAAAATCGATGTTAACTGGAATAACAACATCAATTTTTATGTTGATGTCTCATTAACATCGGTTTCTTAGTAAAATCTAATGTTGATGTGATGTAACAATATCGATTTTTATAGACAATCGATGTTGCTGAGACATCAACAATATCGATTTTCAATAAAAATCGATGTTGTTACACAAATTAACATCGGTTTTTACACAAAACCGATGTTGAAATAACATATTCTAACATTTTATTTCTTGTTTTTTTGTTCGACGAAAAACCGATGTTGTATACTTTTGTTAACATCGGTTTTTGACAACCGATGTTAATGTTTAGACTTTTAACGTCGACGGTTTGAACATCGGCTAAAAACCGATGTGGAAAGCTCAAAATAACCGATGTTGAATGTGTATTTTCTAATTGTGAACATAAGATTTTGTACAAGCTTCATCTTAACTAAATTATTCTTCTTATCCTTTCTCTCAAAGTTTATTTTATTTATTAATCATATTGATATTTTCTTTTATTGTTACTAGTATGGTACCCATGCGTAGCACGGGTGGATAGTGTGTGTTTTTTTGAGTTTAATAATAAAGTCTATTAAATAATATATATTTATGTGAATAATAATTCAAAATGTTAATAAAAAAATTTTGCAAATATTATTCTAGTGTCTTATATTATATGTTAATTATATTGTTACAAATTTATACATATAAATATGTTAAATTCAACATATTTGTATGAGTGACTATTATTTTGGAATTGTAAATAATTAAATGATAGTAGATATTTAAAGAATATGTTGTGATGATTGGACATACAAAAGTAAAGAAAATCATTGATAAGAAAATATATATTGAAATGATAATATAAAGTTATTTGTATAAGTAGTTTAGTATGATCATAATACAAAGTTGAGCAACCTAAGTAGATGAACCTCTGATGGGTAAATGTGAAAATGATTGGGAAACTTATCTGGGCAAGCATGAACATTGCTCTTTTCAATTTCTCTCATGGCACCTATAACCATATACTCTATGTCATCATGCTTGATACTAAGGTAGTTTTTTCATTAAATGTTCTTATTCATTAACACTTTTGTTTCTATGACAACTCTATTTCGCCTGATCATGACGAATGATAGTATAATATAAAAAAAAATAAACTTGTGAAACTTAAATTTGGAGAACATGATAAATAATTTTTTTTGTTAATAGAGTAGATAATATATAGATGAAGTGATACAAAAAACAAGAAAAATTATGCATCAGTTATAATATAAGAGAATTTGTGTACAATGAAATTAATAAACATGTCATGTACGTCATAATTAGTTGAAAATAAATTTGGTATATATACAACTTGCGTAGTGGTTGAATTTGTTGGTAGCATAACTTTGATATAAAAAAAGGTAGGACTATAACTTTGATAAAAAAAAGGTAGGACCATAACTTTGATAAAAAAAAGTAGGACTTCAAAATGACATCATTTGTTGCTAGACAAATTTTTTTCAGTTATGGACTTAAATTAAATAAAACAACTGAAAAACTTTATGCAAAATGACATCTATTTTGTCCTACATCTTTTATGATACACCAAATATGAACAGTGCACTTCCGAAATACCCTTTGCGGTATGAAGATTACAGATTTTGTAACCTAAGTAGAGATTGACGAATTCGTAATGAACCTGAGACCTTCGCATTATTAATGCAATGCTCCAACCAACTGAGCTAATAAGCCAATTATGTTAAAAAATAATTAATGTTGATACATATAACACTAAATTTTTTAATGTATATTTAATACACATATAATTTTTTATTATATTTTTTATTTAAAACTATAATTTTTATGATTTTTAGTGTTTATATTTAAGTGTGTATATTTAATACACATATAATGTAAATAAAAATTATATATATGATTTTTTTATTTGCGCAAATATGGAAATGACTGAGAATTATGATGATGAATTGCAAAAGTAAATAAAGTCATTGATAAGAAAATATATATTGGAATGATAATATAAAATTATTTTTATAAGTAGTTTAGTATGGTCATAACATAAGAGAATTTGTGTACAATGAAATCAATAAACCTACCATGTACGTCATAATTAGTTGAAAATGAATTTGGTATATATATAACTTGTGTAGGTGACTAAATTTTTCTGTAACATAACTTTGATCAAACAAAGGTAGGACCATAACTTTGATAAAAAAAAAGGTAGGACTTCAAAATGACATCATTTGTTGCTAGACAAAATATTTTCAGTTATGAACTTAAATTAAAGAAAAACAACTGAAAAAGTTTATGCCAAATTAATGCTTTGCTAGTAAATTTTTCACTTGTTTAACTCTTCTCTTTCAATTTACCAAAGTAATATCTTTATTTCTCTCTAATTTGTCCTACATCTTTTCTTCATTTCTGTTTGTACCAATGGTCACTTTTATAAAGGTCATGTATCGAATTTAATAATTGACATTCCATTGATCATTTACCCATTCACCTAAATTTCTGCAATAAACATCAATTTTCATTTACTTACTTTTTCTAAACAAATATAATTGAACTATTGATTATAAGTAGAAATAATATTAACAAAAGATAAGTAACAACAACCAAAGATTGTATGTGAAAAAATCTTATCTGATAAGATAATACCAAACAGACGAAATCAACTGAAAAGTTCACATATGAAAAGTCGTCTCAAAAGTGTCAAATTAAAAAGTAAAATGAGAAATAAAGAAACATATCCAAAAATGTCATTTTGACATTTGATCAAACACATAATTTGTAATCAATAAATCAGTCTAGAACAAAATCAAATAAATATTTTAAAAATTCTCCAATTGTTGTCTATTCTTATAAAGACCCGTTTAGTATTTTTTTCATAAAATACCTTAACCGATAGACCATATCAAATAAACTTTTTAACAAATTTAGTTCATATTCACAACATTAGAGAAATTTTGATGTAGGAGAAAAAAACAAAGAAAGCAATTAGGCCAAAACAAAATCAACTAAGAAAATAGAAAATAAGAATTGTTCACCTTTTTTGTTACAGGTCACTATAAATCATAAACAAATAATGAAGAAGTTGTAGTCACAATGGCTGGCAAAGGCATCTTCAATGAGGATTATGATGTTGAATGGTTAAAGAATAAATAAAAAGATATTTAACTGATTTATTTTTAGAAGAGAGAAAATAAATTAAGTGAATGAAGAAGGTAAGAGAAGAGAGGAAAAAATGGTGAGAAGACAGAGAACATCAGAGAAGAAGAATATTTCAGATTTGAGAAAAGAAAGAAGATGTTAAAGAAGATATTTGAACACATAACTCTTTAAAAGGTAGTTAAGACAACATATCATTTAAACTAGAAATATATTTTAAAAACTTCAAGATCTAACATAGTTTATTTAATGACAAAATGAATGTGAAACAAAAATAAGAGAAAGAAAGAAGTGAATTCCAATAATAATTTTTTCTTCTTGTGATGATATACCTTTGTTGAAATCAAGTCATAAACAATTAATTCACTTAAGGTTTTATCTTTTGTCATGCTTGTGCAAACCTGCCAATAATTAGACTTAGTCAATTGAGGTGAGAACCAACAACATTGAGAAATATGAAGGGTCCAAAGGAGAAAATTGTGGAAATCATAACGTAAAATGAAAGGAGACCATTGTACTCTAGATAATTGTTAAGTAAATTAATAAGAAAAAGAAAAAAGTGGAGTTCAATAATAATTTATTTTTCTTGTGATAATACACATCAGTTGAAATAAGGCCTTAAACAATGGATCAACTTAAGACTTCATATCTTGTTACGATTGTGCAAACTTGTCAATAATTAGACTAAGTCAATTGAGATCAGAACCAACAAAGTTGAGAAATATGAAGGACCCAAAGTAGGAGATTGTGAAAATCATAACATAAAATGAAAGGAAATCACTGCACTTTTCTAAATAGTTGTTAAGTAAATAAAAGAAGAATTACTATATTACCAGTGGTTTAGAGTCTTTTCGAAAGAAAAAATTAAAATAATATTTGAGAATTTGTATTTTTTTAACTGGCTAGTACCATACCTTACGTACACAGGTAATACCATTGGTTACACGTTAAAGAGATAACATGTGAAATGGATGAAAGAAATGATATAATGAGTATTTAAAATTTAAAAGAAAATATTAATTTACTTATCAAAAAGAGGTGCAATTAGCATTCTAATGTCCAACTACCATTTTGTCCCTACTTTTGCCAAGTGTTAATCAATTGAGAAGGGCAAAAACGGAATTTCATATGCCTATTGTTTGATAGTAGATTAATAATTAATAATAATAATAATAATAATAATAATTATTATTATTATATATTATATTATTAATAATTAATAATTATTATTATTATTATTATTTGTTTGTTACAATTTGATGGAGCACTGTCCAGTCTCATTTCAGCCCACTGAACTATTTTTTGTTCCGCAAGACGTGGTTCTCTTGTTGAACATTAATGATTTAATGTAGTTCTTCGCTCTTGCATCAGCAAATTGATCAAAATGTCCATGTGTCACACTCACAACATCTCAACTCTCTTTAATCTTTATCACTTTTCGTTAATGATTTCATGAGAAAGAAAAGGCAAATAAATTTCCAACAGTGTAAACCTTGCTTCAACTACATGTTATTCCTCTCAAGAGGAAATTAAGTTACAAAACCACTCCTACCGGCGGGAGCGAACCAGGAATAAATGATTGGGAAACCAAGTATGAAATTAAAGTTTACTATATAAGTATTAAAACATAAAAAAAATATTTACAATCACCTGTTTTCTAAAATAAACCAAGAATACATAATAGAAAATATATTTACATGAAAGTTAAAATAAATATATTTTTAAAAAGTCCAAGATTACATATAGCAATTATTAATTCCATATATCAACAATAACCTTCTAAAATATTTATAAAAAACAAATTAATATCTATATTAACCAATTTTTATATTCAAATAGTGTAAAACTACTTTATATTATTATTGAATTATAAATCATTATTAATATAAATTTTGAAGTGATTGTTATAAAAAATAATAAATTTATCATATATTATAAATTGTAATTAGATAATAATGTAATTTTTTACATAAGTAACTATTTTTTTATGGTTAGTATTTCACCTATTTTCTCTAAATATAATAGGCATTGTAATTATAATATAATAATAAGAGGAAAATAGAAAGAAAGATGAATGTTAATGTAGTGTTTATAGCAAAAAAAAAAAGTGTCTATATTCACTAATCCTTCACAAAACACCCCAAAACATAAGTGGATCCGTGTAAATTGTTCTCCAATGATACAAAAGTTTTTCATGAGTCGCAATGAAGTTCCTTAAGTTACACACTTTTTAACAATGTCACATCCATACTTACTTGGCTCAAATATAGCCACGTTTGTATGCAAATTGGTGTAATATAAATTGCCTCGTCATCAACACATACTGTGATTACTGTCTAAAAATCCTACTATCTCATCCATTTGCTTTGTTTCGTTCTTGCATGGGATATAATATTTTTCTTGAGAGAATGATGTTTCGATCCTCTTGTTCCCATGTAGATTTAAATGACCGAATTGTCAAACCATTAAAGAGTGACCAAATTGTCAAAACATTAAAGAGTGACCAAATTGAAAAACTATGTATGTGGGTAGATGCATTTTGACAAAATTAAGTGGAGAGACGTAGAGATAATAGTCTATTACTAACCATCTCGTACATACAAATACAATTTTCACCCACACTTCACCAACCACACCACATGCCTCCCTTCTAACAATTTTTAGAAGTTACTTTTAACGCTATGAAGTTGCATCGTGTTTAATACACTTTATATTTCATATAATTATTTTGTCAAACCCATTATTTACACACCTAACATTGTTTAGATAAGATATATTTTAAATTTCTTAAAATATGATTTATTTAATTAGTTTCAATCAAAAAGTTATATAGTTATTGGTTTTAATTTTTAAATTTTTTTAACACAGTTGTTGTTGACACTCACTAATACATATTCAGTGATATCATATCACGTGTAACCCATATATGATTTCTCTTAACAATATCTTTTAGGGTCATGCTCATCAAGACACTGATTAAGAAAATAAAAAAAGAATTTTATTAAAAATTGAATGAAAGTACATTTAAAAATTATAAAAGAGTAATCTTAATAAAATTATTTTCTTTTACTTTCTTAACCAGGTTCTTAGTAATTAAGGAACTGATTAGTATTTATTTATCTTTTAACATATATTTTTATATTATTTTTTCCTCTTTTCTCCCCCTTAAAAATTATATATAGTTTACTCTCTTCCTAGTACATCCATTAACCTTCTAATTAAGTTATATATTAAAAAAAATTGCATTTTTAAAATGAAAAGATAATATATATTAAATCTTAAAAATAAACATCATAATATACTTTAAATTAAATTTAAAAAATACAGTTTTTGGTGTTATCTTCAAAATATTAGAAACTTTAATTAACTAAGGAACTCCTTGCACGTATCTTCAAATACATGTTACGTACTCAAGTCCATGTCTATTTTCCAATGGAAACCCTAAAAAGAGCGCTAGGTGGTACGAAATAGCTAGCAACACCCAATCCCCAATCAGTGAATGCCACTCAAATTTTCAATGCATAAGTTGACTATAAAAAGCGGTTGTTAGTAACGCAGGAGAGAACACTATGTTCATTTTCCTAATTAATCAAATCAAACCAACCACCAACAAGATGATTTCTGAGTCCCTCTTGTTAGTATTCCTCATTGTCTTAATTTCTGCTTCCCTTCTCAAACTCTTGTTTGTGAGAAAAAACAAACCAAAGGCTCACTTGAAGTACCCACCAAGCCCACCTGCAATACCCATAATAGGTCATCTCCACCTCCTTAAACCCCTCATCCATCACTCATTCCGAGACCTTTCTCTCCGATATGGGCCCCTCCTAAGCCTTCGAATTGGTTCCGTTAAGTTCATAGTTGCAAGCACCCCA
>CM023952.1:6131364-6193151 GCA_013407115.1 Glycine latifolia
TTTTTCGAAGGTAAGCAAAATCAAATATCCGATCTAACATAACATTACCTTTTATTGTTTTAATCTTGGAAATACATAATTAATAGTTCAATTGTTTGTATAAGTTACTATGGATAAGTGGATGGATATTACCAACATGAGATATGTCATTGCATCTAGGTATAATGTCATTATTGTTTCCCTTTCTCTACAGCAAAGTATTACATTTCTCCCTCTGAGAAGCCAACCACCTGAAGATACATCTGGTCATCGCGTTATATGTATTGGTCATGTGTTTGGTAACCATTTTGTTAAGGTATAACGGGTAATGATATTATTTTATCCTAATACACTTTGTTAATTGCATTATTCCTAACATTTGTCTTTAAAATAGGTCGGGCTTACAGACGATTGTCCCCTCCCATCTACCGCATTCTTGTGGTCTTCTCATTGTTCCAACGAAGCAAAATACTGGCCGACTCCTTATGTTCATCGAATGAGACTGTACACTGAATACTTTAACTGTAGCACTGACCATGTAGATTTAGGAGAAGATTAAAACTTTTTGTTGATGGTCTTGCAATTTTTTTTTACATCCATGTAATATGTTGTAACGCACAATTACTTATTTTTAGAAGCTACTATATCTCTAGTTTTCGAATGAAAATCCGCAACATGGGTCACATACTCAGAACTTATGAACAACAAAAGAAATCATCTGTGTTTTCCGCAAGAAATCCAAAAACAGTTGAATATAAATAACATATAACGTGATGTCTACAATATTTCAATTCACTTATAAACAACATAGTGACAATAACAAATTAATTACGAAATTGTTTAATAGTTCATTATCTACAAACATAGTGTAAATACAATAGTCTTCAATGTGTCCATCAAGGCGTCTCCTTTGCGCACCCCTAGGCCGACTGGATCGCACATATACGTTTCCATCCTGAGTAACACTCCATGCTAATTGCAACAGGCGATGTACTTCAGTGTACGCATCTGTACCCGGAGTTACCATACGCATGTCCAACATGTGTTGTAACCCATCTCCTATCCTTTGGCACATACCCTGAAAGAATCATATAATATGCAGTGTTCATAAATCATACTTGTCAATGCGTTAAAATATATGTAAGACCAATGTTATCAGGATTGTTTACCGCTTCATGTTGGGGCATATGAGTCACATCAGAAGCTCCCGTAACTGGATCTGCCACGCCTGGTCTGCCATCGTCCTGCACAGAAGGGGGGTCTTGCATGGTAGTAGTTACTCTCATCGGATGTCGGCTAGGCTCCCCAGGCTCTGAAGGACGGGCAAATGGATGGGATATCCGATAGAACTATTCCATATAACCACGAGCACACTGACTGGGATAAGTCACCAAATCTCCAGTGTCTACAAGGTGCTCTGAGAAGTGGGTCCATTGGTTGTCAACCTCTTCTGGCGATGGAGTGTCAGAGTGGTGCAAGTCAGGAATTTGCTGAACCAACCCAAATTGCCTCATGACACTCTTCAGCAAATGTCTGATGATGTATGGTCCCCACCTCAGGTACCCTGAAAATAAGGAAATCATGTCGAACTCCTTGTGGCAACGGTGGTCCGCGTATGACATCCAACAAACGTCGTCCAATATCAACCTATCTAACCGCCGTCGATAGGTTGTAACTGGTAAAGCCTTATAAGCTTTCCACCGACGTGCACTGGGCAACCTCTCATTGTACTGAGGATCTGCAATGACATTTCCAATGGTCAAAAATGTTCATAGATCCAGCACTACAGTATCAAATAACAAATTAATTAATATAACAATGATGATGTCATCGCCTAACACAACTTACTTAAGTAGTCAACAACATTACTTAATTAAATGATGTATTGTCATTACCTGTAGCAATGAGATATATCCAGCAAGGTGCTTCCCGTGATGCTGAGATGCGTAGTTTAAGTTTTCATACATATGGACCAAAGCGACTGCACCCCAGCAATACCCCGCCGACTGGTCTAGATCGCGAAAAGCGTTCAAGAACACCACACTGATGTGTGTGGCACTCTTGTTCACGAATAATGTGCAACCAACAAGATGGAACAAATATGCTCTGGCCGCTACAACCCACTACCTAGCATCACACTTGGTAGCATACAATTCTCGAAGCCACGATAGTCGAACATATGCCCCATGGCATTGTTCGGTCTCAGCATGAGCGTCCTCAACTGTCACTTCCAGCAACTCAACCAATAATGTCATCGCCTCCCCCACATCAAGTGCATCATACATCTAGAAAGCTCCCATAATTGGCAGGTGGAACAAAGATGCAACATCATCTAGTGTCAGGCTAACTTCTTCGATTGGCAGGTGAAAGCTACTGGTTTCTGGGTGCCACCTCTCCACAAAGGCGAATAGCAATCCTCTATCTCCGGTCTCGACTGAGGATGAAATCAATGGGCTTAACCCAGTAGAAGTGACCAGGCCTTCAATCTTAGGTGTCGGCGGTCCAAATTTGGCAACTTTGCGTTCATGAGAAGTCAATTTTAACTAAGGACGTTCCAACAAATAAGTTATTGTCAGAGGACATCACATTTTCAATTATAAGTTCTTTTGTGAGGTATAATTTGTCATAAAACTACCTCTCCAACCCACACTCTTAGTGCGACGTGGTTATCATAGCCTTTCAAAACCGAACAATCTTCTGGGCCACCTGAAAACCCTTCAGACTCACTACCTATGTCATGTGGCACATGAATATCAGCCTCAACCTGCTCTTCCTGAACAACTGGTTCCTCAGCGAAAACATTAGCTGCTCGTCGTCTTCGGACAGAGGCGGTAGGCCTACACCGTTCAATGGCTTCCCCTGCATTATCAGCATCACCTGTTCCAACTGCTCGATCTGCAGGTCTCCCTAGATTTTTACGCAAATTTAATGTTTTCACCATATCCTATACCAATAATAATACAACAACTTATTCAATTGACGAATTTTTCACACATAGTCATCAAACTAAAAGAACAAAGGAAAGAAAACATCAAACTTAAAACAAGAGCCAAATTCTGCATTTCACATCAAACTTAAAAACCTTGCAAGAACAAGCTTAGCATTGCTGATGCTGAGATTAATCTTTCAGGTATCACTAAGTTCAGATTAATCTTTCAACCAAACTAGCATTGTTGATGGTGGTTCAACAAGGTTACCTGATAAAAGTACATTACAGGTATAGCCCACACAAGTATCACTATGCTGACATTAATCTTTCAAGAACAATGAATAACACAAAACAATGAATATAGCCCACACATAGGTATAGCCCACACAGGTATCTTGCAAGAACAATGAATAACACATAACAAAAATATAGCCCACACAGGTATCACTATGCTGAGATTAATCTTTCAACCAAACTAGCATTGCTGATGGTGGTTCAACAAGATTAGCTGATAAAAGTATATCACCACTTGCAAGAACAATCAATAACACAAAACAAATACATAGCCCAGTGGCCAATAAGTATTGAACAAACTACCATTTCTAAGTTTGTGATCAATGGAAATTTAACATAATTTGAATAATTTACAGAAGAGTCAAATTGCAAGTGCAAAAACTAAAATAACATAAAGAAAACATCAAACTTAAAACAAATGTCAAACTATAATCATCCAAATTAAAAACGCCTAAAATCAATATTTCATATCATATTTACCAATTGAGTTGATTGTACTTTCTCAAATTAAACATAATAATATGAAAAAGGTCTTACATGTTGTTTAGGCAATTATCAAAGAATTTTAAAAAAGGGACCTTACGGATTACATAATTCATCAGCTTCATATGGATTGCATAATCCGTAACCTTCATACGGATTGCATAATCCGTACGTACCCCAAACCCTTCTTACGGATTGGCTAATCTGTATCATACCCACAGATTCACCAATCCGTAATCACCCCATGACAGCAAATGACACTCACCGCTCACTGTGTCGCAAACACCACCACCGACGGTGCAAGGACGACCACCAACCACCTACAACTCCAACGACCACCACGCATAGGAGCAATGCCACCACCGTCACACAACCACAGAGAAGAAGAAAACACAAAGGAAGTCGAACACGCAGCTGTTGAAGGAAAGTACAGTTTAAAAAATTAAACCTAAGTTAATTACTCACAGGAGTATTTTCGGTTATACACTATTACAATATAATGTATGTAGAAAAGCATATAGTGTAGGAAGAAATTCCCAAAAGTAAAAGCAAGCCATCCCGAAGAGACAAAAGGACTTGAACTTGCAACCAAGGAGTGTTCACGAACGGGTCCAGCATAATAAAAATAAAAAAGTTTAATCCAAAAACTGTAAATTGAATAAATAAAAAAATTGAAAAAGTTGAATTTTTTTATTAGATGGGATCAAATTTAATTTTCAAATCCGACCCAATTTAACAAACCAAATTTACATATATGTATATATTTTTATTCATAATTTAATAATATTATGTTTATATTATTTTATTTCTTATATAATTACAAAATAATAATTAAATATAATATAAAATTCATAATTTTTTTTATTTTTAATAAATTTTAACTAATAAAACAATATATGTTAAAAAATATATTAATAACATTTATTATTTAAAATAGTAACATTGACATAGGTGTGGTCGTACACGTGAGCGCACCGAAGCCCAACCCGGACGTGTTGCCGTTGAAAAACAGGATTGGATAATCTGGCGATAGGTCCGAATTTTGTAAGTGGAGAGAGAGAGAGATTTGTTCTGCTATTATTTTGAGTCTCCTCGGTCAAAAGAACACGCAAAGCAAACCCAGCCACCCCCAAGTCCCCAACAACCACTAGACAAACCGTGTGCAAACAATAGTCGGTGTGAACCCCCAAACCCTAATCGCCACCACCTCCAATCCTTCGTTTCTATGATACTAACTCATTCCCTTCCATCGATCAATCACCGTTCCATTTTCAATTCGTTCTGTTCCATAATTCGCTTCTCTATCTCCTCTTTTTTCTTTTTTTAATTAGACCGAGTGCTGTTGGTTTCAGCATGCGCTAGCTTCGTCGTGGATTTTTCGGTTGGTGATTCTCGTGATTCTTTTCGGGCCGAGTTTTTGGGTTTGACGGCATGGATTTGGTACCGAGCGTCAAGGTACACGATACGATATATCCTTGATTTTTTAAGTTTAGTGTCTCTTACGCACGCACGTTCTGAATTGACTTATAGATGAACAATTAAGCACTTTCCCTCCGCTAGGGATTCTTTGTTACGCGTTGATTTTGCATGTGTTGCTAATTAACCTTGCTTTGTACTTTTCATTAAAAAAAAACGCGTATGATTTATTTGGTGATCAGAAGTACACGAGATAGCAAATTGTGTATGTTATTAAAATTGGATTTGCACAGATAGTGAAGGGGCTTTTCTTACTGGAAAATTATACATGTGCCTTTTTGATTGGTTGGACTTATAGCTCCTTTTTTTGTTCTTTATAGTTTTTGGTTTTGTATCCTGTAACTGATTTTATTTTTTCCTGCGATTTTAACTACTCAGTACTTACTATTTTGACATTATTTATGTTGTGATTGATAATGATATTATTGGATACTTTGTGGACAATGTGATTCCATGGTTAGATACTTTGTAGTTATTCAATTTTGATCCTGCACTACTTTTTGGCTACACTTGAATTTCATTTGCATTACTTCTGCAAACGGTGGTATTTTTGTTTTCTTCTTTTGCTTTTAATGTTTTCTATTTGAGTATCGGATTTTGTGTACTGTTGTATTAATCATTGGGGTATACTATTCATTTTCCTGATTTATTGACATCTCTTTGTAGGAAAAATTAAACTATTTTCGTATAAAAGAGCTCAAAGATGTGCTCACTCAGTTACACCTTTCAAAGCAGGGAAAGAAGCAGGTGAGATAATAAAATACTATTACCTAGTCTCCCTTTGTTATTGTGAGGCTTTTTCTATGATGAAACCTTGAACGCTAGTACTGATTGACACCCTGTTGAATATTATTATTGCTGTTTCTTGTTGATAATGTGTTCTTTTGTTTATAATTTTCTTTTCTTTTGCATTTTCTCAACATGTTAAATGCAATATATGGATCATTGTATTTGGACTGTGTATGGTTAGACATCATACTTAATGGTTAATAATGTGATTTCACAACTCATAAAATATATGGATATTGTCAATTTATGACATTAATTTTCATTATATTGTTGTAGTATCTTTGGTTTGGACTCCATGTATTATTTCCTTTTTAATCCTAAATTTAATATGCTGTCTTTGAGTTTTTGGATGATATAGTGATGCCGTGTTTTGTCTTTTTTGGTAGGATCTTGTTGATCGCATATTATCTGTTCTCTCAGATGAACAAGGTAAACTTATACACTCATGCACAGACCCACAGGAATCAACCTTTGGTCTAATTCTGTTTTATTTTCACAATGTTTCTGTTTGAGTTGTGATTGTGCCTATACATTGGAATAAATATGAGGCTCACTTTACATTGTAGTGTGTCCAATTGCAGTTTACTCACATGCCTGTCATTCTCTCTCTCCTTCCTCTTTTTTCCTGTTAACTAAGCAACTTGTTGCTCTTTTCCCAGTTTCAAAAATGTGGGCTAAGAAGAATGCTGGTGGTGGAAAAGAACAGGTAGCAAAATTAGTGGATGATACGTATAGGTCAGTCTTAGCAACAACACTCTTGATAATATTTTCTTCTAGCTTTTGGATGCTTCAGATGCATGCAGTGATGTAACACACTTGGCTGAGTTCACATAAATGATCTGGTACCTTACTATTAGGTCTGGTTTAAGTCAATTATAGTGCTCCATATACGCAGGAAAATGCAGATATCAGGGGCCACTGATCTAGCTTCTAAGGGACAGGGTGCATCAGATAGCAGTAGTGTAAAGGTTAAAAGTGAATTTGATGATGCCTTTCAACCAGACGTGAAGATTCGCTGTCTATGTGGAAGTAGATTGGAAACAGAGGATTTGGTCAAGGTGTACCATTAAATATGGTTTCTTCTTTCTTTATGATAAAGAGAAACACTATGCATCAGTACATGCAGATACTATTTATTCAGTCAATTTATAATCTCATCCACTTTTTTGGTGGTCAGATACACTTTTCATTATAGCTCCTATATGTTGCTTACTATGATAATTTTGGAATTTTAATTTTCCTCGTTGTATTGCAGTGTGATGATGCAAGATGCCATGTGTGGCAACACATCAGTTGCGTTATTATTCCAGAGAAACCTACTGAAGGCATCCCACCAGTTCCTGATAAATTTTATTGTGAACTCTGTCGTCTCACTCGTGCAGATCCGTATGTCAAATTCCTTTCTTACTTTAGCTAATAGCTATATGCGGAGTGAGCAATAATGATTTGTCTACAGCGTTTTCCTTGTGATGAATTTTTATTTTTGAATTTCATGTTAAAGGGTTTTAGCCTACCATTTTTCTTCTAGGGTTGCATGGTTAACGTTTCCTTATGATTACATGATGAACTGGGCTTTTGTAGTTGTGAGCATGGTTATCAAATTTGCGAGTTGACTCGTAGAATTGCACGAGTTTACGAGTGCACAACCACCAACCGGGTGAACTCGCAAGCAAACTTGTTTTTTGGTGGACTCGTGCAGACTTGAGTAGAATTGCTTAAACTCGCGAGTTTGTGGGCGAGTCAGTGAGTTCAGTGGTGGAGGAAAAAATAGCCTTATCGACGTTCGTTTTGGGCTTCTGTTTTGTGATTTCTGTTACACATAACCCCACCCTGTTTTTGAATAAAAGCTGGAAGTTCAAGGGGTGTTGCTGTAATTTACTATTTTTCAATTAGCCTAAAACAAGTGTCACCCCCTGGAGGAAAAAATAGCCTAATAGACAAAGAACATATTATTTACTATTTTTCATATTTTTTCCACTCAACTTTGTATTTTCTGCCCTTTTCTGTTACAGATTTTGGGTTTCAGTGGCGCACCCTTTGCATCCTGTGAAGTTGACCACAACCAGTAATCCAACAGATGGGTGAGTACATAGTGTGGTTTTGTTGAAATTAATTTGGTGTAATTGGTTTTATTTCTGAATGCCTTGTTAATATATATATTGGATTTAGATATACTGTTTGTCATCTAATTTGCATGAGAGACTAAGATGTCCTTCATTCTGGCTTGAATTCTTCCTTTTTGTTTTTTTTGGGGGGGTGGAGGGGTGCAGTGGGGTAATTGTCTAATTCTTTTTGAGCACGAGTGCAGGTTCCTTGGCTTGATGATAAGCTTTTTAATCGCTTTCAAGTTATGTTGATGCAGTGTACTGTATGTTTTGTTAATTAAAATTCTCTAGGTGTTGAATTTACTTTTCTGTGGTGGAATTTACTCAGGAAAATAACCTATTAAGAACTGTACATTTTCTCCTTTTCTTTTTTCATCTCTATCTCAATGTTTCCTTAAATTTTTATTAGGTGGAGTTTGGCTAGTAAACTTCATTTTGTTTCCAAGACACAACCCTGTGCAAATAATTATCTGCATTGATGTTTAAAACCAAATTTTCAATGTGGCTTTCTTCCTGAATGGCTTAAGTTAACCATATTCCTTTTTTAATTTTTCAGAAACAACCCAGTGCAGAGTGTGGAGAGAACATTTCAACTGACTAGAGCTGACAAGGACTTGGTATCAAAACCAGAATTTGATGTTGAGGTTGGTTTGGATTTTCAGTGCATGTAGATCAATGCATATCCTTCTATGCATTGGTTTGCTTACTTATTGAACAAATGACTTGTAGGCTTGGTGTATGCTCCTTAACGACAAGGTTCCATTCAGGATGCAATGGCCACAGTATACAGACCTGCAGGTCAATGGTATGTTTTAAGTCATGCTCTCCTTACTAATTTGGAGTGAGATTTCATGTTGGAAGTCTAGTTTATTTTTCATGGTATGTTATGGGACTAGAAGCACATCATTTTAAAGTAAAACACCAAATATCTGTTTGTGATGAAATCTATTTTCCTTGATTTGACCATTATGATTATATAGGTGTTCCTGTTCGTGCAACTAACAGACCTGGTTCACAGTTGCTTGGGGCTAATGGTCGGGATGACGGTCCAATTGTAAGTTTGTTGTCATATACAGTTATGAATTGTACAACTATTTAAAATTGTGACACACAAGTTCATTTACTATTTGTATTTGTTTTATTCAATTTCTTAATTGTATTTCTCCTTTGTCAGATCACGCCATATACAAAAGACGGAATTAA
Organism: Glycine latifolia; assembly: GCA_013407115.1. Classification (NCBI taxonomy): domain Eukaryota; kingdom Viridiplantae; phylum Streptophyta; class Magnoliopsida; order Fabales; family Fabaceae; genus Glycine; species Glycine latifolia. The sequence continues at coordinate 6,140,623 of CM023952.1, forward strand.
TAAGATTTCCTTAACAGGATGTGATGCTCGCATTTTTTGTTTAGGGGTTCGTATTGTTAAAAGGCGCAGTATGCAGCAGGTAGATTGCACTCTTGATAAATTTATAAGCAAACTATTTTGAATTACTGTTGGTTCCTTAATCCATGCTTATGATATTGCATAATCAAGTTTGAAGTATTTCCCTGTATGATGTTGGGCCAAAGTTCCTGATGTGGTCCCTTTTGATTGATTTCTTAAAATTTGAAACTTGAGAAATCATGACATGTTTTTGCAATTATCTTTATTGTCAATTTTGAATAACACCTAACAACACTCAACCTTGGAAGATGTTTCTTCTTCCACTATAAATTGGAAAGCATGTGTATGGGCCTCAGAAAGTGTTATTTTGTATTGATTTTTGACTTGTAGTTTCTTGAGCATTATTTTGGCTTAAGTTGTCTGGCTTATGAGACTTTTTGGAATAAAAAATGTCGAATTTTTCACTTAATGATAACTAGATCTGGTTTGGGTTTTGACCAAGTTTTCTGGTTTTAATTGGTTGTGACTTGCTTTTTGTTCAACTTTTTGTTTTTTGTTATTGAGACAGACTGGAAGCCTGGTTGTCAATTGTTGAACTGTCCTATCAGTCTGTTTTTAAATGTTGGTGTTGAATTTTTTGTTCCTACTTTGTTGTGAATATGCTTACATACAACTTCTTCCCTTCCATTACTCTTATAAACTTGTTAAATAATTGAGTCTTTGTTATCTAGATCCTAAACTCAATCCCAAAGGAGTCTGATGGTGAGAAATTTGAAGACGCTCTTGCACGTGTCTGCCGTTGTGTTGGGGGTGGAAATGCAGTTGATGATGCTGATAGTGACAGTGATTTGGAAGTGGTTTCAGATACTTTCACTGTCAACCTTCGTTGTCCTGTATGGCTTTCATCAATAGATGAATTATTTTAGCAATTCATGAAGTCCTACTAATCAGTTTTTTTTGGTGAAAATTTTAGATGAGTGGTTCAAGAATGAAGATTGCTGGAAGATTTAAACCCTGTATTCACATGGGTTGCTTTGATCTTGAAGTGTTTGTGGAAATGAATCAACGATCAAGGAAGGTAAGGTTCTAACAAATGTTATGTTGCATGAATTGTCCACTCCCCAAAGGTGTGATTTTTAAGTCTGATGAATTGAATTGTTTCTACAGTGGCAATGTCCTATATGTCTCAAAAACTATGCCTTGGAGAGTATCATCATTGACCCTTATTTCAATCGCATCACTTCTATGGTAGTTACTTGAAAATTTAATAATTTCTTATGTTCATAAATCTTCCATTTGACAAAATTCTGTAGTTATTTAAATTATTTTGGTGGTGCAGATGATGAATTGTGGCGAAGAAATTGCAGAGATTGAGGTGAAGCCTGATGGTTCTTGGCGTGTTAAGGTAAAGAGTGAAAGTGAATGCCTGGAATTGGGGAATCTAGCACAGTGGCACCTTCCTGATGGAACCCTCTGTGTTTCAACTGCTGGAGATGTCAAGAGAGTGGATACATTGAAGCAGGTTAAACAGGAAGGTGTTTCAGACAGTCCTGCTGGTTTAAAACTTGGCATAAGGAAGAATCGCAATGGAGTTTGGGAAGTCAGTAAACCTGAGGGCACAAACACCTCTTCTGGTAATAAATTGAAAGGGGTTTTTGGAAATCCCGAACAGGTTGTTATTCCAATGAGCAGCAGTGCCACTGGAAGTGGTCGGGATGGTGACGATCCTAGTGTAAATCAGGGTGGTGGTGGGCATATTGACCATTCCACTACAAATGGGATTGAGATGGATTCTTTGTGTCTCAATAATGTTGATTTAGCATATGAATATAATGAACCCAACACTTCTGCTCAGGTGGGTGGTGCTGAAGTTATTGTTCTTAGTGATTCTGAAGAAGACAATGATTTGTTGGTATCTCCTGCAATTGCTTATAAGACCAACAGAAATGATGCTACAGATGGTTACTCTGTACCACCACCTGTAATTGTTGATTCATATACTGAAGATCATAATCTTGGTGGAAATTCATGCTTAGGACTCTTTCCTAATGATGATGAATTTGGGATGTCTTCCCTGTGGTCATTGCCTTCTGGAAGTCAGGCTGGTCCTGGATTCCAGTTATTTGGTTCTGATGCAGATGTGTCTGATGCGTTGGTCCATCTGCAGCAAGGTCCTATGAATTGCTCCTCATCACTAAATGGTTATGCATTGGCTCCTGATACTGCTTTGGGATCTGGTAGTATCTTGCAAGAGTCCTCTGTTGGTCGGTCAGATACTGATTTGAATGGTGGTTTGGTAGACAATCCTTTGGCATTTGGTGGAGATGATCCCTCACTTCAGATTTTTCTCCCCACAAGACCAGCAGATTCATCCATGCACAATGAATTGAGTGATCAAGCAAATGTGGCTAATGGTGTCTGCACTGAGGAGGATTGGATATCCCTCAGTCTTGGAGGTGGGGCTGGTGGTAACAATGGTGATACTTCCACTAAAAATGGGTTGAATTCTAGACAACAAATCCCAACCAGAGAAGGTGCCACGAATACTTTGGATGATACTGGTTTGTTGCTCTCTGACCTTACTGTTCCTTATTTTTTAGTGGAGGTTACTCTTGTTGGAAACTAGTTTTTATTTAATGGCAGTGTGCAGTTGAGTGTGACTATAGCTAGGAAGTAGAGCATTTTTTCAATGGAGAGAATAATAAAATATATTTAATGAAGCAAAATTGACCATATCCTTTAAATTAATAAAAGTAAAAAGAAATAAATAGCAGATTTTTTATAAAATAAAAGTATGTCCTTGTTATATATGCAATACATCATAATGTATTTTGGTTTAGATAGATGTAATTTATAATAAAAAATTAGAAAATAGTTTGATAAAATACATACTCTGCAAAATAGAACATCGTGGCCTTAACAATTGAGTTTTGGGACGAGAATATTTATTAGCATCCTTTTAACACTTGAAAATGTATGCATTCTTAAAAGCATGTTAAATTTTTTTTTCTTGGACACCTGTCTCTGCTATCGATGTGTCTCTATCGTAGATTTTAATTCTTCTGAGATGGAGAGTTTTTAATTCTTTCATGCGTGATTTTTAGTACATCCCTAAGCTTCATATCAAGTTTATTTGAGAGGGGCTATGAAGGAGGATTGGAAGCTGGGTATTCAGTTTCTTTGCATCGAGCACTGCTATACCTTCTGTTAAATGGTTAGAAACCTTCAAATGTTTAGTTGTGGATTTGTCAAGATACACTATATGGCTGTGTTAATCTGCTGATGCATCATATCCTTGTGTCAGAAAAAGAAATTTTAGAACTCTATTCCTAAAATCACCCAAATGCCCATAATTTGTTTACTTACATAGAAATTAGAAAGTATAAATGGTTATTTTTATTTCTTGAAAATGTGGAGGATGTTAACCTCTAAATAAATTTGAGGTTGGTGTTCTCTACATCTATATGCATTTTGCACCTTCCTCCATTCTTGATTCTCCTCACCTTCCTCACTTTGTTTGCCTCCCTATTAGATAATGGCATTTTGACCTGAGTTGATGATCATTGATGCAGTTTTCAAATTTTACTTTTCCATTACTTGATTGGTTACTCCTCTTTATGCAGCTTCTTTACTCCTTGGGATGAATGATGTTAGATCTGACAGGGCAAGAAGGCAAAGATCAGACAGCCCTTTCTCCTTTCCACGCCAAAAACGTTCAGTAAGGCCTCGCTTGTACCTTTCTATTGATTCAGATTCAGAGTAAAGGTCATACCTTGTGTCTCAAGAATTTTAGGTACTCTTAACACCAGATTTCGTATTTAGAAAAATTGAAGAAAGTTGAGAGGCATTTTTGGTCCTCATGAAATGGCAGTTAATACATAATGATAATGTGGTCTGAGGCATCTCTGGTGGAACAGAGCTACAAATTACCCTGTGCCAAAATGCTTGCACCTACCCCCCATTGGCAAAGATGTTGGCCGTAATGATTCTTTGCGCTTGATATCTAAATTGTCCTTGTGGCAGATATTGATAGGTCAAGCTCGAGCCATTATTCCCGTCAATTTTTTATGAGGGTGTGTGCCTGGGGTATAGTGCTGCTTTATTGTATAGTTGATCATTCAAATCTGGTAGTTCAAACTTTCAAAAAAATTGGGTGGAACGTTATATCTGCATTTTTGTCTGCTGAGAGCAATAACCTGTAAATGTTTAGCCATATCAGATCCAACAGTGAAATCGAAGATATTGTTTCTGGTCATTTTTTCTAGAATACTATGTTGTGTCAGTATCATGCCTCATGATTGGCCAAGAATGATAGACGCCCATTTCATAACACCTGGACGTTGATATTTGCTTAACATGTTTAGGCATCTGTGATGCCTCCCCATATGGATCTATATTTGGTTTCAGATGAGCTTTCTTGTCATTATTCTTTGTTTGCATAGTTGAGTAGAGAAAACAGAAAAGAGCCCCTAAACTTAATGTGTTATTTACTTATCACTAAATTAAATTGATCAAAGGGTCTAGTTCAGTTTATTGAATAGAATGAGTTATTGTATCTATTGTTACATGTTCAAACACACAACAGTGTCCACGGTTAAAAGGGACCAACATTTAAAAAAAAGTTATGTAATAATATTTTATGTTATTTTCATTAATATATATTTTTTATTTATCATGTAAAAGAAAAAGATTTTTTTATTCAAACTAAAATAAGACATGTTATTTAAATAGTATTATTCTTCTGATTGTTTGTTTTTCTTCTTTTGATTATATTAAAAAATTCATGTTAAATAATTTTTAACTAATTATGATATCAACATATAATGAATCTATAATAATAAACTTAAATTGTTTACTTTTTTTTAACAAAATAAAAGACACAAATCAAAACTTAAATTATAAAAGAATTAAACTAAAAGTTAATATATTATTAATAAGTAACATAAATATATGTAAGTTTTAATTTAAAAATGATGATATTTTAGATGATAGAAACAACTAGAACATTTTGAGGGGACCAAATAGAAAAATTAAATTATAATTTTAAAATTAATATATTAAATTTAACCAACAACTAAAAAATTATAATAATTAACCACATCACAAAATCAAATTTACATAAATTAAACAAAAGGTGTAAGATTATAGCGCTACAAAGGGATAAAGGAGATTGTTTTAAAATTCATAATAACAATTTAATGATAGAAAATCTTTATTTTATTATATTTAGATGTCACGTTTTCAAAAACATAATTGACCTTCCATATTTATTAAAGCAAATTTAATTTTTAACTTGATAATAATAAGAATAATGCATTCTCTACTTCAAACAATAGAATAATATATTTTTTTGAACATGATGTTTATATATATATATATATATATATATATATATATATATTAGGCGTATCCATCTTGTGGAAGAGATAAAGAGGAGAGAGAAAAATGAGATCTAGTAGATGTGATGAGAAAAAAGATGGATATAGAAAGAAAATAAAACACAGAAGAAATTATAAAAAATAAATTGCATAAAATCATAAATAAAATTATATATACACATTTTGTAAATTTTTTTTCTTTTACGGACTTGTACAAATTTTTTTTAGTGTATAATTGTTTTGGAGGTCTAAATCAAATGATGGATGATAACATTAGTAAATTGAAAAAAAAATGACATCTTTTTTAGATTTATTAAAATCATGTTAATCACTTAATGTAATGAAACATCGTTTTAGTGAAATTTTGTATATATTTTTAATGCAATACATATTTATATTTTTGACTACTTTTATACAAGGGACCATTATTATTATAGTAGTTGTAGTAGTAGTTGTTATGTCTTTGGTCTAGAAAATATCATGACTGATCTTGCACATAACTACGAAGTCAGATTTGCTTTGAAATTCCTAGTTCCATTTACAATACAGGATACAGCATAATTCAAATCAACACTCAATCAGGAGGTCAACTCCAGCGTGTTCTTTCCTGCAATGTCTGGGTTTGAGAAATGCGATTTACAGCAGAAGTTGTCGTCCGCCTGCTGAATGTTCATAGAAGCAGAGTGTGGTTTGATACAGAATTTATATTTCATATTCTGCTTCCATAACCGGGAAATGCTTAAAGCTGAAGCGTCTAAAGTTAGATTACATTGGTGTATGCTGGCCATGAAACCAATCTTAGATTAATTTCTGCTTCAATTTATTTAGGAAATCCGATGAAGGTTAATGACAAATAAGAGCAATATATCCATAATTCTGTCAACCTTGGATCCTTTGCACGTTGTAATCAGCACAGACACTGCTTTGAGGTAGCAAACCTTTAACCACTCCCCTTTAACCAAGGCTTGAAGCCTTTGGTGTTCAGTGATAGCATCCACACAATCCTGTAAAGTCTGTGGTGGAGACTGCTGCATATTAGATACAAGCAACTTGGCTGTATACAAATATAACCAAGTGGAATTTGTAAATATCAGAAGCTATCAGCAAATATAATACAATTGGGAGGTCAGAAAATCACATTTAATTGATTAATGTGAAGCAACATACATTTGGAAGAATCTATGGCCTGCACAAGAGTAGATGTAACTGATGAAGTAATCCATCTTCATTAAGAGACATTGCAGGTTGCCACTCTTGATTCTTATCAATTGTTGGCAATGCAGAAGGGGTGCCAGTAGACAGCATATCACTGCCCACTTGACTAATTGTGATTGAAATACCAAGTTTAGCAGCTGCTTGCATAACCTATAAATATAGAAATCTTAGAGCCGAGAAAATGAATTAAATTAGTTGATGCCTGTTATGAACCCAGAATTTTGGAATGGCAAAGAAAAGAAAGAAACTGGAAGAATTTAATTGAATAGGAAAGAAATACAGAACAATAGGAGAAAAATCTCCTCCAAGGGTTTTCCCTTCACAAAGGATTTCTCCTTTCACAAAGCTAATGCTCAATCTACAAACTGATTAGCTCCCTCTCTCCTATCCTTCTCCCTTTATTTATAGCACAAAAAACCCCTCTAACTAACTAACTCCTTAGTATTCTCACTATATTAACACACATTTCCTTAGATCCCCCTCCTTATATCCTAACAATACACCCCTCCTAAAAACAACTTGTCCTCAAGGTTGAAAACTGAAAACAGGAATTTCACACTGAAATTTTCTGCTTGCATGAAGACAACTTCACCCCTTGCAGCTTAACTGGGAATTACCCACTGTCCCTGCATGCAAACTAAGGTCTGGTGGCTTTGGTGGTGGGAGCATGACTGGTTCAGTACCTTCCTTCAACTCTGGCTCCATGGTTGAGCTGTCAGCCATAGATGCAAGGCCCTTGCCGTCAATTGGACCCCAATGTTGTATGTGGTATAATGTTGGATTTCGAAACAAAGATCCAATTCGAGCCCATGGGAGGTTTCCAACTTGAGACATCGGGTGGTCTTTAAAGGGAGACTTTTCAACAATTAACACTGCATCTCCACAGCCTTTGATAGAATTATCTACCCCTAATGATTTTCTGTTTGGTGGTTCCCATGATGAAGCTGGGTTGACTGCCTCTTCCTCAAAGAAAACAAGATCCTTTTTCTCTTCAAGAATGATTTCTTGACTCTTCAATATCTTGTGCGGTTTTTTCTTTAAGCCTGAAATGCTAGCCTTGCAAGAATGCTGCTGCAACCCCTGCAAATTGGCTGTCTCTCTCACAAACACTTTCTTCAATGACCCATCGAGTTCTTGTTCGATTTCTTGATTCTTCACCATTTGCTTCAATGACCCATCGAGTTCTTGCTTGATTTCTTGATTCTTCACCATCTGCTGCAATATTTGCTTAAGCTCAGATTCATTGCTTGTCCTCTCTTTGAAGAACACTGTGGAAGTCTCCATTTCTTCAATGGTTTCCATCTCAGTCAGCTCTTGCTTCAAGATACTCAATCTTTCCAAGACAGGATTACCATATTGATCTCTGAATCTTTTGATCAAAACTGTGGAAAATGATTCCCAATCTAAATCTGGGTTCTTTTGGCTCCATATGTAAAACCAACGCATCGCAGCCCCCTCCATGCTCATGAATGCATATTGCAGCTTATGGAATGAATGAATTTCTTGTATCTCAGAATTTTTCAGCCGTAGCAATCCAACCAATTGGGTTGGTCCCCGTGAATGCTGGCAGCTCCACCTTCATAGTCCAAATTTGCCCTTCCTCCATCAAGAACACTGGCTCTTCCTCGAAGATCTGGCAGGTCGGACCAATTGTTATGAACCCAGAATTTTGGAATGGCAAAGAAAAGAAAGAAACTGGAAGAATTTAATTGTATAGGAAAGAAATACAGAACAATAGGAGAAAAATCTCCTCCAAGGGTTTCCCCTTCACAAAGGATTTCTCCTTTCACAAAGCATTAGCTCAATCTACAAACTGATTAGCTCCCTCTCTCCTATCCTTCTCCCTTTATTTATAGCACAAAAAACCCCTCTAACTAACTAACTAACTCCTTAGTATTCTCACTATATTAACACACACTTCCTTAGATCCCCCTCCTTATATCCTAACAATGCCCCAATCATGTTGGATGTTCAGGGCTTCTAACTTAAATTAATGAGTAAGAGCTCGTTCGAATACAGTACCAAAATGAGTTTTTGACTGCTTTTGCTTAGTTTAGGTGGCTCAGCGACACATTAATTTGAGCTGCTTAGACTTCAAAAATTGATATTTCAGCAAAAGAAAAACTCTTTGAAAGTTCAACCTTTGCAGTAGTATTACCACCTATAATCTATATTAGTCAAATAATGCAAAGTGCACTTTATAGTTATATCCATTTTTCTTGGTGATTAATTACATAGCAAACCTTCAGTAATTTTTCCGAATTAACCAGACAAGACTCATTCTTCTTATACCATGAATAGATAAACACACTCTAAAAAGCAACTTGACCCAAAATTAATTCCCTCCAAAACCAGCTCTACAAAGTTATCGTAGCACACGAAGAGAGTTCCTGAAACCCTCCACGAAAATTTTACATCAAATACTACGTTGTCTGTCATTGAAAATTATCGTTGCCATCACATATATTGACTTCCACAGTCAATATTTTTCTTTTTAACCTTGCTTTGAACATAAGAGAAGAAATGAAGAATAAAACAAACCTGAATGTGACTTGTCTCGATCTTGTCAAGCAAAAGGATTGAGCAGAACCGAAGAAAACCATTGCCTGAGTCGATCATGCCACCGTTCAATTTGAGGATAGATGCCAAGATGTTCAAAAGCTTGAACAGATTCTTCCATGGACATTGGTGCAGGAAACTCGTCCTCACCCTTCTTAGGGGGAGTGTTACACTTTTGCAAGCCCGGAGATATCATCACAGGCCTCAATGATGTACGCCTAGCAGTTCCAGAGGTATTGGCTGAGCCTGTAACTGTAATAGAGCTCACTATGCCAAAACCAGGAACCGTAGGAGGCGGGTAGACATCTTCCCCGTTGACTCATTGATGATCCTTTCATCCACTTCAGCTAAGAATTTCTCCAGCTTTTCCTCGGACGTTATCTTAGTAGCAGAGGAGGCTCGCCTGTTAGACCAAGGACTCGAAATCACCGAATCCACTCCAGCCGAACTCCTTGGGGATGAAACCAAACCTGGCGAACAATCCAATGACGCCAAACCTGACGACCTCAATGGAGTACCAATAGAACGAGTAGCACCACCCCGTTTAGAATTTGAACCATCGGAATCAATGCGAGACGAAGAACCCCGAGTGGGACTGGGAATTGGCTGGTGAAGGGGAACAAGCAAATCTGAAGAGGGCAGTTGGAGTTTAGACTTGGGGGGATTCTTTGCTGAATCAGGTTGAGCAAAATCAACCTTTGGCTTCACTCCTAAAAGCCCTAATTGATGTTTAGTTAGCAAAATCTCATTCCTATGAACGCTGTTAGAACCCAGACAGAGACTTAGTCGCAACAACACCTCTACCAGCATACCTAACTCTACGCAGAAACACAACTTAGAAGAGTGCAGAAACAGTTCCAATGAAGATAAAACCCACTATGGTTTGTAGCGCCTTGGCAAGCCAATCTGAAGTTCAATAAATGGATCAGAAATTACCCTAATTAAAAAAAATTGAGGTTGGAAACTTACAAACTGTGACGGGAAAAAGTTGCGAAGCTCAAAATGTGGACGAAGCCGTTTTCCCTGCAATGTTGAATGTTATACAGAGTGAATTGCTGTCAAGAGAAGTGTGTGTGAGAGTGAATTACCTGAAGAAGACAGCGAGAAAAGCGAATGCGGAGGCAGAGAAGGAGAGGATAGTGAACTTTGGTTGAAGACTGTTGGAAGTGAGAACCGCCGAAAAGGAAGGGTTTTGATAGACACTGAACTTCGATTTCGGTGGAGAAGCCATGGGAATTTGGAACCAACCTCGCTAAGGTTTTGGTTTTGGGGGTTTAAGCTTCACAGTTAAATTTACATACCCAGTTCTTCCCTCACCTCCCTCCTTTCTTTTATTTTTGAAATTTTTACTCCTCATCTGTAATGATAACAAGAGTTTGAGTGAAGAGTCATGTAATTTATGTAATTAATTTTTATTGTGGTTTTTACAAGAGGATAATCAAAAAAGAGAGAAGAGTCTGAATTCACACAACAACAATAATAATTTAAATAAAAAAATCCAATTAAGAAAAAACTAAGTAAAACTATGTTTTTAGTCTTTGTAGAATTGGTAAAGTTCGTTTCTTAAAATTTGTTTATTTTTTATTTTTATAAAATTATAATATGTCATTTTTCATTTCAGAATAAGATTTAAATAAATTTGAATACATGTATATGATATTTGTCTAATAAAATCTATAGATATTTATAACTTCATTCTATAATCTCATAACTTCCAAAAATCTTTTTTAGATCCGTTGAATTGAAGATTAATTCATTTTCATTTCACTATCGACAATGACTTTTCTTAGTCAACCCCAACCACTCTTCGTCTCTTTCACTATCTTCCTTCACTACCACCACAATCTCTTCCTCTTATCTAATCATTTCCTTTGTCTCTCTTCCTTCTCTCCCTCCTCAATCATGTCTTTATTGTCGTTATTATCGAAGAGTTGTCGCACTCCTTCCTCAATGACATCATTGATTGTTTAACCTTCAAACGCGATCGTTGAAAAACATATATGACATACACTTATTAAACTAAGTGTATTTATTAAAATCAAAACACATTTTACAAGTTATTCCTCAAATTTCAAAGATGATCCTTCTTCATATTAATATCATGTCAAAATATTTTGTTAAAAATGCAAGTGTGCTCATAGAAATGTATATTTCAAAATATACAATTTAAGTACAACAAATATATTGGTCGAACAAATAATAAATCATAAGTCATGTATGGTTTTCACATAAATTGGAGCAACGCACAAATTCAACCAAGAAATTACAAAAGAAGCAAAACAAATAATGTTGAAGTTTAGGTAAGGAAAAGAATGACATGTCTTTAGAAAAAAAATCATAAGTCATGTATCGTTTCCACGTAAATTGGAGCAACACACAAATTCAACCAAGAAATTACTAAATAAATCATTAGTTGAACTTTAGGTAAGGAAAAAGGTGACCTGTCTTTAGAGGGAAAAAAAGGGACCAAAACAATATTAATACTTTTAGAAAAATAAATAACAGTTTAATAATCAAAATGATGCCATTTTACCTTTGCAATATTAATTCAGTTGTGTTTGGTTTGATAGATGAAAATAATATTGGAAGGATGAAGATAATATTTGGATGTTTGGTGGAGGGAAAATAAGATAAAAATAAGTTTTAAAATGGTTGGACCTCCTTGTGTTTGATAGAGGGGGAATGAGACAAGTAAAAAAAAAATATGATGGATTTTATGTAAATCTCACACCTTTTACACTTTACTTTAATTTAAATATTTGTCTTTTATTTTAATTTTCTCTATTTCATCCTCTTAACCTAATATATTAGTCTATCATATAAACATTTTTGTAAATACCTTATGCTAGTTAATATAAAAACTATATTAACTAATATATGAATTGAAGATTTAAATATATCACCAGTAAAATATATATATATATATATATATATATATATATATATATATATATATCAACAATATTTTTTTTTCTTTAAAGAAATTAAAACAACTTATCCCTAACTTTATAAGGATTACAATTAGTAAAGTTATCTCAAAGCCAAAGCTACCGAATAACATCTTATCCCTAACCTTCATATATTAATTAACATATTCTAAATATAATTGTCTTACACTTTCTTTATTATTAAAACTTAAAAGGCTATATCATCTTACCTAACAAGCTGAAAATATTTGTAATTTAAAAACAAAATATCTTTACCGTAAAAAAATTGATTTCAAAACGTAGAAACAAGAATTTATAAATGATGTATATTTTTAAAAAATTTTCAATCCTATAAAATAAATATTATATCACTTTTTTAACGGTATTATGAAATTCCATTTGGCCTAGTCGGTTGGACTTGTCTAACCGGGACCCAGTGGCCTAATTGGACCGGTTTCACTATGCATCAGTCACGTAGTTGATCTGAGATGATACAGTTAAACTCGACCAATTAGGTCATCAGATTCCATTTGGACTAGTCCTGATCCGACCGATTTTACAATTTTTGTTGTTATCAATTTTGGATTTTTTTTAAATTGATTTTAGATTTTTAATTATTATCAATTGTTATTTTGGATTTTGGAGTATGAATGAATTTTTTTTACTCAAATAATGTTAGTTATATACTTACATATATGAAATACATATATAATTTTGATTTTTAAATATATACCGAGTCAAATTAAACCAATTACTAATCTACCAGTTGAACTATTGATCCATTACCTCATTCGGATCAGTGATTGGATCGAATTTCACAAATACATTTTTTAATATAGCAATAGAGTTTAACTCAAGTAAGATGATGAAGAAAATGTAAGTTATTATAAAAAATATTTTTTAATATTATATAATATATTACTATCATATTAAAAAAAATTATAATATTATTTATTCATCATTGATTTAATTGCAGTTAAATTAAATAGCTGAGTTTGGAAAATTGATTGAATGATGGGTCTCATTTAAGGACATCAAGTCCGGAGAACAGTGGGTATGATTAAGAGTATTTGCGGATTGGATTAATTTTATTAATTTATCATTTAATTAATTTAGTTCAAATTTTAATAAAAAAATCCAATTTAATTTAAAATGATTGGATTGAATATTTTTTATTTTAATCTTATTTTTGATTGTTTTTAGAAAATAAAAGGTAAGATATATAATAAAAAATAATTTAAAATATAAAATATTTTATTTATTTGTCATTATGTAACTAATAATAAAATATTTAAACATTTAAACTCAAATAAATTAATAAAAATATCTTTAATTAAATATATTTTTTATAAATAAATAAAAATTATATGATAATTTTATAAATATATAAAAAATAAAAATCGAAACGAACGATATTATAAATTTATGTCTATTCCTAAAAATAAATTTTTCTTCAAATCTTAACAATTAATATCTTTTTAAACATTTTTTAATCATTATGAATAAAAATATATATGTACGTATAATTTTGTTTTTTAATTCATTTTTAAAATCAAATTTAAAATATGATCTAATAAAATAATTTTATTTTGTTTCACATTTAATTGGATAAATTAATGAATATTATCAAAGATCTTTAATACCAAATATTGAGTAAGAATTTTAAGTTTAAGATTTGATTTTTATTGTAACTCCTGACAAACAAAAGATGTAAACAAATATCCGTTAAAAAATTTTTGAAGATTTATATAATATTTATTTATTTTTTTTTAAGATTTTAAAATAAGATCTACTAAAAAAAAATATATGAAAAATATCTTAAAAAATCTTATACGATATGTGAGATAAAAAAAAAGTGATATAATTGGTATCTATCACCAAAGAAGGTGCTTACGAGTTATGAACAGTACATGTGCAGTTATCTCTCAGAGAATTTATACATTTCCTGACTCGGACAAGGAAAGTAGACACTTGTGAGAAAAGTTTCGTAATGAAATAACTTTCTCTCACGCTGAAGATGATCCACGGTGGCTACAACCTCCATCCTTATCTGAAACTGCCACGAATATATTAGTACTTTCTTTAGAATTTATTTATTTATACTATCATCATTTTCACTTAGCACCAAAAACGAATATATATAATTAAGCCATACCGATGGAGAGTGTCAGAGTGGTAACACTAGCTAAGTATTAGTGGCAATAATCGATCAATTTTCATTTTTCAACTGTGACCCCATCTTTGTTACTGCCACCATGCATAGGATCAACACCGCAAGGTCCATTTTTACTGCGGTTTTCAGAAGGAAATCTCAGCCTCACTCTGCTGCTTTCTCCACCTCCTTGCTCTTTGATGAAACTCAGATACGGGTTCCTTCATATTCAGTGTTTGTTTGAAAAGCTTAGTCAAAATGTTTGACCTTTTCATCTGGGTTGTCTTGAAACTACTGTTATTATAAACTGGTGCGTGAAAAATGGAGTCTTGATTGAAATTATTATATGATCAATAAAATGGGATAAATGAACTATTTTACTGGATAGAAGTTTTTTTTTTTTTTTTGGGTGGTCTTACTTAGGTGTTCTGTAGGAGACAATTCTGCCGGATACATGGTTGAGCACTAAATGTGGATGGCTTTGGCTAATTATTCATTTTCTCTTTAACTCATTTCACTTGGTCTGTCAAGGATGTAGAAAAGGAAAATCCAATGTACTTTAGCATGATGTTTGACCTTGGTATCTGCTATTTGGTGGGGATGTATGTCATTGCCATAAGTTACTGTATTTTGGCAACCTACAGAAGCTAGCTTGAGAAATTTGGTTGGATGAAGCATATCCCTTTAGTTTACACGATGTTCGAATGGGTTTAAAGTATTGACAAGCCCCCCCCACACCCAAAGCCCTATCTGCATCAAATTGTTTATTTTGTAATAACAACTAATTAGAGTGTGTATGTGTGCGCGTGTGTTTTCCGTCAATAGATACTAAGTGATGTTTGGCCCATTAGATTTATTTTCCTTTGATGTTTTCTCACTTGTAATGCATGAAACAGCTTCCCAATGGGTAGCCAAACACAACTTTAATTGTCTGGTTTTGGAATTTTTTAGTGAGAGAAAAATCTTGAGATCCTCTTTCATTTTAAAGGTTGTTTTCTGCATCAAAACATTTTAAAGAATGTGTTTATTGCTTAAGATGATATTGTGTACTAGCTTCTAAAAAGTTGAGCTATGTCATGCTTGTAATGATTGGAAGGTTTTATTGCATGGTGCAGTTTAAGGAAAGTGTTGCTCAATTTGCAACAGAAAATATTGCCCCTCATGCTTCCAAAATAGACCACACAAATTATTTCCCAAAGGTCTGTATGAGGATCTTTTGTTATCATGTCAATGAACATAACTCATAGTATATTACACATTCTGATTACATTTTGATGTAATTTTAGGAGGTGAACTTATGGAAAAGCATGGGGGAATTTAATCTCCTTGGGATTACTGCACCAGGTAGTTTGTTTTTCTTGCTTCACTAGTTCACTGCTTCCATTTTCTGATTTGTCGAAAAAATTTCCTTTCTAGATTTGTAAGCTGTTGGTGTTATCTGTTACCGTGACTTGCATTTGACAGTTGTTATTCTCCCTGTATATCTTGTGATACAATTGTGAAGATAATAAATGCTAACAAAGCACAATTCTTTCTGCACATAACATCCAACCACTGAAAAAGGTGTCTGATATACCTCCCCAGATAAAGGGTAGGTACCAGATACTATTTCATTTTACAGGCTTAGTAGATATTAATCAAATTATTCATATATTGACAAATCATCATTCTTCGGTATTATTCTATAAATGGAGTGATATGGACGATCATAATCAAATTATTCATATATTGACAAATCATCATTCTTCGGTATTATTCTATAAATGGAGTCATATGGACGATCATAATCAAATTATTCATATATTGACAAATCATCATTCTTCGGTATTATTCTATAAATGGAGTCATATGGACGATCATTTTTTATGAAATTCTTCTTCTTTGGGTGTTCTTAACTTAAGATTGGTAGTATACTTGGAATCTTTACAATATGGCCATGTCTTGTATGCCAACAAACTTTTCCAATTCTATTTCTGCTTATTTGCAGAGGAATATGGAGGGCTTGGCTTAGGTTACTTGTATCACTGTATAGCAATGGAAGAGATTAGCCGTGCTTCAGGATCTGTTGGTCTTTCGTATGGTGCTCATTCAAACTTGTGTATCAATCAGCTGGTAATTGAAGAGAACTTAAGTCTCTTTCTTTGTATGCTTTATGATCTTCTAATGAGTCTTCAGGATTGCTACCTCCTGATTCATTTAGGTGAGGAATGGAAGCTCTGTTCAGAAAGAGAAATATTTATCAAAGGTTCTAGTTCTGTGCAATTTAATCTTATTTATTTTCAGTGAAATATTTGCTGCCTTGCCCTCTGGTCGGTGATGTGTAAAAGATTGACTTTATCAGCCAAAAATGCTCATAGCTTTCTACCCATTTCTTGTGTTCATTAGTAGTCTTTCTCAACTTTTCTGTGACTATTTATCTATCTATTTATAGGCTAAGTTGTTTTTTTCTCTTCAATTTTGAAGCTTATTTCTGGGGATCACGTGGGAGCTTTGGCAATGAGCGAACCCAATTGTAAGATGTGTGAACTTGAATTATAATATCTTGCATTTTGAGATATTTCAAGGAATTTACAAAGTGAATGAACTTTCTGCAGCTGGTTCTGATGTTGTCAGCATGAAATGCAAGGCTGATCGTGTAGATGGGGGCTATGTACTTAATGGGAACAAGATGTGGTGTACTAATGGGCCAGTTGCTCAAACATTAGTATGTTTCTTTAAATTTCATTGCATTTTCCCATGTTCTTTGCATTGACTTTATTCGTGCTTGATATGCCTTTGGAAAACTAAAAGGGCAGTGTTTCCCTAATTTGTAAATTCAATGGATTATTTTTCCATGTAACAGCATATCTTTATCATAATTTGAGGACCTTATTGCAAAATAATGAAGAAAAATATCAATGTCATAAGGATTTATTGCACCATACAACAACAACAGCCTTATCCCATTAGGTGAGGTCAGATACATGAATTACAGGATGTCATAGGCCTTGGTCAAAAACCAAATTCTCCAGAATATATTCACCATGAGTTTCTTTTAAAAATATCTTCCAATGTCTTTCTTAGTCTCCCTCTACCCTTTTTGTAGGGCTAAAAGCAATGCAACCTCCTCCTTGTTTGTGCCTCCAATAACCCGCTTTGCACATATCCAAACTAATTAAACTGATTTTCTATCATCTTCTCCTTGATAGGTGCCATATTAATATCTCCTTGTATGCAAATACTGTATAATGTCTTTTTTTGTGTGACTACACATCCACCTTAACATTATAATTTCTGCTACTCCTACTTTTCTCTCATGTTGTTTTAAAGCCTAACATTGACTACCATAGAGTATAGTTGGTTGTACAAATCCAAATTGATCCTCCACAATCCTTGTTTCTTCTCTTAATCTATGCTCAATCACTTTTTCCCATAATGCTAAAATAAAGAGAAGTCATTATTACACCATGAATGGGTAAAAATGTAAGGAAGAAAATGCTAAGCTTGTTTATCATGATGCTAAGCTAAGTTGCTGAATCACACGTGACATATCTTCATTTTATTTCACCCGTTTTCTTGATGAAGTTGGCAAAAAAGATTTATGGTGGGCTTTCAAGAAATGGGGAGACGTCAAGGAAGTTGATATTGCGAGAAAGAGAAATAGAAGTGGCCGGAGATATGGCTTCGTTAGGTTTAAAGGTGTTTCAAATGTCCGGTATTTGGAATGACAATTAGACAATATTATTCTCGGAAGCTTGAAGCTGCACGTGAATGTGCCAAAACATGGAAGAGACGTAAGGGTGGCCGGAAAAGATGCTTCACACTTACTCTTTAACTATGATAGGATCATACCAATGTGGTGGGAGTGTCTCTCAATGGCTGGGAGTGTCTACAGTATTGCCACAAACATCAAAGGAACACTTCTTACAGCACTCATACTACTGTATGGAAGGTGTGATTCAGAATAGGTGGCAAACACTGTGGGTAGCTTTGACATGGCATATATGGCACCATAGGAACAGGTTGATTTTCTCCAACGAAGAATTCAATGGTCAGAAAGTGATGGAGGATGCGATTTTCTTTTGTTGGTTGTGGCTGAAAATCATGGAAAAGGATTTTGAAATACCTTCTCATGTATGGACCAGCAATATTAAAGCTGGGCTTTTGTGTGGAGGGGGATAAGGTCTTTTGTGGGTGGGATATATCATGCTTTACATCACAGTGTTTTGGCACTCTAATATATACTGCATTCAGAATATATTAGAATCCCAAACCGGAACAGTGATAGTAATAGCATGGTAGCATGTACAGAAAATAGTACCTCTGGTATTGCTAACAATTATTATTCATTATTAATAATATATATATACATATTTTACATCAATATCATTAAAATCAACAACACCTTTAACTCAAGCTAATTGTGGTCAGTGGTAGATGAACCCAATGATAGAGGTTGGAAAAAAAAAGGTAAAAACAAAGAAAGGGGAAAGAAGGAGGGGGGAGATGAAGAAGAAAAAGACTAAAAAGGGACCATCTGGAACATAGGGATAACAACGGGTCAAACCCTCCACCAAACTTATAGCTTTTCTCTATTCCATCCTAAGACACACCGTCTGTCAATCTATAACTCACTCCATTAAGTGTTGTTTAACTACCTTTCCCTAGATAAGTTTCGGTCTACCTCTACCTCTCTTTGTGTCGAACTTTTGGTAACAAACTTTTGTTTTTAACGGGAGCATCCAAGGGCTGTCTCATTTCGTGCCCAAACCACCTCAATGTACGTTTCCTTATCTTTTCACTCACCGATACTACCACTACCTATTGGGTATCGAGCAATCACACAACAATCGAGAAGAGAGAAAAGGGGGAAGAGAGAAAAGGGAAGAAGAAAACAACACACAGAGTTTACGCTGGTTCACCCAATGTGGGCTACGTTCAGGTATTCACTATATTCCCTCACACACTCGTACAATTGCACTCAGATTACAAGAAAATATAAGGCTTAGAAACCCTAAGCATTATAGCTATTTATAGGCCTAAGCCCAAACTACAAATAATAAAACACGAGGCCAACAACAGTACAAGGCCTCGAAAAAAGTCCTGAGGGCGTTGCTCCCTAGCCCCCCGTCGGGGCGACTCCCTCGTACCCCCGCCCGCTGCGTCTATATCTGTTGACGACATAGTATGAGCCATACCCAACACTACCTTTCGTCGAATATCTTAATTTCTTATCTTATCCATCTTTGTATAACCACACATCCACCTTAACATCCTCATTTATGTTACCCCTATTTTATGCCCATGTTGTCTATGTGATGGCCAACATTCAGCTCCATATAACATTGTCAGTCTTACAGTTGTTCTATAGAATTTTCTTTTTAGTTTAAGGGAAATTTTGCGGTCACACAACAACCCAGATGCACTCCGTCATTTCATCAACCGTGCTTTCATTCTATGATTTACATCCTCATCAATCTCTCTACCTTTTTGCAAAATTGATATCAAGTATCTAAAAACATCTTTCTTGGGTATCTCTTGACCAAGTAGATGCTCAGGGTCTTGATCATCATCTCTTACCAGTGGAAACTCACATTTCATATACCCAGTCTTGCTTTGGCTTAACGTAAGTCCTTTAGACTCCAAAGTGCTTCTCCACAATTCAAGTTTCCTATTAACATTATCTTTGGTATATACATATTTTAGCTAATAAAAAAAATAATGCCTAGGTTCCAAGTAAACCATCAGAATTGATATTAAATGGGATAACATATTCATTTTTGTGTTCCTGACCAATATCTTTATGACTTCTATCAAGAAACAGGATGCTCATGTAATATAAAACTAGATTTTATTATAGTTCAGACATATGTTGAGAATGCATAACACGTATTTGATTGTGTTGAATTGAATCAGGTTGTCTATGCTAAAACAGACATAACTGCTGGGTCAAAAGGCATTACTGCATTCATTATTGAGAAGGGAATGCCTGGGTAATTGCTCTAAACCTTGACAACAAGTTATACGATATTAAATGGACAAACCTCTATATTTCAACTTAGTTAATTTTTAGGCAATAATGTGACCACTTGCCATGTCAATCAAACCATAGGTTGTTAGTCTTTACTGGCATCACATGATTTAAGCTACAATTTCACTTTGACAAGTGTTGCTTCTCCAACTAATGGATATTAAATTCTATGTTAAATTATTTAATGCTAGATTCGTTCAGTAGGACTTATCATGTGCTGTAGAAGTAATGCAAAATAGTTTTAATAAAATAATAAAAAGTGCTGGAACCTTTTAACATCAAATAGTTCATATTTGATTCCTGAGTGAGTCTATAGCTTGTAAAGGAATTTAGAGAGAAGAGAGAAAGAGTAAGAGATTTGTATTGAGGAATTCAGCCCAACTAAAAACAGTTTACAACTCTGTTAATATAACAGTTACAGTTATGTAACTGCCAACTAACCTGAGTTAGTTAGTGGCATCTGTAACATAGCTGAATAGTTCATATTTGATTCCTGTGTGAGTCTATAGCTTGTAAAGGGATTTAGAGAGAAAAAAGAAAGAGTAAGAGATTTGTATTGAGGAATTGAACCCAACTAACAACTAAAAACAGTTTACAACTCTGTTAATATAACAGTTACAGCTATGTAACTGCCAACTAACCTGAGTTAGTTAGTGACATCTGTAACATAGCTGTCCTAACTAACAACTAACTACTAACTGTAGTTAGACTTACTGACTTAGCTAAAAGGAAAATACAGTATCGTGTAAGTATACTCCAAATACTCCTTCCCCCCCTGCAAGCTCATGAGGGGTTGGCGAAAATCTTTTCAACCACTCTGAGCTTGGATCTGTAAGCAGTGAAGTTGGAGGGTGTGAGAGCTTTAGTGAGGATGTCTGCCCTTTGATCAGCAGCAGGGACATGAACCACTTGAACATGTTTTCCAATAACCTTCTCTCGATCAAAAAACAAGTCCAGTTCCATGTGTTTGGTTCTAGAGTGCATAATAGGATTGTGAGCTAAGGCAACTATGCTCATGTTGTCACAAGAGATTGAATCCATGTTATTTCAGCTGTGGCCAGGGCTAAACTTCGGTATTCTGCTTCAGTACTGGACCTAGCCACTACTGATTGCTTTTTGGACCACCAAGAGACCAAATTGGGCCCTTGGAAAATTGCTGCACCTGAGGTGGACCTTCTATCATCAGGATCTGATGCCCAGTCAGCATCACAATAGGCATGAACAGAATAGTGAGAGACAGAGAAATTAGGCTGCATATCTAGTCCAAAATTGATAGTCCCTTTGAGATACCTAAGTATCCTCTTCACAGCTATCCAATGCTGGTAAACTGGCAAACTTTGTTGACAGAAAAACTGATTTATGGCCTTGCTGTTGTAGCATACTGAAGAGCACCCACAACTGATCTATAAAGAGAGGGGTCTGAAAAATATTCATACCCTGTTTGAGTTAGTTTGCAGCCACCAACCATAGGAGAAGAGATAGAATTAGCCTCATCCATAGTAGTCTTTGCCAATAAATCTCTAATGTATTTGGACTGAGTGAGTAGAAGAGATCCATTAGGTTGAGAGCTGACTTCAATTCCTAGAAAATAGTCAAGATCACCCAAATCTTTGAGAGAAAACTCAGTGGAGTTTAGAAACCAGAGATTTAATAAAGGTGTGATAATTGCCCTGTGACAATAATATCATCTACATAGACCAGCATATAAACCACAGTAGTAGTGTCTGAATACACAAATAAAGAAGGATCACACTTACTGAATTTGAAACTGCAGGTAAAAAGAGTATTTCTGAGTTTCTCAAACCAAGACCTAGGAGCTTGTTTTAGGCCATAAATAGCTTTGTTTAGTTTGCAAACTAGATGTTTGTTGGAGTCCTCAAATCCAGGAGGTTGAGTCATGTAGACTTCCTCTTCAAGAATGCCATTTAGAAAAGCATTCTTGGCATATAGTTGCTGAAGTTTCCAGTTGTTAGTAACAGCAAGAGTCAAAAGAATTCTGACTATAACTGGTTTGATTACAGGTGAGAAGGTCTCATTGTAATCATAGTCCAGTCTTTGATGAAAGCCTTTGGCAATAAGCATAATTTTCTATTTGCTGAATGTACGATCAGGGTTTTCCTTGACCCTAAAGACCCATTTACAACCCATAGGAGACCTTGAGGAAGGGAGATCAACAAGTGTCCAAGTGTTGTTATGAAGAAGAGCATCATATTCTGTCTTCATAGCTGCATGCCAAGTAGGATTAGATAGAACTGAATTAGTGGACTTAGGTTCAGCATGAGTGAGAAGCAAAGTTGGTTGCAGCCTTGGTTTTATAATACCGGGTTTTACCCTTGTACACATTGGATGAGTATTATCAGGTCTGACAAGCAAAGGAGGAGATTCTGCAGGGGAGTGCACTGAAGTAGGAGGTGCTGGGGCAGATATCACAGGATTAGAAGATACCTCTGGTTGAGGAGATGGTAAGTGATCAATAGATGCTGGTAGAGAACTAGTTGGTGCTGGTTCAGGACTAATTGAAGAAGATGAAACTTCATTTGTGGAATTAGTCCCTGAAGTAGATGAAACTTCATGTGTGGAATTATTTCCTGTAGACTGAGACATAGCAGGAACTACAGGATTCAAAACAGAAGGCAGAACAGATAAAGTGCTGTTTGATGCTTGTGTTGAAGAAGTAACTGGCTCAGCAAAGAGTCGAGGATAAGGAAACTTAGCCTCATTGAATATAACATCTTTAGAAATATAGATTCTGCCATCATATGAGAGACACTTGTAGCCTTTATGAGATAAGGAATATCCTAGGAATACACATTCCTTGAGATCTGGGCTGAAACTTGTGTTGGTCATAGGGTCTAAATTAAGGGAAACTAGAACTTCCAAAAACTGAGAAACTTGTAGTCTGGCAGCTTGCCAAAAAGATTTTGATAAGGAGCTTCATTCTGATTGGCAGATGAAGGAAGCCTATTGATCAAGTAAACACTTGAAACAACAACATGATCCCAATATTCTAGAGGTAAACTAGCTTGAGAAAGCATAGTTAGAGCCATTTCAACTATATGTCTGTGCTTTCTTTCCACAACTCCATTTTGGTGATGAGTATGTGGACGAATTAGTCTATGAATAACATCAAGATCAGCAATAAATTTTGTAAAAGGTCTGTATTCACCCCCCCAATCAGATTGTACTTCTTTAATAGGAAAATTAGATTGAGTTTTAACCACAGTATGAAACTGTTTAAAAACACTCAGTTTCTGACTTGTTTTTCAACAGATACATCCAGTTAAATCTAGAATGAGCATCTACAAATGTGGCATAGTATTTAAAACCAGAATGAGAAGTAAAGGGTGCAGGACCCCAAAGATCAGTATAAACTAACTCAAATGGTTTAGAGTATACAGTAAGAGAAGGAGAAGAAGGCAGTCTGTGAGACTTGCCAACACAACAAGATGAACAGCAATCTGAACTTGTTTTTATTAATGAGTGGAATATTACACAATTTGAGTACAAGTTTCAGAACTTCAGTACTTGGATGACCAAGTCTAGAATGCCAAATGGCATAGGAATCTTTACATGTAGAAGCAACGTTTACAAATGAAACATTATTCTGCCTATTTACAAAGGAAGAACTAGATTGCACAAAATCACTTGATGAAGAAGATTGTCTTGAAGACTGAAGCAAGTTAGGAAAATGTATTGTAATATGAATCTTCTTATTCATTCATACAGAGTGAAACCTAAAGGGTTCATTATATATATACATTACAAACTTAAATACTCTAGAATATTCCACACAATACAACTAACTCAAATACTTTAGAATATTTCACACAATACAACTAACTCAAATACTCTAGAATATTCAACACTCCCCCTCAAGTTGGGAGATATATATTAATCATTCCCAACTTGCTAATCAAATCCTCAAAGGTGGGTTTGTGTAATCCTTTGGTAAGAATATTCGCCGTCTGCTCTTTGGTAGGTATATATGACAAACATACACTACCATCCTCCAATTTTTCTTTGATAAAATGACGATCAACCTCCACATGTTTAGTTCTGTCATGTTGAACTGGATTTTGAGCAATACTGACAGCAGCCTTATTATCACAATACAATTTGATAGGTAGGGAATAAGAGATCTTCAATTCCTCAAGAAGTCTTCTTAACCAGATTTCTTCACAAATACCATGGGCTAGAGTCCGAAATTCTGCTTCTGCACTACTTTTGGCAACAACTGTTTGTTTCTTACTTCTCTTGGTCACAAGATTTCCCCAAACGTAGGTACAATATCCTGAAGTGGATCTTCGGTCCATTGCCGAGCCAGCCCAATCTGCATTTGTATAGATTTCAATCATCCTCTTGTGTCCCTTTTGAAAGAACATTCATCGACCATGAGTGTTTTTGAGGTACTTGAGGATTCTATAAACTGCACTAAGGTGTTTTTCCTTAGGAGAATGCATGAATTGACTAACCATGCTAACCGCAAATGCAATATCAGGCTGAGTGTGAGATAAGTAGATCAACTTCCCCACCAACCACTGGTATTGCTCTTTGTCAACTTCTTTCTCATTTTCAATTCCCAATTTAATATTAGGATCAATTGGAGTCTTTGCTAGTTTGCACCCAAGCATTCCTGTTTCTTGCAACAGGTCTAGAATATATTTCTTCTGAGTTAAAGAAATTTCTGCCTTACTACGAGCAATCTCCATGCCAAGGAAATATTTGAGAACTCCAAGATCCTTCAGTTCAAACTGGTAAGGCTAACATTGCTTCAAAGAGCTTATTACTCACAATCATTTCCTGTGACAATTATGTCATCAACATAAACAATGAGAATAGCAATTTTGCCACCGTCAGAGTGTTTATAAAATAGAGTGTGATCAGTCTGAGCTTGGAAGAATCCTCTTCCCTTCACAGCTTGAGTAAACTTCTCAAACCACTCTCTAGGGGATTGTTTAAGCCCATAGAGAGACTTCTTCAACTTGCATACTGAACCGTCTCCGTTTTCAAAACCAGATGGTGGATCCATATAAACTTCTTCATGTAAATCACCATTCAAGAAGACATTCTTTACATCTAATTGTTTTAAGGGCCAAACAAGGTTGGCAGCAAATGATAGTAGAGCTCAAATAGTGTTAAGTTTGGCAACTGGGGCAAATGTCTCTTGATAGTCTATCCCATGAGTCTGAGTGAATCCCTTAGCAACCAATCTTGCCTTATACTTGTTGATGTTATTATCTGTATTAAATTTTATTGTGAATACCTACTTGCAACCTACTGTTTTCTTTCCTCTGGGTAATGCTACAAATTCCCAAGTTCCATTTTTTTTAAGTGCATCCATTTCTTCAAAGACTGCATTCCTCCATTTGGGTCATCAAGTACTTCTTGGATGTTTTTTGGTATTTTTGTACTGTTTAAAATAGTGTTGAAAGCATGAAAAGCTGGGGATAACTTCTCATACGAGACATGATGAGAAATAGGGTGAGTAGTACAAGATCTAGTACCTTTTCGAAGAGCAATAGACACATTTAGGTCGGTTGCATCAGTGCATTCAGGTATTGGGTTGCTGAAACTAGGACTCGAGTTAGAATCCTGGCAGTCTAGAGAATCCTGAGGTGTTTTTCGTCTTGCTGTAAATTTTTCCCCATTTACCAGGAGGATCTCCAGTCTTTGGCACAGTAGCTCACCCTATCTCCTGCACAATAACTCTCCCTGTCTCCAAAGGCAAAGGTAAAACAACATACTTATTTGGTTTCCAAGACTTATCTTCATCTACCCCAATAGACTACCCTTGAAGAGAAGTCGAGGGAAAAAATGATTGTGTCTCATAAAATGTGACATCCATAGAAACAAAGACCTTACGGAGAGAAGGTGAGTAACATTTGTAACCCTTTTGGTTAGGAGGATATCCTATGAAGACACATCGACTAGACTTAGGATCAAGCTTGGACCTTTGATGGGAAGGAACATGTACAAAAGACACACAACCAAACAACTTGGGAGGAAGGGAAGAATGAACCCGAAAAAAAGGAAAGGTGTCAGTAAGACAAGATAAAGGTGAATGAAAATTTAGGACACGAGAAGGCATCCGATTGATGAGATATGATGCATGCACGACAGCTTCCTCCCATAGATATTTAGGGACATGCATGGTAAACAAAAGAGCTCGAGCAACTTCAAGGAGATGTCTATTTTTTCTTTCAGCCACCCCATTTTGTTGAGGGGTGTTAGGACAAGAACTTTGATGGAGAATACCATGTTAGGTGAGATAGTCTCCAAGAACAGAATTAAAATATTCAATACCATTGTCAATTCGAAGAATTTGGATAGAGGTTTGGAATTGAGTTTGAATCATAGCATGAAAGTTTTTAAAGGTGTATGCGGCATCAGACTTATCCTTTAAAAGACAACATACCCTAGAATGATCATCAATAAAAGTAATAAACCAACGAGCACCAGAGATATTTTTCTCACGAGCTGAGCCTCGTATATCACTATGAATCAAGGTAAATGGAGAAGAATCATGATGAACTCTAGGAGGATAAGAAACACGAGGATGCTTTGCAAACTGACAAATATCACAAGAAAAAAAACTGGGTTTTTTATTGATAAATAAGTTTGGGAATAACTTCTGAAGATAAAAGAAATTTGGGTGTCCTAACCGACGATGCCACAACAAATATCATCAGACAAAGATAATGAGTGGTGCGCAAATTTTTTTGTTTCATTAGGATCCTTTTCAAAATAGTAAAGTCCTTCTTCCTCTCTAGCACTGTCAATTTTCAGCCTGAGTCCTATTCCTGAAAAACACAAGCATGGATAGAGAACTTCGCAACATAATTTAACTCAAATGTAAGTTTGCTGATAGAGATGAGGTTACAAGTAAGAGAGGGAACATGAAGGATTGAGTTCAAAGTAATGTGTTCAGAAAGTTTAATTGATCCCTTTCCAGCAATAGTAGAGAAGTTGCCATCGGCTGTTCTTATTCGTGACAGTTGATAGTAAGGGATATAAGAATAAAACAAGGTTGCATTACCTGTTATATGATCAGAAGCCTCTGAATCGAGAATCCAACGATTACTACGATTAACAAGGAATGTCGTACCTTGTTGAGCAACATGACTAGTTGCTTCAGCAAATTGAGGCATCACCTTCTAAAATTGCTCATACTCAGCCTTAGAGATAAAAACACCATCAGAATTAGGAGAGGCACGGAGCTCTTCACTCGTATTATTAGAAGAGTCCATAAGTCACCTCAAACCAGAAGAGGGAAGGCCGATGAGGTGAACGGAAAAAATCGCGCCGCAATAGGACACTGGTAGGCCAAAAAATGGTGTCTGGAGTCAATGGTGGCCTTGTTTTCGCAATTGGAGGTGACTAGACAGTGTTTCTGGGAAACGAAAGAGAGAGATGACTTAAGGTTTTTTTTTTTTTTAAATGGGCTTCAGAGTTGCAGAACGATAACAGGAAAACTTGCTCTGATTCCATATTGTAATATGAATCTTCTTATTCATTCATACAAAGTGAAACCCAAAGGGTTCATTATATATATACATTACAAACTCAAATACTCTAGAATATTCCACACAATACAACTAACTCAAATACTCTAGAATATTCCACAAAATGGTATAGCCCATCATGACCCTCCAGTCCATGAAGGAGAACTTCTTTAGAAACCTGAGATTTAACCACACAATAGGAGGGATGAAATTCAAAGAAAACTAAGTTATCTTTGCAGAATTGACTGACCCTAACAAGATTTTTAGTGATAGAAGGCACAAATAAAAGATTCTTAAGCGTAAGAGAAATGTTTGAGTTAAAGGGAGAATGAAAAGATGAAACACCTGAGGCATTAATGTTCAAGCCCTAACCATTGCCTATGGTGATTTGATCTGGACCTTCAAAGGGGGTAGCTTGCTGAATATTTTGTGACACATTAGTCACATGGTGAGAAGCACCAGAATTAGGATACCAATTTGCAGACTGCACTGGTTGAACACTAGCAACATGGGCCTGTGGAGATGGTGATGATGAAGTGGGGTTCATGGGCTGAGACTGATATTGAGGTGGAGGATAAAAATACTGAGGTGGCATGTATTGAGGTGGATAAGGGAAAAAGGGATAAGGATTATAGGGATTAAAAGGTGGTGGTGGTGGATAGGTACTGTTTGGGGTTTGATTAGAGGATGATGAAGTGGCAGAAGACCACTGGGAGGTTTGGGTAGGTGTTTGATCATATGGCTGTGAAGGCTGAGTTGATGATGTCTGATTATTGGTGTAATTCGTAGGTTGTGAAGCAAAATAATTTTCATCATACCTATGATAGCAAAAAGATTCTTCATGACCAAATTTATGGCAGACTTGACACCACCTTTGCCAGAATTGCTTCCAAAATTGTTGTAATTGTCTTAATTGTTAGCAGCATCATTAGAAACTTGATTTACATGTGCTTGAGGATTAAGAATGAACTCCAGTTCTGATCTGAGACTGAAAATCGGGGGTAGAATTAGGGTTACACTCAGTAAGATTTCCAGCACCTAGAGACTTCTTACTGAGTTTGTCAAGTCACGATTTATGAGCAAGAAGCGATTCTACATCATCCACAGACATAGGCTTAGATTTGTTGTAGATATAGGATACTGTGGCCTCATACTCCGTCGGCAATCCTCCAAGAATGATATCAACTTGCTTGCTTTGCGAAAAAGAATCACCAATGGAAGTAAGCACATCAACCAGCGTTTGAACATGAAGGAGATAGTCAGTGATTTTGCGATTGTCAAGAGAGAGGTTTCGAAGCTCCGTTTGAAGTTGACGCTTCCTTGCGTGAGCAATCGAATGGAAATGTGAGTGAAGTTTCTCCCAGAGATGCCATGAAGTAGTGCATCCTACAAGAAGAGGAAGAACAGATCCAGAGATCGTTGATTGTAACCAGGAAAGAAGAAGCTGATCTTGCTTCTCCTAGCTGAGATATTCCGGCGACACTGTGCCTGCATCACAATTGGCAATAGTCGCAAATCGTGGTAGAATGATCAGAGCAACAAGAAAGTGAGATAAACCATGACCTTTAACAACTGGTTGCACTTGACTGCACCGTAGAAGATAATTGGAAGTCGTAAGCTTCTCAAAGATGGAGTGCGAGAACGAAGCCGGAGAAGAAGATACCACCGGAGGTTGCAGAGAAAGAGGAAGAGGTGGCGAATCACCAGTAGAGTCATGTAACATGGAAGCCATGAAAATTAGCTTAGGATCGACATAGCTCTGTAAACCATAAAGGAATGTAGAGAGGAGAGAAGGAATAAGAGGTTTGTGTTGTGGAATTCAACCCAACTGAAAATAGTTTACAACTCTATTTATATAACAGTTATAGTTATGTGACTGTCAACTAACCTGAGTTAGTTAGTGACAGCTGTACACAGCTGTCCTAACCAACAACTAACTAACAGCAGTCAAACTACTAACTATAGTTAGACTTACTGACTTAGCTAAAAATAAAATACAGTATTGAGCAAGTATACTCCAATAGCTTGCAAAAAATCCTTCTCTGAAAATGATGGAGAAAGAGTCACGATCACTCATAAATAACATGCATGTAATATATATGAAGAAAAAGCATTTCTCACGTGGTTGAAAGGATAAGGCCTCCCTTAAATAATAAATCATTTGATTATAGTGAGAAAAATAGAGATGAAAGATGAAAATCTAACATTATTTGTGTTTGACTACAGGTTCAATACTGCCCAGAAATTGGATAAACTTGGGATGCGAGGAAGTGATACGTATGTATGCATGTTCTGTGAGAAATTTCTATATATAATCCATTCCCAAACACCTTCCCTCACTTTAACTGATAAAATGGCATTCTGTGGCAGGTGTGAGCTTGTCTTTGAGTATTGCTTTGTTCCAGACGAAAATGTTCTTGGGAAAGAAGGGAAAGGTATTTGCTTTTGTAGGCTTCTTTATTATTTGCAAAATAATGTTCTTATTTTTGTTACTTCAGTACCAGAATTTTGTTTTTAGTGGCACTATTTGTGTAAATTAAAAGAAGCTTCTCCAAAGCAGGGCCACTAGTTTTCCTTTCTCTTTTTACCATGCAAATACTGATAAAGAGAAGGACATTTTGTTATTGTTGCATGTCAAATGTCATTTATTACCACTTATTCTTTTGTTTCAGGAGTCTATGTCATGATGTCTGGGCTGGATCTGGAGAGACTTGTTTTGGCAGCTGGTCCTCTTGGTATTATGCAGGCATGTCTTGATGTTGTCCTTCCTTATGTTCGACAACGGGAGCAGTTTGGTCGTCCTATTGGGGAGTTTCAGTTTATACAGGTTTCTTATGCACAACATTGTTTTTTGCAATTATCCTGCATATGTATTTTATGTGTACGTGAATCTTAGCCATCACATTTTCATTTGATTGGTTACAGGGGAAAATTGCTGACATGTATACTTCATTACAGTCCTCAAGGTAGAAGATTCTAATGTCATGATGCTCTTTTCTCTTTCAATATAAGTTTGTATGGCAGTAGATAAACAGTCTTCGTTTCAGATCTTATGTGCATTCAGTAGCTCGGGACTGTGACAACGGAAAAATTGACCCAAAGGTGCATCCACGTGTCTTTATCAGTTTTATCTTGTGGTTGAAAATAGTACTATTTAGCTTCGATCATTGGGTTCTTTAAATGAGTTTTTTTTTTTCTATTTACAATACTACTTTACTTTGAGAGTTATAAGGTTAACTTAGTGGTTGAAAGGAGAAGGAGATAAGGAGAGGTCGTGGGTTTGAATCCCTCCCACTAATAAATTAACAACTAACATTGGCCTTTCAAAAAAAAAAAAAAAAACACTACCTTATTTTTTTTTCCACGTATTACATGTATTGCATGAAAGGATTAACATTAGTTCTGTGTTTTGTTATTTGTATGTTTGTTTTGTTTTTTTTTTCTCTGTTTATTTGTTTTGGGTCTATTTTGCTTGGTATAACATGAATACAGTGTGCATTGACATATGTTAGTAGTAATATTATGATGCTGTCGTGACATGCAATTAAAAGTGTAACATTATAATTCTTGATATGTTCATGTTTTCTGCAATTGTTTTAAAACTTAATCATAAACATAAGCTAAGATGTTGGTTCATTACAATTTTACTCGCCTCAATTTCAGCCTCGTCCTCAATCCTACATTCCTACAAACTTCTAATTTTTTGTTTCTCACCATGGTTGTTTCCCTATTCATTGAGTTCTAAAGCATGCTGTTTTGACTACTATTTCAGGATTGTGCTGGAGCTATACTTAGTGCAGCTGAAAGAGCAACCCAGGTTGCTTTGCAGGTAAATAAACAAAGTTGCTTGCATCGGTTATAGTTGTTACTGTTGTTCTTTTATTCACATTTTTTAGTGCTTTTACCCCCACCAAATTTTCAGGCTATACAATGTTTAGGTGGGAATGGTTATGTAAATGAGTATCCTACTGGTCGTCTCTTGAGAGATGCCAAACTCTACGAGATTGGTGCAGGAACTAGTGAGATCAGAAGAATGATTATTGGACGTGAGCTCTTCAAGGAGCAATAACATG
The DNA here is from genome assembly GCA_013407115.1 of Glycine latifolia. NCBI lineage: Eukaryota > Viridiplantae > Streptophyta > Magnoliopsida > Fabales > Fabaceae > Glycine > Glycine latifolia. The sequence goes on from CM023952.1 coordinate 6,172,457, forward strand.
CCACCATACCTTACATATTGAATGGTGCTGAACCACTTGGGAAATTCCCTTGCAGATGTATGTGAAACAAATGTTACATTCATCAAACTGATAGAATTATTAGTCACGAGAATTGATCATTGGTCCAAGGAATAAAAGTTTCCCATATTACATTTTTATATGCTTTGAAAATCTTCAAAGCAATCATTCATCTTGGAAAACAATGTTGGAAAAATAAAAATTCAGGTCTGACATTCGATAATTTGATGCCAAAAGTAATGTGTGTAGATGCGTTACAAATCACATCGGGACCCCCAATCCTATGGTAATTGGCTTACAATGAGATCGTACGAACTTGATTCGACCCGATACAAAAAACATTCAACAAAACAAATTATGCTGAAATAACGTGATAGATATTGAATGTTTTATCTCTTGCAGTTTCTGTGAAAATTTATATTGATTGATTCAGAACTAGAGTGCATTTCTCAAGTTTTTACCAAAGTTTATTTTGCACGTTCTTCTATGGCCACATTTTTGGACCTTTAAACCCGCATCACACCTCAAAGAGGTTCCTAACAGCCGTAGCAATAATACGCAACCATGGTGGAATGGAAGATCTGGAAACCATCACCATCAGCATTATTCCATAGTACGTAACTCAAGCCATAATGGCGTATTATATGATGCAGGCTAGCCCTTATTTAGCTAATTTAATGCACTCATTTGTCAGTCTTTCATGCGCTGACCATGCAATTTTTCCTGGGCCTACAAACTCAAAAGGGTAGGGTAGCAACCAAACACAGCATAAAAACATATGTAGATTAATCTTGTGGAGACAGGACCAACATAATAAATATTTAAGACAACCCTGAAACTATTAGACTCTAACAGCCGTTGGAGAATAATCTGGCTGACCCACTGAGGAAGACTTTGAAGCCTCCATAATCACTGGTGCCTCTTCCAAACAGCTATGAGTATCATCACTGATCATCCCAATTGTCATCTTTTCCACTTCTTCTTGGGTGTATATGTGGATCTTGGACACCACATCACAAAACTCACTGCAGCCATAAGGAAATATGCAAAACTTTTTAGTGTCACCTAGAAAGTATTTTACATTAATTTGACACTAGATAGCTTAAATAGGATTAGAATACAAGATATATCAGTTTATGTGGAGACATGTGTTGATCATTGATAACTGATTAAAAGGTGGAAAAGACGCATTCTTTAAAGTGTTGATTTGAGTTCAGAAAGAAGAAAACTTACTGCCAAGGATCATCCCCCACAACCATTATGTCATTCTCACCGTCAGTGTAGAGAATTCTCCATCCCTTATCAGGATCTTTTAGAAGGCCTTCCATGCTAAACAGCCTCTCTAGTTCACTCAGCAGATCATTGTAGCCGCTAAGTCTTGATAGATCAATAGCTCTTCCAACTAAGCTGCCTTGCTTATGAACCTTCATTTAGTGTATGTTATATATAGGTGGGTAAAATTTGAGAGAGAAAAAGGCATATTCATAACATAATTTTGTTATCATCATCCCTCACCTTGGTGCAGCTCCTTTTAGCAGAGTTCTGTAAATTTTGGGCAGTAGTTTCCCCAGACAAAGAAAACCCGAATAGTTTGCAGGCATTTACCTTTCCCTGAACATTGTTGTCATTAGAAATCCCAACATTTGCAGCAGAAGAAATATTGTCCTGCAGCTTATGCTCATTTGGGAGATCTGATCTTCCAACTTCATTTACAATGATCCCTGCCTGAGTGGATGGCTTGTTAAATGGGACATTCTCTCTCTGGAAAGTGGTGGATTTTGAGCAAAACAAGCTAGCTTGACCGGCTTGGTGAATATCCCCATAAGGAAACAATGAAGGTTGAAAGTTTGGATTGGTTGCCTGGTGGAGGTTGAAAGTTGTGCAACTTAGATTGGGCATTCCCCAAGCACCAAGGTTCAAATCAACCTTTCCTGTCAGGGATTTCAATGGACATATTTCTTGACCTTGCAAGACCCTTGGAAACCTGTTAGTTTCCACAAAGCCTGCATAGCTGAAAGGGTGGACACTACTCAGCTCAGAAGAGGTAACCTTTCTTACTTCAGCTAATCCAAGATTTGGATGACTCGGAGAGCTCATCTCAAAACCTGGTGGCTTGGTTACTGTGTCACAGCCGTAGTAGAGTGACACAAAACCTGCGTTTTCTTGACCTTGCAAGACCTTGGGTGATCTTACAGACTCCTCAAAGCCTACCAATCCACTGCCTCGTGCTGCTACATGAAACAAAGAGGATAATTAGGATATATTAAGTTAACATACACTATTGACTTAAGTCTTGTTTGGATAAATTTCTTCATAAACATTTATAGAAGAAAATAAGAAGGTAAAATGAATTCAGCTTCTACCACTAGCTAAAATGAATTTATGCACTTAACTTTTATAGAAGCTCTTTCATTTAACTTCAAAAACTAAGGTACACATAAATTGATTTTCACTTCTGGGAGAAGACCAATGTATTTTACAAGTATTTATGGAGAACTTTATCTAAACAAAGTCTTATTCTAATTTAGTGTTAGGACTCATACCAGTGATGAGGTGACTAGGTGAGGCAACCTGTAGACCTGTCCGCAGTTTCTTCAGTCTTGGAGAAGACTGAATGCTCAAGGGGGGCAGAGGAGCAGAAGGATCAATCTCCCATGGAGATACTCGGTCTTGATGATTAGTTTCAATATCCTCATCCCATCTGACCTGTTGCATAACACAGCAGGCTTACATTAATGCAGAGATCATCATGCGGTCCTTCACTCAGTTCATAAATGAGCTTTCTAGGTGGTTTGCTTATGCAACCTTCATATAAATTGATGTGATGATATGTAAAACTATTTAGAGCGAGACACGAAAACTGTACGAGCAAATATTACTTAGAAAAATTGGAGAAATGGAATTAGATTTCTGTGATGTTCACAAAGAAAGTTGCTTCACAATAATTTAGTTTGATGTAAAAAACACAATTTCTGTCCTTAAGCAATGCTAAACGTATAAATATGGTACAAGAGTACTGCATTAGTAACAAAGCAAAATTGAAGATGTACCATCAAGCACCTCCATTTTGATTTGGCCCATCTATAAGGATCCAAATCACTCGTTCCAATCAACGTCCCACTACTACACCTGCAAGATAGGAAGATGGTATCATGACACAAGCAAAAAGCTTTTTGAAGGAAGACAAAAGAGTGAAGATTTATAATTATGTTGTAGTCTACCTTCTCTCTTGAGATTCGTCCATTTCAAATCTCATTTTGAATCTTGTTCCAATGCTCACTGGATTCTTGAGGCTTTTAACATACTTTTGGTAGGGAACAACAAAGTCTGCGTGACTTGCTCTGTATTATATCAAATTCAAACACATTACAAATTTATTGCTAGTCTCATACCAATCAAGAGTTACCAACCAAGAAGGAAGAAATTACATCTATAGGAAATTAAAGATTATGGTAAAACGTTTCATTTCTAAGAAGGCCTATCAGAGGATCAAAGCTAGTTAAGTAAGGTGCAAAGATATTATCATTGGAGTTTCTATAAAGGACATGAGCCATTTCTGTCCAAATCAGAGTGTTCCCTATTCTTCCATCCAATTCACATCATTGGAGTGTTTGACAATTCATTATTCAAAGTGTTTCATAGACATAGTGCTGCTACCTACACGCTTACAGACATATATCCTCACATCTATATAGTTTTTACCATATGATTACGGTTGGTGTCCCACATCATTTTTTTGCATATTCACACTTTGGTTGTGCCACCATAAAAACCTAAGAACATATTTGGTTTAAGAAAATGTTTCCAGTTTTTTCACTTTTAATATGAGAATACCACCTTAGTTTATTCTGTTTTTGTTTTCAAACATTTATACAAAAAAAGAGAGGAAAAAATATTTAAAAAAATAGTGTCATTTCTGTAATTAAAAATAAAAATAAAAACAAAAATAGAAAATATTTTCTCAAAGTAAACATGCCCTTATGTTGCCAGGCCAGAACTAAAATCTAAGACAAATAATTACAATGTGAATTTCATACATCTTGCAAAGCAGGAAGGCATGATCAATCAGTATTAGTACCTTGGACTGTAGAAAACATGAAACTTGCGTTTGGTGGATATTGCATTTGCCACAGAAGAAAGGACATTGGGATAGCAGTTCTGGCTACTGGTAACCGATTCAGGAAGATAATTTCTAGGTCTAACAGCTCTTCTGATTCCCAATCTCAGTTCACCATTTTCACCCCTACAAAGGCATTAATAAGCAGTAAGGATCTGAAAGGTACTATAATGAATGATAGACCCTTCTTTTTCCTGAGACTGGGTGGTTAGAATCTCAAGTTTGATTTAATTGGCTTCCAAAAGATTATTATTACTCATATTTCATGCTTCCAAGGTTAGGTGAGACTTAAATTCTTGATTCTCAAGAAAAAAAAGGCCATCTGTTTTGACTTTATGAGGTATGTTTTTGCAAGTACATATTTTCTTCCAACTCCCTTTTTGGCACTGTACGGTCTCCAAGTCAATGAAGCTCCTCAATATTAATAATACAACATAAAAAAAAACTACCACTTAATATTGATAATACAACATAGAAAAACTATTAATTATCCAAATAAAAAGACAAAACTAATAACATCCATGCTTTTTTGTTTGGCATTTGAATTGATAATCACTTTCTAACAAATTATTGGAAGACCACTATTAATAATTCGTGATTGTAGGTGAGATTAATCCACGTTTAGGAGCTTGAGAGGCAGGGTGCTCCTCGTAGTCAATAATATAAGAATTAATGTCAATTAAAACGTCCAGTTCAACACACACGTACACACAAAGGATTCTTATATAGGTGCAGCAAGAGATTTTATGCTACAATAATATACATGTATTAGTATTAAACAAGGATAAAATAGGAGACAAGCATGAATCACATAGCTGAGGTGATAGAGATGTATACAAAAAGGAAAAACATGCTTCGAGAGTAGCTAAAACTTTTTCTGTACATAAACCGATAAACGTACACTTGGCTAAAACACACTACCTTAGGAAGAGCACTGCATCACCAGAGACAAGATTCTTTTGGCTTACAAAAATGCTCCAGCCAGTAGTGAGTAGATGCCGCCTTGGCTGACCTGACATGTTATCACATTGATTTTGTGTACCAATTAGTGTCTGTTTGGATTAGATTTTAAGTAGAATTGATATTGAACAGTTGGACAAGATTTAGAATTGTAGCCACAGATTTTATATTCGAATGTTGTACAGTGTGATAATTTGATTCTCAATGTAAACCAAATGGGGCCTTAGTCATATATGAAGTCACACACTCACAACACCTCACCCCTAGTTTTTCTAGTTACGTTACCTCTGTAAATGTGACGAAATTTCCACTCCACACCATGCAGGTCTTTGGCAACAAGCTCTTGTGATGGCCTCTGCTGCTTATAGTCCTGTAGTAGTCAAAGTAAAAGGAATAGTTCACCAATTTAAGCAAGGCTAGAAAATCAAATTTTAGTTCTGTTTGAATAAACTTAAGCACTTACAGGAGAAAAAAACTAAAAGGACAAAATGAGTTAAATTTCTCTCTTAAGTTAAAATTAACTTCTCTTTTTTAAAGGAAGTTAAAAACAACTTATGCACTTTAACTTTTAAAGAATCTCTCTTATCTAACTTTTCCAAAAGTTGAGGTGCATAAGTTGATTGATATACACTTTTCACTTTCTTCTTTGTAAGTGTTTATAACAAGTATTATGCTGTGAAAGATGTCACACCAAAGGAGGAAAACAGTCTTCAGCAGCTCTACGAGGAACAGAAAAGCCCCCATGTGTGCTGGTATCAGAGGCAGTCAGTGTTTTGCAGAACATGTGAGGGGTTGATTTAGTTGGTGATCTTTCATCTCCCTCCTCTTCTGCTCCCAATTCCTCAAGTTCTTTTCCCTCTGAATACATCCCTTCCAACTGAAAAGAAAAGAATTCAGTGTATTTCAGAATTACTTAATGTAATGCAGCAAAGGAATAATTGGTACATCATTTAACATTTTCAGCTCATAGAAACAAATATTCCTTGCACTAATTGAACAATGAAAGAAGCTCTAAAAAATTGTCTATTTAGTTGAAAGGGACAAAATTAAGGACACACCAAAACATAAATGAAAACCAACCTCAGGCTGAGGAAGCAAAGTAACCTGTGTATAAACCTCATCATTCTCCTTGTTGGCCTGTTCAAGGAAGTGACAATTTAGCAAAACGAAGTGAACAATAGAGGCAATGCAAGGGGTCAAGTAAATAGTGACATTTTAAATGAAACTCAGTAACCACGAGAGAATCTAAGAAAAGTATTCAGTACTCACAAGTAGTTGCACATTGACAACCCTGCAAAAGATCTGTGGCTGAAGATCATAGGTGGGAACCTCCAACGGTGTGAAAGGAGAGAAAGATGCAACCTGTTCTAAGTGACCTTGTGGAAAATAGACAACCACATTTCCTTTCTTGGGAAGAGAAGTCAGAGGCCCAGCACAAGCATGCCAAAGCTCAAGGTAAGAAGAGGACACACAAGCTGCTGAAGAGGAAGTAGAGGACGAACAAGCCGAAGAGGACCAACAAGTAACACCAGCACCAGCACCTTTCTCACATTCCCTGTCACAGAATGCATTCTTCTCAGCCTCAGTCACTTCATGGTTCAGATCAATTTCCATGAACACCTAGTGGTGTAGGCTCAAATGGAAGCCAAGAGAACAAGGAAGCAACAAAAACACCCCACGAGAAAATTCACAACTTGAAGGGAGGCAACAAAGAGTGTGTCACCAAGTGGAATTGAGAAAAAGAAACCCCAGAAAGTGGAAAGTATAAATACAATGGAAAAAGAGGTTAGATTGTGAGAAAGAATTCATATTTGGAGAAGTGTTAAATCAAGTGTAACTGGATGAACAGAAAAGAACAAGAAAGTCATGTTGATTGTTGAGAAGGATACCAAGACAGGATTTTTTTAAAAGATAAGAAAAGAAGGAAGAGAAAAGAATATATATTAAATAATAACAAGAAATTCAACGTATGATTCCACCCCCATTTGCAGGTACTGAGAAGAGGGAGCAGAAGCAGCAGACATAGACAATTGCATAGGAAGCACATTAACAAAAGGCAAGAAAAGCCAATGTGGTAGTGCCTTTTGGATTTAGACTGTTGAGACTCATAGAGATAGAGTGAGAAAGAGAGAGAGAGAGAGAAAGAGTGTGTGTCTGTGTTGGGTGGGGGGGACAGGCTAAGACAGTACAGAACCCACACTTCCCCACTCTCAGTCTCCTTTGCTTTGTTTGCCTTAGCTTTTTATTTTTATCTTTTATTTATTTTTATTGATAATTTCTTTCACTGTGGTTGTTTGTGGGGATTATTGATTGAGGCCCTCTCCCTAGTAGACAGCATAAGTTAATGTATAAGATAAGATAAATAAACCAAACAATCATTAACAAGGTTTCTTTCTTTCCCTCCTCCTTTGAATTTGCATATCGTATCTATCTCAAAAAAAGACAATTCCAAGGAAAACATAATCTGACAACCCAACCTACAATATAGGTTGGTGAATTTCAAGGCATGAGTAACAGAATGCTAAGGTAAAAATACATATATGTATAGTATTCTAAGGTCTATATTCTAGTATATTGTCATAGTAGTAGTATTATATACATAAAATATGCATTAATAAGTTGGTAATGGTTTTCAGTTGATTTGATATGATTTGGAGGCGTGTAACATGAATATCCGACAAATAGAGCTATAGCTACAGGGCTTCATTTAATTAAAAAAGAAGAAAGTGAGGGTTTTGGGACTGTGAAAAATACAGTGTGGTGTGGGTTTTGGCAGCAACTGTCCTGGACTTAGTTTAGTTGCATGGACTCACAAAATCCCTTTCCACTCAGCACTGCACTCCTTTACAACACATCTCAATTCTTCAGTCTTATCACTCTTTCCTTCTTTGAACTTTCACAATTATCTCAAACTTTGAAACAACTAGTTAATATATATAATCTTTAAAAATGTTCGATTAGGAAATTTAAGAGATTTGATATCGTTATTAAGACATTTTCTTTTTAGTGAGTTCAATTGGCCTAGAAAAAAGATTATACTAAAATTATTCATTTTTTGGGGTACTATAATAAATCTCATAATTTTATTGAATTTTTAAACAAGTCTCAATCATTAAAAAGAAGTAAATGAACCCTTATATATTTTTTTAAAAAATACTAGTAAGTCTTTACTAAAAAATAACTGTTAATGTTCTGTTAATCTCACATTTACAAATAAATAAAAACTTGTTGATGTTGTTAATCGTATGGTTTATTCGAATATTCAGATAAATAAGGAACTTAAGTATTTGACGAAAAGCACAATTGAATACTTTTTACGTAATTTATTTATGTTTTAATTAAAATTTTATAATCTAACAAAGAATAACCATTATTGAAGGGTATTATTTTATTTGAAAATTTCAAAAAAGTATAATGATTCTATATATATTTAACTTACAAAGATTTAAAAGTCAGTAAAATTATAAAGGTGTGCAAAATAATTTGGCCCCTTTAAGAAATTGTTTGTATGCTTTATAGCATAAGCTTATACAAAAAAATTAATTTTGGAGTTCCTTTATTTGATCTTGACCAAAAGTTTAAATTATATTTCAAAAATATTACATTTAAAGTTTAATTCTAATATTGAACTTATGTTTTGTGGAATTAGGTTTAAAAATATTATTGTTGGTCAAAAGTCGAGTCTTTTCTTTCGTCAGTCTGAGCTTGAGTCCAAGTTCTTTGACCTTGACTCTAACGTGACCACAAAATGAACAGTTAACTTAAGATATTAGCTAGTTTGCACAATACGAACGAGTAACATGTAACAATGTACCCACACTCAAAAAATTTTTTCCAAAAAATACGAACGAGTAACAAGATTACCTCTTACCAATAGGACAAGTTTACCTGTGAACGATTAAGATTAAATGTATAATTACATTGTTTAAAAAATTATTTGCTTAGATACATTATTAAGTAGAGGGAAATTACGCGGAGATTAAATCTTTTATAATATATCAAAAGGATAAAAATATTTTTTATGAGAGGCATAAAAATGTTTTTAAATTCACGGAAATATGATTAGATTTGATTGTAATCCCTCAATTATTTTTTAGTTTTAGTCTCATAATTTTTAAATTTTAAAAATAATTTCTATCACAATTAATTTACTGAAAATTTGACATGTATTTAAATATATCATGTCACCTTATAATGGTGGTTGATGTAAAATATTCATATTAAAGTAGATAATAAATGTGTGTTGATAGGATAAACAATTTTTATATTATTTGCTAATTATAAATCGTCAAATATAATAAGTTTATTAATTTTATGATAATTATTATGAAATTCATATTAATAATAATTTTATTGATTGAAAGCATTTTTTTTAACATTGGTATTATATACATATTAAACTCTTGATATTATTATTGATAGAGACTATTTAAAAAAATGATGAGTATTTGAATAAAAAAACATATAGTTACTTATTTTCTTTTCTATCTTTTGCATTGTACAAAAAGAAAAACACCAACAATTTTTAAAAAAAGAACAAATTTAGTTATATTTATAGGAACTAAAAACACATAAGTCTAAATCAAAGGGTTTAACCTTTTACTCTTTTAGTATATATATATATATATATATATATATATATATATATATATACTATTATTAATTGAAAAATTAAGTTTTAATAAATTTATAAACAAAATATTGAAAAGATAGAAATATATTTAACATATGAAAACAATTCATAACATAAAAAAACCTGATATATATGATCTAAAATTTTTAATTGATTAATATTAAGTGGTTCATTGGTACTTTATTATTAAGAAAGTAACAAAACATTTAACAACTAATGATTTCATGTGTCTCTTATTTAAAATATAATATTCTTTTTATATTTATATTATATCTCAGAAGAATGAAATATAGTAGTCACCAACCACTAAGAAATACGAACTTCCGAAAAAGTAAAGGTATAAAAGGTCCTATATATTATCAGTTTTATTTTAAGTTTTTTAAAATTAAACTTAATGTCCTTAATTGGCTAGATTAAAGTTGAGGCACTCAACAAGTGTTATTCTTGTTAAAAAAAAGAAGAAGAAGAAGCAAGTCTAATATTTTATATATATAACAACCTTTGTGGAGCAGCATTAAAAGTTGACTTATAAGCTAAGATGCTATCCAATCCAAATATATTTACAGGCTAATTAGTTTGGATTCAAGGGCTTCCATTTGTCTTCATAAAAGTTCAAAGAGGTAAACGACACTTGTCGTATTTATCTACTTGTCATACTCATGCATCAATACGGAAGAAAGGCTACTGGACCACTGAAGAAGTTTCGCTACTTTCTCCTTTTTCTAGCCCCTTCCACAAAAATATGACAATTTTTAAATAAAAGTAGTACTAAATTAAAAAAGGTTAAGTATAATCCATTATAGACACTGCTTATAGTTAATATATGTAATTTATTTTAAAGATAATAACATTTTTATAATCATCAAAACCAGTGTCAACTTATATTTTTATAATTAACAAAACCAGTATCAACTTATATTATATATATATATATATATATATATATATATGAGATTAAATTATACCAATATAATTTTAATAATTATTATATTATTCTATAATTTTTAAATGGATAATATTTTCTTATTGTTGGATTGATTTTTTTCTCACACGGATCATATATAAAAATTTCATATTAATTTAAAATTATTTATTATCTCATTTATTTATATAGATAAAAATTGATGTAATATAAATATTTTAAAATATACTAAAATATTAATTATTTGATTACTTTATTATTATTTAATTTTGAAAAAATTTAACATAGAGAATATTGATAATATATAAATATAATTTAATATTTAAATAAATAAAAATCACCCTTTATATCAAATTATAAAAATAATATAACAATTATTAAAATTATATTGATCTAATTTAATCTCCTATTTTATATATATATTTGGAGTGTATATCGAAGTGCTTTACGAGTACTTTTCCTTTTACTTCATCATGTTTAGCACTCTATTGCATGAAGGTAGAATTGACCATTAAAGCAGTCTCATTTGCAAACTAATAAAATCTTAGCCTGTTCATTCAGAGATCTAGGTGTGAACGTAGTTACCAGTTACTGAAAAAAAATCATTAATTATGAAAATATCATGGAAAAGGGATTATGATAATGTTTGGTTTAAATGATTTTATTTTTAAAGAAAACAGAAAAAAAAAATACGGCTTGCTTAAAATTTAAAATTTCTTTTAAAATATTTTTTTAAAAAATAGGGTAAAAAATTAAAACAACAAATCAACATTTTGTTTTAAAAAAAAAACACGATAACATCTTAAAATATTTTATTCTTAACCCATCATGTCTTATAAATCTTAAAAATTTTAAAACAAAAATAAAAAATAAAAACAGAAAATAAATACTCAAACAAAACGTACAACTTTATCTCACACACAGGCACCCGAGTTTCTACTCTTTTTTTATTCATTCCATTTTACAACGAAACTCTCTTTTCTTAACGCATTAACTCACTGAACGTATTACATATGCATATACCTTCAAATCTGTACAAATGGATAGAAAACAAATCGACATGGACATCACCTAAAGCTTTGTCTGTCCTCGTGCTAAAGCGATACAAGTTTTTACTTACCCCCTAGAAAAAAGAATCATGCAAATTTCACACGAAGTTGGTTAATTTAGTCCACATCAAAAAGTGGGGATATACAGATTGAACAAAAACTTGGGGGGTGCGATTGCATTTTTCTCTTTTAGTGTGCGAATATGAAAGGTAAAACCCAAAAAGAAGAAGAATAAATGACCTATTTTTTGCTTTATACTTGTACTAATTTGTAACCGACAAGAAGTATCTTACACTTTGTTTAAAGTATATCAACTTGTGTTGCATTTCTAAATCAACTGTAGTAATTAACATACATTAACTTTCAAGTTTCAATAAATTTCCATTAATGTTTTATATATTTAATACTGATCATTAATCCTTTTAATTAATACTTCAAGGTGTTGGCCTTAAAAATTCAACAAAGAACACCTCGAGACACTATCCAAGAGCTAATTTAGATATTAGATGTGTTGCCATAGAAATTTTTAGTATAACTATATTTAGCCCTTTAAATTATATATTTTGGTCTTGATCAGGATGACGACAATAATATTCTTCTACAATAGATTCCATCTTTTTGGGGTGGAGGAATGTTTCCAATTTGCAAGTATTGGATCTCCATAATATAGACCTTCTGTAACTTGCAATTTGTTTCTGGCCCGAGATTCAAAATTGTTTATAAGATAATTTTTCTGTGTGTGAATCAAGGTATATACCTTCTAACTAGAGACTAGTTTCTTTAAAAGCTTAGAAAACATTGAAATAAACTTTGCCTTTATTATAAAGCATTTTTTTTCTACACATTTAAGAATCAAACCTGATCGATATATATGTTTAAGAGATCTAACCAAGCAAAACATGAAATGTGTCATACTTTAGCTTTTTTTTAGTATGACTACAGATTCACAGAATTTGGCTGCCTGACAATTGAGATGGGATTGGAAAAAAAATGTCACCTAATGGAATTACAAAATATATCTCTGAGAGTGGTGTTTATATATGTATAAATCTAAGATACGTACGTAAAAGAGATATCAAATTAAAATTCCGACGTAGGTACATGCTAAAATTTAAAAGCCATATAAATTAAATTTATTAAAATAGAAAATAAAAACTTAAAAATTCTGGATATTGAACTAGGCAAGACATACTTAATACAAGTTCATATGAACTTCCGCCATGGTGGAGTTAGTCAATAATTTATTTTACTCGTACATGACCCATTTTTTTGCTGTATAAAACTATTAGACATTGTTTGTTGATTATGAGAGTTACATTTAAAAGATGCAAAATGGTGCCTTTTTTAACATTTATCTACGAACTACTCCATTAAAACAGTATAATAATTTTACACATTAAAACACGCCCACATTTTTAAATTTTGTCAATGCATAGTAGCACGACAATTGTATTTAAGTCAAACTCTGACTCTTAATTATTAAAAGTGGTGTGAATGGTGCAAGTTTAAGGCATCTTTTGCATGTGGATATGTTTAGTATTTAAGTGACATTCTTTTACTTTTAAAAAAGTCTCCTTTGTTAATAAATTTAACGTGTAATTTTTTAACAGCTACATAATTTTGAGTGTGCATTACTAGTACTTATTTTAACTTTACAATAATTATACCTATTTATCATATATAACAATTTTTTTTTTACATTTTTCTTATATTTTATTTACACTCTTTATTTTTTTTGTAATTTTTCTTTTTTTATCACGTCATCTATTACATTTTTTATTTTTCTCTTTTATTTAAATTTTTTTCATCCTACTCACATTATTTCAGGCTGGGATCATAAGTATTTTTTTTTTTAGATAATCATGTTTTTTTTATATTATGAGTATCTTTTATTAGAAACAATATATTTAGTTAAGTAGAATTATTATGAATAACAAAATTTTACTTATAAAATTTTACTTATGAATATTGAATACAACTATATATGTGAAACTCGAACTTAAGAATTAAGAATATTTATTAAGTTAAAACTAGCTCGAATCTACTCACATCAATTGATCCACGTATTTAATGATAAAAATACTCTTATTTGAATCTATTAAGACTATGATAAATACCAAGGATATTGATTAAGAAAATAAAAATAATTTTTATTGAATGCATAAAAATACACTCTTCCATAATTTTAAAATATGTTCTCATATTATTCTTAATAAAATGTTTCTCTTTTTAAATCCTTAACTAACAAGATCCTGAGACTATTGTAAATAGGAAAATTCTCCATCTAGTACTATCAAGACCATAAGATCATATTACTAACATTTGCATACATAAAATTTGAATTATGATATTATTGATTAAATGAAATGTGCAAAAAGAATAGTTAAATTAATTTTTTAATTCTCTAATTTAATTGGATCATTTAATTTTTTAATCGATTTAATTTGATTCTATTGTTTAAATTGAATCAAAAATATTAAAAATTTATTCTGTGTGGTTTAAAATTATCATTAAATGATTTTTAATTATTACAAAATGTATATTTTTTAACACTATCAATTTAATTTATACAGACTAAATTAAATTAATTTTAAAAATTAAAAGATTAAATTAAACTAAAAAAATTAAATGATCAAATTAAATTTAAAAATAATAAATTAAAGGTGAAAAGACTAATTTAAAAAAGGATAATTATGCCTTTAATTAACGAGTCATGGGCGGAAAAATCAGGAATAGAAAGAATGAAAGAATAGTTCTACTAGCTGCAACAACTTTGATGCGGCACATTGTGCAAACATCCATAATTACAAAGTTGATATTCATGATGATGATGATTTGGGGACCTTTTTTTTAAATAATATTCACGAAAATTAAGGATGTTTGTGTTGTTGGGTGGTGCACGTGGGAGCAGAGCAGGAGGGGCAGTAAAATTCCCCGCCCGTGCCCCGTGGTTTTCTCTGAAGTCTTTTTGGGGGTAGAAACCAGAAAGCTGAAAGCTGTGGCTCAGACAGTGACATCTATATCATCACTTTATTAAAGTCATAGCACAGCACAACTGTCTATCTATTGCATTGCACCACTCTTCCACAGAGAGAGTCAGAAAGAAAGAGAGTGCTAGCTAGCGTTTTGTCTGTGTCCCTTTTATTTATGTTATAAAAACCAAACGCTTCTGTTTCTGGGCCTCGCTACCAAATACACACAAAAGATAACTGATATCATGGTTTCAGTTGGGTTGGCTGAACCAATTTTTTGTTTTTTAAGTTGTAGTATTACTACTTCAGTCTTTTTTTACCACCTTCAATTCTTTTATAAGAACCTTTTAATTGTAATTTACAGTAATTAAGAAAATCAACTCATTTAGTTGGTAAAGTTAAATTCAGATCCAGCTGCCAGTACTTTAAAGAGACTGATTAAGGAATCAATAAATAAGAAGTCTTGATTGAAGATTAAATTGATATTACATTAGAAATTTCAAGAGAATGAACTATCATATATGTTTTGTATTACATGTTTTGGATTGTACACCTCATCAATCTGGTTTGTCACATCTACACAAACTTAATAATATTAAATAGAATGAACAGTTTAAAACAATTGAACATTTTTAAAAAAAATTAAATCATCAAATTAAATCAAAATAATAAAAAATTAATTTAATATTTTGTTTCTTTCTTATCTTCTTTTTTTCTCTTTTTAATCCACCCCATTTTAAAACGGACTAATATGGTTACTCTTTTTCATTTCCTCTAGTAAAGAGACCCTAAAATGGGGAACAAACTTTTCTCTTTCACTACTTTTTAAACAAAAAAACATATGCATAGAGAAGTAATGATTGTTATACGTAACTTTTATTCTATACATGAATGAAGTAAAAAAAAAAAGGAGTTAAGTTGAGCAATTAGGAAGTTATTGATGGTAGTAGGGGACTGATGATGGTCACTTTCCTTCACAATCCAATCACTGGTCGACAAACACAACACAATAATAATCCTTCTTTCTCTTTCTCTCTAATCAATGGGACTTTGTCTCCTCGATTGATTTTGTCTTTTGCTTCTCAATGACCAGCTTTTTCTCTCTTTCTTTTTTAGTCTTATTAATCGCCCGCATTCATCGTACCCCCCCATCATATGTCCATGTCTCCCTTCCCACCCCTTTGCTTTCCACACTCTTTTTACGTGTGTAACCAAATTTAATCTCATAATAATACTTGGAATAATACTAAGCATTATTTACATTACATAGATGTCCTACTTCATATTTCAATTGACAACCATGTTTTCAATTTCCATGTTGACATGTTCATAATATGTCCCGTTATTGGGAATCAAATTAAACAAATGACTGAGTGCATGTTTAGAAATGTGCTAGACCACGTCAAAAAAATCTTGATAAACTTAAAGCTACTTTTTGATGTGGTGAAAAACTGTGGTGAGTGTGAGACATTGTAATTTTTGAATTTTCGCTTTCAACCCAAACACATGTAAATTTATGGAGAAGATTTAAATTCAATTTTTACGTAATTAATTGTAAGAGAGAAATAATTTTTTAAAATGTAACTAAATTTTATATTGAATATTAGTTTCTTAGCCCACTCAAAATTGAAATTCACAAAAAATATAGAGATTCTATCAAAAAATCAAAAGCTCTAATTATAATGAATATTAAAGAAAAGAAAATAAGAAGGACAAGTCGTATCCTATTTATAATATGTTGATATTTAAATTTACAATAAATAAATGACAGTCTTTCAAATATCTTTAGTTTGAAGAATTTCTTTGACTTTTTGTATAAAAAAAGAAAAAAAGAAAAAAAGAACCTAGCATGGGCAAGGATGAGTAGATGCTGCATTAGTGAGTGTCTAATAAGGATTGTATGCCATGAAAAGTTGCCCTATGCTTTGCTTAGTTCCAAAAAGCAAAGAGTTGGTGGGTCCAGTATAGGAGACAAAGGGTATCCCATGATCACTGACCTGCGATTGGGGCATCACGTACTGCTACAAGCAAGTGCTTTTATCAAAGTTGAGCTTGGGAAAAACATCAACGAGAAAAAAAAAAGAGGGGGGGTGCCCGTAGTCATTATCTTTTTGGGATATTAAATACTAGTTTCAGGAAGCATAATTATAGATGAAAGATTTTAGTTGAGGTTTAGATTTGTTTCAAGATCTTTCATTATCACTGAATCCTGATAAGGTTATCTTAATCAAACCGGCCGGACCTACTCATGTGGTTTTTTTAAGCTTAAAGTTATATAAAAAACGCCCCTAAGCCCTAAATCTTTATATTAGGTCGGGGAATTAGACACTAAATGTATCTACCAATTAAATGAGGATGGCAATAAATATTAATTAGTTTTTAACTATATATATTCATTAAATATCAGTACAATTTGTTTACTTGCCAATAAATATTCATTAATCAAACTATTTTTTATTTAAATTATGCAAATATATATATTTCACAAAAATTTCCCCAACTTTTTTGCCAATGATGATTCAACACAAACACTCAGCATTTTGACAAGAAGACAAAATAATATTTTTGGGATCTGAGATTAAGTAGGAAAAAAATTAGGACTAAAGTGTACTGATATTTGAGAATAATAATCAAATAACCGTCTAGTGATAAGATTTATAAATACAAATTATTTTAGGCTGATGCTTCACTATACATGGTTTTCCGGTAAACTCTCAGAAGTTATTGAGAAATTAATAATGATACCTACAATATTCACTATTTTGCTTAAAAGTCTAACTTCATGTATTTATGTAAAGAATTGTTATATTGGTAATTTATATATTAATAAAATGTAAATTAACCGATGAAAAAAATTGTTGGAGGGAATAAATCCTCCCGTAACTATTTTTGATTCTCACGAATTAAAAAAAATTACTAAAAAGGTAAAAATGAAAATTTTTTGATTTTAAAGTTGCGTAGTAAAAATAAATAAAGGTTCAACAATATCTCTAATTTATAAGATAACAAAAAAGAAATGCAGACAGAAATGCAATCTCCCGATTCCTTAACTGGATCCATGCCATCAAGTGCTCACTGTCCCTGCCCACATGTGGATGCTACTGCAATTTCAGAGAATCAGAGTACTGCAGTGGTGTTTGTAAAACCCCACTAAAACCATACATATGCTTAATTGGGGTTCATACAAACTTATTGATGGATCAGGTTCAAAATTTATTAAATAAAATGTAAGAACAAGATTAAAATTATTTAGAGAAGTCCCAACTTATTAATCGTGTGGTGGAACTATGTCAATTAATTTTTGAGCAGAAGAAAAGCAGTGAGATCTTACGTACCTTTTCATGTATTGCTGCCACCCTCCTCCTAAACAAGCTTCTATGATGAATTCCCTTAATTCCAGACACACAAAAGAAATGGTAGCCCATTTTGTGAGAGATAATGAAATAAATTATTTAAATTTTCTCTTGAAAATGAAAAAAATCACACCGTGCAATCGTGGGTTGGTTGTTAGAAAATCAATTTTGGTTGTTAGACACATCTCAATCTAATCGGCAGAACCATGTCTATGTGCAAATATTAATCATTGTTCGTTATTGGGTCACAATTTTTTTTTTCAACCATCAATTTTGCACGAACTTGAATGGATTGCTTGTTTTTGTTCACCCAATTGTTTAGGACTTTAGGCTTAGGGGTTTCCCAACAAAATAAAGTGTATTATCTTTTTGCTTTTAATTAGGGTGCCTTCAATTTGTTAACAAAATGAAAATTAATGTAGATATTGTAGTATAAAAGAAGTAATACATAAAAGTCTAAATTAATAAATTATGAAAATCTGAATTACACACAGTTTTATCCAAAGTGAATATATACATATATATATATATATATATATATTAATTTAAGCAACCTCGTCATCTTCAATGGAAAACAATTAGTAAGCCTAATTAATTAGTTCTGCATGTTACTCCACCTAGTTTGTTCTTAGTAAGCCTAATTAATTAGTAAGCCCAGTGGTATTGTTTGTTTTAATGTTTAATGATTCGTTATTATGTCGGTGGATTAAGGGAAAACATGTTTATAAACTCTATTGGTCTCAGCTTCTAAATGTTGTGAAACTTTTTTAACATACTAAAATAATTTATTTATTTTTATCTCTTTCAGTAAAAAATAATAATTAGTAAGCCTAAAATTATTGACTTGGGATCAACCACAAAACGGTGAACACAATTTACATACACACATTTTAAGAATAATTTGTTTTTCAATAAATAATTTTATATTTTTAGTATAAAGGTACTAATTAATTTGCGTATTATTTAAAAATAAGGGACACTTAAGAATAACACAGATACTTCCGTTTGAAAAGAAAAAAACTATATACAGCATTAGCAAATTATTAATATTAGTATAATACATGATACAATCAGTCTAAATTTATAATATTTATAGTAAAAATTTACTTTTATTAGACAAAATCATACCAATTTAAGAGAATTTTTTGCATTCTTTAAATATAAAAAATAATAATTATTTTATAACAGGAGTAGTATATCATTTTAATTTAAAAATGAAAAATATGTAAACTATAAAAAGGATTTAACATGTTAAAAAAAATAGTTTTAAAAATAATTAAGATGATATTTATAGAAGAGATAGGGAGTGGGGGTTTCATTTATTTTCGTGGAATCTGAATGGACAAAGCAGAGTTGGTAATGTGTCATTTCCTTTCTATCTTTTGGTTTGCAACAGGAATTGAAGGTTATTGAGTTGCGTCGTAACCCACAACTCACAAGTGATGATGGGTCGAGAGTGTTGGAAGTACTTACTTGTCAAAATTGTATGCAAAACTTAGGTGTTGAGCTTCCTGCACCATTAGCTTATTCTAATACACCATTTGGATACAGTAAATTTTCTATTTTACCCTTTGAATTTAAATTTTATTTATATAATATATTTTTAAACTTTTCTTCTTCCCTCTCTTTTTCTCCCCTGTGCATCTTCGCATTGCTATTCCTGAGCGCCTTCTTCTCTGGCAAGCACAACATTAGTGGCTCGTTGTTCTTCCCGGCATTGATACTTCTCGTTGCACGTCGTTGATTGCTGTTCAATCCGCCGCACCTTGTTCGAGTTTTGTTCGTGGATTGGCAGTGGGTTGTTTGTGCGTGTCGTGACCCTGGTGAGTGGTTTCTCTCGCTATTGGTGCTATGGTGTTCTGCTGAAGCTGTTGCAGGTCGTTAATGGCGGAAACGGATCCAGAAATCCGTGGGTCAGTGTCGTATGGATTGCTCAATCCATATGGGGTATACGGATTGGTCAATCCGTATACCCCATACGGATTGAGCAATCCGTATACCCCATACGGATTGAGAAATCCGTATACCAGTTGAATGCTGTTAAAATTGAATTTTTTAAAATGAAATGAATAGCAATGCAGTCTAATTTAAATGTATGTGCCTCTGGGTGAAAATTACTAGTTTCATGAGTTGATTTGAATAGAAATGCACAATGGTTGTGAATGTCGCTTGTTGAAAAGTTTCATAGGTTGGTTTTGATTAGAATTGAAGTTGATGATATGGTCCATTGTGCAAGGCAGGTCCGAAACCCAGAAATAGTTCTGTTTTGATTACAATTACACTTGAGTATTTGGTATGCTTGTCAAGCGTTGTTTTGAAATCATTATTGGTTGGTTTTGATCATATTGTAGTTGAGTATATGGTAAGCTAGTCAATTACACTTGTTGAACCCATTATAGGTTGGTTTTGATTAGAATTTGGTATGCTTGTGAAGCGTTGTTTTCAAATCATTATTGGTTGGTTTTGATTAGGATTGGACTTATATTATATACAATTGCTTGTGAGTTGCACTTGTTCAACCCATTATACGTTGGTTTGCATTAGTATTGGACTTCTTTGTTTGGTATGCTTGTGAAGCATTGTTTTCAAATCATTATTGGTTGGTTTTGATTAGGATTGGACTTATATTATATACAATTGCTTGTGAGTTGCACTTGTTCAACCCATTATA
>CM023952.1:6193161-6276863 GCA_013407115.1 Glycine latifolia
TGTTGGTTTGCATTAGTATTGGACTTCTTTGTTTGCTATGGTTGTGAAGCGTTGTTTTCAAATAACTATTGGTTGGTTTTGATTAAGTTTGGAGTTAAGTATATGGTAAGCTAGTGAATTACACTTGTTGATATGCTTGTGAATTGGACTTCCTTAGTTGGTATGGTTGTGAATTACACAAATCTGTATCCAATGATGTTGTTCTTGAAACTCAAAAGCTGAAAAACACTATGTGGATGCAGGTTATGGCTAAGATGAGAGGAGGAGTGCGTCGGGCTGTTGGTCGAAGTCCCGACCGTTCTGCGGGTACACATGCTAGAGGTCATCCTGAAGATGCCCCTGAGCGGCGTAGGCCAACCGCATCTGTTCGTCGTCATAGGGCAGGTGTTGCTATTCATGATGATCCTCCTGTGCCTGAGCCTGAGCCTGATGCCGAGATTGCTGACCCGGTGATCGAAGATATGGACACAGCGTCCGAATCTTTTCCCGGAGGGCCGGAAGATTCTTCAGTGCTTACTCAGTTTGCTGATCATGTGGCGCTACGAGTCTGGGCAGGAGAGGTATTGACATGTTCAACTACATAGACCAACGTCAAACTCATTTGGTTATCCATACATGATTAACCGTAAATTATGTCTTCTCTGCAGGAACGTCCAGAGTTGAAGCTTACTTCCCATGGCCGTAAGGTCATTAAATTCGGGAAGCCTATACCTGAGATTGAAGGTTTTATCGCAGCTACTGGCCTGACTCCATTGATTGGATGCTCGGTGGAGACTGGAGATAGGGGGTTGCTATCTGCATTTGTTGAGCGATGGCACCCCGAGACATGTTCATTTCATCTGCCCGTGGGAGAGATGACACTCACTTTGGACGACGTGTCATCACTGCTGCATCTCCCTGTCATGGGCACATTCGACACCTACGATCAGTTAGACATCGGAGAGGCGATCACGTTGCTGGTGGAGCTACTCGATGTCACTGTACAGGAGGCATCTGCTGAGACGACACAGTGTCACGGTGCTTATATTAGGCTATCATGGCTCCGTGAACTGTATTACGCAAAGGTGGAGGCGAGACAGTGGATATTGGCCGCCAGGGCATATCTACTTCACCTTGTTGGATGCATGCTATTTGCCAACAAGAGTGCCACACATATAGCTGTGGCATTCTTAGAGGCGTTCAGAGACTTCGACCGGTGTGCGGGTCTTGCGTGGGGTGCGGGTGCTCTTGTCCACATGTATGAGAACCTGAGCTACGCATGCAAGCACCACGGGAAACATCTTGCAGGGTACATCACATTGTTACAGGTAATGATTTCCATTCTCAAATGCATAACGATTAATATACAATTGTATCAGTATGTTTTTTTTTGCATTCTTTCCTGACTTTTATTGTTTGAAATTTGTAGTGCTGGATATACGAGCATTTTCCTAGTATAGGAAATGTCGATGCGGATGACCAGTACGACGAGAGGCAACCTCGTGCCTGCAGGTGGAAGACCGCGAAGGCCTTACCGGTGTCAACCTATCGGAAACGTGTAGATAGGTTGACACTGTCTGATGTAGATTGGACACCGTATAGAGAGCATCGTGGACAGAGGGAGTTTGAGGTCATCTCCATGTACTCTGGATTCCTCAGATGGGGTCCACATCTGACTAGGTATTTACCCGAGAGGGTGGTCCGACAGTTCGGGTATGTTCAGCACATTCCACCCCCGCCTATGTCAGATGTTCCTTCAGTTGATGATCTTGAAGACAGGTGGAGCCACTTCCTAGACTTCATGGTGCCGACCGGAGACTTGGTTGAGTATCCAGGTCATTGTGGTGCTGCATACATGGGGTGGTTCTTCCGCATCTCCCATCCATTCATGACCCCATCTCGATATCAGGAGGCGGCTTCCCAGATTCCACCCGTGCCTGAGCTTGCACCAGCCCAGACTCATTCCCATGGTGCCGCTACTGATCCATCCACTGATAGAGATGAGCAGAGACCAGTTCATGCCGTGGTATTAATTGTTAAATTCAAACCTAATTGACGTTCAATACACGTTTATCCATTACCTAACCATTTCATTTGTTTTTTTGTAGCATGTGTGCCAACGTGTTGCTGAGGGCCTCCAGCATATGATTGATATGAGGATGGTGACAGAAGGCACTTATGCATACTCGATGGCTGAGCAGCTCCTGCATCTGGTTTGAGGCGTGACTGACGATGACATTGTCTACACCCGAGCTAGACGGAGTTTCAGACCGCAGAGGAGACCTTTCCCTGCTCATGATTGATATTTATCAGAGACTTTGACATTGATTATTAGATATTAGAGAAATTTATTTGTAATTATTGTTTAGTCACTTAGAACATTTATATGACGGAACATGGTTTTACTCATTCAACATTTTATATCATAGAAGGAATACATTTTCAGTGTTAGCTAAATCTCTACACATCTCTTAAATCAACGTATTGTCTACGCAACTGCATCGCTTTAATATACAATTGCATGCGATCAATGTAATGATAGGGCCACTGCTGAGCTTCGGTGCTAGCGTGACTAGCCCACAAACATGCCGTCCACGGTAAAGGACAATTGTCTGCCAAGGTTACCTGTTTAGCACAAACAACATACATAAATGATGAATATTGGTAAAAAAAAGTATGCATAAAAATGATACAAACATTGAAATTACCTGAACAAAATGGTTTCCAAACACATGACCAATGCACAATATGCGATGAACTCGGGGATCTCTAGGTGGTTGACTTCTTAGAGGGAAGAACGTCATACTTTGCTTGAGTGACAGGGATACTACAATGATATTATATCTTGAGGCAATTACATGACCCATATCTGTGATATCCATCCACTTATCCATCGTTACCTGCAAATTATCAGTTAATCATATATATTATATGCATGTTTGTTCGTGCTTAGGTTAGGGCAAACCATATGATGTAAAAGAAACCCGATTTAAACATACCTTTGAGAATCCATCAACCAGTAGGGACCACTTTAACATTTCAAACCTGTGTATCCCACCAAACAATGATACATATTGATCGGTCCATTGTGCAAGTTCTTTGAGCAGGTCATTGCGGACCAAAGACCAAGCCTCTTCATCGTAACCTACCAAGGCAGCAATAACTCGATATCCACAATTACCATCAGCTTTTACATCAATTATGTCAATAATAAAGTTCTGCATAAATGGATGAAATTGATCGAGCATTGGAACCCTCCGATTTTTCATTAGAACATCGGAAGATGAACTGGACTGTTTCGAGGTAGAACAACTATTTTGTGCAGAATGAAACTCATCCACATACTCGAAGTAAGACGGGTCCCTTTTTGTAGACCGTTCGTGCTTTTTAACGTTTTTCTTCTGAGCACCTTTTGTTTTCACCTTATCAGGGGGAGGACACATGGAATTCTTATCAGGGTATGCAATTTCAGACAGCTTTGACTTTAGTGTCATTTTTCCACACAAATCAAGTGTTTCAAAACGGTTAGATATGGCTTCTATCTCATCCGTTATGCTTACTTGGTATTCAGCTGCACCATTGTCCCAGTAGTTTAATCGACGCCAAAACATATGAACAGTGGTGATTGGAATGCTCCCAATAACATACTTGGACAACTCACATGCACAAGGCAAACCATAAGTTGTTCTCAACACACATCCACAACGAGATGGATTTTTTCCAGCATAATCCACCCGCTCGTACTCTTCCGCAATTTCATTTAACGCATACCTGGACACCATGCCAAGAAGTCTCTTGTATAACGTAACTTTGAAAACATGTCCAACCACATGTGTACTTCTTTCCAAAGATGCCTTGATTTCAGTATGTTGCAAGGTGATCATATTGTTCATTGCATCCCAAACCGTACACAAATCACCAACACTATTTTGTAGTAGCCGCTTTAAAGTCCAATGGGCAGACTCAACCTTGCAAGGTATGATACGAACATAGTTTACTTGAAAGACTTGAAACCTATGCAAATGATAATTTAAATGATAAATTAACCAATGTCTTAAGCAGAAATTTACCTGTTTGTGGTTGTATTTCCAATATGCATTACTTTGTTTGTCCATGCTGTGACAAATTTTTCTTTGTGAGGGTTCAACCAAGTGTCCTTGACGTAATCAATAAATGTTGGCCACGGAGCACATGCAACCTCAAACTTCATAAGACAATCATCAAATTTCTTCTCACTAGCACAGTCAACCACACTTCCCCATGCATCCATGACATAATCCCATGCATTCTGCTGCCGAATATAAGTTTTACATTTTGCTTTAACATTCTTGTCAATGTGAAACCTACACAATAAATTGGTTGCCTCTGGAAAAACGGTTTTGACAGCACTCATCAATGCTAAATCTCTATCTGTAACAATCACCTTAGGGAAAAATTCACTTTTAAGAAATATCCCTCTAAACCGTTCAAGGGCCCACACAACATTGCTTATACGTTCCGCCTCTAAATAGGCAAATGTAGCTGAAAATGTCTGCCCAATAGGTGTCACACCAACAATGTCAAGTAAAGGTAGTCTATACCTGTTTGTTTTGTATGTACTGTCAATCAAGAACACCATATGATATGCATTACTCAATTGTACTGCATCCGGATGTGCCCAAAACAAGTCACGTACAACATTTTCATCCTTCAATCTATGCCAATGAATATACATGTCACGTTCAAGAAGTTTCATTAGCTGTTGCATTTCAGTGTTATCGCCTCTTCTACGCGTGCGGTATGAATATCTTGCATTGTATACTTGCTTCAAACTTGTCACATTATTGGCATTGTGCTCCTTCAAAGTTAGCAGAATATTCTTTGGTTTCACCATTGACCTTGTCATATCTGCAACAATGATCTTCTCCTCTTTAGTTAGTCGACCAGCGTATGGGTGTCCACAAAATGACTTAGCCAAAGTATGATTATGATTACCACATATTAGCTTCACCATCCACCCTTGACCTCCCGGAATTGGTTTGTCCCGCAGCTTAAAAGGACACTCGCATTTTCTAGTGCTAGTGGTCAATTGTGTCAAACCTTTTTTCCATTGTCTATATTTTCCACTCCTTTCACAACCAATTAACACAAATGACGTCCTTCCTATTTTCCCGGTTTTTGTGTCACTCCTCATTATAACGGCTACAAAACCATTCTCAAATGCAACTGCACGAGCCCATTTCAATACCGCATCACGGGATTCAAACACCTACGCAAATGGATAATTCATCTTTAATCTTCTTAATTTTAATCATTTAACAACAACAACTACATTCAAAATCACATAAATACCTCAGTCGTGTTGAATGCTGTGGAACAATCAACTACACAATCATTGTCTTCAAACGCATTAGGGCCCACTCCGATGTCTTCATCCATATAATTTCCTTCCGACAAAATACTTTCATATATCCACTCATCGGTGTCCATCCTTACAACTACAAATTTTATTTAATCATTACGCAAAACACACACAAATAAATAACCATTTACATAACCAATCCATAAAATAACATTTATTAAATTACTCATTAAAGTCTAAAGATCACCATTTACATAAACAATTAAGCAAATTTCTAAATTGTATATACTAACTCAAATAACTTTAGAAATTAAGTTCAATTCTAATTTAATCCACAAATTGACTTTCCCTATATAGTCACACAAATAATTTTAGAAATTAAACTAAATTCTAATTATTAAAACCAATGTGAATTTTAATTAAATACATGGCTTTAACCATTTTTCAAAAAAATTTTATGGACAATTTGCTGATTTAATTATTTACGGATTACCCAATCCGTATGGGATTTACGGATTACCCAATTCGTACGACACATAAAAACCAGACCCACCCACCTCTGCAACCCAGACACCACTGCACGACGCCGACGACCACCACCACGCCGCAACTCCGACGAAATCACCACAATGCCACCGAAAAACAGCAATGCACAGCGTTTCCAGCAACCAAGGAGCAAAAAATTACGTGAATGAGGTGACCAAATGGGAAAGCGCAACCAAGAATAACTGTTCCAGAAATATAAGAGGAAAGCAGCTGCCAGGGGTATTTTTGGAATTTCAAATTATTAATGGTGTATTAGAAATTAGGAATGGTGTAGGAAGCTCTTCTTAAAACTTAGACATCAAGGTCTCCTTAACGGGCCAAACATGCTCCTTAATCAATTTCATTTCTCGGATCTGATTTGAACCCTGAAACTCTCACTCTCTCTATTATATTTTAATTTATTCAAATATAATATAATGATATATATAAAGGACATGATCCATTAACACCATATGTTAAATGTTTGTAGTCATCATGTAATAATTTTGTGTAAAGTGTGAAATTAATCGATTCGATTGTTAAATCATTTTATCATTTGTAAATCAAATTTCACATAAATTACATATTTATTGGTATACTATCGACCAAAAATGTGTTTGGTTCTTGTATATTTGGTTAAGTTTGGTTTTGATTCTTATATTTTTAAATTGATGAATTTAATCTTCCATCATTATAAAATAAGTGAATGTAGTCTCTCTTTCAATTTGTACATATCAAAATCATAATTAAATGTTAAGTTTGAATTTGAATAAGGACTAAATTCACGTATTTATAAAATTTGATGGATTAAATTTTTTAATTTCAAAGTACTAAACCAAAACTAAGTTTAACTAAAGGTACAAACACTAAAAACACATTTTTTTCTTCTTATTATTATAGTAATAGATATTTACTTATATTTTAAGCAACTTAATATTAATTTTTTAGAATAAAGAACTATGGTGGTGAAGTGTTAATTAGATTTTTGTTTATGTATTGTTGAATTGTGTAGTTTAAATTTTAAATTATTGTTAGGATTTGTTAGGTTGTTACATTTTGTTATTATTATGTATTACTTGCATATTTTTTAACTGCTCTCTTATATATAAGAAAAAAAAACGTTGAGGGAAAATATATAAAAAAAAATGGAGTGAATGAATGAAAGAGTAATTATTATTGCATTTATCCAAATCTGATTTTTTAACATGGTATCATAGCAATGATTTTCTCCATGAATCAAAGTCATGATATCCTCCATGAAAAATCATGGTATTCTCCATAAAAAAATATGGTATTCTCCATGAAAAAAAAATTATCTTTAGCTACCATAAGCCATGATTCCTGCCATAGTTCCTTTCATGAATGAGAGTCATGGTTCCTTCCATGAAAAAAATAATCTTCCACTATCATTACAGTTTTTCTTCTTCATATTCTCAAACTTTCATCTCTTTTTTTCTTCCCATATCAATACCTTTCAAATTCAACACGTTCAATTTTATAAACTTTATATAGTTTATGAGAACTTTCCGTTTGATTATAAAATATAGAGACGTGATCATTTGACATAAGGTGTCAAATTTTTGTACTTGCGTAACTTAATACTTCCTTCGGTCCTTTTTATATGAAATAAGTATCAGTATATTTTACACAAAAAAATATTTCTTATAAAAAGGATAGAAAGTAATAACATTTTGTAAAATATAAAAAAATTAGATTATCTATTGATTAAACATGACACACCAAATTATATTAACGTAAGTTACGCCAATTCTTACACTACTCAACAGTTTTTTTTTTAAGGTACTACTCAACAGTCTTGAATTAAATACTTCAAACAAAAAATCTTTAATTAGACAAATTTATCTATGAATTAAAATTTCATTTCATATAAATCATGTTCACACAAAAAATACTAATTTTAAAATACTTTAAACCTCAATAATTTATATTAAAATGAAATAATATATTTTTAAAATATATAACATTTGAATGATAAAACTCACATTTTATATAAAATTATTAATAATGTACTAGTTGATAAAATTTACACCAATATATATTTCTCTCCCTTCATCCATAGGCATAAAAAAACACATTTAGACAAGGTTGGGTGATAGAGTACTCGAATCCCCCAACTATAATATGGTGTGATGAAAATGAAAAACTAATAGGCTGAAGGACCATACTATGAACTAAGAGAATTAATTACTTTATTTTTGTTAACAGGATGTAGGGTAAATTCCACTAATAGCGTAAAGATATTGCATTATTCATCAACTTTACCGACAATCTTTTTTAGAATATTAGTCATTCATTGATTTCATTTTCATCTCTGATCAGTTTTCCTTTTACAACTTCATGACCTGAGTTATTTAAATTACACAATTGTTACAAGTTACTAAAGATTAGCGTTATTGGTTGGTTATGCTTATATGCTTAGAAGCAGGCGAGACGAAGAACATCAAATAGAAAGGTAAAAACTACAATTAGAATGATTAACTTTGACTGTGTATCAAAGAGGGCATTTGGTCTAGTGGTATGATTCTCGCTTAGGTTGCAACGATTTCAATTTTCGGAATACCCCACTTCTATAAGTTTTAGTGCTTGTTTGGATGTAAACTTCTTTAGAAGTACTTTTAGAAGAAAAAAGTAAGAAGAAAAAAAATGAAATGAACTTTTCCATAAGCTAAAATGAGTTTTTCATCAACTCATTTTTAGATGTCATCTCATCTTTTAGAGAAATTATATTGATGAGCTTCTAAAAATTAACTAATGGAAAACTTATTTTTACTTATCAAAAAGTTTATTCTATTTTTTTCTTTTAGTAGTGCTTATAAAGAAGTTTAAATAAACGTACCCTTAATCTATTTCAATGCTTAATAGACCGATAATGGTTCTATATCCATTTTTTTAAATAAAACATAAAATAGAAGAGGAAAAGAGAAAGAGGGTATAGACTTAATAGAAATGGGAGAATATTCAGTTAGATATGTAACAATTAAAGGGTAAAATAAATGTGTATATAAAAATGAAATATTATCTTTATTATCGCTATAAATTATATACAGAGAGAAAGGAACTAGATCGATAAAATTAAAATTAGTACCAAATACAAACTACCTATAATGTAGCTAAATGATCTACCTGTCACAATCTACAAACTAGAGCTAACTGAAGCAAAGGCAATGGAGGATCAAGTCCATTTCACTAGTGTATTGTAACTTTCCTGTTACACTTACATTTTTAGATTGATCAGTGGTTGAGTCCATTCCACTAGTGTTTGTTGTTTTCAATCTTCAGTAGCCCATACCTAGCAGCAACTTCCCTCCATTCCTTCTGCTCCGATAGGTAACCATGCCTTAACAAATACCTTTTAAGCTCGATCCGGAGGTTCCTAATTGGCTACCCAACACACCAAATACCAAATATCAGGTTCAATTTGTCAGCACTTTTTTTTGAATCATAACACAAGTTACACACCATATTTAAAGATCAGTAACAAAGTAACAACACTTCAATTTTGAATACAGATTTTGTGGAGTTTAATAGACTAGTCTAAAACGTTATCAACTAATGAGAAAATCATCTTTAACATAATTTTTAATATAATTATTATTGAGATTTTAATTTTTATGTATTGTGAGTCTAAAAAAATTACACTGTTAATAGATTATAAATTATATATTTATATGACTTTGTAAGATAATTATTGTGAAAATTAACAAATTTACTAATGTGCTAACTTGTAAATAAATAACATTATATTTGTGTACTATTAATGCATTCATTATTATTTTTTAATTATAAAAATCAATAAACTTATCATGTGATACACTTGTTAATTTATGATTAGAGAAAAATATAAAGCAAAAATGAAATTGTGTGTGCATGTATTTTTTTTATTCAATTTTGTGGCATTCATTCAACAGAATACAACATAGCAAATTTTGGTGAACTGCAAATAACTTGATTAATTACCTCAGCCTGAGATTCCAAAGCAAGCCTAAAGAATTCAGAGGCTACAAAATGCTTACTCACAGACTCAGCCATTTTGATTTGGCCAACCCAATAAGAAGATGTCTCAAGCCTATCAAAACGGCATTTGCTACAATTCAGTGCAGAGTAGAATGGTGTGGGTGACTTGGTTCTAACATGGGACGATGATCCTACTGGAGTTTTTAGCTCTGAAGCCGAACCCTTCTCTTGGGAACTGTTCTTTGATGTTTTTTCAGCAAATTGTTGTGGAAATGTGTCACTTTTCTTGTTCAATCCGAGATTGGCATTTTGTGTGAATTTTTTATCATGTGTGTCAATGGGAAGTTGAGTTGTGCTAATGGATTTGGGTTTTCTTTGTGAAACAGCAATTTTTGTTTTGGTGATTGACTTGTCCCACACGGGTTTTCCTGGGATAATGTTTGTGTTCCTAGCGGTACCCAAAACCCGGTTGTGTCTGAAACCAAAGCTAATAATTGAAAAAAAGAAGAAGGATATACTTCATAGCAAGTGAAACTAAATTGCTGAACAACAATTGTTACTTACCTTTGGGCTTCAGCCGTGCCAATTTTGCTTGCTTGGTTGGTCTTTTGCTTGATTTTTGGCTTCGAATCGTTGGCTTTGCCTGGTACCATATAATTGTATTAAAAACAATGTAGAGGGATGATCAGTGATGCATAATAAAACATTGAAATAACAGGATGAAAAAATTGTGTTGTAACCTGGAAGTAGAGAGAGAAGAGAATCCATGAAAAAGATATCACCAGAGTTCAACAATCATGTCTCTGAGATTGTGGGTTTTATGCAATTACCACTTTTTGTAACCGTTAGAAACATAGAATGCATGAGCGGGAACAGGTTTTCCTACAAGTTTTTTTTTTCTTCCTTTAAATATTTTTTGGTTATTTTTTTGTCAACAGTAAAAAAAAATTGGTTATTAGAATGTAAAAATTACAGAAAACGGGCCCAGTAACCCAAACCTTATATCATCCATCATTTTCTCAAAATAATGAAAAGAGAAGGGAAAAAACCACCGCATTCTTTCTTTTAATCTGTTTTGAAACTCCACCGTATTTTAAAATATAAGGTCACCATTTCATACGCAATTTCTCACTTCTCTATATAGTGTATGTATACTGATCCAGGTTCTCTTTGCAAACTTCAAATTCTCGTATTGATTTGGTGAACTTGAGAATATATCAATTTTGGTACCCCAAACATAAATAATGACTAACGTCACGAATGAAAATTGGATAGACATGTTGCAAAAACAAAATTAGCTAGTCATAGATGAGAACAAAATCAATAAATGATTAATGTCCTCACAGGATTATCGATGAAGTTGGCGAGCAATGCAACAACTTTACATTGCTAGTGGAGTTTACATTATATCCCTCCTGTAATATAGTGTGATGGAAACGAAAAACTAATAGGCTAAAGAATCATACTATAAATTGAGAGGACTAATCACTTTTTTCTTTTTTCTTTGTATCACAGGTGTGATGAAAATGAAAATGGACAACTAATAGATTAGAGGACCATACTACAAACTCGGAGAACTAATCACTTTAATTTTTTTGTCACATGATATAACGTAGATTCCACTAGCAGCATAAACATGTTGCATCACCAACTTCACCCATAATCCTTCGAGGACAGTAATCATTCATTGATTTCATTCTCATCTATGACTAATTTTGCTTTTGCAACTTCTATATCTGTGTCTATCTAATTTTCATTCATGACGGTGAGTTATTATTTATGATTAAGTTCATTCTCACTTGTCTCTCTTGCTTGATTGAAATAGTAATTTCATTAAAATTACACAACTCTTACCAGTTACTAAATACAGATTATCATGTAAAAAATACGGATTATTATACACTGAAAACAGGTCCAGTGACATTCTAGTCTTTAATTTGATCGTATATCATGTAAAATCCTATATCATCTGTCATTTTCTCAAAATAATGATAAAAAGGTAAATAAAACACATTCTAGCCTTTAATTTGATCAGTTTTTGCACCGTATTTCTAAGGTCAACATTTCATACACAATTTCTCATTTTGCAATTTCAAATTCTCAAATTGATTAGGTGAATATTTGAGAATCAAAGTTGGTACCAAAGTTGATCGTCCAATTATTGTCCTTCAACATTCAAATAAATTAATTCTGTGTTCATCCAGTTGAAATCAAGTATTGGTGAAAACAACATAAACGTGGTTTCATAATTAGAAGGAATCTCTAATCTGGAGAAGTGCTAGATCAGGCAAACTAGCGAGTAGGATATATGTGTGGTGGCTAGGGAATTCGATTCAATAGTAAACATTACGATATACACAATTTAACATATATATAATGGACATTTATTTGTTGTTGTGGCCATTCTCCTGCTGAAGCAAAAGCTTTTGGCTCGAAGGACTTGTTTGACTAATCTCCACGTTAGTATTCTAACTCTTTTGAGGACCATACCACATCAATCCCCAAATTAAAGCACACATATAATATAAGACATCTCTATTAATCCCATTATTAATTGAAATTAAGTAATTATATGCAGACGCTGCTGAAAGCTTACCATCACTAGAAAGTTCCATGCCAGGACATTATCATCAAGAAACCTAGTACATTGCTGTCATTTTGTTGCAGATGTATTGGGGGCAATTTTTGATTGATGAGTTGAATATAATTCCACTCATTTTTATCATTAAATCATCACAATCCTTGATAAATACACTTTGCTCATGCAGAGGAATAGGGGTAGTGACATGCCATATATAATAGAGACCCTACACTGGGGAGCAGGGAGCTAATAAAGGTCTGGTATTTAAGTTATAGTATAAAAAACATTTTCAAGCCCCTTCTTTACACCAAAAAATAAATAAATTATCAGTTAACTTTTTTTTTGTTATAGCTTTTGGATTCATTTTCTAATTTATTTTCTTCTAAGGATAAAAGATATATATTTAAATTAAGAGAATTAAGTCATGTTCATAAATATAAACAAAGTTCAAGACAATAAATTTTAATAATTTATAATTTCATTTCCGTTGTTTTAAAATTTATTAAATTATAAAATATTTATTAAAAAATTATCTTATGCTTCTTTTTCTTCTAAAGCCTCACTCCTAAACATTTGGGAAGTCATTTTTTGTTTTTGACGAAATTTGGGAAGTCATTATCATTTTTTTTTTATAGGTTGCAAAAATATACATTGAATGGGAATGAAACTAAAAACGACCAAGTTTAGCCTGTTTAGGCTCTGTTAAAAAAGCAAAAAGTTCCTTTCAAAGAAAGAAAGTCCAGGCAGGGAAGGCATGTCCTTAAAGGTTTGCCCTTTACAATTTATTTATTTAGATAAAAACTCAAACTGCAAATAGGTGGGTCGTGTAACCCAGAAAGAAACCCAGTTTAATTATTTTGATGTGATTAATATGACCATTACTATTATATGCTGTCATTTTATTAATACACTCCCCATTTTGTTTTTTTTTTCAAAAATATTCTATTTCTAGAAGTTATTGTTGTAAAGCGTTAATGTTCCGAATATTAAGTTTTGAACTTTCTTAAATTTATTTCAGAAATTAATTTTAAGAGGTATTTAAAATTTTAACACATTTCAAATTAATTAAGATTCCTCTATAATTGATTAAGCGAATTTTTAAGATGAAAAAAAAATAGCTAGGCCAAATATGACTCATAAGACATACTATCATGAATGTGAGTTAAGGTCTTTATTACAAACTTAAAGCTTTGTCAAATCATTTATGGGGTTGTCTTCACTTTCAAACTTGGGTAGGACTAATCACTCCAAATATTTTTAAATTCATGCACAAAAAGAAAAGAGAAAACACACAAACTACTTTTCCTACACGCGTAACATCTTATATATATGTAACATGGTAAAAAACACTAGCACCGCCATCTCTTTTAGGGTCCGAATAACACTACTAACAATTTTTTTCTTAAAAAAAAAACAAAAACAGAAAAGCATATTAACCTAAGTGGTACGCTTGAAAAATAAAAAAAAAACAAAAAATTAAGCATATTAACCTAACACATCAACGACCTAGGTAAGGTCACTAGAGTTGAGGCTACTTCCATCAATGCGATGTAGAAGATTTGTTATCAAGAGGTTCCACTGAAATCATTAATGTTCATCAGACGAGCATAGATAGTCGCTTCACGTCGGAAGCTTCCAAGACCACTAACGACTTCTTCAGCAACGGTAGTGGGGCAAAAGCTTCCACCAAGAACAACCTCTTTAGGATAAAGATGATGAAACGTTGACCATAGCTTTTAGACATATCTAGGAACGGTGGTGATGACGCAAATATATATGGAGGAACTTTCCTTGTCTTCAACATTGGCGTGACCAACCACCCGAGCATTGGTGGAATATGTGGATTCGCGAGCGGAGTCCTAGTTAGATTAAGCAACAACATTTGGGTTTCCGCCATCAGGTTCACCACCATTGGGTTGATTGATCAACAAGCCACGGTCTGCACCACCACCACCAAAAACAAATTTGTTGTTGGGGACTCTGCCATCAAGCTCACCACCATTGAGCGCGTGATCGTCTGTTGCGTCGATCCATTGTCAGAAAAGCATAATCATGCCCAAAGGGGTGAGAAGGATGTTGGCTATCAACGCTACAAGTTGGCATGCATTCAAAACTAGCAGCCCGAAGTTTTGCTGCTTTCCAAAATTTTGTTGTGTATGACTCATTGATATACGTATAGTATATGATGTTTTTCAAGTTAAAAGAAGTAATAATTGATCATAATAGAACTACAATTGGCTTTATTTGTGAATGTTTTGATTAAATTATCCCAATTCACATTATATATCATTGTATGCAATTTTATAGCAAGAATTCAATAAAAGAAAGAAAGAAAGCAAGATCAAGAAATTTCTCTGGAGTCCCACGCTATTGGCGTGGTGTTTGGCGCCATTCGCGCCATAAAGCAAAAACAAGGAAAATCTCACTGTGATCTCGCGCTATCAGCTCCATGTCTGGCACCATTCACGCCAATGAAGGAAAATAGGCCAATATTCACTGCAATCTCACACTACTGGCGTGAAATGGGACGCTAGTTGTGCCAGGGAACTGAATTAGGGAATTTCCACTGTCAGCTCACGCCATTAGCGCCAGCGACACTTGACTTCAAGATAAAGCTTTCTGTTACACGAGTTTGGGAGATTTTGGATAGATTTTACACCCTAAATATAAATAGAGACTTAAGAGGTCAAAAAGGGGGTTCTACACACCACAGAAGCACAAATATACACTGCAGAATAACAAAGGAAGAGTTTTGGGGGAGATTGAAGGAAGCTAGGTCAAGAGAGTTAATCAAGATTGAGGGCTACTTCTTCTTCTTCTTGTTTCTTTCTTCATCTAGATACACTGTATTTATACTCTTAAAGCCAAGCATGAATAAGCTTGACTAGTTTCTTTATTGTGTTTAGGGCCATAAACTTAATATGAACTCTTTTGTAATTGATTGATTCTATGATTCTTTTATGTTAGTTATTTTATTTTATCTTGTGATAATTGAATACATCTTTGTTAGACTTGATCATTCTAATAAAGTTCTGAGGGTTAGGGTTTACAATATGAATATTGAGACTTTAATTGCTGATCGGGATAAAATAGCAATTAGTACATGACCTAGGGATAGAGATGTATGATTGCAGATTAATTGATGTATCATCTTAATGCTTAACTTAAGAGAGATCACTAAGGAATTAGGGTTTTTGCTTGGGTTAAAGAGTTAAAATCACTAAGGAATTAGGGTTTAAATATTTTTAATATAATGATATATTATCTGAATAACTAAGATAATTGAATGTAGTAATCAATTCAAGTAAAGAAGGTTGAGATCAAAAGGTACATGTACTATGACTACAATTAATTCTCATAAATTCATAAAATCTAATTAATATTGCTTTTGGATTCTTATTAATTCATACTTCTATTATTTAAATTTCTTTTCATCTTGACACAAACACTCATTCCTATTAATAATTATTTATCCAAATTAAAGATAATAGTTGTGATAATTTTGGTGCCTCAATTCTCGTGGAGATGATATTCTATTTATCACTTTATTACTTGTAACGATCGGTGCACTTACCGAACGCTCAATACTCATATTTTATGGATAGGTAGATGTTGAAGCAAAGGAGAACGGAGCACAACGGAATTGAATAATCTTCCAATTGGGACTAAGGCCACCTGTTGTGGAGTTATGAGGGTAAGGGATATAGGAGTGAAGCCCCGCATTACGGATAAGATTTTGTTCGATATTATACAGTATGGTAAGATGATATTGTTTGCAGATAATATATTGTACGATATGGATAAGATAAGATGTTGTATGTGGATTTGGAACATGGTATTAGATTGTTATATAAACTAATGTAAGATGAATAAGAAAAATAATAATTGCTCTACTCCGAAGGACATAAGCATACTTATCGAATATCATTAAATTCCTTGTGTTGGTGTATGTAATTATAATTTCCCGACTTGTAGAATTGTGGTTGCTATGGCTATCAATATTAACTACCAACTCATATATAATGATTAACCAATTCTAAATTAGATATAAACCCTCATCTAATAAAAACATGTTTTTGTTGACAAATATATAACAAAATTGTGGTTCAGTTTAAATTTTGTGGTATCCCCATTACATAACAGAAACATCATGTTGTATAGAACATTTTCATTAGAAAAAAAAGTAGGTGTGATCTCCTTGGTAGCTATTAGCAATGACAATGAGACCAATAACAACTTCCATTGCTTATAAACATCTTTCTCACTGTCATATGCAACCATTTATATGACATACTTTAATTTTATATATCAACCTTTTCTTATATTTTGAGCAGGTATTTTGAAAAAAGGTGATGCAACTATTTTTCTGTGCATTTTTATTTTCTTTTGTAAATCAATTATTAATAATTTGTGAAATGATCATGTTACTTTTTTTCACGTATTTTGTAAAAAAAAATCATAATTTTCTTCCTATTTAATTTTACTAAAACATGATTCATGTTATGTTTTTAATTGTTTTTTAATCCACAAATGTATTTAATTGTTATTACATTACATATCTATTATTTAAAAGAATAACCCGCGCACGAATAATCCAATTAATTAGAATGACAATAGAGATTAAGAGATCAACACACCATAAATTGGCAAGGTGAGAGTCTTCAGGAGTTAAGGTCATTTGTCCTTTCATACCCTGTGTATGTGTATTGCCAAACCAAATGACGTATAAATGAATTTTTTGTCACCTAAAACAATGATAGTGATAGAATTAAACTTTTAGAAGATGAAATTAATTAGTGTCTACTCTTTTATTCGTTCCAAAAAGTATGAGAAAGATTAAGTGACAACAATAATTTTCTACTTTGGTGATAGTTTGAGATACCACGGATCAAAGCCTCATGCATTGAAAAATATTCTTTTTAACCTAATATAGAACATAGAAAAAGTTTGAATTCTTAAGAAAGTTATAGCAGTTTTTATCGTTGTATTAAAAGTATGAATAATTATATATATCCTCCTATTGTATTCTTCTAACAATCTTTTTATTACTTCATAAAATAAATATATTAAATATCTTAAAAACATAAAAATGTTTGTTTTTTCATGTAATAATTAACAGGATATTCCTAAAAGAAAGTAATAAGAAGCTATCAATTTTTTATAAAAATTTTATAATTAAATGATTAAATTTTTAATCTTTAGTACTCCTATTTTATTTATAAAAAAAAAGAGTAGATATACAAATTGTCTGTACTTCATGAGGTTCACAAACTTCCTCTACAAGGAGATATGCTATTAAAAGAAACATTCTTCTAAAGTTCCAAGAAATTTACTTATCGACATTAATTAGGATGTTTGAAGTAGTGTATAAACTGTAGATGCACGATATTATAGTCAAGCAAAAAAAATTTCTTAATAGACCGAGAAAATTCAATTTCACTTGACCACTTTAGCAATATAGATTTTCTTACATTCATCATTAATATTCCCTACATGTGTGTTTCATGATCAATATATGGGTCTGTCTACGTTGAAGAAATTTCAAGTGGTCTACAGTTGAACTATTAATTTTACCTAAATAAGAGGCCAAATACCGCTTAATCTCTAATATATATTAACATCTTTAACCTAAATTAATTAAGATAGGTGATAGATGAATCTAATAATAATCACGATAAAATGCTTAATCTCTAATATATTTAAATTAGTTTTTTAGAGAATTTAAATTAATCTTTTAATTAACACTAATTACTTTTCTTTGTTTTTTTCATTTTTTGGTAACATAATTCTTCCACATCACTGTTTGCATATCGTCTGCTCCTTCCCTTCCAGATCTGGATTTTCTTTTTTCGATCTACCCAAGTGACTACACCAGCAAAAAAAGTAATAATCTCATTTTGATTTCCATAAAAAAAAAAAAAAACTATTTCTGATTTCAGAGTGCATTTCCAGCAACTCCATCTTTTCCCAACCATGCATATTGACCCATATTGACTATTACCACCCAATTTTTTTTAAAATCTCAATTACAGTAAATAACAAAGATATTTTTCTACAAGTGCAAATTTCAAAAACTCAACTACAGTATACCCAACTCAGATTAAATTTAAACTCAAAACATTCCAACTCTAATTAACCATTATCAAAAAACAGAAACCCAATCCTGGGTGATTTAATCATGGGCGATTTCCATCTCGACAAAAGAAATTAGGAAAATTCCAACGAATTTCCCAGACTATACAAAAAATTTGCTGCAAAAATGATGCATGTCGTTAGCCAAAGCAGCTTCTTCAGTAGTGTCGCTGCTTCACCGGTGTTGACATGCACTACAACGTTACGAAGACCCTGTTAGTGCGTATGAACACGTGGGTCGTAGGCGAGGAGAAGCCGGGGATGACCGGCGATTGGTAGGACCATTATGACAACAAGAAATGGATGTGGAAAACACTTTCTATATTACTCTCTGTTGATAGCTTCTCTTGTTGTGTCTTACAAATGAAAAATTACAGCAATTTATAGGCAGAATGTTTGCTTCTCTATAAATTAAAACATAATTGCCATTGAATGGCTTGTCTTCCGTTACGCTATTCATTCCTAATTACCATTTATTCTGGAAAGAAAACTGCTAATTTAAGTTTCATAACAAATCTCCCCCTTAAACTTAAATACTCTTTCCATCTCTCATTCCAATCAACCGTTTACAATTCTCCAGCAATGTGGTCGGCAGCGGCTTAGTGAAAACGTCCGCGGCTTGAGCTCGGCTTTCAACATGCTCCAACTCGACTTTTCCTTCTTTGACTTGTTCTCGGATAAAATGAAATCGGACATCGATGTGCTTGCTTCTTCCGTGATTGACCGGGTTCTTTGCTAGCTCGATCGCCGACTTGTTGTCAACTCGGATCACAGTCCCTTCAACTTGGATCACTCCCAGATGCCTTAGAAGATTTGAAATCCAAACTGCATGACATACACTCCAAGAGACTGCCACATACTCGGCCTCGCAGGTCGACAAGGTTACAATGGGTTGCTTCTTTGATAGCCAAGTAAAAGCCGTATTCCCAAGTAAGAATACATAACTCGAAGTACTTTTCCGGTCATCAACATCACCACACCAATCGCTATCCGAGTAACCCACTAGTCGGTAGTCATCCGATTTTGAATAGAGAAGACCAAGTGATAGGGTTCCTCGGACATATCTTAGAATTCTCTTCAAAGCCTTCCAATGTGTGTAGCTCGGATCCTCCATAAATCTGCTCGTTATCCCAACACTTAGCATTAGGTCGGGTCTCGTGCTTGTAAGGTACCTCAGACTTCCGATTAAACTTTGATATCTCACAGAATCAGCTCGTTCTCCTCCATCAGACTTTGAGAGTTTAGTCCCTGGTTCCATTGGAGTAGAAACCGGGTTGCAGTCCTCCATTTTAAACTTCTTTAAAATTTCAAGAGCGTACCTCTCTTGGGATATAAAAATCCCTTCCTCCGACTGCTTCACTTCTAGGCCAAGAAAATATTTCATCAAGCCTAGATCTGTCATCTCGAACTCTTTCTTCATTACCTCCTTGAACTCCTTAATCATCTTCGCGTTGCTTCCGGTGAATATGAGGTCGTCAACATAGAGAGCTACTACCATCATATCCTTTTCTGATTTCTTTGTGTATAAGGCATGCTCATACGGACATTGCTCGTACCTGTTTTTCTTGAAATATCCGTCAATTCTCTCATTCCAGGCGCGAGGAGCCTGCTTCAGCCCATAGAGGGCTTTTTTCAACCTTAGCACCTTCTTCTCATCTCCTCTCTTCATGTACCCGAGTGGTTGCTCGACGTACACCTCCTCTTTCAGCACTCCATTTAGAAAAGCCGATTTCACATCCATTTGTAAAATCTGCCATTGGTTCTGAGCGGCTATCGAGATCAGAAGTCGGATTGTCTCCATTCTCGTGACAGGGGCAAATACTTCATCATAATCTATTCCCTCCTTTTGTTTATA
This sequence comes from Glycine latifolia, assembly GCA_013407115.1. Taxonomy (NCBI): domain Eukaryota; kingdom Viridiplantae; phylum Streptophyta; class Magnoliopsida; order Fabales; family Fabaceae; genus Glycine; species Glycine latifolia. Next base: position 6,213,550 of record CM023952.1, read on the forward strand.
GCCTTTTACCATAAGTCGAGCCTTATACCGCTCAACCTCTCCTTTAGCATTCATCTTTTTCTTGTACACCCATTTTACTCCAATGGGTTGAGCTCCTTCAGGAAGGTCGGTCAGTTCCCACGTTTTGTTGCGTTCAATCGCCTCAATCTCCTCTTCCATCGCTGTTCTCCACTTCTCATCTTGGACAGCTTTCTCAAAACTCAAGTCTTCAGAGTCGGCTAGAAGACATACAACATGAACTTCATTTGTATTGTCGTATATTTCCTGCAGGCTTCTCGTCCTGGGCTGTAGTGGCTCGTTTTCTTCATCTGAGAACTCGATAGTTGTTTCTGTTGAAGGCACAACCATTTCCGAGCTAGTTTCTGCTTCGACCGGGTTACTCCAACACCATTGCTTTGTTTCCTCCATGTGAACATCTCGGCTTACCACCACTTTTTTGTTAATAGGATCAAATAATTTATATGCCTTAGATTTTTCATCATACCCAATGAATACGTACTTCTTGCTCCGATCTTCTAATTTTGTCCTGTGTTGACTCGGTACTAGCCCATAGGCCACGCTACCGAACACCTTCAAATGAGAGACAGTCGGCTTCATACCACTCCACATCTCCTGAGGTGTCTTCTCGCCTAGCTTTACATGTGGACATCTGTTTTGCACATAGACTGCACACTGCACGGCCTCTGCCCAAAACTTCTTCGGCATGTTCTTTCCTTTCAACATAGATCGAACCATATCGAGAATAGTTCGGTTCTTTCGTTCTGCTACTCCGTTTTGCTGAGGAGTATATGGGGCAGTCAAGAAATGCTTGATCCCATGTTCTTCGCAGTATTTGTTGAACTCGGCAGAAGTGAACTCGCCTCCTCTGTCAGATCGGACTGCTTTGATGTCTCTGTTCGTTTCTTTCTCCACCATCACTTTGAATTTCTTGAAGGTTTCAAACACATTTGACTTCTCCTTCAGAAAGTAAACCCACGTCTTTCTCGAGAAATCATCAATGAAAGAGACGAAGTATCTCTTACCACTGAATGATTCTGGAGTTATTGGCCCACACACATCGGTATGGATTAGGCCGAGTTGCTCCTTTGCTCGGTACTCCGAACTCCTTGGGAAAGAAGTCCTCGTTTGCTTCCCGATCACACATTCTTCACAGAACCTCTTGCCGAATTCCATTTTAGGTAGTCCGAGCACCATCTCCTTTTTCACCAGCTCGGTCAACCCACCAAAATGAAGATGACCAAACCGAAAATGCCACTTCATGGCCTCATCTTCCATATCCAGGTTCATGCATTGATCTTGAACTATTTTCAGCTCAAGTTTGTACATGCGATTTTTCTTCATTTCTACCCGGGCAACGAGCCTCCCGGATTTATCCTTCAGTTGTAATTCTCGGTCCTTCATCAGAACCGAATACCCCTTCTCCATTATCTGTCCCATGCTCAGAATGTTGCTTTTGAGATCAGGTACGTAGTATACATCTTTGATCTCTCCTATTCGCCCATTTTGCTGTTGATACCAGATCGTTCCTCGGCCTTTGACGATTACTTTCGAAGCATCACCGAAGGAAACCGATCCGGACTCCTCCTTTGAAAGTATTTTAAATAAACTCTCGTCACCACACATGTGGTTACTTGCGCCGGTGTCCAAGTACCAAACCGAGTTATTAGAACATCTCGGCTCGGTTTCCGGAATGTTTGTCGCCAGCAGCAATCCTTCATCTTCTTTCTCGGCAAGGAAGTTTGTTGGTTCCTCCTTTTTCTTTTCAAACCTACAATCTTTGGAAATATGACCCAACTTTCCACAGTTGTAGCATTTTACCGAGTAACAATCCTTGGCTATATGCCCATACCTCCCACAGTTATAGCATTCAAAATTGTTTGTGTTTGTTCGGTCGATCCGAACCTGACCTCGGCCACGCCAATTCTGTTGGCCGACTTGTTCACTTCCTCGTCCTCCTCTACCTCGGCCTCTACCTTTTATTTTGCCTTTGGTATTTTGAGTATAAAGCACTTTCTCCTCTTTTATTGTCGCCTTCGCCTGGAGAGCCTGTTCAAGGGACTCCGCCTTCTTGTTTTTCTTTCTCTGCTCATGCGCTTCCAGGGACCCAGTAAGCTCTTGAAGGGTAAGCGATGATAGATCCTTGGACTCCTCTATTGCGCATACGATATTCTCGAAATCATCTGTCAATGATCTCAGAATCTTTTCAACAACTCGGTTTGACAAGAGAGACTCGCCATTCTGACTCAACTTGTTTACCACGGCCTCCACCCGAGTAATGAACTCGGACACGCTTTCAGACTCCTTCATTCTCATGTTTTCCAACTCGCCTCTAAGGGTTTGAAGTCGGACTTGCTTCACACGTTCGTCTCCTTTATTTGTTTTTTCGAGTATATCCCATGCAACTTTGGAAGATTTTGCATTTGCTATCTTCTCAAAGCCGGACTCATCAACAGCTCGGTATAGCAGATACAGAGCCGCCTTGTCCTTAGCTCGGATGGCTTTCAATGCGTTCATTTGGGCATTTGAATATCCATCTGTACTCGCCGGTTCCTCATATCCATTCTCGACCACGTCCCAGTTATCTTGGGAACCGAGAAGGGCCTTCATCTGCACCTTCCAGTTATCATAGTTGGTGCCTTTCGTCAACTTGGGTAGCGGGATGCCACCGGTCAGACTTGCCATTTTTCTTCAAGTGTTTACACTCAACTTACACCTCACAGAGCTTCTAATTCGCTCCTCTCTCTCTATTGGCTAGCGCACACCGCAGCCTTCTCTCTTGATAGCTCTGATGCCAATTTGACAACAAGAAATGGATGTGGAAAACACTTTCTATATTACTCTCTGTTGATAGCTTCTCTTGTTGTGTCTTACAAATGAAAAATTACAGCAATTTATAGGCAGAATGTTTGCTTCTCTATAAATTAAAACATAATTGCCATTGAATGGCTTGTCTTCCGTTACGCTATTCATTCCTAATTACCATTTATTCTGGAAAGAAAACTGCTAATTTAAGTTTCATAACACATTATTGTGGGTTACCCACCAAGTTGACAATGCAGGAACAAAGGAAAGCATCTAGTTCATGTAACATTTCCTTAACAAAATACTAGTAGTTACGTGAACTTGAGTTAGAAACCAAAACTAGATAACTATCCACTCTATCCTATGAGCAATTTGATCATCTCATGGCAATCTACACCATTACTAATTTTCATTTATAGAATTGAAAAATATTTACAATATATTTTTGCTTGGATAATGAAGTATTAGATCATATATTGTGTTGTGTACCACTACTAAATAATAGGGTTAATGTACTTGGAAAACCATAAAGAATTTCTGTAAAAAATTCTCACCTAACTCCACTTGCCCCATCTCTGATATCAACAATCCTCTCCTTCACAAGGCATGCCTTCTCTGAACGATTCTACCCCCTCATTGATCATAAAACTTGAATGTCGAAGTAATTATAGTTGATTGGCCCCCAGCGTATTGGACAAATTGAGCAACTTTCAACAATCACTTTATAAAGTTTCCTAAAAAAATAACTATAAATTCATAATTTTAATAATAATTTAGTAGTATGGGGGGACAGTATTATATGTGGGTTGGTGAAAAAAATAAATCAAACCTGCTAGAAGAGTAACAAAACGCACGTTTCATTTTTTTTATATATAACATAACCTCCCCTCCCAGGTTTTGTTTGAGAGTTAGGAGGGGAAGGGAAGGAAAGAGATTGAAGGGGAAGGGAGGGGAAAGGAAGAGAGGAAAATGAGAGAAATTTTTTTCTCCTTGTTTGGGAGTTAAAAATATATTAAGAGAGGGAAATAGAGAATTAATAAGATACTTTTACAATTTTACCTTTATCTCAAAAAAGTTAAATTCAATTAAATAACACTGACTGGGGTAGGATAATAATTTTATTAATACTGACTGAGGTAGGATAATAATTTTATTACTTTACCTTCTAAAAACTCCCCAAATAGGGGGAACAATAATTTTTAGGCTTAGGAGGATTTCAAAGGAGTTTTAAAAATTCTCAAATCTTTTTCCTCAGAAATTAAAATTCTCAAACAAGGAGATGTTCCTACCCAAACCTTTCTCTTCCCTTCCTTCCCCTCTAAAATCTCTCTCCCAAACAAAGCCTTAGAGACTCCGGAGATCTTCCCCTCTCCCTCTCCCACTCCTAATTCCTTTCTTTCAAGAATTCACTCCCATCTCTCGAGCCCTTCATCCTCATTTTTCATCTCTCAGCCTTCCACTCTTTATCCTCCATTGTTCCAAAATTCATCAAGTGTATTGCATCCTTGTGACACTCTCAAGCACGGAAAGGTGGTTGGAGTAAAAGGGAACAACGTGAGAGGGGTTAGAAAACTAAGTATTAAGAAAACTAAGGTGTTAACACTCATCTCCTTAAAATTCTCTATTTGATCTTTTTAAGTTAAATTTATAAACCATTGAGTTAGATGAGTATTTTATAGCATAGCTTAGTTATAGATTGTGTGAGAGGGGTTAGAAAACTAAGTATTAAGAATTATTATGGTTTCCTTGAAACCCTATGTATGTTAAATTTGGAAATTTTGTCCAATCTCTTGTTCTTTTTATTTTAAATGCTTAGTTCCTTTGGAAAATATGGTAGTTGATCCTCCCAACAGCATTGGAAGACATTGTTTGTGTTCTTTTTGGTTGTGAGTAACTAATCTACTTAGTGACACTTTTAAATTCTTTTAGGAAAAGCAAGTAAACTCCAAAATATGTATTTTTTTGTGATCTTTGAATTCTAGGAGTACTTGAGAATGAAGTAAAATGTTTGTTTTCGCTTGATTGAAATTTATTCTTTAAGATTCTTAATAGTTTTGATAAGGTATTTAAAAATGGATATTGGATTTTTTTATTGTGAGTTTATGATTGATTACCTTGCTACAATGAAGAGATAATGTAGCCTATGAGTCGAACACTCATAGTGTATATGTATTTTTTCCGTTTGCTGTAATGAAGAGAGAATGCAGCCTATGGGTTGAATATCCATAGTTCCTAAAGATTTGTTTGCTGCAACGAAGAGCTAATGTGGTCTATGTGCATATAGTAGAATGAAAGTTTTTACAAAGTTGTTATTCTTGAATACAAGTTTATATGTGGTTCTAAAAGTTTTCAAGGGAGTATACAATAGTTTCTAAAAGTTAGTTGTATTTATTTCTCTTTTATTTAATGTTGTTTATTTATTTTTGGATGTAAAGACCCGTGCTATGTTTGTGCTCTCTTTCCTATCCGCTTTGTATTTTATGCTTTCACTAAGTCTTCACGAGTTGCCCCTTTCTTTCATCCCCCCTATATACACATATGGTTGAGTAGTTAACTTGATCCCGTGATTTGCTGACTTACCCAGGAATTTGTTTATCTTTTTGGTAGCTTTCATTGTGTTTGATAGAGAGTATTTTTTGTGTGACTCCAATATAACACAACTATGGGATAAGGGTAGGAATAAATGTATAGAAATCCCTTTATTTTGAGATGTAGATGCTCCTATCATATAAATATGCTTATGGTGTAATTATGATGTTTTGAGATATTTTGATGATTAGTATGTATGACCAACAACATAACTATTAGTTGATATTTTGGATATTATGTCAAGAGCCTATGTTGTGATATGTGACTTTGATATCTAGCTGTTGGATTTATATATATATGGATATATGATATGTTTTGAGATACTCTTAGGCTAGTCAGGCTAAGGAAATGATAGTCTGTGCACCGATCATGGTCCAAGAGTAGATCGTGACAAATATCTTGTTTGTGAATCATACTACAATATAAGTAAATGTAATACTAACAAGTAATTGGTTCGATTGGTATTAAACTCAATCTTCTTACATAAGATCTTGAGTTTGAGTCTTGTGGATGAAAAAAATAAATTTGAGAGGGGAGGCCCACTGGATGTGAACAGATAGATTCATCATCAAAAATTAATCATTAACAAAACTAATATATATTCCACGTTAATATTAAGATGACCTAGTATACACGTATATGAAAAAAAGTTATAATCTCAAAAATCATAAAATTATTATATGAAGTCAAAAATTATATTTGATTGGTTTTTTTTCTTAATATAGTTATTATTATTATTATTAAAAAATATTCTATTTTTAGTGGGAGATTTATAAATAAAACTATAAAACAGAGTGAATTTTGATAAAGTTTTTTATCCCTTCATAAATTTTAATAAAACTTTTTTGTTTTATTTTTATATATAAAATAGTTACACGAGAAAAAGAGGACTCAATTAGTTGATGGATTACAGCTTAACATAGCTCCGCCTCTGTATATATAACATGTCTGTCCATTGAAAATAAAAAAACACATTCTGGATATAATTGCAAAGCTTATATAATACTAATTCAAAGCTAAATATTAATGTTAATATTTCTGCGCTTTAATCGTAATATATTGCACTTGTATGATATCATCACATGTTTTGGTCCAAGGCATGCTTTGTTCAAGTAAAATGTTATATTATACTTTTCTAAGTTATATCCATCATGAGTGTCTAAGAATTTCAATTAGTATGTGTAATGCCCCATGTCACTTATTGCGACTGGCATTTCGATTAAGTCGAATTAAACTTAAGACTTTATCATAGCTAGGGCCATTTTTCCTGTCTTTATAATGATATTTGAAATTATATCCTAAAATATACCAACTTTTATTTTCCCTTTCCAATAGAATGACATTTTTACTTCGTTTACTTAAGATTTAAATATTATTTTAATTTTTAAAATTTGGATAATGACTTTTTTTAATCTTTAAAAAAATAATTTATTTTTATTATTTCATCAAAGTTTTGAAAAAGTACTTTTAGATCCTTTGTATTCAATGTATTTATGATTTCGCAATGTGTAACAACTTTTAACTAGTGAAATTTATTTTTTAATTTTTTTGGAAAAATATTTCTGTCAATTTTAAACTGTCAAAATATTTGACTCTCATGATTTAGTGACCATTTTTTTTACGTATACTATTGATTTTAAAAAAGAAAAATAAAATATAGATGTAAAATTGTCATAATTTTTTCACATTTTGGTTGTTTTAAACCGTCACAAATCATTTTTAAAGAAATTAAATTAAGAAAATTCCTTTTTTACAGTGATAAATTGTCACAAATTATGATATCATTAACACAATGAATGAGAGAGAATAAAACTAATTTTTAAAAAATTTGAGAGACTAATAAAAATAAATTATTTTTTGAAGCACTACAAAAATAATTACTAAAAATATATTTAAATCTTTAATTAATGATAAAATAACACATTGTATGTATGAGGCGTGACTTCGTAAATTTATTTACCTAAGTAAAGTTTAGCTGTGGAAAGAACCAAGCAAATGTCTACATAATTTATTTTTTCTGGTGCTTAGAGGAGATGTTTACATAAATTTATTCCCAAATAAACACAAAAAGTACACATGATATAGATTTAATTTGTTTAAAATTAAAAAAAAGTATTTTTAAAAAGTGATTTTTACGTAGATAGCATTTACTTCTTAAAAAAATAATTTTTAAAACAAAAATAATTTAAACAAACACATTAAAAATAAAAAGAATTACTTATTTTTTTTATTAAAAAGTATTTTTTTAACAAGAAATTTAAACAAATGAATTCATTGTCTTACACTTTTTAAAAAAAAATATCTATTGAGGTACCATATATTCAAAATTTGTGTTTGTATTTTCGGAGAGGAAAAAAATGATTAATTAGTTGACATGTTTATCTTAGAATTTGGATGTTAATTCTAAAACAATAATTGATGTTGTTCAGTTGTTGTGGCTACTGGCTAGCATTCAAATCAAAACTAACTTGTGTGTACCAATGAATGACATAGATGCTGGATGCTGGACTTGTTTAATTATTTTTCTTCCTATTTTTTGACATGGAGATCTTTAGATGTTTATTTCTGTACCGCCGTACAACGTACGTACATTATTTTTGGACAGAACCGTACAACGTATATGATGAAGGTGATATCGGTAAAAAAAAATACAAAGCAATTTGCAGCACATTATAGCAGAGGTGTTAGAAAGTTTTTGAATATGGAAACATAAAAAACAATTCAAGGAAAAAAATAAAGAACACGACGTAGGCAAAGTCCTAATAGAACAACCGCTAGTCATAAACGAGTATAAAATAAAATAATTTATTTAGGATTCCTAATTCAAAGCTGTGACGGGAAGTTTTCCTTTTCCCCCCTCCTTATCATTTTCGCACTTTGCTGCGATTAAAATTAAGGGTTTGTGATTTTTAGTTACGTGTATGACTGATTAATTTCATTCACATTGTAGGTTATACTGGTTATTTCTGGTGAAATTAAAAATTAAAATTATTCTTCAACAATTTGGACCACGACAACTGACTTCACTCATTTTGTTACCTTCATCTCCATTTCCATGATGTCTTTGACATTCACTTTTTCCTCATGTCTTTGTCATTCACTTCACATGCGCCTCCTTGAGTGTGTTTGGTAAAAAAAATAAAAAACAAAATATTTAAATTAAAATAAAGTATAAAAAATGTGAAACCTACACGCAACTCATCATTTTTTTTATTTCTCTTTTACCAAATACACTCTTGATTGTGTTGTCTCCTAATCTTGATGACCTCTCCAAATTTTAATATTTGCTCATCCAATGTCATTAAATAATAAATTTTTGTGTACGACAACAATCTTAGATATTTGTGACATAATTTGTAAATACATTTTCATTTTTCCGCTCTTCATAAACAAACTTAAAATGTGACGAGTGATCTTGTTTTTTTTTTCCACGAACATAGCAAATGACTCAATCACTCTGAAGAAATCACATATCAACATTGATTCATTGTGGTGGTTAATTGGTTATGAGAGAATAATGATTTTTCATAGTTGTAAAAATTTCAATGATCCGAAATATGATTATGGAAACTAAAGAGGGTTTATCCTCATTAATTTACTGAGGACTTAGTGTTTGGTAAGTTGCAGATATAGCTGGTCAACTTAGGTGATATTTTACCATTGGATAACTAACTACTAAGCATTTACTATTATCGGGGGCATTTTCATGGCCAACGTTAACAAGTTGATTTTTGCAAATATCATGGTTGTTGGTAATTCATCGTGTTAATTTCAAATTAGATCAAAATTTTTTACACTTCCAAAAGTTTTGATATTCGACATACATTTTTTGTTGTTGTACTCTTCAACAAATGTTTTTGTTGGTGTACACCTTTGACAAATACGATAATTCTTGTAAGGAAAATGCTAAAGAGTACGAAACTCTTTCGCACCAAGGCCGCAGGAATGTTATGTGTCATTTTTTAGCAAATAATTATTTGCTCTCTGTCACACTCTCTCTCTCTTTTATTTATCTTACCATGATTTTTGTGCTGTCCCATTCATTACTTAGAAATCCGACTTTTTCTAATGAAAATAGGTATAAAAAAAACTATTCACATAAAAAATAATACATGACATGACACGGGTGATTTTATTTTTTACATTAATTATAATTATAATTGATATAAAAAATATTAAATTAGTTGTAGATATGATAATGTAAAAATTATCTTTTTCCATTAATTATGTGTATAATCGATATAAAAATTATCCTTTTTTATATTGGTTGAAGAGATAATTGATATAAAAAAAATAAAATTATCAAATCTCATATAAATAATTTCTATATTACACCTTTAACCTAAATAATTTTTTTTAATCTATTTTCATCAAAAAGTTTATAATTGTCAATTGATATGAGAAATAGGTTCCACAATTAGGGGGATACAGTCAATAATATATTAATTTATTATCTTTTAAACTTTAATTTATTATTTTTCAAAATTAACTGCGCATCATAAACAAAAACACGTCAGCCTTTTTGTTTTGAACTAATTAAAACCAAGGCATTTCGTACTTCCTCACGTTCGCAATGTTCTTGTAATAAGAGTGAGGAGAGACCAGACAGAGGAAGAGATAGGAAGATGAAAATACGATGAGCGAGAGAGGATAAAATATGGAGGGAGAGAAATAACGGGGAGAAGCTATTTTTCTCCCCCTAAAAGTTCTTTCACTTTGTCTTAAAAAAACTACTTTTTTTCTTTTCTTTTATAAAAAAAAGTATCTTAATTTTTAAGAATATTTTAAAAGTATATTTGTCCTTTGAAAAAAATTATTTGTCCCCACTTCTCCATTTATGGAGAAGTAAAAACCACAAAAATTAGTCAAAAACTGCCTAAATCTAATAAATAGAAAGAGTTAATTTCTCATAAAATAATAATTAAATTACTATTAAAAAATTTAGTAAATATTAGTATTTTATTTTTACAATGCATAAAATAAATGTTTATTTAAGTTACTAAAATTTATATTAAATAAAAACTTTTAGATATGTAAATATATTATATTTAAAATTTATAATAAATAAATATTTTTAAAGACATAAATTGTATTTTAAAATTATAATAAACAATTTATATTACGAAAACAAAAAATTTATTTTTAACTAACATCTTTTAAAAAAATAATTAACTTCAATTAGAAATAAAAATGAAAATTATAAATTGAAAGAGAAAAATGGTAAGAAAACAAATACTCTTGTCAAAGATTTCTTTTTCCAATGTTTAAGAATAATTTCTAAAAAAAATATAGTTTGAAATAGTTATTTTAAAGAGCAAATTACACAAACATCCCTTAAGTTTGGACATAATACACACATATCCCTTCTCTTAATATGCATTTCTTTTGCATCCCTTGACCGAATCTGTTAATTAATGTTGTTAGTGTATTTGTGAAAAATTGAAATTACCTTTCATAGTTCTGGAACCTCTCATTTTGTTGGTCTCTCACATGTTCTGAAACTCCTAAATTAGAAACCCCCCAAATGTGTTATGCTAAGGTTTGAGTTCTCTCTTGGGTTTGATGGCCAACATCTTTGTTTGCTAGGATTTCAATGACCACTGTATGAATATGCTTGGGTTAAAAGTAGATTTCTCCATTGATTTCTCTATGGCGGTGTTTGACTTCTGCTAATTATGAGACAAACTATGATTTACGTCAAACTATGAAACCTTCAATACAAAAGCAAATGAACCCATGATCCACGATCAATAGCTGATGAATGCATGAAGAAATCAAACAAGGGTATGAAGAAATCAATTTGACTAATCAAATAAACGCCAATAAAGACATGAAGTACCCCTAAAATGTATGATTTAAATTGTTGGTGGGTAGAAGACATGAGCATTTTTGTCATAAAATTTTTCTTAAAGAACCATGTGACTAACACGACTATTATGGATAAACGAAATTAACAAAAAAGATACTAGTGTATAATTGGAATTCCAAAATAATGAGAGTTTTGTTAAGTCAGAGGAGATTCACATATAATATATTCAAACTTGATGGAATATTATATATTTTCCTCTATTTTAAATTATATATATACACTGAGAATTTAGTCACATTTAATATAAATAATTATAATTTAAATACTATTATTCATTATATAATACATAGTAATTAAGATACTCGAGAGTCACATTTGATATAAATAATTATAATTTAAACACTATTATTCATTATATAATACACAGTAATTAAGATACTCGAGAAGGAAACAAAAAGCACAAAGACGACCATATATGTTTCTCCCTCTCCCATTTTAAACGTCAAAGTCAAGAGTAAGACCCTTCAAGTTATTTTTAAGACAAAAAGAGAAGTAGAAAGCCCTTATAAATAAATTCTCTTCTTCCTCTCAAAAGTTTTTACCAAGTGTAATTAGCTATATATATATAAAGCGCCATGTTGCCCGAAACCGTATCATTAATAGAAGTTGAACATAGATTACTGGCTGCATAACTCCTCCTCCACCCTCTCTTATAGTATCTGAACACTTATCTCTTCAATATTTTGCATAATTTTTTCATCTTCTTCTATCCATCATCGTTCATCTATTTATTATGAACGATTGAAACCAAAAACCCAATATTATTTAAAGTTGCCAAATTAAGAAGGAATATAATCCATGGCAGGAGGAAGCGGAGGAAGAAACTTGGAGGAAACGCCAACATGGGCTGTCTCCGCTGTTTGTTTTGTTTTGATCTTAATCTCTATAATCATCGAGCACATCATCCATCTCATAGGAAAGGTATATATTTACATATGCACCTTGTTTATATATATACAACAATTTTTCAACATCAACACCGTATTTAATTTAATTTTATATATACTCTGCAAGGTGTCTCCAATGTTGTATAAAATAAGTTGTTCAGACAATTTTTCCCATATATGTATGTGTGTGTGTGTGTGAGCGTGCCATTATGTAGTTGATTTTAATTTGAGTACGAATTAAGAAGGTAGTATATGTTATACATATGATGATAATGATTATTAATAATATGTGCATGCGGGCAGTGGTTGAAGAAGAAGCACAGAAGAGCTCTGTACGAGTCACTTGAAAAGATCAAATCAGGTTCGAGTCCATCTACCGTAATTTAATGATTAGTGTATGAAATTAAACTTAATTTGTAGTTAATAATTAATTGGTGGGTTAATTGTTGTAGAGCTTATGCTATTGGGGTTCATATCGTTGCTTCTAACGGTAGGACAAGGTCCAATATCAAGAATATGCATATCAGAAAAAGTTGCAGGGACATGGCACCCCTGCGACGATAGTAGCAACCATGAGTCAGATAGTGAAGAATCAGAAAACGGAACCAATAGCCGCAGATTATTAGCGGCGTTCTATGGTTCAGACGACGTAAATCCACGACGTGTTTTGGCGGGAGGAGGAACCAACAAGTGTCCTGAGGTTGGTACCATTCTATTATTATTCTTGGTTTCACGGTTCAAATATTCAAATGAACATTTTTAAATAAAACTAACAAATTGATGAAAACAAATTATTTTTAATAATAAAAAATATTTTGAAAAAAAGTGAGTCAACTGCTAAAACTACTACTTTAAGGAAAAAAATTAATAATTCAAAATTCAACTTTAAATTGAGATTCGAATTAAACATTGATTAATATTAATGTTTTTTTTTTCCAAAATCATAACAATTCAATTTGGGTGCTCTCACTTCTCACACCATATGCAGTTTCTATCATATTTTCCTTCACAAAATTTCTATGTTTTTTTTATAGCTATATAAGATCAATTTCCGGTTGATTTACACGTTTTTGAAGTACTTATAATTTACTACTATCTTAATAACATATTATCTCACTCATTCTTTTTTAACTTACTCTCATAATTTTATGAATTTAACATGTTAACAAATATACTATTGTGCTAGTTGCACTCCGCTTTTATTAGACATGCACATCTGGACGGAAGTTTAATAGGGATTGAGTGCGATATATGCGAGTGTTGGTTGAGTCCTATGATTGAGTAGGACATGCTCTATTGTATGTGTATATTTTTCTGTCTTTCCAACTCACTACAAGAAAAAGCGTATACACTTTTTTAAAACGAAAATTAAATTGTTAGTATAGACATTAAATCTATACTGATAGAAAAATCATACTATATATGAATAATTAATATGATATAATGATAATATATAATAATTTTTTTATATTTATAAATTTATTTATTTATAGACTTATAATGTCTATATTATCAATAATTCAATTTCTATTAAATAAAATTTATATTAACAAAGATAATTCAAATGATAAATAATTAATAAATAATTTTTTTTAGTGATGTGAATGTCAATGTTTAATTAAAACGACTGATAATAATACGGAAAACAATTAAAAACAGTTAATGTCAATCCAATTATGTCAAGGTTTCTTAATTGTTTTAGAAAAAGTCGTTTCTACATTAAAATATACTACAGTGATACGTATTACATGACTGCGTATTTCTTCTATGGTTATGCCACTTTGTCAAAGGTACTAATTTCTTGTGGGGGCCAGTGTGTGAAAAACTTTTATGTATAGGAAGGACCAAATGCTAATCCAATGGAATCAAACAGTGAAAACGGCATTAGGCTTTCAGCTCCACCACATATATAAGCCAATTAGGCAACGAATTTTACCTTTTTGCAGGGGTCTATATTGTATAGGATTAGAAAATTATTGCTACCATGTTACGCAGTTCCAATCTGTATATTTCACATGCATGTGCCCTTCTTTTACTTGTTCTTATTTTGTTTTCGTCATCTACTGACCATTTTATTTAGAAAAGGACTAGAACATTAATAAGAGTTGAAATCAAAGTTGAATTTTATGTGGATGCCTATACTTGCACGGAAAGAGAAATTTAAAAAAAGGGAAAAGGAAATGAAAGTAAGAGCGTACGCGCATATTCAATAAACTAAAAATACGTAGTATATTTTATTGGTATGATTTACTTATCACTATGAAACCTATTAAATGCAGGATCCATGCATGCACTAAAAGAATAATGGCATGTCCCAACAGACAAAAACCATTATTACTAGTCAATTAGCTATTCGCCTGTTTTCACTTTATTGTAACTTTTTGTTTAATGAAAATTGATTTATTAATATAGGTCTCATAATTTTTTCTCCCAACAAATTTTCTCATTGGTCTAGTTAAACCATGACTTGTCCGACTTGCTTGTACCAGTTAACCCAAATTCCCTTTTTTCTTAAAAAATATTTATAAAAATTGAATATTAAGTAACAAATAAGTATATAATTATTAATGGATAATTGTATTAATATAAAAATTTGATGTATATTATTAATGTATAACACCATCGGCACAAATCTACAATATGGATTTAAACAAAGATTTTATTACAATAACAAGTTTAACTAACATTTTCTGTCAGTTGATATATATGATTTTTTTTCTTTTATTACATGTATACAAAATGTGCAGGGTAAAGTCCCGTTTGTGTCATCGGATGGCATTCATCAACTCCATATATTTATCTTCGTGCTGGCTGTTTTTCATGTCCTTTACTGCATTCTTACTATGGCCCTGGGCAGAGCAAAGGTAATTGGAGGCATAATTTTCTTTTACCAAAGCTTTTTTAAAAAATAAACAAATCTTTTACCTAATATATCTCC
The DNA here is from genome assembly GCA_013407115.1 of Glycine latifolia. NCBI lineage: Eukaryota > Viridiplantae > Streptophyta > Magnoliopsida > Fabales > Fabaceae > Glycine > Glycine latifolia. The sequence goes on from CM023952.1 coordinate 6,228,635, forward strand.
GAGTTACTATTTATTAATTGGATGCATTGTGAATAGATGAAAAGGTGGAAGCGATGGGAAGAGGAAACCAAGACATCTGAGTACCAATTTTCACACGGTTTGTTTCTACATTAATAAAAATATACACATACAGTATGGTATATGTATATGCGCATAATTGTATACATTTTGTGAGAATAGAATATATATATATATATATATATATATATATATATATATATATATATACACGCTACACATAACTTAATTATGGCAGTTTCATGTATTTGTATATACATATACGTTAGGTAATTTATTTAATATATTTTTGTCCGAATTATGTGGATATACATCACAGATCCTGAGAGATTCAGATTTGCGAGGGAGACATCTTTTGGAAGAAGGCATTTGAGTTTCTGGACCAAAAATCCTGTCCTCATGTGGATTGTAAGCCAAATCCATTTTATTAGTTTATTTTGATAACTTAGGCCACATGCATTTTAAGCCCCACTCATTTAATATATTTTAATTTTTTCCTATACTTATTTATGAACTCTCTGATTTTATAGAAAGCATTTTATTGTAGTTTTTTTAATAAAAAAATCACTTCATTTTGTTAATGACATTAAAGTAATTAAATGAATTTTTTTACAAAGATGGAATTAAATTAAGATTTTTAAAAAGTAGAGACTAAAATAACTAATACTAATAAAGTATGTGAAGACTACTACATTTTCATAGTACATGCTCTTATTTTCCTGCATACTTCAGGAAACATGGATTTTAGAAGACTATTCTAATGAACGCATTCATATATAAAAGTTAGAAAAAGATGATTTTATTCAAACAAAACACGTTGTTTTTCCACATTCTTAGACAGGCCTATATGAAATTGAAAAATAACGTTCTAATGCAGAAAATTAATTTTTTAAAGAAAATCTAGAGGGGCAATACCACTCATACATTCACAAATGGAAGCGACTTCAGAGTGGTCCTTGCTGAATTGGACCTTTCTTTTGTGAATATTGTTGCCTTAGGACCACATGGCCTCTTGACAATGGTGTTTGGAAGTTCCAGTAAAGAACTAGCAGTAGTTTCTCTCCTAACATATATATTTAATTTTTTCTTAATTACCAGAAAACATAGATCTTCCTTGTTTTTATTAACTAATGTTCTAAGAAATACACAAGAATTTCTAGATATACTTATTCAAAGTAGCTGCTTAATTTGTCTGTTATTCATTCTTGTTACGTATTTGCTGAGCTAATTAGTATCTTTACGCCATGATTGCAGGTTTGTTTCTTTAGACAATTTGTGCGGTCAGTTCCAAATGTGGATTACTTGACCCTAAGACATGGATTTATAATGGTAAATGTGCCTCCTTCTTGGTAGTTTCACTTGCGGTTTCCTTTAATCAAAAGACCATTAATGTTACTATTTTGGTTTTTTCATTTTAGCTTCCCAGACAAAATATTTGAAATTTTCATTTCCACTATTTTAAATTAAATATTTTTAAATTATGTGCATTAATTAATTACAATAATTTTGAAGTGAACAAGGAATTTATTTACTTATATACCCTCGAAACTTTGCATGTTTGGGGATTACTACATTTTCCGTATGCAATACTTTAAATAACTTGGAATTTTAAGTTCATGACAGGCACATTTGGCTCCTCAAAGTCACTCGAAATTTGATTTTCGGAAATATATAAAAAGATCACTGGACGAGGATTTCAAAGTTGTGGTTGGAATCAGGTTTTGTGCACTAGGTCTCTTTTCATTTTGTATTTTCCAATTGAATAATTTTATTACTTTCGTTTTATTTTAATTGATGTTTAAGATTAATTTGGAAAAATTAATTAAGAAGGATTTAATTAATAGATATAACACGTTATATTTTAATTGGAATATCTATATTTAACATCTTATTTCCTTGTCCCAGTTACATTTGATGTTTAAAATTTGTTATAAGAATTAGGAAATATAATTAATAATTAATAATTAATAAAAATAGAACATGATGTTTTACTAGAACATCAAATAAAACGAGACGAAGAGAGTATTATTTGTGGCGAATTCCTATTTAAGTTTTAATAATTGTTAAATAGAGATATAAATGCAAATATCGTTAATGAAAATTCGAAATTATAAAAAGTTAATAATTTTAGAAGAAAAAAAAGGTTAAAAAATTGATAAATCTATAGAAAACAATCAAAACATATTAATATATTCTTATAAATCTTTATATTTTTCAAATGAAGAAATAACTGAATGTATTTTACATTTTTAAAATATTAGATATATTCCTAAAAACAATTAATATATTCATTTTTATTTAGAAAATAATATTTAATTTGATTTACACGTCTGTATTATAAATTGAGTTTGACTTCTCTTTTTAAAATTTTCAGTCCTCCATTCTGGTTCTTCGCAGTGCTGTTTCTCCTCTTAAACACTCATGGTAAGCAACTACGTCTTTCTAACGTGTTGCCGACGTATTTGACTCAATATTATTTTTTTTGGGTTAAGGACTCGTTATTATTTTTATATACTTACTATAATGTGTCTCAATTATGCATGGACAGGGTGGTACTCTTATCTGTGGCTGCCATTCATTCCTTTGATTGTGAGCACATGCAGTTCCCACTTTAAATTAATTTGGTCCAAATGAACGATAATGATATCCATCTAATTTAATCTTATAATGTTCATAAAATGTAGATAATCTTGTTAGTGGGAACCAAGCTTCAAGTGATCATAACCGAGATGGGTCTAAAAATTCAACAAAGAGGAGAGGTCCTTAAGGGTGTGCCCTTGGTACAGCCAGGGGATCATTTGTTCTGGTTTAACCGACCAGGCCTTATTCTTTACCTTATCAATTTTGTGCTCTTTCAGGTAGAACTTATGTTGCTTTCACGCTATTAATTAATAACAATTTTTTTAAAAGGCAGGTGTGAAATTCATCAAAAGAAGCGAAACTTGGCACAAGGTGTGTCCAAGTTTGGAAAAGGGGGTACAAAGCATAAAATATATAAATACAACCCCACACCACGCTATTAATAACAATTAAATGAGTAATAAAGTATATATGAGTAATATGACTTTTTTGAATAATGAGGACATTTATTAGTAACTATTTTTCTGTTTCTTTATGTTGTTCAAGATTTTTTTTTTATCTGCAAAGTATAGTATTATATAATAGAGGGTATAATAGATACCCTTTGAATTACAAAGAAAGAGAATCTATTGTTCTCAAACACAGCCAGAAACAAATGGAACAGAGACTAGGATTTACTAAATCACTGTTCCCACAAATTGTTTCTAACCCACCACCCAACTAGCTAGACAAAAAGAAGCATTTGTTTCCTAACAAATAAAAGCTTCCGGCGGTCCCAAACACAGTCTTTAACATTCAATCATATCTCCGAAAATAACTAACAAACACCCCTCTCAACACATCGATCCATCTCATTAGGATTCAATATGCTGTTCAAGATTATATCTAAAAAAAATGTTGTTCAAGATTATTGCACCTAAATTAAGAAAAATAGTTAATAATTTTTTTATTAGAATAATTTATACTAATTTTTAATGTTTTTTTATGAGTTGACCTTTTCTTATTATTGTCCGATCACGATGGTGATGATTAATTGAAGTCTCCCTGCTTTTGTTTTTGTCTGTTTTTTCATAACAGAATGCTTTTCAGCTGGCTTTCTTTGCATGGTCTGCGGTAAGTCATCCAAAAATTAACTTCATGAACTTACATTAAATTTGATTAAGACTTATTAGTGCGCTTATTATCTTAATAAATGTTGGTGTGGTAATTAATGTACGTTTCATGTTTGGAGAGGGGAGGGTTTCTCCTTTTTCTGTTGCTTAATGAAACTATATCTTGGTTTGTATTTCGTTTTATAATTTTTATCCAATATCATGAAACTCTGTTTGATTTACTTTTATTTTTTCAAATTAATTGCAGCTTCAATTTGGTATTAAATCCTGTTTCCATTCACATACGGAGGATGTAGTGATCAGAATCACAATGGGGTACGTGAGTTTCATTACATTTCATCTTAGCTCAAACTATACACATCTGTACCTACCTGTATTAAAATGTCAGTTATCTTAATCACTATGCATGACTTTGTCAGGGTCCTTATTCAAATCCTCTGCAGCTACGTTACTCTTCCTCTCTATGCTCTAGTGACACAGGTGACTTAATTGAATTATTATTAGTAAAATCGTTTTTTTTTACTCTATGGAAGAGCCTACAAGAATTAATGATATATAACAAACTGATTGTGATTGGGTGAACGTAACAGATGGGTTCGACAATGAAACCAACGATATTCAACGAACGAGTAGCGCTAGCGCTGCGGAATTGGCACCAGACGGCGAAGAAGCACATAAGACAGAACCGTGTGGGACCGCTGTCGTTGTCGGGGACCCCAACGTCGAGCAGGCCCACAACCCCAAGCCATCACTTGTCGCCGGTGCACCTCTTGCGATACTACCGCTCTGAAATAGACAGCTTCCCCACGTCTCCTCGAAAGTCAAACTTCGATGATAATAATATGGATTCCCCTTCTTCTTATTCGCACCATGAATTGGAAATGGGACACTTGCCACAGCAACAACAACAACAACAACAAACAACAACCAATGACCCAGCCAACGATAACACCACCACACACCATGAGATTGTCGTGGTGCACAGCAAGGAGTTTTCGTTTGATAAAAGACCCACGAATAGTAATACGTAAATAAAATTAGCGACCAAAAAACATGAAAATATCTAGGGACAAAGGATGATCACTAGCTATGCTTCTCGATCAGGCCAGGATTAATCTTATTAGATTTATTTAAGGTGTTTCATATTTGTGTAAATGGATTATTATTTTATTATTATTATTATTATTATTATTATTATTATGTTAAATTGATTATTATATTCATGAAGCAATATAACTTTATCACTTTTTTTTCCATTGGTGTAACATTGAATTGCCTATTATCAATAGTTGGATCTAATGAATTGTATGTAATGAATTTAGATGTATGACGCATTGTAAATCAATTGCATCTAATGAATTGAGCCTATGGTGCTGTGAGATAGAAATTTAAGAGAGTAGATTGGAATGAGAATTGAGTCTATTGATTTTATTGTTGTTATACATGTAAATGGTTTAAGTATACAAATATAACACTCACTAAAGTCAACATAATAGTGCAAAATTTGAGTAGTGTATAAGGTTTTGGATAGTCTTGTTGTCATGACTACACACACAAAAATAATTGCAAATAAGATTATTGAAACTAACTCCTGCAAACATGCTATTCTAGTAGCTAGCTAATGCAATATTAAATTGCTAACAATTACTTTAAAAAATTGAATGATAATTAGTTGCTAAGCATTTTTTATCAGTTGCATCTAGCTAGAATCTTGATCATATCATACTTATTTTCATGCAACAACTTAACATCTTATACTCCAAGTTCAAACGAGTGGGTGATTGTATCAGACCGAGTTTGTGCCTCTGAGTAAAAATGTGAGGTGGAGAAAGCTTTGGTCAACCAATCAAATGTTTTGTTTGCAGAAGGCACATATGTTATGATTATTTGACGATCATTTGATCTTGCCGGAACATATATGTTGACTTCAATTTGTTATGTTCCAGTGTGTGCAATATTACAAAGATTTGAGACTAAATGCTAATGACTTTCCGATCAACTTTATCAGTATATCGATCACGCCAAAGACTTAATCCAAGATTCCAAGCTATTTCAGCTGCCGAATTTGCTAGAGCTCTATATTCTAATTCTGTGTTGGAACATTGTTTATTTGTACTAGACACACAATGGAAATTAGCAAAGTAAAGAGAAGTGAAGAAAATGAAACATGGGAAGGGGTGTTAAGAGGGGTAATTTAGTACAGTCATATAAAAAAAACCAAAATAATGTGGGGGTGTAAAGAGAAAAAAGAGATTGTAGCCAACTCCAACTGTAGTAGCTAATTAATCGATCCTTTTCTTTTTAAATTACCAAAAATAAATTAAAAAATCTTTCCAAGTAAGAGTTAACTCTAGATCCCAATCACTAAGTGCATTAATCAATTGTTACAATTTAATAAGTGGTATTGAGTTAGAATTCTAGGATAAGCTTTAACTGTTTGTAGGAAAAGTTTTACTACCATTTATAATCATCTTATTTGACTTGAGTGAGATTATTTCTCATAAAGTATAGTCATGAACTTATAATCCAAAAATTTAATGGGTGTAGCTCAATTGATAACCCATATTAAGTTTATGGGAAAAAATATAAGTTTGATTTCCACAAGATATACTCTTAAAGAAGAGTGATGAATCTTAAATGTAACTAAATTTCAAATCGAATAATTACGGTTATTGTTAATTAATAAGTTATAATCCAAAAAAAAAATCATCACATATGTAGAAAGCCTAATAAGTCAAAAAATAATAATACCTATTTAATTAAATATGATTAATAACTAATAATCATTGTCCTGCACCTATTAAAGGAGAAGGGATTAAAAAAAACCATCTTTCCTTTAGGTTGTCTTGGTGCATAACTTCCTCATAGGAATCCATATGTTATACCTATTGTGGATGGACTTATCCTATTCGTAGTTTGTTAGTGTAGTTGGGCTTTGGCCCTCCGTTCAATTAAAAATAAAATAAAATCAAAGACTGGACACTTAAATGAATTCATCCACCTTAGGTCAAGGATCTAATAAAAAATTGAATTATCAAGGATCTAATAAAAATAATATTAGACATCTTAAAAAAAAAAAAGAATATTAGACACAATTGGCCCTAGCCTTTTACCAATCACCAAATGATTTGTGAGTACCTGATGTTCACAAGAAGTGAAATTGGCTTCATATTAATTTATATTGAAATTTTGTTTTTCTTTTTTAACTTTTTATCTAATTTTTTCAATCTTAATTTTTTTTTTATGAAGTTCTTATATACAGAGAGACATATCAATTCAATATCCCAACGTAAATCAAATTTGATCACACATTAGTTCTGAGTTAAATTACTCAAAAGTGATACTTATATAAAAAAAAGTTATTCAAAAATGATTTGTGAAACTAACTAGAACCAAGTATATTAATTAATTATATATTTATTTATCCTCTGATCAAATCTTACCCAACCCACCCATGTGTTGATCCACTAGTAAAGAGTACCAATTTCCATTTAACAAGTACAACATCACCCCTTTTTTTTTTTCTTTCATTTCTTTTAACAATTCCAAGTCCTATTATTACAAAGTCCATGCACCACCATAGAAGAACATAATCAATTTCTAATCCTTAAATAAATCACATTTTATTATAAATACATCAATTAACAAGTGGATAAGTGAAGCCAATGATGATGTTAAAATAAAAACATAATTTCGGGAAACATAAATAATTCTGTGCGTCTATTGAGATCCCATCACAAATCTCAATTCCCAAAACACTGTTTCTTTCTCCGACACCGACACCACCACCACCACCTTTTCCCTCGTGATCATCGACATGGCGAGAGGCGCCTCTCAATCTCAATCCACAGCGTCCCACGCCACCACGCGACCGGGCGTGATGGCTCCTCGCGGCACCGCTGCCTCCACCGCCGGCATGCGCCGTCGCCGCCTCGGCGGAGGAACCAGCTCCGCCTCGGTCAGCGGCGGATCCGGCGCCGGAGGAAGCAACATGTTGAGGTTCTACACCGACGATGCCCCCGGCCTCAAGATCTCGCCCACGGTGGTGCTCGTCATGAGCCTCTGCTTCATTGGCTTCGTCACCGCGCTCCACGTGTTCGGCAAGCTCTACCGCTATCGTTCCCCCGGCGCCACCGTTTGATTCCACTTCACGATCACGGAGGATCTGATCTGGATCACGAAATTCGGTATTCGAAACCTGCGTTTTTTTGTTTTTGTTTTTTTGTTTTTTTTTTCCCTTCTAATTTACGTTTTCTTTTTTAATTTTAATTTTGTAATTTTCCTAGGGCTTGATTAGGCTTCCTGTTTCTCTAGCTGTGAAATGATTGGATCTTCTTCTTGCTGTTGAAGGAAGTCGCATTTGGCCTTTCCGTGAAAATCGATCACTGCATTCATTTATTATTTTATTCATTCATTATATTTTACACTTAAATTTCCTAAACAAACAACGGTTGCATTTCAGCAATTTCTATTATCACATTGCGTTCGTTTCTGTTAATCTCGTTTTATTAGTTTATGAACTGCCGCATTTATTGTTAAGCAACGATGCAATTGAATTGTAATGGTTTTACTATATTTTATGCTATTAAGTTCTTCATAATAAGGATTTATATGTTGCTTTGAAAGGTTGTTGAAAAGGCTCGACCTGAATGCATAAATGTGGTTACGAAATTGAATTTAGGAAGTATTAGTAAGTTAAATAAATTAGCAACAACTATTGTCTATGTCTGTATATAAGGAACATGAGGTAGAAGGGTGTCTAACTCATAGGGATCAACATGGTGCGTGAGTTTGGTATAAACTTCTCTCGTACTATCTTTAATTGCTAAATATATTAAAAAAAAGGAAAATGAGGTGTGAGCCTATATTTGAACCTTGCAAATCATATCACTTTTCAGGTACTTGTTAAGATGATGTATATTTCTAATCCGTGATATTGACCTTTGAAGAAAGGGATTGGAACTGTCCTTTATGGATATAGCCATATTTATCATTGGATGGACCTTTCTTTAAAGGAAAACTCTTTTTAACTCTTGAAAGTTGATGGTGAGTTGTCACTGAGTATATCATGGACTGGTTTTGTTCTCAATGTTGAGCTTTCTGTTAAATTAATGAGATTGCCATCCTCATTAGATTTTTCTTTTCAGAATGCGAGTGTAACTGCCTTTAATGCGTCACATTTTAACAGTCATGAATTTTCGTTTTAGTCCACAGCCTTGCAAAATTACCTGCTGGTGCCGTTCATCTATGTAATTTTCTCTTATATTATACGTACAAGATTAAAAGGCTGTGTCATGAGTTTTGAAGAGATCAACACCAAAAAGTAATCCTGAAAAGGCCACATGGCTCTATCAGATAAATAAATTGCCTTTTTTTCTCTTTATTAACAACAATGTTTTTTTTTTCTTTATTAACAACAATGTTTTTTTTTCTTACAAATTTAATGTGTTTGTTAACTGAATCACCTTCTTTTTGCCAGAAGACCCGTTATACATAAAACTTTGCACAGTGCCATGACCCGTTAAATTGCCTTCTTTTTACTTTTATTTCGGACTGAGCATGAGCCCAATCCATATAATTGGTAATCTTGATTCGAAGTGTTGTCTCAGTCCGCAATTGAAAGTATCAACTGAAGTAATCGCTTAAGCACATGATCCCTAAAATATAATATCTACAGATATCATATTGAAGCTAAAAGGATGAATGAATTTCATTTTTTTAAATTAACTACAAGTATAAATTGTCTGACTAATTTAAATTGTCATAACTACAACTAACTAAAAGAACTCTTGTAAAAATAAACTAACTAAAAAAATAAAAATAAAAATAAAAACGAAAAACAATGTATCTATAACGAGCTGCAATAGCGTTCCTATGCTTGTGGGCCTGGTACAGTTACATTTGTTTGTAAGGCCCATGGAAAAGGTCTAGGATAAATGTTAATGGCTTGGACATTCCGAGGTTTATATATGTTTATTTTATCATTAAATATATCACTTTATTAATTTCGGTCCTTTGTAAAATTCTAGTTAATAAAAATAAATTAATAGAATCGAAATCAGTAACACTTGGACTAACAACTTGTTAGTTGATAAAATAATAAAAAATACTAAACATGATTAAGATGGCCAATAGAGTGAAATGGAAAGAGGGATTGAAAGTGGAAATAGATGAGAAATAAAGTGAAAATAAAATGTTTGATTTAAGAAAAATAAGAAAGAGATACTCTTTCCATTCCTAATTATAAGAAATTTTCAATTAATTCACACCTATTAAGAAAAGTACTTAGTTTAGTTCACCGCATTAAATTTATCGATTATTTATATCATCATTCCAAAATTACTCTTTTTTTTATATCTTTATCCACTTTATTGTTTCATATTAATGTGTAGAGAAAAAATAATTAAGTATGAATATGTAGAAAAAATAATATTTAATGCATCTAAAAATTAGAAAAGAATCTTTGCAAAAAGAGATAAATAAATTTTTGAAAATTGTCTTATAATTAACAACAGAAGAAGTAAATATGTAAATGAGAACAAGTCACAAACAAAATTAAAAATAACAATAGCAAGTGAATCTTGCATATATTTATTTCTCCCTTCTTTCATTTTCTCTCTATCAAACATACTTATTTTTTATTTTTCACATATTTCTTTTCTCTTCATCCTATTTCTCTTTTATAGATTTATCAAATAATATTTCGAGTAAAAATTTAAGATTTAAGTTTTATATATGAAAAAATATAATTAAAAAAGAGAACATAATATAGGTAATATTTATTAATAAAATTAGTAAATATTTTATATCTATTATATCATGATAAAAGAAAAACATAATTTGATGTGTTTAAATTAATTTAAACAATAAATTTTACTTTAAATATGTAGTATTTTAATATAAATAAGTTTTGAGTGTTAGCCAGACAAACACGTAATTCGCCTTTATTAATTGACTCAAAGGTTGACATAATTTCGTTGAATCTTGCATAAATTTACTAGGTGCTACTACTATATGGTATAATGAATTTGAATGATTGGATGATTTAATTTCAAGCATCTGAGTATGCGAGTTCCATTAAAAGTAGTAACATTTGAATCATTATGGTACGAGAATTTCACGATGACTATCTGACAAAAAAATTACACCAAAAATCAGACTCAAATAATATTTATATTGAAACGATTTACATTTATCCTCAATATATTAACATGTGACTAATCATTTAGTTTGTTGGTGAAGATTTAAATGGTGGCACAAGATTTTTCTCTCAAGATAATTAATTAAATGACTGTTGAGGAAAAAATGAGAGGGGAGACGAGATCAGAGATGGCCCACTGGGGTTGAATTCCTGGAGAAATGTGCAGCACACACGATAGGAACTTATGATGTGTTTGGTTAAATGGAAGTAAAATAAAATTTAAATGAAAAAGAAAAGAAAAATTAAAATTGTTATTTTTAAAAGTTAATTTATCTTTTTATTTTCTTTCTATTTTTTCCAATAAAATAAAAAATATTTCATAAATGGTATTTTTATTTTATTTTCTCCTACTTTTTTTCTCAAATAAATCATTAGTGTGAGTCACACTGTGGTTGGGGAAGAGAGAGAGAATCGGTGACTGTTGGCTCGACACATCAAGCAGTAGCAGTCATCTCTTGTTTTTTCTTTTATGAAACTCTCTTCTCATTCTGACAGTCATTTGGTGGGGCCCTACTCCCAGTAGTGAGTCTCACGGACGGCCCCACCGTCTTTCTCTCTCTAACTTTTTGTGGAATTACGGTCCTAATACAATTATGGCATAATCATTTTCATACCTGGCTGTAAAGTTCCCTTTTTTAATACTATTTCCTCTCCCCATCTAACTCACGTTTTCGTTGTCCCATTTTTTTTTTTCAAGGTAAAATTTGTTAACAAGTAATACTACTAGGTTGTAGTAGAATAAAGGGATGCTCTCTGATTCTACAGTCACCCATTGAAAGTTACACATCATCTTCCTATCAAAGATGATTGATATAGTCAAAATAGTTTTAACATTAATAACAATATAAATTCTAAAGAACAGAATAATCTCATGTACACATCTAAGCACAAGATTAACGAGGTTCAGTGCTTATGTTCTTAAAAACAGAACTAATGTTTGTATTATTGATTAACAAATAGAATTACATCAAATATTACTGTTGTATCATATCGTGGGGAGTTTTGCCTCCCGCATTCCTAATGTTTTGACGTCGTAAACCAACAACAGGCTATCCAACATTTGTCTGTCCTTATAATATGAGCCATGTATAACAAATTGCATATATAAGTGAAAGTAATTTTCATTGTCTAAGTTAGGATTAATTCAGATTTTTAAGAAGATATTAAAATCTATTCTAATGATTATAATTATACCTATTAAATCACTTAATATTGGATTATTGTTAAATTTCCCCAAATTAAATGTTTGATTTTACAAATTTATGTTTAAAATATTCCATTTTTGACGTACAAAAGTATATCTTACAGATTTTAGATTGACAAATACTTAAGTGAACAACAATCATTATTTCATAAACTAATTTGTTAAATTCAAATTCAAATTCTAAGACTTTTGATTCTAAGGTTATATTTAGCAAGCAATTTTATTTAGTTTTTAACTTTTTTTATTAGTTAAAAAATTTATTTAAATTTTTAGTACGTAAATAACTTTTTTTAAGTAAATTTCAACGTTTTTCAAACATTACTTCAAATAATATTTTTTAAAATATTAGTTTCTAGTTTCTAGTTTTTTACTATTTTATTATTAAAATATTTATTTAATTTTATTACTTTTTAAATATTATTTATATCATTTTATATTTTACATTTTTAACTTTAAGTTAAGTTGTCAATTTTATCAAATATAACCTAATAATGTGGTTGACAATCTTTATTTTACTCAAACTTGATTTTTTAAAATTTAATTTAATTGGAACAAAGCAACTTATTTTTTGAAATTTTTTATTTCGAAAATAAGTTTACACTAAAATTTAGTAGTATAACATTTTTAACCCAACATACGAATGTCATGAATACACATTTGGTTATTCAGTTGACTTGGTAGAATTGCAATTTGAACTGTTTTCTTATAATTGGATTGATTTATACTACCACTTAGTATATATAGAGCGAGAAAGAGAAAGAGAGAGAGAAAGTGGTCCGCAGACCGCAGAGTATATGGCTGACTGACCCTCATCAGAGCAGCCGTGTTAGATAAGGAGAGAAAGGAAGAGATCTATTGAGTGATGAGAAAGATTTTTTTTTATTATTATAAATTATTATTCCCTTTTCTCTTCATTTAACTCTCTCAACTATGACTTTTCTTTCCGCGCGATTCACAAGTTAAACCAATTTCAATTTCTTCCCCAGACATATATTCTTTTTCTTTTTCTATGTCTCAAATGATCAGAAAATCAATGGAATGGAGAAAATGATTATCCATCTATCTATGTACTCTTGCTTTCAATAATATGTGCCTAGATATTATATTATCATCTCTTTTCCCAGCACAAGCACTGGTTATAGAGGCTAGCTTCTAACACGCTGCTTTTTGGTTTTATATATTTGTTTTGGCAGTACCTGCTTCCTCAAAACTAATATTGGTTTTGGAATTTGCCATAGGTAGCTAGTTCAGGACACAATTTTTTTTCTCTCTTCAAAAATGATGTCTGAAGAAACCTTTTCTGTTCCTCCCAACTCCACCATCAGAGCCACCTCCTTGGTTCATCATGTTCATGTTCAACCCCCAAGCCCAAACCCTAATTCAAATCCAGCTAAGAGAAGGAGAAGTGTACCCGGAACACCAGGCAAGTGATTATTATTAACCCACTTCTTATAATTCTCTCTCAATTAATCTCTTTTATTCATTAAGAAAAAAGAATCTTTTTGATTAATTAATTGTCAGTTAATTTAATTATATATAAATAATATTACTAACATGAATTGTGTGTGTGTGTATATATATATATATATATTATAATTAAGCAGATCCAGATGCAGAAGTGGTGGCTCTTTCACCTAAGTCCCTAATGGCCACCAACCGTTTCTTATGTGAAATTTGCAACAAGGGCTTTCCGAGAGACCAGAATTTGCAGCTGCATAAACGTGGACACAACCTTCCGTGGAAGCTGAAGCAGAGAACGAACAAAGATGAAGTGAGGAAGAAGGTGTACGTGTGCCCTGAGAAGAGTTGTGTGCACCATGACCCCTCAAGAGCCTTGGGGGACTTGACAGGGATAAAGAAGCACTATAGCCGAAAGCATGGCGAGAAGAAGTGGAAGTGTGGCAAGTGCTCCAAGAAATACGCTGTTCAATCTGATTGGAAGGCCCATAGCAAGATTTGTGGCACTAGAGAGTACAAATGTGACTGTGGCACACTTTTCTCCAGGTTAATTAATTAGCATTTCCACATAAATACTATATAGTACTAATAATATAATTAATACTCCTACAATTCCTTTAATTAATGTCTCATCATCTTGGTAATTATATATACAGTTGCAATTTAATATTCGGTTAATTCATTAAATCTAGTGCATGCCAGATAATTAATGAAGGAAGGAAACAAATGTCACATATGAAATGAGTAGTAGTAGTAGTAACTGAGAGAGAATATTTGTTTGGAATAATAAATGAGGGTTCTTGATTGATATGTGTGTATATCTATATGTGCTAACAAATCAGGAAGGACAGCTTCATAACGCATAGAGCTTTTTGTGACGCTTTGGCTGAAGAAAGTGCGAGGGTAACAACCATTCCAGCAGCTTTAAGCAACTTGAGAAGTGATCATCATCATCATTTGACCAATGCTCAAGCTTCAAGAATCCCTCAAATTTTTTCAGGGTTTCACTCATCAGATCAATTAGGTGGTGGCTCATCAGAAGCATTATTGGCTAATCATCATCATCAACAAAAGCTAAGGCTACCACTATGGCTAGATCACCACCAAGTCAATAATCCTCAAGTACTTCACCACACTCTTGACAACTTCTCAACCAAACCAAGTGCTTTCACTTCAGGAACAAACTCTGTGCCTCATGATCTAGTGCAAACAATGGACATGTTTGGGCCACAGACACAGTTTTTGAATTACCGTTACCCAGAAGCATCACTTGGTGGTGGCAATGCCAACCTGTCTGTGCTACCGCCACATGGACTGAAGCAAGAACAAGAAGAAAACAAACAACACTTGTCGCATAGCGGGGCCTCTTCTAATAACTTGTACTTGAGTAGTAGTATTGAGAACCCACCTCATCATCACTACATGTCAGCCACCACACTGTTGCAGAAAGCGGTTCAAATGGGTTCTACAAGGATCAACGACAACGTATCTGGCTCCATCGTGGGTACCAACAACAGAAACAACAACAATAACAACAACGTTGTTGTTGAGGTTCAGAAGCTGAACGAGTTGGTGAGTGTGGAAGCTGGGTGCACCAACAACCTTGGAGGTGGTGGTGGTGGTGATGGGTATTTATTAAATGACTCGTTTGGGGTTTTGAATGGCACCAATAAGGGTTTGGAGCACATGGTGATGCCGGTGGATGAAGAGACACAACAAGCATCAATTGTGGGAAACTCACTATGCTCAAATAACAAAAATCAACTTGGTTTAACAAGAGACTTCTTGGGTGTTGGAGATAATAATAATAACAATCTCGACCCTATAAGAAGACCTTTTTTTCAACAAGACCTTGTTGAATTTAATGTAATGGGGTCAGCCTCAGCCTCAGTCATGAACCTGCAGAGCCAGTACGATGGACACTACTGCTAGTGTTAGCTATAGTTTCAGTTTCAACTTAATTTCATACTTTCCAATTTAATGAAACGTGGCATAGAGCTAAGGAAACTAGTGAAGTTGTGTCATAGTGTATATATATAGCTAGCTAGCTAGTAGTATCTAGCAGCTACTCTCATAAACTGAACAATATATTAAAGTGAGTAAGAGTAAGATATATATTTCTACTCAATTCTCCAATAAATCTTTTTACTATTTATCATTATAAGTATTAAATAAAACACACATGTATTTTATATTTTTAAAAATATAAAATACATTTATTTCTTACCATAGAAGACGATAGGTCTTGTTAATTAGTATTCTTATGATATTGGTTAAAAAATTAAAAAGAAAAAAATATTTAGTATAAAAATTATAAAAAAGGTCATAATTAACATAATTTTATGTATTTTAATATATTTTTTAATTTTTTAATTAATGCATTAATAATACTGATTAACATTTGTAAAAAAATAATTAGAGAATTTACAAGAGGTTGAAGTAGGAGAATTTAGAGTTATTGACTCGGTGTCATGCACAGTGAAACGTGGAGGGAGAATTCACGTGTGATATCAAAGAGGGGCCTCGTGAGTTAGGTGGGGCCAATGTATGTGAGAAGGGACAAAAGTAATAGATATATAAATCTATGAGATCAGTCCAAAGCTCAAAGGGTGATTTGATTCTCCGTTATGGATAGGTCCCTACTTAAATACTCTTCCCTCCATGGCCAGGCATGTCGATAAGAGGTGTTAATAAACTGATGTAATCGAAAAAATTGAGAAAAAAATGGAAAACTGAATAAATAAAAAATCAAACAGATCTAAAAATTTTTAAAATTTTTTTTTATTAGATTGGATCAGATTTTAGATCTAATTTTAAAAATTCATTCAAATTGAAATTATGCATGTATTTTTTTTATTCAAAAAATTTATAATATCACTTATTTTATATTTTATATCTATTTATAAAATTATTATAAAACTTATATCTATTTTTGAAAAGTATATTTAATTAAAAATATTTATACTAATTATTTGAGTTAAAATATATAAATATTCTATTGTTAGTTATATAATAACATATAAATAAATATTTGATATTTTTATTGTATATTTTACCTTTTATTTAGTATATTCTAAAAAATTAAAAGTATGATTAAAAATATAAATCAATTTAATTTAAATTATTTTAAATTGAATAGAATCAAATTAAAAATTTAAATTATACCAATTAAATAATAAATTAACAAAATTAAATTAATTAAATTAAATAATTTCTTAAAAAATAATCTAATCTAATTCGTCAACACAAACCTGGATGGATGGATGAAGCAGTAACCCTATCTTTATCTTCTCTTTTTACCAACCTAGACTTTTTCTCTGACGTGTAACGTTGATAAAACTTTACATTGTCCTACCATTTACCTGGTGGCTGTGACCTAGTTTTTCTTTCCTTTTCAGTGGGCTTTTAACTGTGCTCTTTCCACCGTGAAATAAAAAAGACTATATATTAGAGGTAATTAATTAAATGCTTTATTTTCTTTTCTAGCCACTTTTTAAATATCATTTCGTTAGCTATGTCGTCCTTTTTAGTCGTATTTGTACTATATATAATTTATCTGTAAAAATATCACGTGTGTCATGACTCATGAGTGTTTGTAACATGTGGATGTGATTTTAATGAAGAATAATTTTGTAACAAAGTTTAGTTTTAATGTATTACTAATATGAATTGAAGAATTACATTAAATATAACTTGTGAATGGCTTTACACACTTTGTGTAAGCATATAATTGATACTAGTTTCGCGTAAAAAGTATTATAGATTTCATTTGTATGTCATAATAGTTTCGTGTAAAATGTCTTCAAACACACACACACACAGTTCAATGATAAATAGGAATATATGAAGATACTAAAAAGGAATTAATCCGTTTCACTCCCTTCAAATATTAAAATTTTGTTTCCCATACGTAATGATTGAATGAATTGAATAGTTAAATAAACAGAATAGGACAAGAAGATATCACGTGAACACAAAACAAATAAATGAAACAAAGCTATTTTGCCTCTTATTTCAAAAATAGTAAATCTATAGAACATATTATTATTATTACTTTTATTTCATTCAATCTTTATTACAATGGAATACAAAAATTTGGATTTATGAATGAAAATCACAGTGGAAATGCTTTTGAATAAATTTGATTTTGATAGAAAAATGGAATTAAACAATATAATTTAATTTAATTTAGTTTTTCTGTACCAATTTTTTCTAATTTAGTTTTGTAATTTTCCGTCATTAAATTTAAACTAGACTAACACGATTGAAAACAACACGGTGATTGAATTTTGTTCATAGAATTTGAAATTTTTTATATTTAAACTAGACTAACACGAACTCATTTTGCTGTATTTTCTAATTGAGCTTAAGAGAGGTGAGGTGAGATACACTTCTTTGTCAGGCCTTAAAATACTGCCAAGGAATTTAAACAAGAACATATAGGGGAATCCAAAATATTTAAATTATAAAAAAACATATCATCATATGTCAAGATCAATGCTGCAGAAAAATAAAAACATGAAAAGTGTTACAATCTTATGAGTCAGATTATTTGCTCATAGACAGAATCATCCAAAGAGCCAACCTCTTCTTTTAAAGATTCAGTTGTGAAGCTTGAAATCAAAGATGCAGAGTTAATCTGTCACATCATAAATAACTATAGGATATGCTACTTCTTGTACTAGAAAATGAAAGAAAAGATCTAAACTATAGACTATAGATAGATTAATCACATGCATTCCAAAAGAAACTTCATTCAATTGAATCATCTATTTTGATCGCGAAGTTGATAAGGCAAACCTTTGCGGTATTAAGCACTACACTCTTGCAGTCTGGTAAGAGCTCACAGAAAATGCGGGCAAGTGATATGAATTTCCATTGAAGCTTACTTTTGCATCAGATTTGGCAATGTTGGCATGGAAGGCAGCACATACAGCTCCTATCTTGTAAACTACAGCCTACGTTTGAATAATAAATGTTAAGAGATGTAATTAAAGTATTAAACCATTCATATCATTGAACTGTTTAAGCCTTTGGGATAATTGATTCTAAATGTTAATGAGTTTGACACTCATGCTTCTTTACCCAACATTTAAGCATACGGATGGTTCACTAAACAGCCTACATTATGTGCAAAGAAGAGACTAAATCTTCATAAAGCATGTAAAACAAGTATTAACCCAGAAAAGAAGAACTAGCACCATCAGACAACAGTATTTTTCCACAATCAATGTAAAGCAACACAAAATTGAGAAGGAGACAAGAAGCATAGAAAACTATGACAAAGTGACAAAGATCCAGTGGATCTCCACATGTTTCAAAGCATTTCTTGAGACAGAAACTTAAAAAATAATAAAATAGAGACCACTAAGTTAATCCAGAAATTGTGGCCGCGCGCCTAAATTTAAAACTACCACTTATTACCTCTATATTTGGTCCAAGATATGTAATTGTTGGATCAGTAGCTATCAGTGCTTTTTCACAAATTTTTATTGCCTGATGCACATCTTTAAGGTGGCCCCACTTAGGCTGTCTAATAATTCCTGCATAATGCAGTTCAGATACTTTTTAAGGAGCCAATGAGGGTGCCTTTGCTGGTGCCTTAGCAACAGTAAAGAAATCCATAGGAAGAAGCACCTTCCCCACCTTATATATAGGAAGATGTTTATCAGTATATACAATGCCAGTGGTGGTGGTGTTAACCTCTCCCTCTCCGTAACTTATCACATTCAGTTCCACCTTTCCAGGCTTAGCCCCTGCTAGTGTTCTCTCTGGGTTTATCAGTGTATCAAAGTTGGAGCTAGACACATAGGATCTATTTGGATGTTAGCTTCTCTAGAAGTACTTCTAGAAGAGAAAAGTAAGAAGAAAAAAATAAAATGAGCTTTTCTATAAGCTAAAATAAGTATTCTATTAGCTAATTTGTAAATGTCATCTCATCTTTTAGAGAAGCTACATTGGTGAGCTTCTACAAATTAGCTAATAGAGAGCTTATTTTTACTTATGGAGAAGCTCATCTCATCTTTTTGCTATTATTTTCTTCTTCTAGAAGTGTTTCTAGAGAAGCTTGCCCAAACTGGCCCATAGTCCGAAAGATCGTGGAATTGAAGAAGCTCAAGCTTTTGTCCATCAGAAAAAGAGTTGAAAAAGCCTGCTTTGAGTTCTGAGAAGGCGGTGTCATCAGGAGCAAGAATGTTAATGCCGCCTGATTTAGTAGTAAAAAGCTGAGCTTTGAGTTGGTTGATCAATTGGGTGGTTTTCATGAGGCGGATTAGGATGTTGAATGGCTTTGCCTTGCTCAGGATTCCAACAATGTCAATTGCTGGAGTACTTTCAGGAGTGGAATCACTTGGTGATTGTGGCAAAGAGGGAACCAATGGTTGCTGAGGAGCTGCACTTGGTGGGGTAGGAGTAGGTTGGGATGGTTTGAGAGGGGCAGAAGCTAGTGATAATTGAAATAAGTGGCGGTGGAATACAAAAATTGAAACTATCAGTGCTAGTGAGAAGGTGAAGAGAGATTGCTTTTTCACCATGATTTTAGTTTTGGTGAATGAAGGGTATGATGCTTTAGGAAATGGCATGGTAGGATTTGTATTGGGATTGAGCACTTGATAATATGAATTTAATTCCTTTTCCACTGGTATTAATTGGGAGAAGGTTGATTTTTCCTTTTACCATATTATTTTCCTAGCATCTCTCTTGATTAATAACAAATTATATGATAAATAATATAGCTCTTAAAAGAACTTCGAGTCCAAAATAGTGTTTCTGATGCATGTATTACTAACCTTTCTTTTTAAAGGAAACTAAACTTGTGACACATGAATAACCACATGTTGGGTCATCCTGAGTTTTTAACATGAAAAGCTCACAATTTTTCTGTTCAAAAAAAGAAATTAGTTCATTAATGTTATTTCTCATTATTTTATACACCTAAATATTTACGTTGGTAAAAAAATTTAAATATTGTTTTTAAAAAAAAATACCAATTTATAGTAGTTTTGAAACTAAGTACCAATCTGTAGCAACTAGAGACGCCTACACCAGACATGTTAAGTTACGTCCCATACAGGCATGACTGGAGCCAAAACACGCCCCATATAGACGTGACCAAACATGCCCCAACCAGGTGTGACTCTGCACCCAGTCACGCCCCATCCAAGCGTGACCTTGCTTCCTTCAGCCATTTCCCCCTATTTAAAGCCAATATGTTCTTCACACTCTTCACAACTCTTCTTCATCATCTTTCTAGTCTTAGATATCTCAATATTTACTTATTTATACTTTCTGTTGTGCTTTTTGGTTATATATATAAAAATGTGTACACATTCTGATTCTGTTAGTATTGTTCTATATTATAATGGTAGGATAATTGAGGGTCGACGTGGTGTTGTTTTCGAAGGTGAGAAAATGCCAACACGTATCAAGCGCAACTCAACTATTGACGAATTGCATCAGAAAATCTGTCAAAAATTAGTTTTCAAAGGTAATGAATCTATCACTATGGTCACTGCAAGAATATGGTGCGATGATAAATATATTAGATGAAAGTAATAGACGATGAAGATGTAGAAATTGTAATAGGAGAATTCTTTAACCAATCAAGGAAAGATTTCTTAGAGTTGTACGTAGATAGTGCTGAAGCAGAGGATGTCGCTTTACCAATGAGGTTAGTTGATTTGAATTATTCCCATAATGCATCAGCATCTGCTGCTCCACTTGTTAATTTGTCTATGGAAGATGAAAATGACCCTACTTGGGTTATGGATGACGATATTGACGATGACAATGATGAGGATGATGGTCGAAGAGCAACTCAAATATAAGTACATCACTCTTTTGTGGGGGAGTCTTAAATCCAGCCACACGAGGATGCGGGGAAGTCTCAATTACCATAACAATCTGAAGGTGTGTTACCAAACAATAGTTATTTACATACAAATCTGACTTTTTTTTTATGTATTTTTTTGTAATAAAAATGGGAAATTGCACATGTAGGGGAGGGTAATAATACTTTGGGATTGAATCCCACATTACACATACATTGATTGGGATCATCTGAGTGAACAAGATTCTGGCACTGGTTCAGGTTCAGGTTCAGTTGAGGGGCCATGGATATTAGAGAATAAGTTGTTTGTCAAACAGGAATTTGCATCCAAAAAAGAGGTGCAGATGACAATCATGCGGAACCTCATGAAGGAGCATCAGGAAGCTGTTGTGGTTGAAAGTACGTTGATAAAGTTAAGCATGAAATGTCGTGCACATGACTAGAATTGTCCGTGGAGGGTTAGGATAATAAAACCAACATACGGTGAAATATTGATGGTTACCAAATGGGGTGGGGATCACAATTGCTTAAATGATCACATTTCTCAGGACCACAAACAACTTGATGCTGATGTTATTGTTTCACTCGTACTAGGTACATTATTGGATGACATGATAATGATGAGAATTAATGATTTTATTGTTATTATTAATGATAACGTGACATTTTTTATTATTAGGGATGATAAAGCATGATCCATCATGTTCAATTGGACTAGTCTAGGAGAGGTTAACCCATTCCTATGGATACAAAGCTTCATATAGAAAGGTATGGTATGCAAAGCAGAAATCAATGACAATTATCTATGGTAATTGGAAGGAATCATACGCATTTTTGCCGAGGTGGTGTGACTATATGCTTCGCTTTTCACCATGTTCTATTTATCATTTTCAAACAAAAGATTATTATGTGGCTCATAGAATCATTCATGGAAAATGCGTGTTTCATCGCCTTTTTTGGACCTTCAAACAATGTTGCGAGGATTTCAATTTTTGTAAACTGGTTATTCAAATTGATGGCACTCATTTATATGACAAGTACAAAGAAAAATTGTTGATTGCCACAGCTCAGGATGGAAATAATGAATGTTTGTCACTTGCATGTGCTATTGTTGAGGGTGAGACGTTGGAAGCTTGGGAATACTTTCTGGATAACATTCGCGCTCATGTTACAAAGAAGACAAATATTTGTCTTATTTTTGCATATACTGCATGCGAGCAACATGTATGAAACCAGCCTTAGTCAAATACTGTGCGACTAGATCTGAAATATCGTCGGGTTGGGATCCACCACTAAGTGTACCTCTGCGATGAATCTTTAGCTCTCTCTCTTTGTTTCCTCATTCCAAACAGCCTGTGAAATATGAGTGCACTGTCTGAGCCTCCTAAGTATATCTCATCTATATGGTTTGGGAAGAACATGCGTTGTGGGATCGGTAGGCTCATGCTCACGGTCAGAACCAGAACGAGGTGACTCAGATGATGATGACTCGGCCATAATAAAATGCTACACATTTTATAATCATATTATGATAATTTATTTAATTTGAAATAAAAAATTATTTTTAAAAATTGATTATGTATGTCTTAGGTAGGTCCTTAATCATAATCTAGGTCATAATCTAGGTCACTAACTAATAATATTCTAAGCCAATAAACATATTACAACTAACAAACTATATTGCTAAAAAATTTTAATTATATTATCATAATTTATTTTATTTGAATTAAAAATTATTTTTAAAAATTGATTATGTATGTCTTAGGTATGTCCTTAATGATAACCTAGGTCATTAACTAATAATTTTCTAAGCCAATAAACATGTTATAACTAACTAATTATATCGCTAAAATATGTTTCAAGTAACTATTTCTAATATAAGTCACTAACAATTTCCTAGATCAATAACAATTTTCTAAGACAATAATATAATATATTTCATGTAATTTAAAAAGCAGATATTCAAGCAGCACTTACTTGACTAACATATTTTAGCGATATTTTGGCTCCAGTCACCCCTGGATGGGGCGTATTTTGGCTCCAGTCACGCCTAGATGGGGCGTGTTTTGGCTCATTGGAAATTTTTTTTAAAAAAAACTATATTTAAATTTTTTTGCCCATTTACGTTAACTAATAGTCTATTTGCTCTTCATTTTTTTATTCTCTTCTTAATGTAAAGAGAGCGTAAAAAATTGATGTATAACATTTTTCTTTTTTTGAAGTTATCAGGGAGTTCCTATATTTTTACCCAAAAGCCATCTTCTCATATCAACAAAGCTTGACATACTTGGTACATAAACGAGTAGTCCCTAAAACATGTTAACAAAGATGCAATTTCTAGTTTGTGTATATCAAAAAGCTGTATTGAATGAAACAACTATTGCTTCAATAATTTCTCTCTCGAACGAGTTTAAACCCAAATTTTCTACTGCCACACATTTTTAATAACCACAAAAATAAAAGTCTATCTTCGCGTTATGAACATATAAATGTTTATTAGCACTAAATATAAATTCTTAACAAAAAGAATTTAGAAGATAAAAAGTTTAGGAACAAATATGCTTTAACAGCTGAATCATTAACCATTGAAGGATTCTTGCCCTTTTGCATAACACCAATATTACACGAGAAACCAGAAACAGACAACAAAATTTAAACAAAAAAAGCAAAGAGAAAGAAATTAACGACATGTTTTACAAAGAAAACCGGAAGTGCAGCTCCCAAATGGATCAACTCCACATGGTTGCCACTGCAATCAAGGCTAACCCAAGAGACATAAACTTTGTTCCATGAATGCTAACCAAACTCACCGCCCCAGATTTATTCTGATCCTGATTTAATTCTTCTTGATCGTCCTCTGAAGAGTTTTCTTTAGCAGCTTTGGGAGCTTTTGCAAGAGTTGTTGGAGCCAAAGCTGGTGCCTTATTGGTTATAAAGAAATCTAGAGAAGAAGCACCTTGTCCACGTGATAAATCCCAAGTTTGTTATCTGAGTATACTACCCCGAGAACGGTGGCATTGACGACACCAGTTGAAATGTTGACACTGTTACCTAATGCATTCACATTCAGTGGAAGCCTTGCGGGGTCTTTTCCAGCAACTGTCTGCACAGGATTGCTTAGAGAATCGAAGTTTGAGCTCGACACAAACTCTGGCAATATGTGGAACTGCACAAGTTCGATTTTCTGGCCTTCGTTTAGGGAGTTGAGGAAGCCTGCTTTGAGGTTGGAAAAGGCAGAATCATCTGATGCAAGGATAGTTATGCCGCCACTCTTGGCTGTTATGAGCTGTGAGTTGATGTTGTTCATGATTTCTATGGTTTTGAGGAGGCGGATTAGGACTGAGAACATTTTGGCCTTTTTGAGGATTCTGGTGATGTCGTCGGGGACCGAGTCAGGAGAGTCTGGAGACTGAGGTAGTGTGGGAACTAATGGTTTTGGTGATGGTGCTGTTGCCTTTGCGGTAGGAGGAGTTTTTGCTGCAGCTTTTGGTACTGCTGCAGGTGCAGGTAAAATAGCCAAGGTGGTGGCGGAAAAGAGTAGAAAGAGTGAGAAGGAGAAAAGGGTTGCTTGTTTCATCTTGCAGTTGCTAAGTCAAGCCTGTAGATGACTTTGATGATTCTGGAAGAATTAATGTGAATGATTGGATAAATGGTTCTTGCAATTTGTGTTTGATGTGTGAAGGGGAGGGGTTATATAGATTATATATAGGCCAAGGAAATGATAGGTTGGTGAAATGTTAAGGCTGTGAAATCTGTTAGTTGTGGAGTGTGAGGGTATATCGCATCTGTCATGGAGAATAAGGATCTTTTAACTAATTATTACTGGCATATCTGCCAACCCGACGCTTTAGGTGACCTAAATTGGGGAAAATATTTAGTTCAGGTAAGGTGAGCAGAGAATGGACACATGAAAATGAAATAACTGATTTTAACACTGATTTGCCCTGTGCATCTGTAAGATGATAAGGTTTGTCCTGTGCATGGACACAATTTAATACAACACAGTATACAAGAGCTATTCTCTGCATAGACACACAATCAACAAAATCATGGTTACTGAAGAACTGAGTTGAGGAGAATTTGAATAATGTAATTTAGGTCCGCATGTATTCGATCCAAACCTGGAGAATGCAACACCATTGGATAATTCAATTCTCATGTCAATTCCATACGAGAGATCGTCAGGGGCATGAGAGAGTAAAAGGTTGCAGTTTGTTATAATTGCTATAAAGACAAATTTATCATTGCTCTAACATAACATACGTATTCATTTAGTGATGGAGATTCAGGTAATATTCATCATGCCATAAGTTCTAACCTAAGTTCAACCATTCTACACCAATTTTTTTTAGATACATACTGAAATTAATTGTAAAGTACGCAAGATTTGGCAAAAAAATTTAAATATTGCACTTTAAAAAAAAAATACGAAAATACTGCAGTTTTGAAGTTATTTACACTTCTACTGCAGTTAAACGCGTTCATGGAGGGCGCAACTACGAACAAGACGCGCCTGAGGGAGGCGCGACAGAGGCAAGGTGACACCCCAGGGAGGCGCGACTAAGGCGAGGTGGCGCCTGGGCCAGGCGCGTTTTTGCAGGGCTATATAAGGCCCATTTTGCTTTTTCAAACCACTTTTTCACTTTCTTCCTCTCTCTAAACCTCTCTCTAAAGGTTTTTTCTCTAGCTTCTCTCTAGGTTTTTTGGTGCCTTTGAAGATTTGCGTAAGGAAACTCTGTCCCAAGTAAGTGCTCAAATAATTATTTTATATATTTTGTTAAATAAATGATATTATTATGTTAGGAAAAATATTGTTATTAATGTAGAAAAATTTTAGTGACTTATATTGTAAATAGTTAGTCATGTAATGTAGAATATATTTATTATGCGAGAATATTATTTGTTAGTGACATGTAGGAAATTCTTAGTGACCTAAGGTAGAATTTATTTATTACCTTAGAATGTTATTGCTTAGTGACCTAGGAAATCCTTAGTCATTTATATTATAAATAGTTAGTGACATAAAGTTGAATATATTTTTTGGGTTTGAATATTATTTTTTAGTGATGTAGGTTATCATTAATTTATTTAAAAAGACAACTGAAACAAATTATGGTTAGTGACATATAGAAACTTGTTAGTGACTAAAATTATAAAATTGAGGAAATTTTTTCATTATATTTATTAAAATAGTTATTTTTCTTTTAATTTTTGAGGAAGTTTTGTTTAGCTTTAAATTACTAAAACAAACATAATTAAAAAATAATTCAGTTAATATTTATAAAATTGAATTATTTTAAAGTTTAGAGTATAGTTTAATGATAAATGTTAAATTAAAACAACATAATTATTAAATTAATCATGGTTTATTAAGTTAAACTCTATAAGTGAATAAAATATGCGTAATAAGAGTTTTAAGTAATGTAAGTTAACTTATATATTCTTTGCATTGATTTGAATTTTCTCCATATTTATGTTGTTATTTTCCAACACAAATGATAGGCCAATAAGAAAATGATAAAGTGAATCATAAGAAATAGAATTCGTGCATTTACAATTAATATTTTACAGTTTAATGAGCTCAATTGATTCGAGAAAAGTAAGTGATATTATTATTAAAACGAAGTTTCTTTATATGAAATATGTAGTATATTATTATGGCTGAGTCATCGTCATCAGAGTCACCTCGTTCTAGGTCTGACAATGAGCTTGAGCCTACCGATCCCACTACCCATGTTATTCCCGGACCATATAGATGGGATGTACTTAGGAGGCGTAGACAGCGTACGCATATTTCACAGTCAGTTTGGAATGACGGAATACAAAGACTGTTGAAGATTCGTCGCGGAGGTAGACCTAGCGCTGGCCCCCCACCAGAAGATATTCCAGACGTAGTAGCCCAGTATTTGACTGAGGCGGATTTCATACATGTCGCACGAATGCGATATATGCCGGTACAAATTCCTGACCAATGTTCTTATGTTAAGCATGTTTAAAATATATAACCCTATAATTTGTTGATTCAAATGTGACTTATATTTTTCAGATTGATGTTGCCCTCATTAGTGCTATGGTCGAGCGGTGGCGGCCAGAGACATATACTTTTCATATGCCGCAGGGTGAGATGATGATAACATTGGAAGATGTCGCAGGAATCCTAGGCTTGCCTACTGATGGGCAAGTTGTTACCGGACGGACATACGCTGATTGGCCCGAACTATGTAATCAGGTGTTCGGTAACAGACCCGATCCTGCCACCGAGCTAACCTCTGGCAATGTGAGGTTATCATATTTTGACCGAGTGTATCCATCATGGAATGCAGTTGCTGGTCATGAGCAGAATGTGATATACTTCACGAAGGCTCACATTGCTCGCATGTTAGGATCTTGGATCCTTTGTGACCAGTCAGGGGTGAGCGTAGTAGGATGTCGATACGTTGCCCTACTTGCCGGTCATTTTGCTGATATTGGATCGTATAGCTAGGGGTCTGCGGTTCTTGCCCACTTGTTTAGACAGCTGTGCGATTGCACCGACCTAGATAGAAAAGATATAGGAGGTTGCACTATTTTGCTACAGATTTGGGCATGGCTCCGCTTTCCATGTATTGCGCCCCCTTTGCCATCTACTAATGACGTTGACCGACACTTTGGACACAGGTATATATTTTTTTTTGCAATTAAAGTAACCAAATAGATTATGTATAGCAATTAATTAACAGTTTAATGTTTAACCTTTTTAATAGATTTAATGATGTTGGTCGGTTTAGAATGAATTCACTAAATTGGTATCGAGACAGGCTAGACAGGTTAAGCAGAGATGAGGTATGTTTAATTATACAAATATTTTATGCACATGGCATTTTGCTACGTGTGGATCTGTGAAATGACTTCTTTATATGTTGCCATTGTGTAGGTTGTTTGGCAACCGTATGGTGCTTATGAATTCATGGGTGCATCTGCTGAAACCCGCCATTTGTGGATGGCTCGAACCCCAATCATTTGTTTTCACATTCCTGAGTATGCACAGCCTGATAGGTGTATGAAGCAATTTGGACGGGACCAGCTGATACCTCATAGGCCTGGGAAATTGAAAGGTGTTCATGATTTTACCCTTCGGGGTAAACCCCAGGAAGATTGGCGTCGGAGGTTAAGGAAATTCATCGAGAGATGGAATAGGCGAGCTCAGCATGTTGATGTGCCTCCTGCAATAAATGGTCTTATGTCGCCCAATCATGAGTACATGGGTTGGTATAGACTGTGCGGCAAGCGACACGTGACAAAGCGGGGTGCCTCACAACATCGCACTATAAGTCCTTCTCTTTTAATGGTTTATTAAGTATCTGCATATATTTTTGTTTAAGTATACATGGTTTCATTTGCAGCTTGACGGGTTGGAGAATTTGTATTTTGTCACCCTGGATGATGAATTTCCTAACCATGGGTTGCATTACGTGCACGGCGAGGTGACTCGTCTTATTAGTGTTTGGAAAGAAGCTTGTCGGGTTGACGAACCAGGTCCAGAGGCACCGTTGACGCAGATTCCCCCTGAGCCTCAGTTGTCGCTAGACGTTGCTCGTCGTCAGAGAGAGAGACGAGGATTGGGACGTCGGCGCCGACCTATTCTAGCAGTTCCTGAGCCTATTGTTGCACCTAGGCCACCTACAGTTGCTGGATATTTTAGGCCTCCATACCTAGGTAAGGAATTTGGTATCCAGCAAACATATTATCAGCCCGAGCAGTCCGAGCAGCGGACGCCGTCGGACACCCAGTGGCCACCCTGGGAGACACAGACCCCTATGGACACCCAGACATATTATCAGCCACAGTGGCAGCCTCAGGACACGTAAGCAGGACCGTCGTTTCAGCGTAGTCCAGTTCATATGCCCCAATGGGAACATGGGGGAAGCAGTAGCCAGGGAGGTAATACTTGGACTGATGCTGACGTTGAGGGCATGTATAGCAGCATTAATTTTGATGATGATGCTCAGCCAGGCCATGATACAGAAATGACATATGAGGCTGATCGTGGTGATGGTCAACATATATTGCCTGATCGACAAGCTCGTTATAGACAGTGGCCGCCACCTTCAGCTTAGTGTTTGTGTGTTTTCTTTGGTTTGAATATTATGGATTATTGTAGGCATTTTTATGGACTATGTTTGATACATTGTTGGCATGTTTTATACATTCGTTGAGATTGCTTTTTTTTATTTAAATCACGTACATTGATGACTAGGACACCCACATAACACAACAAATAATACCTTAAGTCAACAATAGCATGTTAAAATTATTTATCACGGGTTGGTTGATTGACGACTAGGACAATTGCGACGGTTATGCCCAGGTAATCTGCATATACCACACCTAACACGACTTTGGCTAGACTCAACTTCATCCATCTCATTACGTATTCTTGTTGCCTTAGGACGACCCTTTGCACGCAACATAGACTTGTCAGGTATTAGTATTGGATCTGCACTCGGTGGAATCACTTGTTCGTTACCAATTGGATGCCATGGAAATGAGTATGCGTTAAGCAGGTTTGTCACAAGGAATACATCATCCACATATAGTGTCGGTGACTGACGAACATGCATAGCGGCTGCTGCGGCATGACTACAAGGATACTTGAATGCCTTAAATTTGCCACATTGGCAGAACCGTGTCGCGAGGTTAACGGAAAACGATTTGTCATAACCATCATCAACCTCGAATTCAGAGAGCTCTAGATTATATGTACGAACATAATGACAAGTGGCAGTTGTTTCATCGGCCTTCAACATAGCAGTGACATTTTTACAAAGAGAATGTCCACCTTGCAATTGGTTAGCAGCCGATTGCCCCCTGCATACAAAATATTTGACCAGTCTGCTATATGTGTGTTTAACCAAAGCTGTTATTGGCATGTTTCTTGCACCCTTTAAAACCCTGTTAACTGACTCTGCCAAATTTGTGGTCATATGCCCATACCTTCGCCCTTCAACATCATATGCACGCGTCCACTTTTTCTTGGGGATGTTATCAATCCAGTTTGCAACCTCAGGACTAATGTCACGAAAATGTTCAAATGCAACATCAAAATCTATCATAGAAGGAGTATAACCTGCACACACATACATGTTGATTACAATTCGGTAAACATGTTCATCCACATAATAAGTGTTGGTTCACCATACCTAAATTCATTAAGGCCATCTTTAGATTGTCATTTTTGAACTTTTGATTGAAATTGCTAGCAACATGACGAAGACAAAACACATGATAAGCATGCGGTGGTTGCCACCCAGGGTGCCTCTCAACTGCATATATTATGTTTCGGTGCCGATCAGAAATAAGACAAATATTTGTCTTGCTTGTAACATGAACACGAATGTTATGCAGAAAGTATTCCCAAGCTTGCAGTGTCTCACCCTCAACAATAGCAAATGCAAGTGATAAACACTCATTATTACCATCTTGAGCAGTGGCAATGAGCAACTTTCCTTTATATTTGTCATATAAATGAGTGCCATCAATTTGAATAACCGGTTTACAAAGATTGAAAGCCTCACAACATTGTCTGAAGGTCCAAAAAATGCGGTGAAACACGCGTTTATGTTGAAATATTCTATGACCCACATAATAATCTTTGGTTTGAATATTATAAACAGAACCTGGTGAAAAGCGAAGCATATAGTCACACCACCTCGACAAGAATGCATATGATTCCTGCCAATCACCGTATATAATTGCCATTGCTTTTTGTTTTGCATATCATGTTTTTCTATATGAAACTTTGTATCCAAAAGAATGCGTTATCCTCTCTTGGACTAGTCCAATTGAACAAGATGGATCATGCTTAATCATCCCTAATAAAAAAGAATATGATGTAAACATTAATAAAATAAAAAAGATACCATATTATGATAAAATGCAATAACATACCTAGTATCAGTGAAACAATAACATTAGCATCGAGTTGTCTGTGGTCATGAGAAATGTGCTCATTTAAGCAAATGTGATCCCCACCCCATTTGGTAACGATCCATCTCTCACCATGAGTTGGTTTTATTACTCTAACCCTCCACAGACAATTTTGGTCATGCGCACGACATTTCATGATTAACTTTGTCGGCGTACTTTCAACAACAACACCTTCTTGATGCTCTTTCATGAGGTTCCGCTTTATTGCCAGTTGTGCCTCTTCTTTTGATGCAAATTCTTGTTTAACAAACAACTTATTCCCTAATATCCACGGACCTTCAACTGATACAGAACCAGTGCCTGAGTCTTGTTCACTCGGATAATCCCAATCAATGTATGTGTAATGTGAGATTCCATCCCAAAAAGCGTTATTACCCTGACCTACAAAACAAAATTCCAAGATTTATTACAATAAAATACATTAAATTAAAATCACACATGTAAATAGTTACTGTTAATCAACACACCTTGATCTTGATATTGTTGTTGTTGCACATCCTCCCCCACATCCTGCTATTCTTGGCTATGAGACTCAACCACAAAAGAGTTACGTCCTTGTGTTTGACTTGCGCTTGGCCCATCATCGTCTGAAGCACTGGCATTCTCCGCAAGAAGACGATCTTCCATTGCGATGTTTTCATCATCGTCATCGTCAATATCGTCCTCCATAACCCAAGTAGGGTCATTTTCATCTTCCATTGACAAATTAAAAGGTAGAATAGCAGCTGATTCATTATGGGAATAATTGAAATGCACTGACCTCATTGGTAAATCAACATCCTCAGCTTCATGAATATCCACATACAACTCTAGGAAATCTTTCCATGACTGGTTGAAGAATTCTCCTATTACCATTTCCACGTCTTCGTCATCCACTACTTCCATGCTAATATATTTTTCATCGCACCATATTCTTGCAGTTATACTCATGGATTGATTACCTTTCGCACGTAATTTTTGCTTGATTCTCTGCTGCAATTCATCATAACTCGAGTTGCGCTTCAAACGTGTTGGCCTTTTTTCACCTTAAAAAGCAACACCATGTCGGCCCTCAATTTTTCTACCATTATAATATAGAACAATACGAATAGAATCAGAATTTGAAGACATTTTTTGATATCAAACACAACAACAATGCTCAATATCAGTTGTGGAGATTGCCTTCACCAAGTTTCGTTTAAATAGAGTGCTGGTGGCTAAGTCGCGCCCAGGGAAGGCGCCACTGGTGCTTGGTCACGCCCACGTGGGGCGCCACTCATGCAAGGACGCGCCTGGGGAGGGCACCACTAACAGCAGTAGAAGTGTAAATAGTTTAAAAACTACAGTATTTTCGTATTTTGTTTTAAAAGTGCAATATTTAAATTTTTTTGCCCACAAGATTGAACTTACATGCATTGACCATCAGACTATCCTACTGAAATTTCCAAGTGGCATTAACTGTAAATTTAAGTATATGTAACCATAACAGAATCCTTCATTGTTTCATTTATTGGCAAATAGTCTAGCACCTCTAGAAGTGCATAAGCTCTGTTGCCAAGTTTGAGTTTAATCTTCCAGAATTAGTACATTAACACAGTAAGCTAGAGGAGTTTTGTTTAGCTTGTAAAAGTATGCCCCAGAAAAGAAGTTTCAATGTCCCAAGGATTATCTTCTTCTGTATTTGGATCGGGAAGTTGATGAGGCAAACCTTTGCAGTATTAAGTACTACATTCTTGCAGTCTGGTAAGATGCTCACAGACCATGCGGGCAAGTGATATGAATTTCCATTGAAGGTCACTGTTGCATCAGATGTGGCAATGTTGGCAAGGAAGGCTGCACATACAGCTCCTGTCTTGTAAACAGCGGCCTGGGTTTGGATAGAAAATGTTGAGATGTAATTAAACCATTCATGTCATTGAACTGCTTAAGCCTTTGGGATATTGGTTCTAAATGTTATAGAATTTGACATTCATGCTCCTTTGCCCATCATTTAAGCTTATGGGATGGTTCAATAAACGGCTTACATTGTGTGTACAGAATAGACTAAATCTTTTTAAAGCATGTAAAACAAGTACTAACCCAGAAAAGAAAGACTAGCACCATCAGACAGCAGTATTTTTCCACTGTCAATAACAAGCAACACAAAGTTGGGAAGGAGGCAGGAACTAGACAAAACTATGACAAATTGACAAAGATCCAGTGGACCTCCACACTTTTCAAGGCATTTTGCAGGACAGAAACTTAAAGATTGGATAAAATGAGACATTTAGGCCACTAAGATAACCCAGAAATTATGACCTAAACTTAAAAGGACCACTTATTACCTCTATGTTTGGTCCAAGAGATGTAATTGTTGGATCAGTCGCTACCAGTGCTTCTTCACAAAGTTTTAAGGCCTTGTGCACGTCTTTAAGGTTCCACTTAGGCTGTCTAATAGTTCCTGCATCATGCAGTTCAGATATTTTTAAAATAACATACAAAAAAAGTTCAGTCTTGTCATCTACATTAGGAATATGATGCCATGTTGCAATACTGTATGTTTCTTCTTGACTGAATATGGAAGCAAGGTTGGGTAGTTTATATAATTCTACAGAGTTGACAACAAATATGAAAGACTTCATACCATACTCATCAATTGGTGCATCATAATCATAACTACTAGCAATGAAAGGTCCACCAGAAGCCCGGCCAAAATTAGTCCCTCCATGGTACTGTTTCAGATCAAGCAACCAAAAATGTTGTTGGCATCAGCTTGTTTCCTATCTTGAATGGCTTAAAGCCTTAAACATCATGTAAGGTTGCATTACCATATAGTAATTTTGAAAAGTACCACCTCGCTGGTAAAAGCGTGCTACAGCAAATGCAAGATCTTCCACTGTTCTGTGAGGTACAGCATCACCAAATGAAAGAAACCTACGGTTTTATAGAGTTGAATGAGAAAGGAGATACACTGTCCCTCAGATCATATTTTGAGTATGACATTCAAATAACTAATGATGTATTCAGAAAAGGAAACTAAGCTTCCAGTATAACCCTCAGTCCATATTTTTGGTCTTGCATTAGAGTTTGGTTTGAATTGATATCAGTAAAACCCATTGCACGTGTTAATCTGAGAGTAGTTAATATAACAAACTATGAAATTAAAATTAATTAGGATAATTGTAGACAGCAGTATAGTAAGATTGCTCTATTCAGGAATCAGGAAGACAGACAACATTGTAAAACATAAACTACATAACACTAGTAGACTGCTAAAACTTAAACTATCCAGGATAACTGTTTAGTTGGCTAAAAGGAGAAAACTTACAATTGGATCAGGAGCATCTAGCTGTTGGCACATTACCCAAGGAACCCCTGTACCAAGAGATGTGGCCATTGATGCTGCCCATTTGATGTAGGGTTTAGCAGCAGGACCATAATCCACATCAATGTTCCCATACTCATTTTCAATCTGGCATTGGAAAGTACATATTTTCACATTGGAAAAGTAGGCAGTAGGCCATTAGGAATTCAGGATTGTCTGTCTATATTATACTTTGACATCTGGATGACATATATTCTCATAAAAGAAAGATTGACATGTATTTACTAAAATTTAAGAAAAAACTGAGACAGAATAATAGGTCCTCCATGTAAGGCATAGAGGTTCTCTTGCTTCATCGTATCAACAATCTTAGCTGTGAACCACTTCATTTCTGCCTGAAGCCAATTCAATTTCACATGATAGAAGGAAGCAGATGCAGCAAGATGAGACATGGAAAAAGGAAAGGAGTAATTACCTCAAATGGTTGTTATCAGTTCAGAACTGAATTCGCGGTATAAAATGTAGCCAAAGCGGGAAACCGCTGTTCAGAAAAAGTTAAATGGCCATGATCAGATATGAACTTCCTTGTAAAAAAATACTAAAATGGATCTAAATTTACCCATAGTTCCATTCAGCACATGCATATGGAACAATCCGAAGATGCACAAATAGACCTGCTGCTGCGACTACCTTCACAAATTTGACCAAATCGCCCCTACCTTCAAAATTACACGGTCAAGCAAAAGAACATTATCCATCATTGATTTGATCACAAGACACCAACTTTATAAAATGTGTCCAATTTATGCCTTCTGATTGACATTGAGAAATACTGCTCCCAATTTCCTGCTTTAAAGATTTAATTACGCTGCTCATTTTAGCGTGAAAAATATGTGAAACAATGATAATTTATTTTCCTAAGCTGCATACTTTTACTTTTTGTTTTGATTTGGACCCTCTGATATATTTTTTACTTGTTTGAAAAATGAACACATATATACAAACAATAAAATGCAAGAGACAGTGAAGGACAAAAGCAAAACAAAAATGGTAAAAGTAACATTAACAGAACTAAACAGAACAGAAGAGAACCTGGCCTCGAACTGGTTTGTGTAAGTTCCAGAAAACATAAGTCTCAATCACATCAAGTCCTCCATCTTTGGATTTCTGAATGAGGTCTTGCCACATCTGCCTCAACAAACACTACCCTTTTTAACTCCAAACTTCAAAGACTAAGGTAAACAAAGGAATGTACATTACACACACTTATAAAGAGGGTAATGAAGAGAACCTCTGGATTGCTACGAGGGTAATGAATAGAACCAGAGACCAAGGCTCGGCGCTTGCCATCAATGACCAATGCTCTGTGGTCGTACGTGACATTTTCCCCAAATGAAGAAGGGGCATAAAAGCAGAAGAACCAAAGCAAAACCAACAGTATTTGTGATGTTCTCATTGCCATTTGGATTATTAGTAACAAAAGCAACAAGGTAATGATTCCCTCTTTGTTTCTGCTTCTTGTATTTAAAGGCACGGCTTGTCATAAGACAATTGTGTTGAAAGTGGCTTAAGGGTAGAGTTGAAAAGGAATAAATGGGTTTGCATGTTTAAGAATTAAGACAGACAGATAAAAACAAGCTTGCCCCAGAATGTTTGGCTAGTTAGGTTCATGTATAAGTTTCTTGTGTCTTTTTGGGACATCACGTTGTTGTTTGGCCACTTAGTTAACAGTGGAAATAAAAGAAGTTGTACTAACTTGAAATTGATAAACATGGAGAGTGGGAAGATAGAAGCAATATATTGGATTTTATTCCATGCATTGAAGGGCACGGCACGCATGCAAATTGTATTTAAAGCATATTAATGTCATGTTCATCATCTTCCTCATACCATAGAATTTGTTTTTGTTACCATATTATTAGGATGAGTATTCATTGATTTTGTAGATGATTAATCTCCATCTAAAAAATAAACTTTAGTGGGATTCTTTTTTTCTAATAACATTTTTTTCATTCAAAAGATTTAAACAAAAGATTTAAATAGAGACTTTGCTTAAAAGGGGATATTATTGTCTTTGTCTGCTTCGGAGCTCACTCAGCCGCTGTTTTTGGTTTTAGCATGAGTTCCTTCAGTTTGGATTAAGTTTTTTGTCAAAGAATAGATCTTTAAATTACTAAATATAATATAATTAATTTAAGAAGTGATTAACATTAACTTAAATGATAATTGTTTTATTAAAATGGGTGTTTTTGGCATAAAATAATTGAAAATCAATTTTTCAACTGTAAATCAAACAGCACTGAACAAACAAACAGGAGAAGAATTAGACGTGTTTTGGAGCAAAGAGGACTAGAGGTGTTTTTCATTTAGCGTCAACGTCAACCACCGTAATGATGATGCCATGTAGTGAAAAGTAGGGACTGGGAAGTGAATGTGGCCACTGGTGGGTACGTGGCACACGGGTCTCACAATCATTTTTTTTTACCCTTTGTTTTGGTAATACTCTAAAATTTATTTTCTTAAAGACATATTTAGTCAAAATTCATAATAAATAGCTTAAATTTCTTTAAAAATAAACAATTTAAAAGATATATTATCGTGCAATATTTTTTAAGTTGAATGACTATAAACTAATTTTAGAGTATCATTCCATCATAATTAATTATTTATATGATTTTTAAGATAATTATAATAAAAAATCAATAATTTATCATATATAATAATTTGTGATATAATAAATGTATAAAACAGTATATGATTTTTTAAATATTTTTATAGATCACTATGCAACCTATCATTTGCTTAAATTAAGCCAATACTCCTTTTGTGTCTTTTTTTAATTACATAAAACATTCTAAAACTAGTAAGTGTCTAAATTCAAAGGACCGAGTTTGTGGTTATAGAAAAATATTGAAGTACAGACCCGAGCCTAACAAAATGAAGGTGTTAACTAGTAAATTCGAGACAGTTCCCATGAATTTCTTCTTCAAAATACATAAACTTGCAAAATATTGAAGCAACGTCAATTGAAGTGTGCATCACAAAAAAGATAAAATATTGAAGCAACCAAGCACATCTTAGAATTAATTAAGAGGGATACAATATTCTCAGATCCTCTAATCAACTCTGATAACTCACCACTATAGTACTCGATCAATACTCACTCCTTTCTCGCAATCATAGCACTCTTCAATGAATTGTAATAGCTTGGACGTTTGTAACTCATCAAATGATCAAATCCCATTTTGGTTTACCATGACAATGCGGTCACGAGAAGTGCTCCAAGAACAAGGGACGACATCCACTTTCCATGCACATTGATTTTCACAATGCCAGAATTCTCATTTGTAGAATTAATCTGAGATGATTCTGAGGAATCTGCAGACAGTGGCTTCTCCTTATCCGCTTTAGGTGCCTTTGCTGAAGGTTCTGGTGCCAAAGAGGGTGACTTTGCAGGTGCCTTAGACACAGCAAAGAAGTCCATAGGAAGAAGCACTTTCCCCACCTTATAAATAGCAAGATGCTTATCAGTATATATAATGCCAGTGATGGTGGTGTTAACCTCACCCGTTGAGATGTTCACACTCCCTCCGTAACTTATCACATTCAGTTCCACCTTTCCAGGCTTAGCCCCTGCAAGTGTTCTCACTGGATTGGTTAGAGTATCAAAGTTGGAGCTAGACACATAGTCTGAAAGAACGTGGAACTGTAAGAGCTCGAGCTTTTGTCCATCAGAAAGAGAGTTGAGAAACCCTGCCTTGAGTTCTGAGAAGGCACTGTCATCTGGGGCAAGAATGGTAATGCCACCGGATTTAGTAGTGAGAAGCTGAGCATTGAGTTGGTTGATCAATTGGGTGGTTTTCATAAGGCGGATTAGGATGTTGAATGACTTTGCCTTCCTCAGGATTCCAACAATGTCAACAGCTGGAGTAGTGTCAGGGGTGGAATCACTTGGTGACTGTGGCATTGAAGGAACCAATGGTTGTTGAGGAGCTGCAGCTGGTATGGTAGGAGCAGGTTGGGGGGGTTTGAGAGGGGCAGAAGCTGGTGATAATTGAGCTAAGGTGGTGGTACAATACAAAAATGAAACTATCAGTGCTAGTGAGAAGGAGAAGAGAGATTGCATCTTCAACATCATGTTGGTTTTGTTAAAAGAAGGTTTAGATGATATTGGAAAGGAGTGCAAATGACAGGAATTGTATTGGCAATCATGCATTGATGATATGGTGGAGACGGCTTTTATAGAGCAAATCTGGGGGTGGGAGACAATGATAGGTAGGTGAGAGGCTTTGTTTTAAAACCTTAAATTGCGATTTGTGAGCATACACTCGGTTGCTATGAGGCAAGGATATTGAGGTGTTGCATCAAGTCATCAACGATGACATACGGATGTACGTATGCATGGAGCAATGTATTTATATGAATTGTAATGATGCTGAAACCATTGTAATCAAACAGTACTAGTTTCTTTTTCCCCGTGAAGATAGTGTGAAAGGAAAAATTGTTGAGATACTTGGCTAATGAATGAACAATAGCAGTACCTATCTTCCTCAGTGTGGGTAAGAGATTTTCTTTTAGTTAGAAAGATTAAAGCTTTGCTCAAAATATAACAATTTAGCCTTAGCTATCGTGGAAAGGTAGTATCAATAATGATTGGTGGTGGGAAATCGAGGAGTGCTGAGTTGGCAGTGGGAAGACGCAGAACCAAAGTATTGGCAGGTGCATTATGATGTGAACATCCAACTATTTTGCTTTAACGTCATAATTCGTAGGTTAACATCCCACACCGAGTGGATGCATGTATCTATGAAAATCTAATCTACCTTGAGAGGCACATGGTGACTCTATTTATAGAAACTATAGATTGACACATTGCAATGATATACCAAATTGATAGCAGTCACTTTCAGATCGAGAGTTTAACTGATAAAATCTAAGGCCACATCAAGTGCTTACATTAATGTTTTTGCTTACTAAGTACTAATGTTTAATTTGTATGAAATTTTGTGCTTATCAAGCATTCCTTAAAGAGTAGTTGTTTATTTGTTGTTTGTTTGATATTAAAGAAAGAAATAGATGAATAGATAAAAATAGAAGATACATATTTGAATTAAAGTAGAATATTGAACGTGTGAATCCACACTAGTTTTTTAATTTTTAACTTCACTATAACAAAGGAAGCATTAAGGACTAATGATTATTTATTAGGCCAATTAATATTGAAAAAACTAATAAAAATTAACGATGATAAAATGTAATATGAGATCATTTTATGGAACTCATTTAGTAGAATTTTTTAAAATATTATGTTGGAGATAAAACTTAATCAAGTTAAAAGAGACTTTTGCAAGGAAATAGAATATTCTTCTCAGACCTAGGTTTTGGAATTGGTGCAACTACATAAGTGGAACTCTCCCAAGCTTCCATTTTTCATCCTCATGTTTCATCATTATTTTTTATGCTTCTTTCAGCTATGAGTTGCTTAGGTCTCAATTGGAGTTTGATGTAACTAAATTTAAATTCATGTATATCTTTTGAGTTATTAATACATTTTTATTATTTACCATTAAGTGATTTCTTCTTTGCTTAATGCTTACATGTGGCCTGATCAACTCTTGTTTGATTTTATTGTTTAAATGCGATTAAAAAGTGTATTTGAACTATGAATTAGAGAATAAAATCTTATGGGTCTTGTGTCTAGGAATAGAGCAAAGTCCAATGCCATTTTTGACTAATTTATTTTCTTAAAGCAAGTAACTTGACTAAGCTTCATAAGAGGTTAATAGTTTAGTCATGGAACTTAAGCACTTTTCACAAGAAATTAGGGTTTAAGAACTTTTATGAGTTGATGATAACAAATGAATGATAAATATTAATTAATATTTTGTGTATGCATAAGAAAGTGATTTAGTAAAGTAGAATTCCAACATTCATCATTATTGTTCCTCGCAACTTTTTTCTGTAATATGGATTCTAGATCTTTGAAAATAAAAATCCAATTTTATTAGTTTTATTTTCAAGTTTACAACTTTACCTTTTGTTCTTAACCATTGTTAGTTCAAGTGTTGTCTATATTTTGTCTAGTAAGTTAAAAATATGTAAATTGTCAAAGATCCAACAAGTCTCTTGAGAAAACAATGCTTGAATGTTTCATTTTATACTAATTGTATGATTTGTTATACTTACCGATGACAATGAGTATATTGTTAGCATTCTTCAGAATAAATAAGAAATACATTATCGTGAAGAATTTGGAATCATTTAATCTACATGTATTTGGCAAGTGGTGATTTCAAGTTGACAAACAACGTGCAATTTGATCTCAAATCCATGGAAACAGTTTATATTTTCATTCAAGCGGTGGTTTTTTTTTTTTCTCTATTTCTCTTAATCTAAACATTTCTAAATTTACTTTATTTCTCACCTATTTTTTTCTTCTCTATTTTCATCTATTATATTTTTCATTAATATCTTTCTTTCCTACAAATATAAACCGTTAATTAGTGGAATAATTCAAATATATGACATAATTTATCTAAAAGGATATTAGAAAAAGTGGATAATTATCTAATTGTTATCAATTTAATTTTAACTACAATTTAATTATGAAGTAAAAATAATTAAACCTTGCAGTATTGTTTTCACCGATTCAATAGTCGAATTTTAAAAAGCTTCGTGTAACCCACAATAAGCCTAACAAATTGGAGGTATTAATTCGTAAACCCCGGAGGACTTTTTTTAGTTATTTCAATATGATTTCAGTATTATATGAATTATATAATCAAATCAATCAATTAATTTTTATTATTATTTAAAATTCAAACCTAAAAACCTTATAACAAATTTTATATTATAGTTTTTAATTTAATGCATTATTAAAATACCACTTTATCTAAAATCTTCCAAATTAATTCTTAATTTCCCAAACGAAGTTCCCTTAGACGCAAACAACTCATCAGTGTCCCATTCTCTCCAACATCGAACCCAAACAGATCAAGGTTTGGTTCCAAAATCGAAGCCGGAAGGTAAATTAACTAGTACTCCTACCCTCTTCTGCTTTTCTTCAATTCTTTCCCTACCTCTAACTAACCACCTTCACTATACATGCTTAACTTTCAACATTCATTCATAGGTATACATATATGTGATGTTGAAACTTGAAAGTAATTTGATTTAATTCATTTGATCAAAAGGGTTGTTTGATTGGTGTAATTCTGCCTTTTTATTTTTATTTTTATCTTCGCTTTATATTTCTTGCCTTCTTTTCCTTTAAACCAAGGTTTTTATTTTTTATTTTTTTTACAAAGATTTAAAAAGACTGGTGTAAATTTTTCATCTTCCACGACCCACGTTCCGGAAAAGAAAATCAAAGTTCGTGTTTTCTTGTTTCTCTCTTCTTCCTCTTGGTCTTGTTTAATTATTTATGTAAGGCCTTAATTTTTTGCAGTTCATTATTGGAGGGGCTAATTATGGTGTTTTGTTTTGTTGGTTGTTGCAGGTGCAGAGAGAACAGCGGAGAGTAGCGTCACGGCTGCAAGCTGTGAACAGGAAGCTAACCGCAATGAATAAATTGCTGATGACGTCTTAAATATCACGGACTTACGAAGGCTAACATTCAAAATTAGAAAATTAGGAACTGAATTAAGAAGAGATAAAGTAGTCTTTTAATAAAATATTAAGTTAAAAATTAAAATTTGTTATAAGTTCCTTAGATTTTTTTAATAGAAAAAAAATTTAAATTTTTGATTTGATTGACTAATGTGATTATATAATTTACATAGTATTTTATGATTGGATTATACATGATAAAATGTGACTTGCAAAATATTGATGCACTGAAGTGTGCATAAAAAAAACATCGAAGCTGCCATAACGTATCTCAGAATAAATTCATAAAGGATACAAATCTCAAATCCTCTAAACTAATCCAATCTGATAATTCAACAAAGTAGTACTCACTCCTTTCTCGCAATTATATATAGGCACTCTCCAGTATTAGCTGTATGATATGTAATAGCTTGGATTCTTTTCTGGTTTATGATAACAATACAGTCATGAGAACTAGTCCAAGAACAAGGGACACCCACTTTCCATGCACATTGATTTTCACAGTGCCAGAATTCTCATTTGTAGAATTAATCTGAGATGATTCTGAGGAATCTGGGGATAATGGATCCTTATCAGCTTTAGGAGCCTTTGCTGAAGGTTCTGGTGCCAAAGAGGGTGCCTTTGCAGGTGCCTTGGCCAGAGCAAAGAAGTCCATAGGAAGAAGCACCTTCCCCACCTTGTAAATAGCAAGATGCTTATCAGTATATATAATGCCAGTGATGGTGGTGTTAACCTCACCCGTTGAGATGTTCACACTCCCTCCGTAACTTATCACATTCAGTTCCACCTTTCCAGGTTTAGCCCCTGCTAGTGTTCTAACAGGGTTCGTCAGTGTATCAAAGTTGGAACTAGACACATGGTCCGAAAGAACATGGAATTGAAGAAGTTCAAGCTTTTGTCCATCAGAAAGAGAGTTGAGGAAGCCTGCTTTGAGTTCTGAGAAGGCACTGTCATCAGGTGCAAGAATGGTTATGCCGCCTGATTTAGTAGTGAGAAGCTGAGCATTGAGTTGGTTGATCAATTGGGTGGTTTTCATGAGACGGATTAGGATGTTGAATGATTTTGCCTTCCTCAGGATTCCAACAATGTCAACCGCAGCAGTGTCAGGGGTGGAATCACTTGGTGACTGTGGCAATGAGGGAACCAATGGTTTAGGGGCTGCAGCTGGTGCTGTAGGGGTAGGTTGTAGTTGTTTGAGAGGTGCAGAAGCTGGCGCTAATTGAGCTAAAGTGGTGGTGGAATACAGAAATGAAACTAGCAGTGCTAGTGAAAAGGACAAGAGAGATTGCTTCCTCAACATGGTTTTGGTTTTGGTGAATGAAGGCTGTGATGCTTTTGGATATGAATGCAAATGGTTTAATTTGTATTGGCAATGAGCACTTGATGCATTTGTTGTTATGGTGGAGGTGGGTTTTATGGAGTTAATATGGGAGCGGGAGACAATGAAAGGTAGGTTAAAGGCTTTCTTTTAAAACTATAATAAATTGCAATTTGTGATCATACAATGAGTTAATAGGTGGCAAAGGAAATTGAGGTGTTGCATCAAAGAAGATATACGGTTGTAAGTTACAAACAAAATTCTTCTAAAGGGTTACTTCATTTCAGATGCTTCACCTGGTTGATTTTTTTTTTTTCTCTTCTTTTTTTTATTATATGTGAAATGGGAAGACTAACAATGTACCAAGACTGCTTTTGTATAGAGCATTTATATTTACTCATGATCAGGATTCATAATGTTTTCGGGAAATTGTGAGTAATTGAGCTATATGAATGGGGAGTAAACCACATTCTCAGTAGGACTTTTTAATTTCACCAGTGTTTCTTTTTCTTTTATATAATTTATGATATATAACCCAAGTGATTAATATATGAAAGTTAAAGTTGAATTGTTTAAATAATGTTTAAATTTGATCTTTAATAGAAATAATTATTGGT
This sequence comes from Glycine latifolia, assembly GCA_013407115.1. Classification (NCBI taxonomy): domain Eukaryota; kingdom Viridiplantae; phylum Streptophyta; class Magnoliopsida; order Fabales; family Fabaceae; genus Glycine; species Glycine latifolia. The sequence goes on from CM023952.1 coordinate 6,272,828, forward strand.
CAAATTTTATTAATGAAATTTCAGATTTATCAAGATATTTTTTTCTCTAATGAATAGGAGAATTAAGAAAAAAATCATAATAATATAATTAAAAAAAAACTAAAATAATGTAAGTTGTAGCTAGAAAATATCACTTGCCAAAATGAAGTTATACTTATAAAATGTGAATTAATATTTTAAATATTATTTAAGTGCGTTGCTTGTAATGAATAAAATTTACATATTCTTTAATATATTATATAAGTCATATTTCCTCGATACGACTTGCGTATTTTAAAATGTAAATAAGTTAGATTTTTAAATATAACTTTAATGGGGAAATCGTATTTGTGATGCGACTTTGTATAAACTATTATTTCCCAGCAAATTAGATACACAAAACTATACACAGTAGCTTTCGGTAAGTATTAATATGTTTAAATATAATTTCGTTTTGTCAGCTATAAATTCACCATTCTCTTCCATAACTTTCTTTTTTCTGCGTGAATATTCTCTTCCATAACTAGTAGTTATTTACAATTACAGCTAACATTTTTTTTTTAAATATTAAAGCTTTCACTACTTGAATCATTAAGATAGTAAATTGCACCATTAACAAAAAAAAAGTCCCATCAAAGCTTATAATCTCCTAAAAATTGAAAAAATTAGACAAGATTACTTTAAAATTAACAAGTACTTATTTTTAATTAATAAATTATGTTTACTCTTAATTTAATTTAATGAGGTCTCTACAAATTTTCATTAAAATACATTTTTAATGATGTTTGTCTTTTTTTTTATAAGAAATTCTTTTTGGAACTACAGGATTTCTCTCTCACAGTTGTAATATTTTTAGGCCCATTATTTATTGTAGGAAATTCTGATTCGTTTTTTTAGACAAACTGGTAGCCTAAGGTGATTTTTTTTAAGAATTAAAGATATATAATTAGAAAATTTATAATAACTTATATATCTTGTTCAATCAAGAATTATACCCTTTGATAGTAGCCTAAGAAGTAGTGATGTTTATGAATACGAATCACGCACAAATTCGAATTGACCTAAATAGATTAGGTTGAATATTTTTTGTGACCTGATCAAACTCAACTCAACCCATTTAAGTTTGTTGAGTTTTGGATTGAGTCACGGGTTTTAATATTTGACCCGTCCCCTTCGACATGTTAATTAATATTAAATTATTATTATTATTTATTAAATTTTAAAAAATTATCAAACTTAGTAACTAAGAGTGAGATAATTTCATATTTTCTTAGTTCTTGTGATTTCATTCAATCACTCTTGCAAAATTAGGATTTCAACTTTCAATTAGTTATAGAACATTTATTTTGTTTTAAATTTATTTTAAATTTTTAGATTTAGTTGAAGTTTCAATTGTACTATTTATTTGACTATTTGAGAATATTAGAATTTTCAAACTATTGTAATAATTTTTGAAATTTTAAGCTTTGTGAGTGTGATTCTTAAATTTGTTTATTGTATTTCAATTTTTAAATCATGTTTAACATGATATATTAGTTTATATGATGATGATAATGTAATTCACCTTATCTTTTCTTTCACTATTTGACTACATGTAATAATTATAAATAATATATTTAATATTTTATTTAATAAAAAAATTAGCATATAACAAATATTGTATTTTAAAAAAGTAACAGACAAACCAACTTATTTAAATTTAATTAAATTAGATCATGAATTTTGTCAAACATACATCCCTACCAAGAACATACAAATAAACTGGTAAGTGTTTGTTTTATTTTTAATTTTTTAATCTTTCCAAACAAAGAACCTTTTTATAGAAAACTAGTCAATCAAAAACTCATTAAATACTTGTGACACAGTGGAGGACCAATTTTAAATCGAGTGTTATATTTTTAACTCAATAAAAAAGAAACTTTTAACGAAACACTCGATAGGAAGGCTACATGACTTGCTTGAAATTGTGAAATGTCCCCTAATTGAAAGGAGCCACGAGGAGCTTGGAATTATATTAAATTAACATTGGAATTCGTAAAATGCACGGTGTTTTTAGTAAAAATAGAGAAAATATAATAGAATAAAATGATTAAATTTTTTTTTAAAAATAAACAAAATACATTAGAAAAACAAAAAGAAAGTGCAAACTGTCCGGAAAACACATGGCGACAGCGGAACAGTTTTTATATATATAATAAATATAATAGACAATACAAACTATTTTTTTTATATATTTAGACATTTAGTTCCTCGAGAAAACAAATATATAAAGCCAGAAAGTAAAGGTACATTCACCATTATCTTGGAGTAAATACCTTCTAAATTGAACTAAGAATCAAATAATAAATACTCTCAGACTTCATTATATATTCATTCGAAGTAGTCAAATCCAATTTTCATAAAATAAAATAAAAAAGAAATGGCAGTATTACAAAATTGATTGCACCTTAAACCACCATCAGTTTATATAAGGCAATGAATAAATACAGGATTGAAAAAGTATGATACCTCAAGTTCATTTTGCATTGCTTGTACTTAAATTGAAAAAGTATCTCCTCCATATTCATGCATTCAAATGTGGTGAAACTTGTTTGAGGAACACACTTCAGAATTATCTCCACCGGAAATGAAATGAACTGTAACTATAACTGAAACTAATGGCTGATCATCTACTTTGTTTTGATCGTTTCTTATATTGTTCATATAGCTGTAGTGATAGAGTAGTCCTATCCAACTCCTTTCTCAACCTTTCGTTCTCCTTTATGTCATGAAGAACCATAAAATGGGAACTAAGTTTCCTTTTCAACTCATTGTCATCAAATGAACTTGTAACTGTTGTAGAACCAATGGAAGGTGAAATAGCAGGGCCATTTGCTCGTCTCTTCTTGTTATTTAATTTTATACTGTCACTCTGTTGTGTGAAACAGAATTCCTGGTCTAGAGACATTTCCTTAAAAGCTTGTTGAGGAGAGGACTTGGATAAAAGGACCTGGTTATGTGCAGTACTCATGCTTGAAATGCCCGAAGCCAGTGTTGATATAGCTGGATGATAATGACTGGACAAAAGATTGAGTTCCCAAAGTACCGAGGCAAGGGCACCACTTAAATTGGGGTCTGTGGAATATGGTAGATATTTCTGCATACCAAAGAGGGAGACAATCCATAAAAGCATACAGAAAAAGAATGGTCCTCACTAAAATATTTTGAAATGAAATTCACACGTTTAGCATTTTTGCCATAGACCCTTTGAAATATAAAAAAAAAAAAAAAAATCATACCCGGTCTTTCTTTCAAAAATAAGCTATCTACAAAATAATGTTTTAAATAAAAAAAATAGCTTCAGGCTGATGCAGATTATTTTGGAAGCATTTCTCCCTCCTTCCCCTTTCCTTTATAATTATACCAGATTCTTGTCATTTACATTTATCTCTAAACAAGAGGTCTCATGCTTCAACACTTGGTACTTTAGGATTTTGAACTAATGCATAATTTTGTTGTATTATTAGCAATTACATAATCCAGAAAAATAATTATAGTACACTTTAAGGTCATAGATCTAAAAGTAATTTAATAATTAATAATATATTGAAAAGAGAAGAGGCACAACCAAAGAACACCCAAATGTATGTACCTAGCAAAAATGTTTGTAACAAGCACTTTATTGAAATAAAAGATTACATATTTACACAATGTATACACTGACAAACCAATGCCACAGAGTATCCTTAACTTCATATAAATGCAACTTCAAGAAAAATAAGTATCACCTTAAACTTATCTTTTTGGCATCTTAAAGAATTCTAGAAATGGAGTTCTGAAAGAGAATATCACTAGTGGATGGATATTTACAAGGAACGGAGGACTTCTTTTGGCATACCCAGTTTAATTTTATTATGACTCCTTAGGAGAATAACTTAACATCTGCACTCTAGTTGTACACCTCCCCATTTAATTAAATTTCTCAAACTATAAAAAAAAGGAGAATAAGCAAAGATTCTGCACTTAATGTAAACAAATAATACATGAAAGAAGCTTACATGAATTGTGCCAGAAACAG